>CM060929.1:1029867523-1031117523 GCA_030765085.1 Allium cepa
GAAATCAAACAAAACAAGCAGCATTGGAATCGTGTCAAAGGATATTACGCCATATAAATTGTTTGGGAATTTTGGAAGTCGGCATGAATTTTAAATCGAACGTTGTTTGATTTAAATTTAAAATTGAAATGGATTGCAAACAAAAATCAAGGTGGGAAATTCTCATTCATTTAGATTACTGAATTTAATTTTAAGTAGTTAAAATTAATTCTGGATGCTTGGTTGAATTTATAAATTATAATCTGTTGAATGATATATATAGTGGTATACATGTTAGTGGTTGGATATATTTTCCACCGTTGGAGCGGATGAGACCCTTGCACCCCGCACAATAACGGATGACCCTATATACCGCAATATCGCCCTAGAAGTGGGATTGGTATTTTTATGTTGTCTAACATCTATGGATGCAGGAAAATAGGTTGGAGGGATCTAACTGGATTTCTCATATATACTATTGTTTTTCATATATAAAAATATATGATGTGATTGAATAATCTATTGGATTGTCATGTAATTTAATTTATGAAATGTTATAGTAGCACTGACCTTAATTTGGTATTTCAAATACCATAAATATCATTTTTTGAAGTTTAAGGGATTAAAAGGAGATTTTTGATATAAAAATAAATATATTGAAAGTTGGATTACTTAAAAAGAAATTGACCGGATAAACAATAATTTTTATTTTGGTTCAACTTAACTAATCTGTAAATTGTTTAAATAGTATTTTTATTTTTAAAAATTTCTATATAATGGTTTTTAAATGATATTCTAGAAAATATAAAAAGGGTTGAAATCGATGTTAAAAATCATATTGGTAGAATAAAGTGGAATTTATAAGGAATTGGACTTATAAAATGGAATTTTATAAATGAGATTATTTTTATAAAAAGTGAAACTTAAAGGAGGTATAAATTATAAACGATGTTTATAAATTAAAAAA
Source organism: Allium cepa (assembly GCA_030765085.1). Classification (NCBI taxonomy): domain Eukaryota; kingdom Viridiplantae; phylum Streptophyta; class Magnoliopsida; order Asparagales; family Amaryllidaceae; genus Allium; species Allium cepa. The sequence continues at coordinate 1,029,868,470 of CM060929.1, forward strand.
ATCGATATCAGATGATAAATTAGGCATATAAATTCATAGGGTGAATTTGTATTAAGGAATGGAAATCGGGTCGAGGAAAAATAACGGAATCTATTTTAAAAAGCGAAAATGGTTAAGGAGATCGAAATGGAAGCGATGTGTTGTGAATCGAGAGGAACTTATAAATTGAATTGGTTATTGAGATTTTAAAAATATATTTTTAATTCTAAGAATCCAAGATGTTTTTAAAAGAACTTTTTTTATTTATTAAACTATGTAATTTTAAACTAGTATAACTGAAATACATCGAAAAGTGAATTTTTCATTTATTTAATATTTATTTCAATAAATTCTACTTTTTAAATCAACCTTGAAGATTGATTTGTCTAACTAACATTGAGTTCTTGATGTTTTATAAAAAGTGTTTTGATAATTTAAATAATTACTTGAACATGATTTAAAAAAATATTCTTTAAATACTTATTTTATTTACACACATATATAGAGAGAGTTTTGTAATGATTTAAATTTATTTATGATTCTTCTTGAGAATCTGGAAACGGGGTTTATTCAATAGGATGAGATTTATACGAGAAATTCTCAAAATTGAATTTGGGAAAAAATATAAGAAAATTTATGAAGTAGTTAAATAAAAAGTATATTGACTTCGGGAAATAATAAAGGAATTTTTTTAGGAATCCCGGAACTTATAGAATTCGTTCTAAATGAGTTAAAGAATTTACAAATAAATTGTAAATGATTTTGAGAAAATAGGAAATAAATGGAATACTTCCTAACTGTTGAACGTAAAAATGGAGTTGGAAAGTATTCTAAGTATTGGGAAGGTTTGGGAATATTCCGTTGAAAATATAAGGATTTGAAATCGTTTCAAATGTTGAAAAATTTGGAAGGGATTCGAATATATATCTTATAAAGATATTTTGAAAATAAACTTTCGAAAAATTTATAATAAGGTCTGATGTCCGCTTATGGATGTTTTGTTGATAGTTAAATAACCGACTATCAATTTTAGCCAAATTCGTTGATCGTTTCGATGAGACCGGGATCGGATTTAATTATCCGAAAACCACTTCGATCCAGTTTGGATGTTACGAATGGAGATATCGGGAAGATGGTGAAGACGGTAACTCGGTTTGTCCAGACCCAGAACAACTTGTATGGACGAATGCTATGAGAACATCGTCACTGGAGGATGATGAGCATTCTAAGTAGAATTGCTCTTGAAAGGTAATTGTTAGTCTCAAGCCTCATTAACCGGAAATGAGTAAAACAGGGAAGATGCAGCATGGCTAAGTGGGTCGCACCCAATTAGGGTATGTTATCGCTTTTGTAGATACCCTCGGAAATATATATAAATTATGGATTTGGTTGTGCATGGAAAAGTGAGCGCTCAATTTTAAGGGTGCGAATACCCAGGGTGATAACATATTCGGTACTATCTAGATTAGGGGTAGGCAGGTCTTATGTGACAGGTGATCCCGGCGAGGTCCTCGGTACATTTTTCTGGAGATGTAGTGTAACAGGCGGTACCCTAATAGCCCAGTGATTGTATGGAATCCATTCTCTAATAAAGCCCTTACGGTTTTTTTTGTAGAGCCTAGTATGCTGGAATTTAATTAATGTAACAATTTTGGCTATTTGGATAAGTATTTGTAATTAGACACAATTATAGTATCATGAGATTTTCTATAAAATATTTTGGTTATCGTAAGTGTGACGACCCGTCTACTCGACCCTTAGAAATCGACACTAATACATCCACGGTATTCACGTTCCGTAAATCCTAGTGCCGTGGAGGCAGATTATCAAGGGTGTAAAAAAATAAAAATAGAAGATAACACAACAATAGAATCTCACATTGCATTCAACATTTCAATTAAACATAAATGACCAAAGTCAAATACAAATCCAACGGGATAGTTATATCTGTCTATCCATATATATGCTAGAAAATACATACTACATAACACAGTGGAATATAGGTAGATATCTACATACGGTACTTCGGCTTCATAGCTCCAAAAGACTTCTCCAAAATGCTCCCCAACACGCTCCAAAATGCTCATAAGGTATCCTGACTACTTGGTTGCCCAAAAAATAGGGCACTCGGAGTTTAAGGGAAAAATAAACTCTAGGTCAGTCATGGGAATAGTGTGAGAACTCAAAGTACGATGTTTTGAAAACAAAAACGGTATCTCATAAGACAATGCAGCACATAAACACGGAACAGATTTTTACCTTATGATAACCAAAACTCTTTATTACATAAAATTTGGGGATATTATTTTTATCGACATTCTTTGAAAACATTTGCAAATAAACTTATTAATCTTACTTGAAATTGTTACATTCATTAAGTTCCAGCATACTAGGTTCTACAAACAAAATCGTAAATTCTTATTAGGGAGTGAGTTTCCATACAAATGACCAGATAAAGGGGCTACTTTCCGACAGTACATCTCTAGAGGAATGTACTGAGTACCATTATAAAGGATCTTCTACCAATACAAGACTAACCTACCTCTGTAACTATAGAGTACCGAATATGTCATCCCATGGTCGTTACCGACCTTTATCCGAGAGCTCTCTTCGCATACATCCGCATTAATTTACATCTCGAACATTATAGTAAGAAGAAATATATCTAAAAGGGAATGGCCATACCCTAATTGAGAATGATCCACTTAGCCTGGTTGCATCTAACCCTGTTTCGGTCATTTTCGGTTGATGAGGCTTCATGCAACGATTACCTTTTCACACAGTACATCTTCTTTCACTTTGAATGCCACATTGTCATTCCACATTCACATGACTGGTTTCTACAAACGTATAACTTTCTAAACTTGTAAGGCTCGGGAAAGGGTGTTAAGCTAAGAGAAGGTGTCTTCTCCGCCACCAAACTGATATACTTTTATAGAGATCACTCATTATGATTTGGAATGCGACGTCAGATATTCATCCATATAAGTTCGTTCTGGGACTGAATGAAACCGAATGCACTTTCCTCGACCATTACTAGACGAGAATTCCTTATGGTTTTGAGATATTTCATAACAAAGAGACACTGCTTAATATAGTAAATTAGAAGTTTATCGCCAATCAATCAACTAGTAGTCCCTCCATATTATTCGTCTCAGTATCTTTGTCTTCAAACATCTTCAATCTTCGAACACATAAATTGATTCGAAGTGGTATTCAGATAGGAATTAACCAAATCTGATCCTGGCTCCTTCGAAATGCAATCATCGATAATAAAAATGTAATTAGATGATTGCTTTTCGATTCATTCATTTTTCTTTACCAATATATTTTCAAAATATTTTTTAGTTAATACGGAATCATTTAAACCACTTTTATGAATATTTCTCAAATCATTTTTAAAGAGTATCTTTCGAGAAAATAGGATTATAGAAATCACTCTACTTTTATTCATATCAACTTCCATATTCAACAAGTGCTATGGACGAAATAACGGTGAGATCATCTTTTAAATTCCACGAGTAGGACAAGTTCCCTCTTCGGATTTTAATAATTAATATAAGAAAATTATTTCTATAAAATCCAACTTGAGCGTCCGGGCTTTCTTTTCGATATGTTACATCCTTCACCTAAAAGAGAAAACTAAGACCAGGTAAGTTCAGGGCACCGGTTTCTCCATCCCTAACCTTAGTTACAGACCTTGTTTTCACTTTTAGATCTTGCAGGCGGGACAAATGTACTAGTCATTTCTGCATACTCATTTTTTCTTTTTAAATCACTTTACTATTTGTTTAATCGCCTTTGAAATAATTTTGAATTGTTCAAATCTCTTTTCAAAATACTTTATTATTTACTTAAAAATGTTTACATAAGGCTTGGAAAAGAATTGTTAAGTTTCAACCTTCATAAAAAGTTATAGAAAAGCGTTGCGAAAAGCTGTTGCAAAAAGTGTTACAAAAAGTGCTTTAAGGGCTACATTCTTCAAGATGACTTTTGTATCATTTAGAAAACCTTATGTTCAACTTAAATAACTTTTAAAACATTTTTTATTTCATATTTTTAAAACGGTTATTTTATCAATTTCCAACTTTGGTCATTTAGTGCAAAAACTGAAATTTTCTTGAAAATTAATTTTGCCATATTTCAAAATATACAAGATGAAATCTTAATTTTCTTATTTCATTTGAAAGATATGGATATGAGGATTCGTAAAATTCTTACTTCGAATAATGCCAAACTATATTCCACTTCGTATGTTCATTTGAACTTTTGATGCGAAAACACGAACTACCGTTATGTGACGCGTCAAATTTTTGGCGTACTTTGAGATTCATATCCGAACTTTGTTGAGACAAGTTTGAACATTTAGAAATTGTTAAAAAATATTTTTAAAGGTATAAATGATTCCATATCACTTTTCAATTTATTGTGTGAATCAATGTCGTGTATATCATGACTTGTTTCAGTATTTTCATGCAACAAAAAACATATGAAAATCAATATCATAATCAAACATCCAAACAAACATTTCATAACATCACAACCAAATATATACATATAAATTAGGAGTTCTCACCTTGTTTGGAATTGAACTAACTTTAAATAGAAATAGTTTTTCTAACTCAACTCAAAAGCTCACGAACACTTGTTTTAAGACTATGTGGCATGCCTTTGCTTGTGGAGGCCTTCGGAGCTTTGCGCCATGAGTTTCAAGGGGAGATTGGGCTCGGTATTGGGTAGGGGTGGTGGTTGGCTTGGCTATGATGGTGGTGGGCGGTGGCCGTGGGTTAGAGGAGGAGAAAGATAGGGATTTGAAGTGGTTTGTTGCTTATTTCCTTTTATATTATTTTTGGAAAAAATTTAGCATTATTTTATTAAGACAGGAAGCCATGGAAAGAGAGAGAAGAAGCTTGAAATTTTGAGAAGTAGAAGTGCGGAAGGAAGTGAGAAAGTGGGTGTGTATTTATAGCAAAAAACTTTGAATTAAAATATTATATTTGCAAAAGACCAAAGTACCCTTCACTTACTTTTAAAGTAACCTTACGTTTTAACATTTAACATCACATCTCAAATCTTTATTTTATGTCCATATCACTTAAGGATTAAGAGAACTTAAAGTAATAATGATGTTTCTTTTGATTTGACATGTTTTATTTTTATTAGTTTACTTTTCCTAATTATATTCTAGAAATTCCTAATTGTGTTTTAACAAAAGTAAGCTAATTAGCAACTTAATTAATACTTACTACATTCATATAAATGTACATGAATATTAAAATAAAGGTGCAACAACGTTGCGATGACTTTAAATCATCAAACGTTTATTTTTGATTAAATGTTCTACGACCATATTTTGACATTTTAGTTAAACTATTTATTTATATGAAACAAATTTAAAAATAAATTTGTATAATATTATTTAAAAATATAAACATCATAAATAAATTAAAATAATTTATTAAACCACTTAAACTTACTTTTCTAAAATCAGGATTTTGTCACTTTTGTCGATATAAGCAAATGTTACTATTTTTATATATATTTCTATTTTAAAATATCTAATATTATTTAAATCATAAAACCTTTTATATTTTATATTTAAAATCACTTTAAATGTTATATTTGAGGTGTTTAAATTTCGGGTCGTTATAGTAAGGAAAAATCTGTCGTGTTTATATGTCAGCGGTCTTACGATATACCTTTGTTTTTCAAAGAATTTTGATAGCTTTAATAATTCAAGTTGAGCGTGTTTTCTCATGCTGTCTTTCCAGACTGACCCAGGTGTTATTTTATTACAATGTTCGGGTCAGACCGAGTATACGGATTCAGGGTAGGATGATATGGAGCTCAGGAGACGAGTTGGATGACAGAGACGTGTCTTCAGACTTGGTTTATATTTCTGCTGTGTGAGAACAAGTTATTATAACTGTCCAGATCGATGTATTAATTATTGTAAGTGTAAAATAGTTACAGATTCTTTTGTATGAAAATCTATTATTATATATATTATATTTTGTTCCACTGCGTTTGTGAGATTTTGAATTGTTGTTCTATTTTCTTCTAACTTTTTCTTCTTTACCTCTACCAATTGGTATTTCCAGCACTTGAATATTCAACATGTTATACAGTGAACGTATTGACGTCGATTTTCGAGGGTTGAAAATCATGTTTGTTACACTTGGTATCAAAGCTAAAGGTTAAGCGAGAATCTTGGCTTTGGTGGGGATTACTTATTAGAGATAGGGTCAGTAGTACCCTAGAATGAGTTTGAGTGTATTAATAGATATGAGTGCATATTTGTTAGTGAATATAAATTGTTTTATATTGTGTTAATTTATCTGTTGAGTGGCATATAAATTCTAGTCGAATAATGGGACGCTGCTAAATCGATAGGAGTTTCTAAACACTTGAACACGGTAAACTGACAAAGTATGGTTTTGAATCGGGTAAATGAAATAATTTTACCCAGATTATATTTCGATGTGAAAGAAATAATTTTCTAGAAATTATTAAAGTAAATTGGAGTGTTTAGTTGATATTATTATAATCAAAATAGGATTATAAAAATTGAAATGGTTATATATAACCTAATGAAAATTGTATAAGTACGAATTATAATTAAAAATGGATTCAAACTCGAATTGTAACAATCTGTAAATTTTGGTAATTAAAAAAAAGTTGATTTAATAAGATTTTTGTAATACAAATCACGTACAAGAAGATTTATTTCTCATTTCAAACTCCTCATTTTCATTTGCAATTAAGATACGTTCCTTTCTCCTTAATTATACATTTTCCATTTCCTAGCATTTACTTCTTTACTTGCCTTCCGAACCACTCCATCTATTAGCCGTGAGAAACTTTATCAATTCACGTACAAAAGTTTATCTCCCACTTCTCAAATTCATTTGCATTTAAGAATAAAATATATGCAAGTTTATTTCTCCTTAGCCTATGCCTTTTTGTTTCCTATCATTTACTCCACCTTAGCCATTTCTTTTTTCTTCCATCTTTAGCCATCTTCTTTTTCTATTTTCTTTTCTCTTTTCTTTTGTTCTTCTTCAAGCATGGCTTGGTCTCTACCTATTGCTGACCACACCACCTCCTCCTCACCACCAAAGCCTTGTCGTGACCACCATGGAAGCATACATCACCAAAGTTGATAACAAACCTTAACCAAGTCATGTATTGATCACCTTGCTTTGATTTATCAAGGTTAGGTCATTTTATTTTCTATCTTTTCGTTATTTTATCTATATTCTTTTGTATTGAATCATTGCTTGGATATGTTATGTATTGTGTTGTTTACAAGTTCGGATCTGACTCTTCATCCACTCAAAAATTATAGTCATGCTTTGTCGTGCCTTTTCGTGCTTTGCGGAGTTTGGATGTGTGTTTGATTTTGATTCTAGCTTTCAAAAAGGTGAGATTTTTCACTCTAGACAGCGTACTTTTATAATTGTGAAATGATGATAAGTGAATTGTAGAAATTATTATGCTATGTTCATACATGCCTGTGATTGATTATATGATGTTAAATGCTGTTTATACATTTGTTACATCATCTGTTATGATATTATATGCTATATTGTTATATTTATTTCGTTATATTTATTTCATGTTTATCACACTGCAAGTTTCCTATTACTATGGGTTGAAATGATACATACCCGAACGGACTTTAGGATAAGGAAAATCACTATGGGCTGAAATGATAGGCTCGAGTTATTTTTATTCATTTTTGTTGTAATTATTTTTCTAGGGATTGCGGGTTTGAAATGATAGAACCCGAATTTTCTTTTAAATTACGGATTGAAATGATACATATCTGTATCACTTGACCTAGGTTAGAAAATATTATACAGGCCCATGGTTAATATTTTTAATGTAATATTTTCCTAAAAATTTATTAAATTTTTTAAAATTTTGGAATATATAGAATTTTAACTTAAAATTTGATTTAAAGAGTTGAAATATAAAGAGATATCGGTTTTTATAAGTTAAAATGTTATAAGCTGATAATTGGTTTAAGATGTAATTTAAAAATCTTTATTTGGTTTTAAGTAGAAATTTAAAGGTTTTTATTTGTTTTAAATAATTTAATAATTAAAGTTGATTAATATGGAATTCTAAAATCTAACCTGGTAATTGCAATCAATCTTTAGTTTTGAAATGAGTATGGTTGCATAATAATGATGTATTTTGAATTGAGAAAATGAAATACAGTTTTTATTTAATACAAGAAACATGTAAAGTCCCAATTAATGAAAGAACATGTAAAGTTTTTAATTAATGCAAGAAACTTGTAAAGTTTTAATTAATGAAAGAAACGTGTAAAGTCCTAATTAATGAGAGAACATGTAAAAAAATTAATCAATGCAAGAAAAATGTAAAGTTTTAATTAATGAAAGAAACGTGTGAGTTTTTAATTAATGCAAGAAACATGTAAAGTCCTAATTAATGAAAGAACATGTAAAGTTTTTAATTAATGCAAGAAACATGTAAAGTTTTAATTAATGAAAGAAACGTGTAAAGTCCTAATTAATGAAAGTAACATGTAAATTTTTATTAGTGTGGTACTGATTAAATTAGTAAATTCTCTTTACTATAATAGAAATGTAAACTAAAACGTTCATTTGATAATGTAAGTTTTGATTAGTGTAATATTGACTAAAATGATAAATGCTCTTTATTGTAATAAATGTAAGTCAAAACGTACATTTGATATGTAAGTTAAAATTGATGTAAATGGCATATTTTAAACGATTAAATAATAAAGTTATTGTAATAATAATGTAAGTTAATACGGTACTTTTAACTTAACATAAGAATTTCGGCTTTAAATTATATATTACAGTAACAAAGTTTATTTAACTATAAGGCTATGATAAAATGACCATGTTAAAATTTGTATACAAATACTTTGGTTATATAAAATGTTAAAGTGGAAAGTATTACATTCCAAAAATACTATGATTCCTAAGTATTGTGATTTTAAGCAGTATGAATTCCAAATGATAACATTTCTAAATTGTTAGGATTTCAAAGTATTATGGTTTCAAAGTGTTTGGTTTCAGAGTTGTTATAACTTGAAAGTAATATGGCTTTGGAAATGAAATTATTGGAAATTATATTTAATTAAGAATTGTCTTTAAATATGTAAATTTGAACTTACTGAAATTGAAGATTTAAGAATATGACTTTATAAAGTGGTTTGGTTTGAGATGATTTAAAACAATATTTCGAGTTTAATAAATTGAAGGAATATTCAATGATTTGGAAACTTGGGTTTATTTAAATGAGGTATTGATTTGATCTTTGGAATTTAAAGGATATATTATTACTTTGGTTTTTGAAATGGGAAATGATATATTGATTTGATTTTGAAAGGAAATAATATAGTATTTAGTTTTGAAATGGATATGATATTTGGTTTTAAAGTGTAAATGATATTGAAAGAAATATCCATGGGTTATAATAACGTTGGTTGTTAAAGAGACCGAGATCGGAAGTTGTCATACTCTCTGCCAACTCCGAAAACTACTTTAACAACCGTGTATGCGGTGGAGATTCCAGAATGAAGTAGGATGGTGGCAACGTTTCCTTTGAGGTAAATACGTGGACCCGACTCCCGTGAGTCGGCATAAGGTGGCAAAACATGAGCGATCGACGGGCTAAGAAGGTAGCACCTTTCATCGAACACGCTCCTTCGATACTATTCTATTACTTTGTGATTGTTTGGGCCCCTTTGATTTTGGGGGTGTGGCTCGAGGTGGGCGGTAGTAGCTGCTACGCGTTACCACCGGTCCGGAAGCATAATTGGTATATCCACCCTGTCATTGCCTAGTTGTGCCGTGTCACCTACCCTAGCGCGCCTTGTACGAGTTTGGTTTTCTCCCTTAGCCTGTGGAGTATTTAGGGTAGTCTTTCGATCTGGAGATGCGCTGATACTAGATGGACTACTGGGACTATTACGTGGTAAGGGCTATATGGGTAACCCCTTAACGCTATTTAAAAGTAAGTTTATTTTACTATTAGACATTATTATTATAGCGTATATTACTACATAGTAAATAGTTTAACGGATCCTTAGAGGATGGGCGGTCTCAAGCATCCTTTGAGTTACTTGTACCTTTCTATTACAGTTCACTTGAGTTGGTTTACATTGTATAAGTATGTATGTCCTGACTCGAGTGTTTTATGTTTTGCTTTACGCTCGGGTCAGACTGAGTGATACAACATTAGAGACTCACATCTGGAGTTCGAGCTTCACTTGGAAATCCAGCTATCTATTTCGCTTTCAGTTATCCAGTTGATTTCGGTTATTCAGTCGAGTCCAGTGATGGATTCTGTTTGTACTTAATATCATATTGAGACTTATGTTGTATCTTGCTTAACTCTGATGTATATTTATACAATAGCTTCATGAACCACTATTTCTTTACTTCCGCTGCATTTTAATTACTTTGTATCTGTGATCTGTGACTATTTATTTACTGTTTATGCTGAGTTTGCCAAATTTAAATTACAATTCGGTATTTTGAACAATTCAAGTCCGACATGTGAGGATGCGAATGGTTGAAAATAGCAGGTCGTTACACGAATTGGGAAACTTAAATCCTGGAAGGTTTGGAAAATATTTTTAGAAGTGTTATAGAAATGAAATTGGTGTTATTTTGGAAATATTTTTGAAATAAAAATGATTTAAAATGGATTTGGAAGTGATAATACATTCTGATGATGATCGTGACATCATCGGTGTTCATTTTCAAGTTTCAAGTGATGGATTGCTACCATAGTAATTTGATATGAAGATTTTGTTTGAAAAACAAGTAATGTTTTGGAAAGGAAATTCGTGTTGGATAAAACCAAATTGGTTGTGAAACTTCCAAAGAATGGTTTGTTAAAACCAAGAAAGAGCTATATATTTGATTTCAAATGATTTGAAATAAAAATTCGGGCGTTTGAATTCTGAAATTCCTAGCTAAATGTCTTAAAAAATCAGAAAATAAGTTTTTGAACTTATAAATGGAGAATGTATTAATAAGGAAAGAAGTGTGAAAATTAAATTTTGGAATTTGAAATTTAAGTTGAGTAATTTTAAATGGATCGAACAAATAATTTCTTTTTAATTAACTCAAAACAAGTTAAATTAGTTTTGAACTTATAACCTGAAATTAGAAATTTCAAAATGAAATTAAAATTTTACTTATGCAAGTTAAATATATTAAATTGCAAAAGGAAATGGTATAGATTTGATAAAATGTTGAAAAAGAAGTTATGAATGTATTGATGATTCCAAAATGATTTTTGAAATGAATTAGGTTGTAAAATGATGACGTATCTATGATTTATAAATTCTGAATGTAATAAAATCGAATATTAAATTAACCTAATTGTGAATAATAAGTAGTGTTACTTATTAATTGGAAAAGTGGAATAGAAAAACTAAAATAAAAATGATTGGATTTTCGATGATAAAATGAAAATCCAAAATTGGACTAGAAAATAAAGTTGAACTCAAGTCAAACCAATCGAAGTGATTTTTGAAATAAAAATCAAATATTGAATTATAAAATGAAAGTGAACTAATTTGATAAATTAATTAGTTAATTAAATATATAAATGGAACTTAGCTTGGTTAAGTAAAATGGATTATGGATTGAAATTGCAATTGAATGTGGAACTTGAGTTATAAATAAAAATTTCGACTTAATTGTAAGCGAATTAAATATATTTTGAAATGTTGTGCAATTAAATAAGAATGGATTAAAATAGTAATGACTTGTGTTATTAACAAATTCAATTTAAGTGTAAATACATTGAACATGGCCTTGGATATTATTTAAATAAATTCGAGAATGATTTTGAGTATGGAATTAAAATTTGAAGTGGATTGAGTAAATGAATTAAATAAATAAATTAGTAAATGAAATGGAATTTCATTGAACAAGAATCAATCAAAAATTGAAATGGAATTTGTTTGCAAGGAAAATAAACTTAAGTTATATGGTTTAAATAAGTGAAGATAAATGAATTAACTTAAATTAATATTTTGGATGGAAGCTTGGCTCAAATAAAACTATGAAATAATTCACAAGTAAATAGCATGGAATGATTTCGAGCTTAATAAATGGATTTGAATATAATGAATGTTGATATGAATGGAATGTAAATGAATTGATTGAGAATCAATTTGACATGGAACAGAATTAAGTAAAATTGATTTGGAATCAGTTTAAAATAGCTATAAACTGAAATGGTTATTTTAGTAAATGAATATCGCTGAATTTGCATAGAAAAATTGTTTTTAAAAAAAAAACAAAAGTAAATAAAATTCTATGAATAAGTATAAAGTGAATAAATTGATTTCTAAGTTAATTTGAAATGGATATGAGTTTGTTCGGTATAATAATTAATTGAATGCAAATAGTTTGGCTGTAAATCATTCAAATTGAATGAAATGGTATATGAATCGATCGAAACTAATTAAATTAGTATCGGAACCTTATAATTGCTTATAAATATATGTTTGGCATGTGGTTTATGGAATTCATGTGTTTAAGTAGTCAAATGAATGAAATGTTAGTGAATTTCACATTTTGGGACTTACGTGGTTTAAATTGAGTAAGTACAGGTACCTGAAGGCTATTAGGCTAAGTTGTTTTGCCTAATTGCATATAAAATAATCTGCTTGTTTAGAAACGCTAAATTAACTTACTTTTCAGATTAAATACCGCAAATGATAAAAATATTGATATATGTTTTGTTTTTTGACCGTGTGGGTCGATGTATATATTTTTATCTCTCTTGTCATATTGCAAAAGGCTCTCCGCACAAAGGAGACTCTACCGAAAAATTTCGAAAATTTAGGGTGTTAGAAAAAAATTTGAAAAAATTTTATCAACTAAAAAGGGTTGATTTTGAATTGAAATCTAATAAAGGATTTTGAATTAGTAATGGAAACTAATTGTTATGGTTGAAGCTAAAGGGTTTAGAAAAGTAAATGTCAAGTTTTAACTAAGTGGGTTTTGAATAAGTTAATGGGTTTGGATCGTTCGTCCTACCTTAGAAATTTCGGAAACGGAATTCTTTTGAGGGTGGAGGAATGTAACGACACAGATTTTTCATCGATTGATTTTGAATATTTAAATGGCTTAAATATTGGATTAGAAATTTTAATTTAGTTAGTAATATTTTAAAACTAGAATTTCAAGTAATTTCGTAAAAAAAATTTGGAAATCATCGATTTGATCGACGCGATAAAATAGCGATTCGGGAAACATTGTCGAAATTTGACGAAACCGGTTCCATTGGATCGGTAATAGTGTATTATTATCGGATTTTAAATTTCGTAGCGTTTGAGATTAGTTTTTGGTCGTATGGAATAGAAACTCCCAGAAATAATTTAATTGAGATTAATTTAAATAGTGCATTTAAAAAGCTATCTTCTCTATACGATCAAATTGGTGCTCGAGTCTTGTTCCTTTGCGTTCGAAATAAGGTTATAACATTATGAACGCCAGGTGGCATGCCTTGATCGTGGTTCGAAATTAATATCTAGATACCTTTGAATTTCATATATATAAATACACACACATATATATATGTATGTATGCATGCATTATTCCAACTCTGCCTACAAAACATTCACTCATTCGTGTTCTTTCACATCATAAGTCACCCTACTTGTATAGAGGGCACCCCTACCTATTCTTGCTGCATCTTTCCTCTTTAAAATCCTTTTCTCTCTCTCATCTAAACAATTGAAGTCGGGAAACGAAAAAAGAAAAAAAATGATGGAAGCCGCCCTCCTTGTTAAAAATCGAAAATCCTTTCTTCCTCTAGAATTAACTGCTCGTTCGAAAAAAAATCATGAAGCCTGGGTAGCGCGAGGTGAAGGCTGCGGCATTGATTGGTGCTCACCTTGTTGGGAATGAAGGCGCAGAGGGGAGGGGCAGTCGAATCTAGGACAGTTGAGTGGAAACGATGTTGTGAGCTCGCTAGTGATGGGTTCGAAGAAACGGTGGCATCGCTTGTTGGAAGGTGGGGGCAATTTAGGGTTACGGATGGAGTCACTCATGAGCACGCGTGTAGGGGAAGGAAGGCGCATTGGCTGTAGGAAGAAACCATGAGGGTGACGTTAGGCATTCTCGTGGTCGATTTGGGTATGGGTTCGTACTCGTTTGGAGGGGATGAGAGGGGCGAGCAACTATGAGGAAGTGAAGCATTGAAATTTCAGGGGTGGCATGGCTGGGTGTGGTCGGAGGCAAGTGAAAAGAAAAGGATAGAGGAGGACCGCGATGCCTGGATGTGGAAAAGGGGTAGTTCTCGTTAAGTAAGGTAATCAACGATTTATAATGATAACTAGGTATAAAATTATTATAGTGTTATATCCAAATGTTTATGAATGTATAACCTTGCCATACGAGATCGAAATCAAACAAAACAAGCAGCATTGGTATTGTATCGAAGGATATCACACTAAATAAATTGATTTGGGATTTTTGGAAGTCGGTAGGAATTTTAAATCTAAGTTGTTCGGTTTAAATTTAAAATTGAAATGGATTGCAAAAAAAATCAAGGTGAGAAATTCTCACTTATTTGAATTACCGAATTTAGTTTTAAATAGTTAAAATTAATTCTAGATGATTGGTTGAATTTATAAACTATTAACTGTTGAATGATATGATATATATATATATATATATAATAGTATATATATTAGTAGTTGGATATATTTCCCGCCGTTGGAGCGGATGAGACCCAATGTGCCCCGCATAATAGTGGATGCCCCTATATACCGTGATTTCCTCCTCAAAGTGGGATTGGTATTTTTATGTTGTCTAACATCTGTGGATGCGGGAAAAACTGGTTGGAGGGATCCAACTGGATTCCGCAAATATATTATTGTTTTTCATATATAAAAATACACTAGTGAGTGACCCGTGCTACGCACACGGGCAGTATTTGACTTCAAAAGCGTGCATGGTGTAATGTGCTATTATAGTAGATGTATATATGTTTTCTTCCTTTAAATGTTTTCGTTAAGTAACATCATATTCATCATTTTTATTCTTGATTTTTATGTAGGAAGATGTTAGGTTGTTGTTGGGATTTGGATGGGCAAAAAATGTTAAAGTTGTTTTGTTACTGATTATATCTATGCGAAAACGATTATAGATGTGAAGTGGTTGCGAAATTAACTAAGGTTAACAAAAATTGTAGATTCAGGTAGTTCTGTGCATTTATAAATGTTGATTAGACTTGAATGAGTCAGTAAACTCTATTTTTCCCTTTGCAGTGCCAATATTGTTACATGAAAAGTAAGATGTAGTTATTCCACTGTACGCGGAAATAGTAGTAGTTTTAAACTGATATTTCTATACCCACTCAATATGAATATTGGACCTTTAACATGTGTAGGATATTAGACCATTCGGTCAAGTTGTAGGCACACAGTTACATTAATTTATTTGGAACGCTCGATCGATATAAAATGTGTACATTCAAGTACACCTAAAGCAAATCAATAGAAATATTTTAAGTACAATTAAATAGAGGAATAAAATACTACCTTTAAGAATTTTGAAACAAACATAAAAGGATGTAAAAGTTAGCTAAACCACAGAGTTGAAAACATAAAATTAGGTTTGTTGACGAACAACAATGGTTGATTTTTTTGTTAAATCTACCTTTTTACCGAATTGAACATCTAATTGCGAATAATGCATTTATTAACCTATGAACTCTATAGTACATCAAAGCAAGGGCATAACATACTACATTGTTGCCTCCTAAATTTCAACAGAAATAAATGTTTAAGTGTTAAAAATACATGATCAGTGAAAGGGTTTCCAAAGTTTACAAAGGATATTTTGGAATTACAATGTCCATACACCGTCGAACACACGTTATCTGTAATTGATCCAAGTGCATAGAGATTTGTAGCAGTTAACAAAGTTAACCGTACAATACTCATATAGACAGATTTTTCATTACCAATTGTCGGCATCCATGCATGTGCAGCAAGAGTCCTTGACAGCTCGTCATGGCTGTGAAACAAAACTAAAAAAGAAATGCCACCAAGGATAGGACATGCAGTAAGAACTAACCCTGCAGCGATGAGTACATAAAATCGTTAAATAGTGAATATTTTATGTCAGTGCTATGCAGTAATGACAAATTGTACCGAAGTAACGTAATATATAAGTATATATTTACCATCTACACGAAGTAGACAGACACTTCATTTCAGTTTAAAATATGAATTGAACGATATAACACCCAATCCATGCAAGAAAGGTTGCAGAAGATACATAAATCATAAATGACAATCTGATAAATGACTCAAGACGTTTCATGACATTTGGACAATATATCATATGTTGCTACTTAACTATCAAATTTAGGAATAACCAAAATACTAATGTTACAACACATTAGTTTTTATGCTACAGGTTATTTACTCACATATTTCTGGTAACATAGTTACACCTTTTTTTTCCAAAACCAACAGTACACGCCTATTCAACTTTTCCAAACCACTATACTTAAATTTGGATAGAAATTAACCGAGAAACAGTCTTTTGTTTATAAATTATACTTCATGTTGAAACCAAAAAAATAATCGGAGTTGTCAGCAAACCAATGTGAAATCGTAAAAAAGGTGTTTACTTCATACGCAGCTTAATTACCTTTAAAGTTTACCAGAATTGTATGATGTATAATTTAGTTAGGACTAAACGCAAAAAGGAAGACACAAAAGGCAAGCGATTTTAGTGTGAACAGTATCTGCAATAAACAGAGTTGTTTCCATGTATGTTTTACTCCTATTCACAACAACAGGTAGTAACATTCAACAAATGGAGACAACCAACTTAACCATACGATGACATTTTCAACAAATAATAGCATGTAATGTTGGAAGTATTATTGCTGAGTTTATTTACGTCATAAAAATATATGACTGCTCTGCTGTTCAAAACCATGAACAACTCTAACGCTTCTAAATGAGTTGAAGAGTGCATGCATATAGACTGTATAATGGAACTAAAATGTCTTTTAAAAAATTTGTCTGGCAGATGAGTATATTTCCAAAATACACATTAATAAAACGTGGTCGTAAATTTAACGGCACATGATTGCTGTTATTTGACTAAGGAATTCCTAGTTTGCTCTTATGTTAAGGCATGGTATACATATGCAACTAATTAGTACGCAACCTACTAATTCTCTTCTTTATAAAGTCTAACCTTATTGCGTAAATATAGAAAAGAACTGATGTTTCTTATATTTTATTCTAATGTTTCATTGAGACAATCGAATATTAGACAAACATGGTTTAAAAGCTTATATTGATTGATGACCCAAGATACATCATTGCGGTATTATTCATAATACATATTGTCTTTAGTTAAAAAGTGGCAAACTGGATATATTAGACCCATAGACATCTGAACATCCCAAAGATCTTACAACAAAATTTCCACTCATTCATGTTAAATATAGATTTGAGGCTAAGAATGGAAAAGGAAGGTGCAAGCATAATGCAAATTATTTCTTTAGAGCATTCTCCTATCTATGAGACAATATTGCTTAGCTCTCTTGCAGGTCTGTCAGAGTGTCAATGAGGAATGAAGTTCGGTTTTAATACATTGATTCACATTTTGATTCTTCCTGCTACAGATGACAAAAGCTGCTGAATACAAAATGTGTTTTGTAGCGTGATAACTTTAAGTACTTTGTGATCTTCTGTTATCTGTTGTACAAATTGAGGTATGCAGATGTACAATTTATTTATAATTTAAAATATGAAATCATTCTTTTACAATAACTTCCTACAGTACGTTAATCACTGACAAAACTGTACATTCAACCACATAGTGTAACTTATTTTGCACTAATTTTTTTCTCATTAAATAACTACATAGTATAACCTTATTATGTATCGTACTATGGTATTCAGCTACAAAGTAGGTTTACAAAATTGATCAAAATTTATTGGTTGAGAAAAGGCAGATTTAATGTTATGTCGATAACTAAACATCTATAATCTCGTAGACCCACATGAGAAATAGGATGACATACATCAAGGGATGGTAAAATTGCAGAATATAACTATAATAGTCTTAGTAAACCAGCACCTCGTAACATATTTTAATATAATATATCTCAAAAAATAGGTAGGTTTTCTTATTTTACCGATAATTGACATTCACTGGCAAGACTATCATTATTTCTTTTAAATTTCATCTCACCAGTTTCAGCAACCTGACTCACTTTATGTTCCTGTAAAAATATAATATTAAAACTTAATCACTCACGGTCCATTTTTTACACATAATTATCCAAGTTTTCATGGTGGTTAAGTTTACAACTTCTCAATCCAACATGATACTACAATGTTATAAATAGGTAATAAAAGAAGCATTTACTACAAAATGAGATGAAGAAAAAGATCATTCAGTGAACAAAAATTGCAACAAAAACTGGTTTGTTAACGAATTAACAAAGTACCGTTAAAACAATTTTGCTGCCCTGTTACTCCCTTCACTAATTGGTTACCATTTGGAGCTGGTAAAAAACCACAAAAAAGCATATGTAAACCAAACATTTTCAGTGAACCATATATCCTATCACGCACATACATTTGAATTTGCATTACTGAGGTGAATGAACTACCCATTTCACATCAGTTGCCATTTTCAGATTATATTTTCCTTTTTCCAGTACAGAATTAAACCAAAGTGCAGTTTACAAATTCATGTTTCTGTTTAATCGACAACATGCTCCCCACTCCCATGCCACTTTACTGTATTTAGATGTTCTTTTTTCTTTTTCAGTTTTAAGCATCATAATTACTTGTTTCAGGTGAGTTTATTAAAAGTCAAGAATAACACAATGGAACCATGGAAGAACGGTATGGACTACGGAAGGGAAAACAAAATTGCTTGCAGTAATTCTCATACTGCAATGTCACTCTAACATATTTTATAGGTTGGTTAAAAATAAATTACAGATGCAATAAAAATACTACGACAACATCTACATATTTTACTATGCCTGCAGTTATTGTGGAGAATTGCTGGGGTGATTAACAAATCAGCAACATTTAACATGGTTTAATAAACTTTCAAACATAACATGCATGCTAAAGCGGCAAATGCCTTGCTCACTCATGTTACAACAAAAAGTAATAGCCGATTTTATACTTTGGGTAATTAGAGAAAAAAAATATATTATGATTGTGCTATTTGCCATTAGAACGGCCACGTTACAACTAAATGCTGATAAAGTATGAAATACACATGCCAATAGTTGGCATAGAAAATTAAACACTAAACCATGCTATGTTTACGTTTGAGAATTAGCTTAGACACCTTTTACGCAAATTTATCCCACAAATCAAATACACAATTGAAATTAAGAAACTTGCTCCCACCTACCAAACATTGACTAAAAACATAAAGGGCGGAAAAAGATAACAGTCCATGTATCAAATATAAACCTCCAACATTAATCAAATAAAAATATTATTCCCTTGTGTGGTCCATATAGTATTTATTTATTAAATAACCAATATTTTTAATAAAATCAATATATCCAGTTATATAATAAAAATAGCATCTGAATTACTGTTAATACTAATCATGTAGTTCCCACATCAAGCTCAAATTGCCATTTAGTGTTGCGAACTTCAACATTTAATTAACGTGAGGACTAATATTCATTATTTCATTAGTATTTAAAAGGGAGTATAAAGATACCCGTACTATCAGATTTGAGCTCAATATTGCACTATAGATGTAGTTCCACTAAATGTTACAGTAGGCATCCAAAATTATCCAAACATGCAAGAAATCTACTTAATTTGAAACTCAGTAATAATAAACAACAGTCTCTACATTTCTCCATGCCTTGCTCATTAAGATTGTTATAACCACATGATAGTTTAAGTAAAAAATATTATATCTTCAAGACAACATAAGGTCAACATAAGATGGTCCTACAACTGCACAAACCTTCTGACCACGAGTGTTATGACACGTACTTCGCGCGTAACAATAGCACATGCTTCGCGAGTAGATTGATTTTTTTCTACAAATTATATGTGTTTTAACATATTTAAGGGAAATAATTTTCTTAAATATGTAGCTATGTTTTTGCATTAGAATCATGTGTAATCAGTTTGAATTTGAAGTTTATAACAACCTGTCTTTAGAACTTGAATGCTCGCCATACAGTGTAACACACATCAACAAATAATCGAAAATAGACAAGCACCATTGTCCAAGTGGTTAATTGATTCGGCTTTGGTGCAAGAGGTCACAAGTTCGAAACTTGCTTTCGAACGTTTATTGACATGGGATATGTTGTCCCAATGATTTGTTGTATATAAAGTACCATTTCAAAAAAAAAAAGGGCTCGAGATATGACTAAACATATTTCTATTTACATTATTTCCCTAGCATATCGTACAAAGAAGGGCTCGAGAGCAACTCTTTTTGATTTGAAGTTCAAGCTTATTTATGTATATCTGCAGTTTAAGTTGGAAAATTAAGTTTAAAACGTCAAAAATTGGTTATTTACCCACCAAATACCGTTGAACTTGAGAAATGACTGTAGTAACTTGTTGAAAATCAATAAAGTATGCATTTCAGAGGAATAAATCATATTTTGGTAGATTTCTATTTTTACACCATTACCGATATGACTAAACATGTAGATAAAAAATAAAGAAGCTAAATTTTTGTACAGGTGCCCAACATTTTTATTCTCGAAATGTCTAATTCCCAACTAAATCAATGTCAAAAATAAAATAGAACCCGTACATTTTTTTGAATAACTTACCTTTCTTGGTTGGGATTTCTGTTGACATCCACATGAACTGCTACCCAAGCTATGATAATATAATCATTTCCCTGGTTATTTATTTGTTCAGTTGATAATGTTCTCCTTCGTATTATAGAATGAAGAATGCATTTTTCATCTTTCCTTTGCTGGTGTTACCGTAACAATTTACGATTTTCTCAACTCCATGTAGTAAGAATTAGTAAACTTCTAGTTAAGTGGAACAAATCAAAATATTTTGCTTGATACCAAACTTGTATAATAAATCGAAGAAGTCCCCAATAACTGAATTTTGACAATCAATTTCGACCGATTACTGGAGAAAATTAAAAACCATACAATCTAGATATTACCTTCTACACGCAACAATATTGCAGTAAGAAAGATTAAGACGGTCATCACATCAATGCTTGGGACAGTAAATAACACCACATTGCCAAGTGAACTACAATCAGTAAACCGATACAGTGGAAGTAAATAAGTACGGACGAATAGATAAGCAATTGTTATGAAATATAATCACTAAAAACGGTTATAACCCATATCCTAACAACAACGTTGGGCTGTATAGGAAGTCCCAAATCAGAGTAATAACTATGAACAAATTATTGACCTATTTCCAGTTAACTCCCCCAGTCGACTACGGGATTTAATCAACCGCAGAGGATATCCGTTGTGGACATGTTTGCTGAAGTGGAGTTGTCGGAGAACAAAGGTGGAAGAGACAAAACCTCACTGCATAACATTTTCAGATCAAAGTCATTGGATTTAAACCTCCCACAACACATGGTCATAGGTACGGAATTGCGAACAGTGAAAATGAGTTAGAGGAGGCAAAATAACTAACCTTGGAATCCCTAATTTTTAAAAACGTGTGTGACGACGGTGGGGTTACAACATCGATGCCTGCAACTATGTCAACAATTTGAACAAAAGAGCAGGCAATAGTGGAAAATTACTCAATTTCAATTCGGTGGTGATGATGGTTTTTGAGGACGGTGAAGTTCTTGTAAAAGGGTGTGAGAGCAGTTGAAAGCAATTGGAGAATACCGGTTTAGGGAAGTTAAAAACTGCAAAAGGGGGTAATGATGGATGAAAGCAAGTATGTGGACCAACCGTTTTAATTAAGTTAAAAAGAGCGGAGCTAGGAATAAAATACAGCTGTCGCTACATAAATGCTTTGGTTTCTCCTTTCCTATATAAGTAATAGATGATATGATTGAATAATCTTTTGGATTGTTTCGTAATTTAATTTATTAAATGTTGTAGTAGCACTGACCTTAATTTTGGTATTTTAAATACTATAAATGTAATTTATTGAAATTTAAGGGATTAAAAGGAGATTTTTGATATAAAAATAAATATATCGAAAGTTGGATTACTTAAAAAGAAATTGACTGGATAAACAATAATTTTTATTTTGGGTTGAACTTAACTAATCCATAAAAATTTTAAATAGTATTTTAAAAAATATATATAAAGGATTTTTAAATGATATCCTGAAAAATATAAAAAAGGTTGAAATCGATGTTAAAAATAATATTAGTAGAATAAAATGCAATTTATAAGGAATTGGATTTATAAAATGAAATTTTATAAATGATATTATTTTTATAAAAAGTGAAACTCAAAGGAGGTATAGATTATAAACGATGTTTATAAATAAAGAAAATCGATATCAGATGATAAATTGGGCATCTAAATTAATGGGGTGAATCGATATTAGGGAATGGAAATCGGGCCGAGGAAAAATAACCGACTATGGATGTTTTATTAATAGTTAAATAACCGACTATCAAATTTGGCCAAATTCGTTGATCGTATCGAAGAGACCGGGATCGGATTTAATTATCTGAAAACCAATTCGATCCGGTTTGAATGTTACGAATGGTGATATCATGAAGATGATGAAGTCGACGACTCGGTTTGTCTAGACCTAGGACAACTTGTATGGACGAATGCTATCAGAACATCTTCATTGGAGAACGATGAGCATTCTAAGTAGAGTTAATCTTGAAAGGTAATCCTTAGCCTCAAGCCTCATCGTCCGAGAGTGACTAAAATAAGGAAGATGCATCAAGGCTAAGTGGGTTGCACCCAATTAGGGTATGTTATCACTTTTCTAGATACCTTTGGAAATATATGTAAATTATGTATATGGTTGTGCATGGAAAAGTGAGTTCTTGATTTTAAGGGTAAGAACACTTGGGGTGATAACTTACTCGACACTATCCAGGTTAGGGGTAGGTCGGTCTTGTGTGGTAGATGATCCCGGCGAGGTCCTTGATACATTTTTCTAGAGGTGTACTATGACGGACGTTACCCCAGTAGCCCAGTCATTGTATGGAATCCATTCTATAATACAAGCCTTTACGGTTTTGTTTGTAGAGCCTAGTATGCTGGAATTTAATTAATGTAACCATTTCAGCTATTTGGATAAGTATTTGTACTTAGACACTGTTATAATATCATGGGATTTTCTATAAAACATTTTGGTTATCCTAAGGGAAAAATCCGTTAACTTTAATAATTCAAATTGAATTTGTTTTCTCACGCTGTTTTTCCAGACTGACTTGGGTGTTATTTTATCATAATGCTCAAGTCAAACCGAGTAGATAGATTCAAGGTAGAATGCTTCAGAGCTTAAGAGACGTATGACATAGACGTATCTCCATACTTGGTTTATATTTATGCCATGTGAGGACAAGTTATTATAACTATCCAAATCGATGTATTGATTATTATGCTTTGATGATTGTAAGTGTAAAATAGTTACAGATTCTTTTGTACAAAAATCTTTTATTATATATTATGTTTTGTTTTGTTTCGCTGCATTTGTGAGATTCTTTGTTGTTGTTCTATCTCTTTCTTCTTTACCCCTAGCAATCGGTATTTTCGGCATTTGAATATTCGGCTTGTTATACAATGAATGTATTTATGTCAATCTCTGAAAGTCGAAAATCCCATTTGTTATAGTTTATTATCGATTTCTCATTTTTGAGACAAAAAATGAATACCGATGATGTTGCAATCAGCATCAGAATTATTTTCAAGCGGATAAAGTGAGGTCCAATAATATTAAAAATCTCTTGAGGGATATTTCATCTATCCTTGTTCGTAAAGAATTTAATTCATATGTTAGCTAGGCGAATGTCTAAAATTCTCTTAGTACTTGGTAGATTGGTTTAACGCCAAGTAAATTACTTCAAAAAAAATTTCATTCAAGATACATATTCTAAATTTGCACACTTTATAGAATTTATTTGCAATATTTCTTACTTCATGTAAGGTAATTTCATTTACAATATCATTTGTATATTTACCATAGACATCCTTATAAATATATGTAAAATATTTACAACATTATCTATATTTAGAAAGATGACTATTTAAATTTATTAAATCCTTGTCCAAAATTTTTGACTAAATTCTTACAAAGAGGAGGAATACATAATAACCCATTCATATTTTCCTTTTAAGTTTACTAATTAAATTTTAAAGTTTACACTTTAATTAAAATAAGGTCTTTAAAATTTTATTTCAAAATATGTACATTTTCTTAAAATTTTAATAAGCTTCCAATTATTTATAATCTCCTACTTATGAAATGTTTAAATTTATTTACTTAGGTGTATTATATAAATAGTGCAAAACCTTTAAATTACATGTTATTACTTATTATAATATCAAAATACCATCTAACATTTTGCAAACTTGATAGAACTTATCAAAAAAATATTCAGAGCTTGCTTGGCCTAATTTGAACACCGTTATCCCTCCTCCATCCCTATCAGACCATTCTCCATTAGTTGTAGATTAGGGAAAGGCATATGTGAGAAGACTTTCCTCCTTTTCATTTTTTAATGTCTAGAATACTCACCATGATTTTAAAAATTGTTACTAAATATTGGACTTTAAAAGTGTATGGTAACCCGATGTATATTTTAAAGGCAAAGCTTAGGCATCTAGAGAAGACTCTAAAACCATGGACTAAGGACATTTTTGTGAATGGTAGCTTCATTTCCTCCTCTGTTCGTGAAAACTTATATAAGGTGCAAAATGATATTACCACTTTATAATTTGACCTATTTATTATCAATACTAATTTAATTGGATTACCACTTTCTAATAGCGGATTCACTTGGAACAATACAAGAGAATCCCCGTTTATGGCCCTTCTAGATGGGTTTTTCGTCAATGATGAAATTGAGGATAAATTCCCATTTGTAAAATCTCTGGTTTGTCTTATACTTATTTTGATCATTGTCCTATCATTCTTATGTGTGATCATCATAAAAAATTTAATAAAACTTTTAAATTTGAGAAAATGTGGTTATTATAATCTAATTTTTCTAATCTAACTAAACATAAATGGATTTCTATGAACTTTTACAATATCAAAAATGTGGATAACTCTGCAAAAAAATTTAAAATTTAGGGGTCTTAGGAATTGTCTTAAAATTTGGAGTAAGAATGTCTTTGGCGATACTAAAATTAAAAAAGAAAATTTACTTTTTGAAATGCTTAATATTAACAAGATAGAAGAAACTAGACAACTAAATCTTGGAGAGCGTTATATTCTCGCTAATTTAAAAGAAGATCTTTATTCAATTTTAGAAAAAGAAAGGTCATGTGGAAACAGAGATCTAGAATTCAATGGATTAATGAAGGAGATAATAAAATAATTTCATAATATTGCTAAGGGTAGAAAACGTAGTAACACTATAAATTCTATTTTTGTGAATAATGTAGAATTGGTTGATCAAAGGGACCTTAAATAAGGCTTTTAATGATTATTATAGGGATATTTTTGGTAATAAGAATAAGCGTAGAATAAATGTTAGATGGAATGATCTTTATCCTATTGAATCTAGAATCGACCTTTCTGATTTTGATAATCCTTTTTGTGAAGAGGAAATTTTGAAGGCCATTAATGACATGCCTAGTGACAAAGCCTCAGGTCCCGATGGTTTTCCTATTTGATTTTACAAATTATTTAGGATGTTCTAAATTTTGATTTAACTAGTATGTTTAATGAATTTTATAATGGGAAACTGCGGTTGGGTAGATTTAATTTTACACACATTATTCTATTACATAAAAAATAGGTGCTAATAATTTAAAGATTTCAGACATATTTCTCTAATTAATTGTTCTATTAAAATTATTTCTAAAGTCTTAGCTAATAGACTTAGCACAAGAATGAATGATCTAATTGATTGTTCACAAATTGCTTTCATTAAGGGTAGAAATATCACATATGGAGCGGTTGCTATTCAAGAATACATTAATCATTGTTGTAAAAATAACATTACATGTGCTCTACTAAATCTGGACTTTGTGAAAGCTTTTGATTTGGTTTATTGGGATTTTCTAATTGATATGTTATTAGCTAGAGGTTTTAGTCGCAAATGGATTGGTTGGATTATGACTTTACGTAAAACCGGTAATTTTAGTATGATGGTTAACGCTAATTTAGGGAATAAAATTCAGTCTAAACGAGGATTAAAGTAGAGTGATTCTTTATCGCCTCTTTTGTTTAACTTAACCGTAGATGTTTTCGCTATGATAATTAAAAAAGCGATTGATGATGTATTTTTAGGAAGTGTTGGTAGCAAAATCTCGTGCAATGGCATCTCTATTCTTCAATTTGTGGATGATACCATATTAATTACCTCTCATTTGCCTAATTATGTCATTTCCCTTAAATTTATTTTATATAGCTTTGAGTTTCTTTCAAAACTAAAAATAATTTTGATAAAAGTTCGATTTTAGTATTAAATGATATTGATAAGGCTGAAAGTTTAGTTGCTAATACGCTTAATTGTAAACTATGAATTTTCCTTTTGATTATCTTGTTTTTTTTAATTAGACCAACTAAACTTAAACATGATGACTAGCTAATTATTATGGATAAAATTAAAAATAAAATTTTAATTGGAATGGGTGGTTTTTACCTAGAGCGGGTAGATTATTTCTCATCAATTCTATTTTATCTGCTCTTCCAATCTATTGGATGTCTATGCATCTTTTTCCAGATTGAGTGATTGATAAAATCGATAAAATAAGAAGGGACTTCTTATGTAGTGGTGATAATTCCAACAGTAGGCTTAAATATTTAGTTAATTGGGAAGCGGTTTGAAAATCGAAAAAGGAAGGTGGTTTAGGAGTCATTAATTTACATAACATGAATTTGTTTTTATTAGGGAAGTGGTTATGGAAAATTTATAGATATTAATGATAACTCTATTTGGAAAGAAATTATTTCTAAACATCATTATAATGGTAGTAATAATTTATGCCAAATTACACCTTCTGTTACCAATAAATTGTCCAATTTTTGGAAATCTATTTTAAAATGTCATAAGATTTTTAACCTTTGTACTTATACGATTGTTTATTCAGGAAATAATACTTTTTTTTGGCATGATCAGTAGATACATGTCATCCTCTTAGGGTAGAATTTAAAGAGCTTTATGAAATTTGTAACTTTAAGAATGCTTTAATTTTAGATGTTTTTTCTCCAAAAAATGATCCTCCTTGGAACTTTAGTTTTAATAGATTATTAGAAGGTACAACTCTTAGATAATTTTCTTTATTATGTGTTAGGTTGAATTTATATAATATTGATAATAAAAATGATATTATACACTGAGAATGGGATAAAAGCAAGAAATTCACTTCAAATTCATTTTATAAATTTCTTAAATTTTTGGGCGTAACTAATAACTCTTTTAAACTTATTTTGAAATCAAACGCACCTCATAAAGCTAAGATTCATATGTGGTTAATCATGCATAGGAAACTAGATACTACTGAATTTTTAAAAAGAAAGAATATGCAAATTGATAATATATGTACTTTTTATAAATTGTATTTTGAAGATATTAAGCATGTGTATTATGATCGTATGGATACTTGCTACATTCTTAATAATACTCCTAATATTTTTAACTTTATCCTTACAACTAAAGTTACTGATTGTGATTATTATTGGAATTATTTAAGATTTAAGTTCAAAAAGGAAAATTGATTTTTCCTAGATACTTTATTCATTATAATATGTTGGTATATTTGGTTTGAAAGAAACTAGAGACTTTTTAATAAAAATAATAATAACAATAGTTATATTAATAGATTGATATTTATAATATCATCATTTTATTTTAATTGGATCTCAAATCCTAAATACAGATTAGCTAAAATTAATCACTTTAAAGAATATCTTCATAAGGTTAGTAATAGCATTAGACTTCTTAAACATAATAACAATATTTTTAACATTAATAATAATAACATTACCATTTTCTCAAATTTAAATGACGATTTTACTAATTATTTCTTTTGATTAAAGGATCATATGGATAATTTTTTTATTTTATTGTTTATAGGCTTTTAAATTCGTATTTTGTTAGTTGTTTACCTTTTTGATTTTGAAATCTCTATTTCACATTTCTAGAATAGTTTAAGGTGTTGCATAATGAGCTTGGATTTTTTGTATGTCTCTTATTTTAGTTTTATTTCTTTTACTTCATTAATACATAAATATGCATATAAATTTCATTTATATACATATGTATTATTCTTATATTTTTATATAGTAACATCTTCAGATACAGATTTAGGTCGGATACGGCGCTAGATTGCTATTTGCAGGTTTTCAGGATTATTGTCGTTAGGATTGCAGCAAGGTTTCATTCTAGATCTTCAGTGTGGGCAGTGAGGCATTCTTCCTTCCACGTTTTTAGTGAGGCATTCTTTCTCTGATGGAGTTGTAGGTGCACTTGGTCACACCATGGATCATCGAAATTTGTAGAGAGACGTTCATTCTGGATTATCCGCATATACAGTGAGGCTTGCTATCTGATTCATCCACGTTTGCAATGAGACGTCCTTCCTTTGGTGCAGCTGTTTATATATCTCTTTTGCCGATCTCGCTTGAGTTCTTCTAACACCACATTATCAGGTAGTGGCCTTGCCGGAGCTCGTTATTGAGGTGTAATGGGTAGTGGCTTTGCCGGAGCTCATTTAAGAAGTTCCATGTGAAAGTGTGCGATGGATCATGTAATATGGATATACAAAATTCAGAGTATATTGACGATAGCTATATAGTAAATAGTGCGGAATATAAAAGCAGTATAATAAAAATAACACCATAGATTTTTGTACTGGTTCGGAGCTCCGTCCTACGTCCAACCTAGACTCCTTTTAAAATTTCACTAAAACAACAACCCTCACTTAACCTGGAGGAACAGGTCTATAGAACCCATGACAGCCGAATAGGGACCTGAGCAGTGGAACAGGATTTCGCCTCAACAGCCGAAAAGGACTTCACACCCCTGAGCAGCAAAACAGGACTTCAAAAAATACAAAAGATTGTTTGACTTTTTGTGTTCTGATAACATGGATAAGTATGTTTATAGTGCACCCTTCCTATGATCTTCTCCTCGAGTATAAATATGTATATTTGAAGTTTATGAAGATTAGAAAGGAATAGTATTGCTTAGAATATGATATATAAATCTAATTCAAGCAACAAGTATGTTAAGAATGCTGAATATTTTTTAGAGTATAGTCGCAAGAATATTCAAGAGAGTTAGATAAGAGAGATAAGCAGATTCAGTTATCTGGAATGAAGTTAGGATATGTATTTATAGTTGTTAAATAGCAGCGCCATTGACAAAGAGTTCCGGTTGAAGCATCGCATCCAAATCTCTTCATAGAGATTCATATCTCTTCACGAATGATCGTGTCTTTCAGAAAACATAGCCGTTATAGAAATTCAGTCAGTTGAGACTCTGGGTCAGTCGACTAAATATTCAAACTATTTTTATTATATATTATATATATACTTGTGCACCTGTGCATGTTGCACAGATACTAGCAGGTCAGTCGACTGACCTGGTATAATCTGTGCAATTTGCACAGTTTACACAGGTATATAATATATATATATATATATATTATATATGATTCTAACTTTAAAATTTTCATAATATATATATGTATTATATGCTTATATATGTATAAATCATTTGAAAATAAGAAGATTATATATATAAGCTAATATATACGTAAACGAGGAGAGATCTTAATAATATTGACTTAAGACTCAAAACAAAATAATATAAAAGTTGATGCACCAATTTTGATGTCTTGTCTCAGTGTAGTATATATTCTCTGTTTGTCGTAACAGTCGTCGAATAGGTATGTTGCAGTGATGGCTTCGTCTCATGAATCAAAACCAAGTCTCAACATTCTCTCCCTTTTTGATTGATGAGAACCAGTAAATAGACATAGATTTTGACTATATATAATATATTATGAATACTTACTCCCCCTCTTACTCCCCTTGAATCTTTAGCGATATATATCCTGCATTCTTAATGTTAGTTATAATTTTCTCCCCAATTGTCATCGACAAAAAGGAATAAATAACATGAATAATCATATGATGCATGTATAGATATTCAAATCATAGCAATAAAAGAAACAAGCATTCATACATTGCAACATCACAAACAAGAGTTTTAAGGTAACAACATCATATATAAGACAAATAATACAAAACATTGGCTATTTAGTACAAGTCATGTTTTAATGTTTTGAAACGAAAGACTAATGTTTGTAGATCATTAAAAGCAAATACTAAGATAAACAACAACTTACTCTATTATATGCTTATCACCATGAGAACTTTGACCACCTATATCAGCACCATCGACTCCATTTCCACCAATGTTGCTACTACTAACTTGATCATCGAAAGAGGAGGACCAAGTGAAGATGGGTTGTTTGTCTGGATCACCTAGCATAGACGTGGAAGAGCCCGATGAACAAGAGATCGCTTGCTATTGTGAAAAATTCTTTCACTTTATCAAGCTTTTTGTCAACCCTAGTGATATATGTGTCAAGAATTTGTTGGTTATGGCATATCATGGAAATAGACTCATGTGGAGGAAGACCCGATTTGGAATCATAATTTTGTCTTGCTGACGAATAGTTGATCTTTGGCGAGTCGGACGGTGAGATGTTGGTTCGCTTTGTTGTTGAGGTGGTTGATCTTGAGGTATTTGGCGTTGAGTCCATTATCGCCTTTACCAATGATATATCCCTTGGAATTATCTCCAAAAGTGGAAGAACCTCTATCTGAGTATGTAATGTTTGTCAGCATATCTTTATCTCTTGTCATGTGTTTTAAGAAACCACTGTCGAGTATCCATTTTCCTCTTTTCTTGAGTGGAACCTCATTATCTTTTCCATAAAGCATACGTTGTCTTGTTCATTATCACTGTCACTCTCGCTTTCTGAGGAGGAGGAGGAGTCTGAATCATCCCATGTAACTGAGAAAGCTTTCCTTCTGAATTTTTCCTTCCTTTTATTGCGATATTCTTTCTTTTGATCTGGACAATCCTTCTATATGTGCCTCTTTTTGTGACAGTTAAAGAACTCCAGAACTAATGAAGACGGTGGTTTATTGCCATTTGAGCTTCTCTTGCCATTATTTATGTTTCTTTTTCTATACTTCAAGAATTTTTTGAAGTTTTTTGCAATAAAGGCTAGGTTGTCTTCGTCTGAATTTGATTCTTCTTGTTCTACATGGAATGCTATATTCATTTTATCTTGAGCTTGAACTCGTTTAGCCTGCAATTCACTTCATAGGACATTTGATTTCCTATTAACTCTTCCGGAGTTATTTTGGAAATATCGTTCACTTCTTCAATAGGGAGAAATTTTCTTACCCATTCTTCCATTAAAGAGTTAAGGATTTTGGATACGATATCAAAATCTGAATATTTTACTCTTAGTCCTACTAATGAATATGATAGATATCCTAAAATCTTGAATACATATTGTTTATAGATTCATTATCTTTCATTCTAAAGCTTTGAAACTGACTTTTTAATATGGATATCTTGCTTTGTTTGACCTTGTTAGTTCCTTCGTGTGTAACTTTGAGTGTATGTCATATTTCATATGTAGTGTTGCACATGCTAACACGGTTAAGCACATTTTTATCTAAGGCACAAAACAACATATTCATGGCTTTTGCATTTGCTGTGGCATCTAGTTTCTATGTATTTGTCCAAGCAGAATACTCCTCAGTAGGAATAGTGTATTCTTTCTGAGTTATATTCCATGAATCAAAACCGTTTGCTTGCACATATATTCTCATTCAATGTGGCCTAATAGTTATATTTCATGCCTTTGAATAGTGGTGACGTGCAGTGGATTGTCCTTCTATGAAGCTAGTGTTAACGCTAGTGCTAGTGTTAGTTTCCATGTTATTAGAGTATCAGATAAATGTGTTACAGTTATATGAAGAACCTGCTCTGATACCAAATGAAAGTGTGCTATGGATCATGTAATATGGATATATGATAATACAGAGCATAGTGATGATAGCTATACGGTAAATAGTGCGGAATATAAAAGCAGTACAATAAAATAATGCCAGATTTTTTTAATACTGGTTCGGAGCTCTATCCTACGTACAGTCACAGGCTCCTTCTGGAATTTCACTAAAACAACAACCCTCATTTAACCCAGAGGAACAGATCTATACAACCCCTAAGTAGCCGAACAGTGACCTGAGCAGCAGAACAGGATTTCGCCTCATCAGTCGAAGAGGACTTCACACGCCTGAGCAGCAGAACAGGACTTCAACAAATACAAAAGATTGTTTGACTTTTTGTGTTTCGATAACACGGATAAGTCTATTTATAGTACACCCTTCCTATGATCTTCTCCTCGAGTATAAATATGTATGTTTCAAATTTATGAAGATTAGAAAGGAATAATATTGCTTAGAATATGATATATAAATCTAATTCAAGCAATAAGTATGTTGAGAATGCTGAATATTTTTGAGAGTATAGTCGCAAGAATATTCAAGAGAGTTGGATAAGAGAGATAAGTAGATTCAGTTATCTGGAATGAAGTTAGGATATGTATTTATAGTTGTTAAATAGCAGCGACCATTGACGAAGAGTTTCGGTTGAAGCGTCGTGTCCAAATCTCTTCGTAGAGATTCGTAACTCTTCACGAATGATCGTGTCTTTTCAAAAAATATAGCCGTCATAGAAATTCAGTCAACTAAGCCTCTGGATCAATCGACTAAATATTCAAACGAGTTTTATTACATATTACATATACTTGTGCACCTGTGCATGTTGCACAGATACTAGCAGGTCAGTCGACTGACCTGGTATTATCTGTACAATTTGCACAGTTTACACAGGTATATAATATATATATATATATATATATGTTATATATGATTCTAGATTTGAATCTTTGATTTATATATATATATATATTTCATATGCTTATATATGTATAAATCATTTGAAAATAAGAAGATTATATATATAAGCTAACATATACGTAAACGAGGAGAGATCTTAATAGTATTGGCTTAAGACTCAAAACAAAATAATATAAAAGTTGATGCAACGATTTTGATGTCTTGTCTCCATGTAGTATATATTCTCTTTTTATCGTAACAGTCGTCTGTTGCAGTGATAGCTTCGTGTCATGAAACAAAGCCAAGTCTCAACACCATGAGTTTGTTTTAATTTGTTTTTGTGTTATGATTTGTCACCTGCCAAACATGTTAGCAGCTCCTTTGTTATTGGTGTTATACACACACACACATGTGTGTGTGCTCTCCTCAATTTTAGAGGATCATACAATTCTCTCAAAAATAGTCATACGTATAACATTTTATTAATTAAATATTATTTAATTAATTTCTATTAATTAGAACTTTAGTTAATTTTATATTATCTTAATATAACATTTGTATTGAATATTTATTATATACCAATAACTTTTATAGTATAAAACATATATCATATGCATATTTATATTATTTAATCAATTCACATTTTGATTAATTTATTTGATTAAACAACTTTAATTAAATTATATTAGTTTAAAATTCATTTCATATACATACATGTATACTTATGTTATTCTAATATTTAAAATAACATAACAAATATCATAAGATGTGATACATGTACATATATATTAATTAATTAACTTATTTAATTAACTTATTTTACTAATCATATTAATAAATTTGTTAAATTTTCTAAATTAATTTATTATTTTAAACACTTTGAAAACTTATGTTATATTATAGCTTTTATAATAAACATGTTTCGTTTTAAAATTAAATTTTCAATTTGGAACTTTATTTAATTTTCAAAACATTTTAAAAATTAGCCTAAGACCCAATTCAAATTTAGATCTTTTCTATTAGGAAACAACCTTTAGGCTCACATCACCTTTTGGGCCAGGCTGGTATTAAGTGGAAAAACTTAATTAGTTAGCCCTGACATGACTAATTTAGATCGCATAGCTTATTGGGCTTTGATACCATTGTTGGAACTGGGTCAGTCAACAACAAAGTTAAAGGGTAAATTTCAAAAAATTCCTTTATTAGATTTTATTGGACCTATGAAGTCTAATCCTTAGAATTTTTCTAAATTTTCTTATAAATAAAATTGATATTTTATTTAACTTTATAAATAAAGATTAATATTAAATGATTTGTATTATATTTAAATAAAATCAATATTTTATTTAACTTTATAATAAAGATTAATATTATACAATTTATATTATATTTTGAACATGTATATCATATACACATATATATGTACGTGCATGTGCAACATAATAATGTGTACATGGTTTAAAAAGGCCGTATAGATGTTGTGATTTACAATGCAATGGACATGTTGCTCCCTCTATTATTCGATCATGTTGTCTAAATGTGATATATGTATGCATAAAATGATTTATATATATGTATATCTGTGTATGTGTGTGAAAATATATCATTTATATACATATATGTAAATAATTAATAATTATAATAATTTATATAACGTATATATAAGTATACATATATGTATGTATGTATGTATGTATGTATGTATGTATGTGCATATATATAATTAAATTATAAAATCATTTAATAATTAATATAACATAATTTTGAATATAAATATGTGTATGTATATTATTGTAGCGAACCTGAGAATAAACTAATAATTTTTAATTAGTCGAAATAATATTTATTTACAAATACATAAACATATTTGAATATATATACATAAAATACATTATATATATAACTTAATATATTTTTACAAAGAACTCTCAACTCAGGAATTTTTAAAATATATATATATAATTATAAGTATTTATTAATTTACAAACATATATATAAATATATAAATAACCAAATATGTATATATGACAATAAATTTTGTTTATAAATTAATGTAAATGCACAACAAGCTCATGGCTCATATAACAAATTTATGACAATTTTTTATGTTTTTTTATTTAAAATATGATTTTTCAATAAACGATTTATAATTAAATAAAAACCCGCTTCGAAAAATATTAAAAATTATTAAAAATTAAATTTAAAGTCTAAAAATATTTTTTATTATCATATATAATTTTAAACTTCATTTCATGTTTTATTTTAATTTATATATATGTTTGATTATATAATTAATTTCTAGTTAGGTAATTGTTAAATTAATATTTATATATGAAATAAATATAATATATATTAGAATATATAAAATATTGTCGATGAATTATATTTATATAAAAATAAAATTTTATAAATTTTAAAACATTTATTATATAATTTTATTCTTTAGAAAATGATTTATTATTTAAAAGGGTATTTTTGAATAATGTTTTATAAAAAAATAATTTTTTTCTAGTTAGGCCAAGATTTCAATGCCTAAATATATTCAAAATGATAAAAAATTTATTTATACATATATGCACTAATATATTTTCAAACATTAGATATGTGGCAACATACCGATAAACTAGATTCGTAGTATTTCTACCTAAGCATCATATGATTTAACAATTAACTAAACATTGATAAATGAATGTAAATCAGAGAAGTATCTTTTCCAAAGCCTATTAAAGACACGTTAAAATGAAGTTGAATGCTCCTTGAATCAGATTCATAACTTGGAAGATGCCAGCTCTAAATTGTCTACCACCGTCGATTGGATTAAAGTGTTTTTTATATGTATTCGAACTTGGAATTTTCGGTACTTGGAATGGAGTTTCTAGTCAAAATTTTCAAGAAGGAGAAGTGGGAAAAGTAAATAAAAAGTGAGGATTAAGTGGCATTACATAAAGTAGAGACAATGGAGCTAAGAGTGGATCACCGTCCCAAACTCTCTCTCCCTTTATCATTTCTTCCCTTTTAGCCATTTAAATCTAACCTATCGACCAACCCTTGGCCAGCCTGATTTTTTCGCTTCCTAACCAAACGTATCATGCCCTATATGAGCCTCAAACCTTGTTCAAGCCCAAAAAAATTCGTCGTAATTTAAATCGATTTCAAACGCGTACCGATATCGAATATCGATCAGTATTTTCATAACTATCATAAACACGCTGTTTAATATTGTTCACCATATCAAATATATTTTATAATTAAAATTTCATAAACATTAATTAATTTAATTTAATTTATAACAACTATAAATTAATTAAATCAAGTGGTCAAAGAGTACACAACATTTGAGTTATGTGACACTTTAGGTGTAAATTTAGTTAGCGATTAATATCAAACAATTCAAATATTAACCTTTACACGTCACTTAGATGGTGTTGTGACATTTTAGCCAGATTTATTACTTACTTAATTTCGGTAAAATCCAATTTTACTTTGTTAAACGTAACCCGATTATGACTATTATTTACACAAATTCTCTTTGTCAAAACTATCACTTTGGACTTATGGAATTTGGTAATGGTCAAAATTCCAATATCTTCTATATTCAACTCTATAGGCCAAACACAAAATATTTGGTATAATAATAACAATTATTATTAATAGAAATGCTCTAATTAGAGACCTTGACTTTGAATTGACTTGAATTGACCGTGACAATAATCCTATATAACTAAGGAGATGAATCCTCTCTTGAATAGTGCTTCACTTCTAGTACTTCCACTCAGCCCAACTATAGTCACTTAATGGACAACATGCCATGATTTGACTATAATTAAAACAAAGCTTTCATATTGATGCCCGACAATATTATTAAGCTGAGAGAATTGTTTAAACTAGTAGCATCAATATTTATTGTTTGACCTTATTTATATTAACCAATAGAAAATTGTCAAGTGAGTTGTTTCATAGTTATCCAATAACTATCAATACGTGACTACTTGATGCCCCCAGTAGTCATTAGTAATACATTTCCCAACATTCAAAGAGCTTTATGTACTATAGTCTCAATGAATACATTGATATGCAATCTTAATGCACTTGACTAGGAATATTCAAAATGATATACTTAATTTCATTGTGATAAATTACTCATGATTACAATACTTTGTAACCACTATCATAAAACATACCATTTATGGATTTTCTATTAAATATACTTTAATTGAATTAACTAATTAGTATAACACGTTATATCAAGTATATAATTGATAGAAATAGTTTTTATTTTGAACAACATTAGTCAATGGATTAGATAAATGTACCAAATTACAAAATAGCTCTTAGAGCATACGCCTAACTCTATTAATTATCAAAACGTAAGAAGTATGTAATTTTGTCGCATCGTTATTTTACGTTTGACCTTAATTATATTAACCAATAGAAAACTATCGAGTGAGTCATTCCATAGTTATTTAATAACTATCAGTATATAACCTTGGTGCCTTCAACAATCATGATTAGTACACTGTCCAACATTGGGAGAGCATTATATACTCCAGTATCAATGGATGTATCGACATATAGCCTTGATACATCTTGATTATGAATATTTAAAATAGTACGTTTAATTTCATTGTGATGAATTATTTATTGTCACAATAGTTTGTAACTACTATCACAAAACATACCATTTATGAATTTTCTATTAAATATACTTCTAATTAGATTTAATAATTAATATAACACATTACATTAAGTATGTAGTAGAAAGAAAACACCTTTTATTTCGAACAAGATTGGTTATCAAGTTAGATGTATGTAACAAATTGCATAATTGCCCGTAAGACATGCCCTTAACTCTATTAAGAACAAGACAACAAGTGAAATTCATAAGTTAGGGCCATTGGTTGCGGAATTATGTATCTTAAGGCTAATTAAATACTAGAGGTGGTGAATAGTGTTTTCTAACTTTTTTGAATCTTTTTAAATTTCTTTCAGGTTTGATATTAAATCACAAATTATCAATACATAAATATACTATTTAATAGTCACAAATGCAATCACAGATAACATAAAAGCAGTAAAGCGAAGTAAAGAGTTAGAGAGATGACACCAAAGATTTTATACTAGTTCGAATTTCTCCTACATCTAGTCCCATAAAATTGCTTGTATAGATTTCTTTTCAAATGCCATTCTTTAAACGGGCAGAAGGCAAACCCAAATAATCTCGATTCCGAGTCTATGAGACACACCCTCCTTGTTTTGCAGGCTCAGGGTATACCCAATTGATATGGATGGGATATAAGCATACCCACTTGGATTTCTGGGCAACCACTTGATTTGAATGGGATACAAGAACACCAAGCAAATACAAATAGAGTTTGATGGTTTTTCAAACAAAATTTCTTGATCTTTGGATACAATGAATCCTACAGCTCCTTAGATAGCACTTTGATCTTTGATTAAGAGAGAGATGATTTCAAAACAGTAAGAAAGTTGTAATAAATGAATATGAAGAAGTTTGAATTGAGTATATTTGATTTTGAAGAGAAAAGGGTATAATTTCAGTAGAGTTTTCAAGAGAGTAAGAGGAGGGAAGAAAATAAGTTAATAACTATGAAAATTTCATTCGAACTCCCTTTTTTATAATAAATAAAGAGATGTGTCCGTTTGCAAAGACTTACGACAAATAGTACCTTCATTTTAAAATTTGAAAAACAACTTTTCAGCATGTATACCGACATACCATCTGGGTATATATCAACTTATGCTTGTAAATTCTGTAAACTTAATTCTATTTAAAAATGTTTTGAAAATCCTATACATTGTAAAATAGTTTGATATGCCTGTAAAACACTTTAAACATAGCTTATAAATATTTTGATCTTTGAAAAGCTTTTATATTATATTTTAATTTTTTTTTTTGAAAATTTATTTTGTTTTTGTAAATATTAAAGATAGAAAAATAGGGGATAAAGATCAAGGATTGCTACTTGGAGGTTTAACAATATTTTATGACTCTATACACTATATTATAGTCTTGAGATCTTCATATCTTGGTTTTTGTACTCGTAAGTCTTTATGTCTATTTCTTGAGTCTTTATACTGTACGATATTTAATTCAACACTTATGTAATATCCCGCACTATATGCTATATAACTTGACAAAATATTAGTATTTATATTTTATGTGAATGTATAATGTTGTTATCAAGGTTGTTATCATCACAATCAATAACTGAGGTATTAACAATCTTCGCCTTTTTGGTAATGACAACCATTTAAAACTCTTGTATACAAAATATGATATAACTCTCCCTGAGTTAGATAACTCCCCTGAATATATGCATATATATTTTCTATATTTTTTATCTTTCACTTTTTGATGACGACGACCATTTAATATTAATGTATATAAAATATGATATAGCTCCTCTTGAATATATGCATATGTATTTTTATGTTTCTCCCTCTTTTTTATTAACAAAAATGGGTGAAAAGAATAAAAAATCCAACTAAATCAAATACTTAGAAACTATAGAGTCAAAATCAATAATCATGTATCAAAATGATTAAGCAAACTAAACATAATATATTTAAGCATGATATATATGATGATTCTGACATATAATAAATAAGATAGCACAACTTTTTTTTTATTAATTAAAATTAATCTTATACATATCATACAATCAATCAAACATCTAAAGCACACAAATCCAAATGTTAATCCTAAATATAAACAATCCAAACCAAGACAAACAAATCCAATTCAAATGTACAGACCAAACCAAACTAAATCAAATCCTAGGAGAGTTGGTGTGCGCTCATGTGTGTGTATGTATATATATTTACATATCAAATCCAAACCTAATAACTAGACGTTCCGTGGAACTTCAACCCAAACGCCGGATCCAAAGATTGGATCTGCTTTGATGGCATCTCAATCTTCATTATATTTGTTAATAGTGCATTCTAGATTGTTATTTTGATCATCTTTGATTAACGAAGAAATCATCCATCAAACGACATTAAAATGCTTCTCTTGTTTTTTGATCATCTACATTTGACTTAACTCTAAGTGCCTTTGATTTCTCAAGATAAAAGTAAATATTCTTGAAAGATTGAAGTTTTTCTTCAAGAATCACATAATTTCCAATGTAGAGTAGACATTTTTAAGAGGGTAGTTTGAGGATGAAATGGAATGAAAGAATAGAATGAATAATAAATGTTTCTGGAAGAAATAGGCTTAAATAGAAGTGAAAAGTCATTTGGAATGATTTGAATAGGTGGTACTTATTTTAATCTTGAATTTTAAAAATTTTGTCAACTGATCGTTCTATGTCGACATATAAGGTCCATGTATGTCGATATACATGTCATGGATTGCAAAATTTATGTTTTTTCTATAGTTTTTATTTTTAAGTTATACCATTATACTTTTATAATTTTCAAAGGTTAATAGAAACATATTTAATTACAAGAAATGATTTTCATTACTAGGAATAGAAAAGTACATGAATTTTGAAAGAAATACACGAAACTGACATGAATTTAAACAAAAATACACATTACCAAGAAATACAAAGCTAGGTATCATAAGAAAACAACGAGGGAGGCTTTAAAAAGATGTAGATGATGATGAATTTCCACAAAGCTTGCGAATGATCTTTCTTAAGTATTTCTCAACTTTGTTGAAAGAGAAGTGAACTTTTTACTAAATGAACGCTTAAGCTTCTTTTGGATTTTAAGAAGTTATCTTGATTTCTTAGTATTTCTTTGTTAGAGAGGTGAGATGACTTGTTGAAACCTTCTAACTAAGTATCCACTTCTTCCTCCTCCTCCTCCTCCTCCTAGTCTTCTACATCTATTTCATCACATTCTTCCACTCCTTCTTGTTCTTCATCATATGCTAATTTTTGTTCTTTTTTTAGGAACTGTCTTATATGGTTCAAAAAATGATGAAAT
Source organism: Allium cepa (assembly GCA_030765085.1). NCBI lineage: Eukaryota > Viridiplantae > Streptophyta > Magnoliopsida > Asparagales > Amaryllidaceae > Allium > Allium cepa. Next base: position 1,029,909,508 of record CM060929.1, read on the forward strand.
GTGCATAAGAGAGATTTTGTCCTTGTCGAGAACTTTTCAAGGAAGAATTTTTTCTCCTCTTAAATCAACACCAAAATATATGAACATTCTAGTAAAATACACACAAAGGGTGTCTAGAAATATTCATTTCAACAAAGTCATCTAAAATGACTTGTGCCAAATTGATGTTGTAGTTTCCAAAAATGGCAAAAAGAGCTTTAATTTTTTTTTGAGTATGGTTGTTCTAACTACTCGTCCTCAGAGTGATACTTTATAGTAAAATGAGACTCATAAGTCTCGATTTTGGACGAAGATTCTTGTGTTTAAAATCAAATTTCTCATCACTTTCAAAAATGTAGTGAAAAACTTCATGATTTTGTTCATCAATTTGAAAAGTGGAAGGTCAATTTCATTAGATTTGCAACCAAGTATATGACCCAAAAATTTGTAATTCAAAACAATTAGAGTGTCACTTGAACTACTTCAAATTTGTCCATCTTCTCCTTAAAAAATTTCCATTTAAGTTCGCGTAAAATATTTTGACCAAATCTGGATAGCAAACAAAATCCTTTGAAAACAGTCAAGTAAACCAAAAATTTCATTTTCAAAGCAAAAATATTGTAAACCATAAGAGAAGAATTCAACAAATCTTCCGAGAAAAACTTTTCCAATTGTAGCATATTTTATATAGGTTTCAATGGCTACTTTTTCGTTGAAGAAAAACCCTTTGGTTCTCCTAGAGAGCCTTATGGTCTTAAGAGTTTGACTTAAGGAGGTCATTTTTGAGTTTTTGAGGAGATAAGATAATGGACAAATGTATTTAAAATAAAGGAGTGATTGAATAAATAGAGATAGGGTAAATTAATAGAGGGAGAACTGGCATTTTAGTTTTGAAAAGATTCTCTTTCAGTTTTTGAAATAAATGCAAAAAAGTGGAAAATTCAAATTTTGAATTTGAAAAGGTACTTCAAAGTTCTGGCATATATGTCGACATATAGCTTGAAAAATTCAAAACGAAAACTAAGATAATATATTCCTATATATTTATACTTATATACTTCTATTCATCCAATATTTATATTAATCCGTTGGTTATCCCTAAAAACCAAAATCAACCAACAAAACGAAAAAGAAATTATTATATAAAAGTATCCTTTTGCCGCTTTTTGTTGATTAGTTCTGACTAGTCTGTTATTGCCATAAAAAACATATTCACATTCTGAGAATCCGGTTCACTGTTGTTTGAGGAAGTATCTGAATCATCTAATGTTGCAATGTAAGTTCTTTTTTTCTCTCGATGAATCAGTAATTAATGAGATCTTAGATTTATTCTGAAGTGGGCAATCTCTTTGAAAATGGACGCGTTCATCACAGTTGAAGCATCTAGTCGTAATTCAAGTTCCAAGAGTCTCATTTTTAGGTTTTCAAAGTTATTCATATTTCTATATTTTAGGAACTTTCTGAAATTTTCAGTCATGAAAGTAATTTCCTCGTTATTGTCATCGTCTGAATCATGATCGTCGGTTATTGCATTAAAAGCAATAAATTTCTTTTCTATTGGCTTGCTTTCCCTCATGCCCTATAATTGTGTTTCATAGACATTAAATTTCCTATTAACTCTTTAATTTTTAGAGTGCTAATATCAGTAGCCTATCCTATTGCTAGTATCTTTTGATTCCACTTTAAAGAGTGTGAATTGAGGATTTTTCTAACTCGACCTTTTTAGAAAAGTTTTACCTAATGTTATTAAAGAATGCACTATTCTTGAAATCTACAGTAGTGTCAGAAGTAGACTCATTTGGATTCATTTTAAATAATTGAAACTGGTTAGTTAACACAAAATTTTTGGTTTTTTTGACTTTACTAGTGCTCTCATGTGTAACTTAGTGTTCTCCAAATTTCATATGCAGACTGACAAATAGAGACTCTGTTAAATTCATTTTTATCTAGTAAACAAAAAAATATATTCATACCAATAGAATAGTGTTGTGGAAGTGCCTTTTGGTCAGCAGTCCATTGTGCAAAATTTGTTTGGGGTTCAGTGTACTCATTTGTGTAACATTTCAAATATCTAAGCCGTTAGATTGTAAATAAATCTTCATCCTCCATGACCAATGTGTGGAATTAAACGCTAGAGGGGGTGAATAGTTTTTTTAACTTTTGTAAATCTTTTTAAATTTCTTTCAAGTTTGATATTAAATCACAGTTATCAATTCGGAATTATAGTATTAAATAGTCACAGATGCAACCATAGATAAAATAAAAGCAGTACGATAAAGTAAAGAGTTAGAGAGATGACACTAGGGATTTCATACTGGTTTGAATTTCTCCTACATCCGGTCCCTTTCAATCGCTTATATGGATTTCTTTTAAAATGCCAATCTTTAAAGGGGCAGAAGGCAAACCCAATTACAATCTCTATTCTGATGCAATGAGACACATCCTTCTTATTTTTCAAACTCAAGGTATACCCACTTGATTTGGACTGGCTGTAAGCACACCCACATGGATTTTCAGGTTATCAAGCATACCTACTTGATTTGAACGGGCTACAAGCACACCTAAGCAAATACAAATAGAGTTTGATAGTTTTTCAAAGATGATTTCTTGATCTTTGGATAAAATAGATCTTATAGCCTATTGTACATCACTTTGATCTTCGATTTGAGGGAGAGATAATTTCAAAACAGTAAGAAAGTAATATCAAATCAATACAAAGAAGTTTGAATTTAGTCTATTTGATTTTGAAGAAAAAAGAGTATAATTTCAATGGAGTTTTCAGGAAAGTAAGAGGAGGAAAGAAAATAAGTTAATGACTACTAAAAATTCATTTGAACTCCTCTTTATATAATAAATAAAGAAATGTGTCCATTCGCGAAGAATTGCGACGAATAGACACTTCATTTCAAAATTTAAAAAACAACTTTTTGACATGTATATCAATGTATCATTTGGGTATATGTTGACATATGCTTGTAAAGTTTAAAAACTTAATTCTCTTTGAAAATGTTTTGAAACCCTATACTTCGTACAATAGTTTGATACTTTGAAAAACACTTTAAATATAGTTTATAAATATTTTGATCTTCGAAAATTTTTATAAAATATTTTAAAATTTATTTTTCAAAATTTATTTTAAAAATATAAAAGATTGAAAATAGGAAATAGAGACCAATGATTGCTACCAAGGATTTTCACAATATTCTACAACTTTATATATTATATTATAGCCTTGAGATCTTCATATCTTGGTCTTTGTACTCATGAGTCTTATGTCCATTTCTTGAGTCCTTATACAGTACAGTCTTCAATTCAACACCTATAACTTGGCAAAACATTAGTATCTATATTTCATATGAATGTATGTTGTTATTAGATTGTTGTCATCAAAATCAATAGCGAAGGTATTAACATAGGCCCGTAGCGTATTGCAACATGATATACAAAATTATACCCAAGGTGCTTGGTAACATGTTGAAATGGATCACGAAGGCTCTCATCTCACATAACCCGTGTACATCTATCCAACAACATTCTAGTACTGATGGTGTTTTAATAGCTCGTGAAATTGTAAGAGGATTTGAGGGATCAAACGACAAAAACATGTGCATTAAAATAGACTTGCGAAAGGCTTATGATTCAATTAATAGAGCATTCATCCTTCACATGCTGAAAGAAATGAATTTTACGGACAAATGGATCGAACTGATTTATGAAAATATTTACAACCCCAATTTTTCGCTCATCAATTAGGGAAGCCCTTAGGGATTTTTCTAGAGTACTAATGGACTTAGGTAGGGTGACCCTTTGTCCGCATCCCCCTTCTTGATTGTTATGGAATATTTTACCCTACTAATGGAATGCAAGACGAGGGAAGGAGAAATTTTTCCATTTAAGTTAAATGATTTTAAGATTTCTCAAATTAAATACATGAACGGTATTATAATTTTGACAAAAGCGGAGATCGAGAATGCATGGGCCATAAAGGATGTTTTTAAAAGGATATATGAAACAATAGGCCTTCGGCTAAGTTGTCAGAAATCAAATGTTTTCTTCAAGGGAGGTGTTAACAGTGCAAGGTAGTATCAAAAGAATTGGGTACCATTCAAGGTGAATTTCAAATCAAATACTTAAGGATTCCTCTTTTGAGTGTGAATCTAAAAGATGGGGACCATATTAGCTTAGTTGATAAAATTAAAGGAAAAATTAAAGGATAGAAGCTAAAATGTTGAGTTTGGCAGGGAGATTAGAGTTAATTAAGTCTAACATCTATTCCATTTTACTATATTGGATGCAGTGTTTTAAAATCCTAGTCGCTGCTATCAATAAAGTGAAATGCATGTGTCTTAACTTCTTATAAATAGGGAAAATAAGAAAAATTCCATGGGTGATATTGTGTAAAGAGAAATGTGAAGGTTGGAATGAGATTAAGAAATATGAAGGAAATTAACAAATCAATGGCTATTAAATTAATTTGGAAGGAAGTAAATTAAGAGGGAATTGGGCAAAAGTAACGAGAGAAAAGTATTTCAGGAATCAGACTTTGTAGGAAGTGAGTCTTAAGAATGATGATTCGAGGGTATGGAAATACATGATGCAAAATAGGGAGGAAATTATTAAAACCATTGATAAACGTATTATCGATGGTAAATCAACACCTTTATGGTTTGATCCTTGGTTATGGGGGGGCTAGTCATTACTAAATTAGTTATCGAAAAGTTGGAATGAGCAAGAGGTGAAAATTTTTTGGTTCATGATACTATATAAGGATTATGGCGTATAGACAGAGTCGGTTATATGAGATTTGTAAGGGAATAAGTAGAAAAGGTCTAGGAGTGGACTAACAATGATGAATACTATTTGGTTTGGATGTGCAGCAAGGACGACAGACATAATTTTAAAAACATTTGGAAAATCATTAGATGGTCGTATGATAATGTTTAGTAGATAGCAACAATTTTGAATAAAATACATTGGTCCAAAATGGCCATTTCTCTCTCAAGGCACTTAACAATTATTTTCAACAAAAAATGCATTATTCATGGGTGCATCAATATAGAACTTAAATATGTTTTGTGTAATCAATAGGAAGATTCAGAACATTTATTTTTCAAATGTAAGTTCGGAGCATACATATGTAAGTGTGTAGGATCGATTTCACCCTTGAGGGGGAGGGCGGTGAATAGGGTGATATATTAATTATAAAAATTTAATGCGGAATTTTATATAAAATATTTTCAACACAGTTCACGGCAGAATAATAGCAGTATAGATAATAGCAGAATATAAAAAGCAGAAGACAGAACACACAGATTTACCCAGTTTCAGCAAAACCCTGCCAACGTGCTGCCCCCAAGGTTTCTACTAGAAATTAAGTAGTCAAACGCTTACACATGTAAACTTGCAACACCCGCTACTGACTAAACCTAACTCTACGCTCAAAACCCCGCCACAACTCAGCCACTGAGTTGCGAATTCTCAAACAACGCCATGTTGTTTGTCCCCTAGTCACACGATTAGAAATTACACGGAAGTTTAAAAGGAAAATACAAATTAAAAAAAAAACTAAAAACAAAGCCCTAAATTATTAATGCCCAAATTTATATAGTGAGGCCGGCCCTAAAATAAACTAAGTGTTAAAAAAATCATCCCTCTACTCCTTTTATTTCTTCGGCCTGGTGTCTCTTTCTTGTGAAAAATGGCGGCTTCCTGTTGCTCGTTCTCGTTCGTTCCGATTTAGGGCTTCGTGATTATTTTCGAAGCTGCCGACTTTGTTGATCAATCAAGTGGATATTTTAGTGTAGCTTTGTTCATCGATCGTTTCTTCGTTGCTCAGTTTTGCTGCTTCGATGATCGAGTTCGATTCAACAATCTGGTGTGATTTGTTACTTTTGCTTTACTGTTTTTGCTTGCTTGAACTCGATGATCAACTATCGATGATGTTACTTGTTTATATAGGGTTCGAACCCCTTGATTTTCGTTCGTATATTTTATAAGAATTCGTCAATTGATTTTTTCTCGATTGTACTATTTTGCTTGGACGTTGATGATGATTTCTAACCTTTCTAATTTCGTATATTTGATTACTTGATTTACATGGTTTTGATTTTGAACTCGCTCGATTCCTTGATTGCCACGGCTTCGATTCTGAACTGTCGATCTTTGGTCGTTACGGTTGTGAATTTCTGGCATCTTTGTCTTTGTTGATTTTGACTCCGGTCAGTTGTTCACGGCTTCGACTTGAATTTTAATATTAAACTGTTATTACATTTGACTTCGGTCATTTACGAAAATTCTTTTGTGAGTTTGTCTCGGCCTGTACTTGTGCATTTGCATCATATATATATGTGTTAGCTTTGGATTTGGTCACTTGATCATCTCTGTTAATTGCCATGCTTATTTTCAACCTGATGCCGAAATTGCTTTGATCATTGACACTGCTTCATCGATTTGTTACTGCACCACTTATAGTCCGGTCTGCATTGTTGTCGCTGTTATGTTGAAGTCACCTCTGATGTCATGGTATTCAAACTTTACTGTCGTGTAAACTTGTTGTCTTCACTTGTTCCACATGAGTTCATTTGCATTGTGTTGTCTAGTCTTCATGTATATATCTCTACAGTCTTCTTTGGCTTGAGTTTGAGTTTCTTTTATGTGTACTCAAGTGTGGTCTATACCTTGTTTGCAACTGTAGTGGCATTGTGCATTTCATCTTGTAACTGTGTCATATTGCTTTGAGGCAATTTGCATTGTTTAACTTGGTAGCCTCGAGCTCTACCTTCACTGCAACCATATGTATGGCTTGGGTCCGGTCTTTGATGTTGAGACTATGCCATTGTTTCTGTACATTCATGTTGTCCAGTCTTTTTCATTGTATTCAATCCTGTACTTGTATTGTCTGCATATCAACTTGAGTTATCCGTGGTGCAGTACGACCTTTGGTATTTGTTCGAGTTGAAGTTGCATTGGATTTGAATTTGGTCTATTTATTTGTTGTTGCCACTCACTGCTGCACTGCTTCATTGATACACATATATGTGTGCATGTCTTAATGTATCGAGTTGTCTTCACTATGCATTACTGCGTTCTACCTGGACTGGTCGATATTGCATGTTGACATGTGTATTGCCTTTATGCTTTATGTTGTCTGATTTGTATTCTCTTGAAATTGTCTTGCTGTCATGTGTCGTATTTTCAGTCAAGTAGTCCGGTGCCTCGACTACATATATATGGTGCTTGATGTGGTTAGTTCATTGATGATTTTGGAATTTTCACCTGAGTTGAATGCAGCATATAGCTCGGGTTTCACCTTGTGCTCGTGTTGACTTTATTTGCATTTCTCTTGAGTTGAACTTGGCTTTTCATTTGGGTTTGACCTGTGCTCACCTGTCCCTGTAATTTTATCAAGTGTATATATCGGTGTGCACGGCCTTGTGGCATGTACAGTGATACACTGTGCCTGTCACAAGCTGTTCGTGAATGTTGAATTCAAAATTAAATAATGATGAACAACCCAAATAACTGAGGCAAATAATATTTTCAAAATTACATTTTATTTTATATTGCAAAAATATTTTATTTTCAATTTTACTGCGTCAGTGTGTATTTTTGCAGATTGTTCAGATGCTGGATTCAATCTGCAATGAAGTTGAAGATAAATACCAGTGAATGAGTGAATTGTAGTGGGGTGCATTTGTAAATTAGAAATTGTGATGTATCAAATTTATATTGTAATTGAAATTGTATATATATAGTGGGAGCTTGAATTTGTACTATTCAAAATTGTAACAAATATTTATTTGAATAAAATATCCGTTTGAATTCAAATTCTATGTTATTTATTTTATTCAGCAAATATATATATTTAATTATGTGAAAAATATAATAGTACATTAACAAATACAATTAAATGAATATATATATGTTTATTATCATCAAACAAAAATCATATAATCGCGCATTCAACAATCTCCTCCTTTTGATGATAACAAACATATATTTAAGATTTTGAATTTGTTAAATATATTTAATCATTCAATTTGCTCCTCCTATTTGAATGCTCCCTCTCTACACAAAGCTCCCCCTTCATATATGCATGTAAATTAAAATATGCAAATAAGCCTAGATGCAAATAGAAAATATTTGACCTTTATTTGTCAAAATCTTAACTTTTCTCTCCCTCTTTTATTATCAGCAAAAGAGTAATAGTGTTAGAAAAATAGAGATAAAGTGACAGATATTAATACAACATTAAAACTCAATCGAATATAAATATTAAATTTCAATAAAAAATCAAACAGAAATCATAAATACTCTGTTAGGCGCATATTCCACTTTTAGAATGATGTGAATGATGTCATCATATAAAACCATACAGTTGTGTCTATTTATGGTATATTTATATCAGGAATTTGAATATCTACCTACCATGCATAACTGTTAGGACTTTTAAATGAGATTAGTAGAATTCCAATTTTATTTAAGAAAAAATGAATTCAAGTATCTTCTAACCACGCATAATCGTGAGGACTTTTAAATGGGATTAGAATCAACTTGTTTATTTAATAAAACAATTTTGATATGTGTTCCATACATGCATAACCTTGAGGACTTTTAAATGAGCATGGAAGCAAATAAAAAGTTCCAAGTAGTTCACCCATGCATAACCGTGAGCACTTTTAAAGGAGAGTGAATACTTTGGTTTTTTGTTTTTAAAAAAAATGAAAAAACGAATGATTCTTGTTTAAATCACCACATATTGACATACTATATTGGATTATGATGAGTAATGGTCGATAGAAAATGATAGAAATAGAAATGATCATGGAATTTTCACCAACAAAAAGTGTTTATAACTCTTGTTTAAATTTCTAAAGAAATTTACTAATTATACCGTCTCAAGTTATAATATACGATTAATATCAACACTCATCACTTTTTCAATCACTATTTATCTTTTCGATAATTAGTAGGGAGTCAGATTAGTCAATGTAGTCATTTAAAATCAAATTCAAAAATAAAAATCAATTTTTCTAAAAATGACCAATCTGAAAACAAGGTCAAAAATGATTTTCTAGAAGGGGTTTTATAAGAAAAATTTCTACTAATTTGAAAATTATTCGAAATGAAAAATATGCATATAGTTTCTTTGAAAAATGATGCAGTTACTAAATGCCTCAACATAAATCACGTTCCACTAGTAATTCTTCTATCAACTAGATTACCACTGTAATCTGCATCTGAATTACTTTTTCACTCAAGATTATCATTAATTGAATGTTATAGACCAGACTGTGAAGTTTCAACAAATTTTTTGAAATCATTTTTAACAGCTTTTAAATGAAAATCATTTTATTTTTAATTAAAGCCGTGCCAATAAACAAATTAGTGAATATAGTGTCAAGTTTAGAAGCCGTAGGATAAACAAATATATTTACGTGCACCGAGATTAATAACCAGTCAATAAGATACCATCATTAGTCTAAACAAATTTATATGAAGTAATTTAAAGACTCTAGAGATGCATGTAGTGTTCTCGGCATGAAAAATATAATTGCCAACAATTTTGAAAAAAAAAATCAGAATCATTATCATCAATTATTTCTTTATCATTAAATGGCTGAATTAAATCAAATTAAGGTGCAGATTTTCACATATATCGTTCAAGATATCTTTACCTGTTTTACGTTTACGATAATTTTTCGTTGTTTTCCCATTGTGATTCTGTCACCTTTTGTACTAGGCTAAGGAACTGTGATTTGTTGCCCATTGTGTTCTTGGAACAGCCAAAATCCAAGTAATACGGTTGTTGTTCCTTAGCCTGCATCCACACCTACACGGTGAAAGATTTTTGTGACCTATTTGTTTTTATAGGTCTATGATTGTTAGTGGCAATTGATTTTGAAAAATAATTTTATGGAGACCCAAAATTATTTGTATATGTTCCTTTTGGCACCCATATTTGTTTGACTTTTAAAGATTTTATATTTGTGCCTTTTGGAACCCAAATTGGTATAGTTTCCACGTGTTTGGGTCTATACCAACAATTGTTTTGATTGTGTCCAAATTTTCTACAATTATGCACATTGAATCGACTTGATTAATTTCATTTCTAGCATTTTTAGATTGATTATATCCAAGTCTTTGTCTAACTGTATTAACAATTTGTTTTCCTAATAGCATATTCAACAATTTTTCACTTTTTGAAAATTTATCTAAAGTTGTTGACAATTGTTGGACTTGTGTTTTGAGAGATTCATTTTCGTTTAACAATTGTGTGCACCTTTTAATAGAATTTTTTCTTTTTGCATTTTCACTCTTTTTCAAAATCAGAATTTCATTTTCAAGCGATTTAATTTTGATTTCTGATTTTTCAATCTCTTTTTCGAATGTTGGACACTTATCACACTTAGGGATCCTACTTTGATAGTTTTTAACTAATTGGTCAAGTTGTTTATTTAAATCTATCAAGGTATCCTTTTGTGATTCAAGTTTAGCATATTTCTCCCTAAGTCGTTCAAAACAGCCATTTACTTCATGAAAATATTAAGTAATTTTGAGTGAGTGAGTTTTGATATCTCGCTTGGCTCGTCATCGTCGCTATCAGTTATATTACCTTGAAGGCACATATCTGCTTTCTCACTCTCACTGCTAGTACTTTTATTATCTTTGTCACTTGTATTCCATGTGGCTGCAAAATTTCTCCTTTTTGATTTCTTTTCAAAGTCATGTCGAGTTGGGCTTGATGTGTCCGGGCTGGTTGCACTTATGACAGATGATTTCTGTTGTTCTATGTTATCTAGAACTTTGATTATTCGGCCTTTAATTTTTGATTTAGAGATGGATTTCCGTATTTGCGGTTCCACCTTTTTAATCTCTTTATTACCATTTCCAACTCTGCTGCTCCATCCACATCATCATCATCACTTTCAGTTGTTCCTTTGAGAGCTATCGATTTATTTCGAGTATCTTCTCCTTCACGCTCTTCCTTGAATTTCATTTCTAGCTCATAAGTGGTGAGATTTTCGATGAGTTCTTCAACTTTGATTTTTTTTTAAATCTTTCGATTCTTGAATGGCGGTCACTTTTGCTTCAAAATTTTGTGGAAGGACTCTGAGGATTTTTCGGACTATTTCCAATTCCGTGTATGATTTTCCGAGAGCTTTTGATTTGTATACGATATTGGAAAAACGTGCGTACATCTCTTTAACATTTTCTTCCTTGACCATCATGAAATTCTCATATTCGCTACTCAGCATGGCAAGGCGAGATTCTTTGACTTGAGATGTTCCTTCGTGAGTCACTTCGAGTGTATGCCATATTTCCTGTGCAGTTAGACAATGTGAGACGCGATTAAATTCAAATTGATCCAATGAACATATAATATAATTCATAGCTTTAGCGTTACCATTTTGTAATTTACTTTCTAGCTCTGTCCATTGATCCTTCGGTTTATTTATTTCCTGATTATTTACAATTATAGTTGGTGCTCTATATCCTGTCTCAACAATATCCCAAGCGTCAATGGTTTTCAGAAAAATTTCCATCCTATTTTTTCAGTAAGCATATTCACCATTGAACAATGGTGGTCTAACTATGGACTGACCCTCCGCAAAAGCATTATTAAAAAAAGCCATTTTAAAAATTCAAATTGTTTTGAAAAAAATTGGTTTTGAAAAAATCAAACTTTTTAAAGCAAAAATGGCTTTTGTTCCTTGCTCTGATACCACTTGTAGGATCGATTTCACCCTAGAGGGGGGTGAATAGGGTGATACTATTAATTATAAAAATTTAATATGGAAGTTTATATAAAATATTTTCAACACAGATCATAGCAGAATAATAGAAGCACAGATAATAGCTGAATATAAAAAGCAGAAGACATAACACATAGATTTACCCAGATTCCGCAAAACCCTACCTACGTGCTGCCCGCAAGGTTTCTACTAGAAATTAAGTAGTCAGACGCTTACACACATAAACTCGCAACACCCGCTACCGACTAAACCTAACTCTACTCTCAAAACCCTGCCACAACTCAACCATTGAGTTGCGAGTTCTCAAACTACGCCACGTAGTTTGTCCCCAAGTCACATGACTAGAAATTGCATGGAAGTTTAAAAGGAAAATACAAATTAGAAAAAAAACTAAAAACAAAGCCCTAAATTATTAAGCCCAAATGTATATAGTGAGGCCGGACCTAAAATAAATTAAGTGTTAAAAAAAATCGTCCCTCCACTCCTTTTATTTCTTCGGCCCGGTATCTCTTTCTTGTGAAAATGGCGGCTTCCTGTTGCTCATTCTCGTTCATTCCGATTTAAGGCTTCGTGATTATTTTCGAAGTTGCCAACTTTGTTGATCAATCAAGCGGATATTTGCGTGTAGCTTTGTTCATCGATCGTTTCTTCGTTGCTCAGTTTTGGCTGCTTCGATGATCGAGTTCGATTCAACAATCTGGTATGTGATTTGTTACTTTTTCTTTACTGTTTTAGCTTGCTTGAACTCGATGATCAATAGCCGATGATGTTACATGTTTATATAGGGTTCGAACCCCTTGATTTTCGTTCGTATATTTTATACGAATTTGTCAATTGATTTTTTCTCGGCTGTACAATTTTGCTTGGACGTTAATGATGATTTATGACCTTTTCAATTTCGTATATTTGGTTACTTGATTTACACGGTTTTGATTTTGAACTCGCTTGATTCCTTGATTGCCACGGCTTCGATTCTGAACTGTTTGATCTTTGGTTGTTACGGTTGTGAATTTCTGGCATCTCTGTCTTTGTTCATTTTGACTCCAGTCAGTTGTTCACGGCTTCGACTTAAATTTTGATATTAAACTGTTATTACATTTGACTTCGGTCATTTATGAAAATTCTTTCTTGAGTTTGTCTCGGCCTGTACTTGTGCATTTGCATCATATATATATGTGTGTTATCTTTGGATTTAGTCACTTGATCATCTCTGTTAATTGCCCTGTTGTATTTTCAACTTGATGCCGAAATTGCTTTGATCATTGACACTACTTCATCGATTTGTTACTGCACCACTTGTAGTCCGGTCTGCATTACTGTCACTGTTATGTTGAAGTCACCTCTGATGTCATGGCATTCATACTTTCTGTCGTGTAAACTTGTTGTATTCACTTGTTCCATATGAGTTCATTTGCATTGTGTTGTCTGGTCTTCATGTATATATATGTGTGCAATCTTCTCTGGCTTGAGTTTGAGTTGCATTTATGTGTACTCGAGTGTGGTCTGTACCTTGTTTGCAACTGCAGTGGCATTATGCATTTCATCTTGTAACCGTGTCATATTGCTTTGAGGCAATTTGCATTGTTTAACATGGTAGCCTCGAGCTCTGCCTTCACTGCAACCATATGTATGGCCTGGGTTCGGTCTTTGATGTTGAGACTGTGCCATTGTTTCTGTACATTCATGTTATCCAGTCTTGTTCGTTGTATTCAATCCAGTACTTGTATTGTCTGCATATCAACTTGAGTTATTCGTGGTGCAGTACGACCTTTGGTATTTGTTCGAGTTGAAGTTGCATTGGATTTGAATTTGGTCTATTTATTTGTTGTTTCCACTCACTGTTGTACTGCTTCATTGATACATATATATGTGTGCATGTCTTAATGTATTGAGTTATCTTCATATGCATTGCTGCGTTGTATCTGGACTGGTCGATATTGCATGTTGACATGTGCATTGCCTTCATACTTTATGTTGTCTGGTTTGTATTCTCTTGAAACTGTCTTGCTGTCATGTGTGGTATTTCCAGACAAGTAGTCCGGTGTCTCGACTACATATATATGATTCTTGATGTGGTTAGTTCATTGATGATTTTGGAATTTTCACTTGAGTTGGATTCAGCATATAGCTCGGGTTTGACCTTGTGCTCATGTTGACTTTATTTGTATTGCACTTGAGTTGAACCCGGCTTTTCATTTGGTTTTGACCTGTGCTCACCTATCCCTAAAATTTTATCAGTGTATATATCGGTGTGCACGGCCTTGTGGCATGTACAGATGTCACAAGCTGTTCATGAATGATGAATTCAAAATTAAATGATGACGAACAACCCAAATAACCGAGGCAAATAATATTTTCAAAATTACATTTTATTTAATACTGCAAAAATATTTTATTTTCAATTTTAGCGCGTCAGTGTGTATTTTTGCAGATTGCTCAGATGTTGGATTCAATCTGGAATGAGATTGAAGATAAATACGAGTGAATTGCAGTGAGGTGCATTTGTAAATTAGAAATTATGATATAATCAAATTTTTGTTGTAATTGAAATTGTATATATATAGTGGGAGCTTGAAATTTTACTATTCAAAATTGTAACAACTATTTGTTTGAATAAAATATCCGTTTGAATTCAAATTCTGTGTTATATATTTTATTCAGCAAATATATATTTAATTATGTGAAAATATAATAGTACATTAACAAATACAGTTAAATGAATATATATATATATATATATATATCATCAAACGAAAATCATATAATCGCATATTCAACGAAGTGGTGTAGAATAAAATTAAAATAACCAGCATCTCAAACTAGCAAATTGGATATTAGAGACGAAACTGACAAATTGTATTTCAGGTATAAAAAAACTATAGAATTACAGATTTAGTCCTAATCATGAATTTGATACGCATTTGGTTAATTTGGAAAGAAAGGAACAATAGGATGTTCGAGGGTAGTCCAAGCACTATAATACTTTGCCAACAGATAACAGATTATGCCAAAACATAGGCTAGTAAATCTAAATACGGCACACATATCAACCATATTGATGAAGAGATATGTAAAGAATGGCAATGAATTGCCTACCATCCTTTCAGGTGGTTTTTTCCTCATGCCATAAACATACGAACTGTCGCCGTCGTTCTTTGGATCCTCAGGTCTAGTTTTTGTCCCTCTCTTAATTTACATATTTCTCAAAAAAAATTTAATATCATAGGGAATTGAGAAAATAACTACAAACTTGTTATAGAATAAAATAAGAGAAAAATCCATTGGAGCGAGAAGACATTTTATTCATTTAGATATCTCTATAATAAAAATGAGCTCTCTATTTGTAAACTCCAAATGCAACGGAGATTAAAATAATATCATTTTCCATTTAGCATATTCACCCATGTTGCTAATGTATATTACAACACTCCCATTGAATATGCGTCTCATAAGAATAATTGCCTTATTAAAAGCATATGTTATGAAAAACCAGTGGGAAAACCATATGAAAAGAGTGCACTTCTATTTCATCTTTAAGTAACATATTTTACAATGTTATTACATGGGTTGATGCTTCTGGATCAAAATAATGCATCATCAAAACCTTACTAACAAAAACCCAGTGAAAAAACTATTAGTGAACGAAAAAGAGTACATTATAGCATACTTTTGAATGCTTCCCCTGATTTATAACGCATTATTCAGTTAGACTGTTGATGCAGCTGACGCATACCAATTTTATACACCGTCTTCTGAAACTTTGATTTTGGAAGTGCCTCTGTGAATAGATGTGTCGGATTTTCTTATGACTGGATTTGTTTCACCTCTATTTTGTTGTCCTTTTGTAGTTCGTGTGTGAATGAAAATTTGGAGAAATGTGTTTCGTCTTATCACCCTTGATGTAACCTACCCGAATCTGAGCTACGCAAACTGCATTGTCTTCATAAATAATAGTTGATCCTTCTGTAGTTAAGAGGAGCTGACACATATTTCGAATATGCTCAATTAATGATCTTAACCAAATACATTCTCGACTTGCTTCATGTAGTGCTAGTATTTCAGAATGATTGGATGATATTGTTACCAATGTTTCCTTCGTAGATCGCCATGAAATAGCTGCATTACTGTTACTAAGCACATACCCGGTTTGTGATCTTGCTTTATCTGGATCAGAAAGATAACCTGCATTAGTAGCCAACTAGATTTGGGTTCTTACCTATGTCAGAATAAAGCAAGCCCAAATTTGCCGTTCCATTGAAGATATCTCATGATATTTTTATACCATTCTAGTGTCTTTTCATTAGCGCTGAACTGTATCTTGCTAGAAGATTTACTGAGAATGCAATATCTAGTCTCGTGCATTGGGCTAAATATAATAATGCACCAATGGCACTGAGGTATGGTACTTTTGGACCAAACACATTTTCATCTTCTTCTTTTGTATGGTAAGGGTCCTTTTTAAAATCCAAAGATTTGACAACCATAGGCATACTAAGTTGATATGCTTTATCTATTTGAAAATGCTTCAGGATTTTCTCACTGTAGTTTGACTGATGGATCAGCATCCCATTAGTACTATGCTCAATTTGTAGCCGGAGACAGTATTTAGTTTTACCAAGATCTTTTATTATAAATTCTTTCTTTAAGTAATTTATTGTTTCATCAATCTCTTTTGGAGTCCCAATCAAATTTATATCATCGATATAAATTGCTAAAATAACAAATCCCTTTACCGATATCTTTATAAAGACACGTGGACAAATGAGATTGCTTTTATATCCGGCTTTTATCAAATATTCACTAAGATGGCTATACCACATTCTTTCAGATTGTTTCAAACCATATGGTGATCATCTCAGTTTTAATGAGTACATCGACTTCAAGTTTTCTTCAGGCAACCTATATCCCTCTAGGATCTTCATGCAAATACTGGTATCTAATTCATCGTAAAGATAAGATGTCACAACACCAGCTAATCTTATATCTAGTTTTTCAAAAACTACAAGGCTTATCAAATATCGAAATGTTATGATACTCATAATAGGAGAATATGTTTCTTTAAAATCAAAATCTGGTCTTTGCAGAAAACCTTATGCGATAAATCGTGCCTTGTATCTAACAACTTCGTTTTCATCATTTCGTTTTCTAACGAATAACCATTTATAACCTACTGGTTTAACATTTTCTGGTATTTTCTCTATTGGTCTAAACACATCATGTTTCTGAAGTGAATCTAGCTCAAATTGGATAGCATTTTTCCATTTTGACCAATCATGTTTTTTTCGACATTCATTTATGCTAGTTGTTTCATTATCATTATTCCAATTACAGTCATGACTTTCATTTATTTTAGTAGCTACTGCGAATGAGAATACACCATCAATTATTATTTTACTTTGATCCCATATTCTACATAATTTATATAAAATATTGAGATCTCATTATTATTATGTACCATTTTATTTTTGAAAGCTTCTATTATTTATTCTGGGATAATAGTTTCTTTTGTACTTTTAGGAGAATTGGGATTTTCATTTAAGTTATTTTTTAGATCGTTTATAACCTCTTTGGTAGGTTTATCAATTGATAATTTTTTGTTGGGCTTTTTTTTTCAAGGCACCAAGTCTTTTGAACCAATTGGTCTTCTATGCTTTTTTCTTGTTTTAGATTCATTTGCTGCTTTGGTCCTTCTGGGATTTCAATTCTGGCTGGTGCATTTGCTATTGGAATATGAGATTTAGTTATTTTTGGAGCATCACTAAATGCATCAGGCATTTGATTTGCGATATTATGAAGATGCAAAATTCTTTGTACCTCATATTGGCATTGTTTGGTACACAGATCCAAATGAGATATAGATGGATTATTCCATGATATTTCACACTGTTCTACTGGAACGGTCTTTTGTCTCCCTAACGGTGGAAAAATTATCTCATCAAATTTACAGTCTGAAAATCTTGCAGTGAAGACATCACCCATGATAGGTTCAAGATAACGATTATCGAGGGTGAATCAAATCCCACATAAATTTCCAACCTACGTTGAGGATCTATTTTAGTATGAAGTGGGGGACTAATTCGCACATGCACGGTGTAACCAAATTTTTGTAAATGTGAAATATTTGATTGGGATCTGGTTAAAAGCTGTGATGGTGAAAATTGATGATAAGTCATTGGTCTAACTTTAACCAATTTTGATGCATGCAAAATTACATGTAACCAAGCTGAAACAAGTGGCTTTGATTGCATAAGAAACGATCTTGCAATAAGTTGCAAACACTTAATTAATGATTCTGCCAGACCATTTTGAGTGTGAGCATGAGCGACTGGATGTTCAACTTCAATTCCCAATGATAGACGATAATCATCAAACACTTGAGAAGTAAACTCTCCTGCATTATCTAGTCGAATTGATTTAACCTAATGGTCAGGGAAGTGCGCTCTTAATTTGATTATTTGAGCAAGTAATTTGAAAAATGCCATATTGCTTGTAGAAAGCAAACATGCATGTGACCAACGAGCTCTTAGGGTGTTACGGTTGTGGTAACCGTCGTTATTACCACCAATCGTAACCGTAACCATTGTTGATGGTTACAAATTCTTATAACCGTTACCGTCTATGATGGTTAGCCGTCGTATTTTCAACATTGAAGCATGTCATACATATATTTTCAATTATATGCATTATTGATGATAAATTGATATAGCTCTAACTGTTTTTTGCAAATTTATTTATGTATTTATAAAACGACCAATATGCATGTACATGTTATTAGCTCATTAAGGCACGTATTATTAATGTACAAGCTATTCTTTTAACTTAAATTCTAATTTTTATACTTTAGTGTTAAATATTACATAAAACAATAATGTATGGTTGGTACGGTTAATTGCGGTTTTTAAATTCTTCAACTGTAACCGTAACTGTTACCGTTATAGAGGTTACCGCATGAACGGTTGGTACAGTTGACCATTTGAGCAATTCAACCGTAACAGCCCTAATTTAAATGGTCCACATTCTGGGTGGATTGGGCTACACATATCACCTTGAATTCTTCGTAGAAATGTTGAAGATTCAGAAATGATTTTACTATATCAAGGTCGAGTGGTTAATTTTCCCTGTTCATATGGAGCACATAGTAGTCACTTGGTAAATTCAATTGGTTTGCTAAATCATGCCCATTTGAATTTTCAGCGATTTTGCGCATCATGGCTGACACAGGATGACCCAACGATCATGCCAAAGAACCAATGTCTTTGTATCTGTGAACTTTTGGCTCATGTTTATAGAATGAGATTCAACTATGCCAATTTTCATGAAATATAATCCAGTCGAAATTGTTCCAGATAAGTTTATGGCTTTCAATTCTAGAAATAATATAAAGTTATTCTTTAGTGTTTTCATTTATAGTTTCAGTATGATAACCATTCATTCTTATATCCTTAAAGCTTAGCGGATTTCTTTGGAAATTGCTTGAGTATAATGGATTTTGAATAAAGACATGTGTACCATTTGGTAATGGCTCTTTCGGACCCTTCAATTGTACTAGCAGATTTAGCTATTGGAAACTTTAGCTAAAATATTTTCAGATAATTCAGAGAAAAACTTCTGCTTTTTCAAAAACGTACGAGTAGTTGTACTGTCTAGTAGGCATGTATCATCATTCAAATATTGATGGTCCATACTTTAAGAATTAAAGACAATATAGTTTTTCAATTATTGAAAATAATTCTGAACATAAATAAATTCTAATGTTTTCTATAAGGATTACAAAGCAAGCTACTAATTCAAATCAATATCCATTATTGCACATTATTTCAGCTAATTCTAGAAAAAAAACAAACAAACAAACATCAACTTCAAACTAACTAAAATAAAATGGAAAAACCACACAACAAACTTCAGGCTACTTCTAGTTGATCAAATCGGCCATATCATCAATCATCGCATTGGGATTTTCATCATTTATGAAATTTCCATCATCATCTTCGAAGAAATCTTCTAACTTCAAGTTAGTGTTATCAAACAATCCTTCGGTGTTATTTGTTTCAATATTCTTCAAACGTTGGTATTCTTCAACTGTTTTCTTTGATGATATGCATATACGTGACCAATGACCAGAGTGTCCACATCTATAACAAAATTCCTTATAGTGCCTTTTATTTTCTGAAGTAAAATCATTAGTCTTTTCATGCTCATTTTTATTTTGTTGCTTTTTAAATTTGGTAGTTTTGTTGCCTTTAAAACCACCATAACCGCCTTTACTGGAGTTATATTCACATCCACGGCCACGTTTTCTACCTCGACATCTGCCTCTTCCAAAGTGGGCAAAATTAGCATTAACTTCTGGTAACGCACCCAAACCAGTTGGTCTTGAGGAATAATTTTTAATAAGCAATTCATTGTTTTGCTCAGCAATTAATAAATATTCTATGAATTCCGAATATTTTCTAAAATGATGCTCTCAATATTGATACTGTAGGAGTATGTTCGAGACATGAAACATTGAAAATGTCCTTTCAGGCATTTGTGCATCATCTACATTTTCTCCACATAGTTTCAGTTTAGAAATAATTCTAAACATAGAAGAATGATATTCCCTTATAGATTTGAAGTCTTGAAACCTCGGGTTCAACCACTCTTACCTAGTATTTGGAAGTATGACTGTCTTTTGGTGGTCATAACACTCTTTCAGGGAGTTTCACAAGTGGAGAGGATCCTTTTACGTTAAATATTCTGTTTTTAGATCATCGTGGATGTGACGTTTTAAAAATATCAGCCTTTGCTTTGTCCTGTTGGGACATATTATTACCATTTTTAATGACATTTTCTAAGCATTGAGATTGCAAGCGGATCTCAGCATCCAGTATTCATGACAAACAGTTGTCTCCAGATATGCCCAAAGCTTTGAATTTAAGCTTAACTATGTTTGTCATGCTATGAACTGTTAATAAAAAGAAGAGACTATAAATAAAATTGTTGTGGTAGATAAGTTTGACTTAGTAACAATGCATATATCCGCATAACCGAACAAGCATGTACAATCTAAAACAATGATCATGAATAATTGAATCTTTACCGTTGCAAAAGCGAATATCAGCATCAAATAAATAAAGAAACAAAGATTTTAATAAATGCAAAGTAAAAAATAAAATGCTACAGCTATCTAGAAAGTTCTTCAACTTAATCATGAAATATCAGCATCAAATAAGATCGATGGATCGTTTTCTATAGATCATTTAATGAGTATGAATTAAACGGGGGTACCAGATGATTCACTGAAAACAAAAATTAAAATTATGGATAGGAAAGAATATAACACATGTGTGTTCTATACAAAAATTAATAATTGAATACCTAGTCCGTGGACTTTACATATTATGTTAATGCATGCACGACAAGATGCTACAAACATCTTCCCCATTAAAGCAAAAGAAAGAAAGCATTCATGACAGAATATTTTAGAGATTAGAGAAAAATAGTGCCACTGTAAACCTTGCTGTGATTATGCATATGTATTTGTGCAACTTGGATCCTTAATTTGATGGCTTTCGGTTTATACATGATAATTGATACCATGAGAAGGATGCAGTGCAATACAGAACGTATTATTGCACTAAAAAAATCAAATTGGTTCTATTATTGCACAATATAAAGAAATCATCTCTGATGACAAGAAAATAATGGAAAAAAAATGAAAATCAAAATAATACGGCATGAATTGACAACTCCAAGTATAGGGTATAGCCTTTTAATATATCAGGCTCCAGTGACATGATATTGACAGTAAGGCAAAAAAATAAATGATGGCTATTTGTAAAAGATCACACTATATAAAATAATGAATATTAGAATACCTTGTTTACTGAAGGAGGAAAGGATAGTAATCAAAAGTTGTGTTTAATTTGCCTACTATATTCAAATATATTAAAGATTTTTTTTTTGAAATAAGGTTAATGGGCCGAGCCCAATACAAAAACGGGCAAATCAAATAATACCCGAAACAAACCACTTAAACACAACAACCCTAGCTGATATTCTTTACAACTTAGAATCAAACCCTAAAAATAATGGTGACGAGAGTGAATCGCAGCTTCTTCATCTATGTCTCTCTGTCACCACACTTTGTACCCATCGACTCCCCTCTCTCCTAATATGATAAGCTTCTGTTGAAGCAGCCTCGCATCCAATCAATATTCGCTTTAAAGCGATTATTCCTTTGATGATTGAAAACCAAAGGGATCAACAGATCTGAGGTCATTGCGACTCAGAATTGTTAATTCCTCTCCTATATTTATGTCTTCACCTAAAAATGAGCTCCGATTCAACCTAGAAGTCTCGGTTTTTCGCTGATTAGAAACAGAGTCATTGTTATCAACAACTGAGATTTGGTGAGGGCCGCTAGTTTCAAAAGGTTGTTGCTTGTCTTGAGGCTCTTTAGCACGAGCGAGAAATAGCTCAAGATGCTTGCTGCCAGCTTCATGGCTCCATCCATCAGCCAAAAATAAAATTTGGTTTGGTCTCTGACTTTTTCTTTGATTTCTGAAGAATAATCTTGCTGTCTATCTCGATAAGTCTCCACTTCCATTCTCTGTCCATACTTCTTTTATTATGTGTTCGAAAGTTCCTTTCTTTCCAAATATGAAATGCCACAGTAGTAAGTAATATGTGAGCATAGTCCCTTTCACAACTTTTTGCTTTAAAATTGTTGTTTATATGTTGAATAGCTTGTAGTAGACCCGTTTGACCATTATTGGCAATATGCAGTATAGTTTGAATACGGTTCCAAATATAGTAAGAATAACTGCATTAAAAAACAGATGATTATCACTTTCATTTACTAAATTGCATAAGGAACAAAGTGAAATATTTGAGTTTCTCCATTTACTATTTTATCCCGAGTTGGCAGTCTGTTATTAATTGAGAAATATGCACAGAAAGCCATCTTGAGATAATTCACTTTGTTCCATATACAGTTATATCATTCAACAATGGGTGCTTTATTTTTAATATTTTCCCAAGTAGTTTTAAAAGAAAACTTCCATCTGAAGCTTGCTTTCCAGTCCCAGTAATCACTGTCTGCATGAATATCAATAGGAATTTGACATATACTTTTCTTATGTGGGTATGTGATACGGTGCAACCATGGCTGCCATTGATTATCACTGATTATCATAGCCACTGTATCATTAACCCCACCACAAATGACCAAATTGTCCCAACCCACTTTATTAACAAAAAATTTCATTGTTGAACCAGGGGTCAAACCATAAACAGGTTTGTTCTCCTAGTTTAAATTTCTTTCCAAAAAAGATTTACCAATATTTCTGCATTTTAATTGTTTCCATGCATAAGACTGATTGTTTTTTTGGTAAAGTAGTCCAAAAGTTACCATTTTTGAGGTATTTAGACCTCATCCATCTGGCCCTGCATTTACAAGTCTCCAAAATAATTTTAAATGGCATGTTAAAATAAGGTCATTCATCCCCCCTCTTTTTTAGGCTTGCACACTTTTTCCCAGCTGATTTTATGATATTTACCCCTCCATAAAAAATCAGCACATCTACTTTCAATTTTTTTAATTGAGGCAGCTGGGATATGATACGTTTGTATCCAATATAAAATAATGGCATAAATCACAGCTTTTATAAGTTTCAATTTACTAGCAATAGAACAAGTTTACAAGACCAAGTTTTCATTTTTTTCTTGAATTTTTTCTACAAGAACAGAGCAGTCAGAGTCTCTAATCTGATTAATAGACAAAGGCAGACCCAAATATTTAATAGGAAGATGGCCTTCTGCTATATTTAGAAATTCTAAAATTTCATTTTTGTATCTATTGTTTCTACTGAAATAAGCTTTACTTTTGCATTCATTGAGTTGAAGACCAACATATTTATAAAGTTTGCCAAAAATATTTTTAATAGCATCTGCAATAGTCTTATTAGCCTTAATAAATACCACAAGGTCATCTACATGTATAAGATGATTAATACAAGGCTTAATTTTATTTATAGGAGTGATATTACCCTTAATAGCCTCTCTTTCCATTAAAATAGAAAAGTACTCTATGACCATAGTAAAAAGGTATGGTGATAGTGGATCACCTTGTCTAATACCCCTATTACTTTTTATAAAACTCTCTGATTTACCCTGGATGGGAATAGAAAAGGTAGGAGAATTTATACATTCAAAGACCAAATTACAAAACTTGCTTGGAAATCCCATACACTTCATTATATCATATATAAAGTGTGTTTACTTTGTCATAGGCCTTTTGCAGATCCACCTTAACACAAACATTATTAACATTTTTAGAACTAAAGTTTCTAACTAGTTCATGAGCTAGAAGAGAGTTTTCATAAATGAGTCTGCCAGGAACAAATGCACTCTAATTTTCAGAAACAATAAATGGCAATTTTTTTTAATCCTATTACTTAAAATAGTAACCAAGATTTTATAGATAAAATTGCAGCAAGAGATGGGTCGATAGTCACCAGTACATGTAGGATTTTTAATTTTTGGGATTAAAGTAATAAAGATATGATTTTTACTTTTATGGATTTTGCCTTTATCAAAAAATTCATTTACTACATTCAGAACCTGACCTTTAATGCTATCCTACTGATTTTTTATAGAATTTTGCATTAAATTCATCAGGACCAGGACTTTGTTGTCACCAGCAGTGAACACTACATATTTAATTTCTTCAATTGAGACTGGAGAAAGTAATATATCAGAAGCATTGGCATTTAGAACATTCTTACATATAATATTAGGAAAGTTATTAGTAATAGATTCAGATTAAAAAAAATTTCATAATAGTCAACCGCATCTCTAGCCACTTTTTCATATGCATTAGTTAGATTACCAGTTATATCTATGACATTACCTATATTATTTATATGCCTTCTACTACTCATTCTTGCATGAAAAAATTTAATACAATCATTACCCATTGTCAACCAATCAACCTTGGATTTTTATTTAGCATTCATAGTATTAGTATAGAGTTCTGTTGATATATTTTGTTGATTGGAAAAGAATTTTTTAGCAACAGTAATGTCTCCAGGATTTTTATCAACTATTTCTTGTAACAGTTTCTCTTCCTGTCTTAACAGTTCCAGTTTATTATTCTTCATAAAGTCATTTTTGTTCCAAGCTTTAAGTTTACTTTTGGTATTCTTCAAAAACATATTGAATTGAAACTGTTTTGTACCATTACAAGAAAAATTCAAACATTCGTCCATTAGGATTTTATAATTTTCATCTAAAACCATCCATTCTTAAATCAGAATGAAAGTATTCTTTTATCAAAAGCTAAATCCTTAAAAAGAGTGATAAGTATTAAAGTATGATCACTAGTACTTTTCTCACGAGTAAAACATATAAATTTGGGGAAAACATTGGAAAATTCTTTATTAATCAGAGCTCTATCTAATTTACAATGAATATTCCTTTCAATACCAGATTTCCAAGTATATTTATTACCACTAGTATTTGGTTCTATTAACCCAGTCTCAATTAAAAATTTATTTAGCCTGTCTAATTTGCTTGAGGTATTTTATTACCCTTAAAATTTTCAAACGTATGTAAAACAGTATTAAAATCCCCTTTAACAAGCCAAGGGAAATTATAGTTTAAATTCAAAGCTTTTAATCTACTCCACATACTATTTCTTTCAATTTCCAGATTGCTGCCATAAATACTAGTAATTTGTAAAGAAAAAACACCAATATTTTCAAATTGACAATCTATAAACTGTTTATCCTTATTACTACTTAACTTATTCCAAATATTGGAATCCCATAAAACAATAATTCTGCCTTTACGGCCACAATCATTGTTGTTTATAGCTTTCCAATTTCTAGGTAATTTAAAACAGAATTTTTCAAAATTGTCTTCATTCAATTTATTCTCAATCAGTGCTATAACAGAGGGTTTATATACATTAAGTTTATGCAAAATATCAGATTGTATAGAAGAGGAGTTCACACCTCTTATATTCCATGCCAACATAGACATAATCAAGAAATAAAAGAAAGGGTTTAAATGGTACCTGATACCGAAGTACTCTTACCTCTTCTTTTGTTCCCACCACCTTTTGCTTTTAACCTGGTTGACATTTCATCCTAGTCTGGATTTACAGATATTTATTTTTTCTTAAAAGTTTTCTTCTCTTTATTACCCTTGCTCTTACCATTAGCCTTTGTTTTTGATATATGCAGTTCAGAAATATCAAACTGATCAACAGCATCCACCATTTCCATTTCTGTTCCTGTATTATTGGCATCTTCTGGAATTTTAACAAGAGAAATATCAAATGGATCAGCAGCGCGGGGCATGGCTGAGTCAGACTCCTCAGCCAGTGCAGCCTGCTCAGGTGGAGGGGCTGTTTCAGTAGGCTTTTCTATATCCAAAATTGTAGAATGTAAATGATCTTCATTATCATTATTGTTATTTGAATCATAATTATCTGTAATAAAACATGACTTGTAACTGGTGGGGTCATAGATTCTAAGACCGTTGTATTCTTTTCACCCACCACTTTATTGCTCTACGATTTTCCCTTTGAGATGATTTCAATACTAGTATGACGAACTTCCTTAGCTATGACCTGATCATCTTGATTAGAAAGCACACTGTTATTCCTTCTATGATCGGAACTGATACCTATTTGGTTAATTCGCAGTCTGTTTCTGTACTGTTGAATAATTTCTAAGATCAAAATTTGAGATTTTTTTATCTTGAGTTTCTTGAATATTGCTCTTGGGGAACCATGTCTGTTTTGGGTTACACTGATCTCTAGTGTGACCAAAACATTTACAAACATTACATTTTGGCGGCACCCATTCATATTCAACTTTTTGAATAATTTTCTCTCCATTACACAAAGAAAGATAGATTTCATAGGGAAGCTCATCATTTACAAACACTTCTACAAGAAGGCGAGCATAATTCAATCTCGTCTTCAAAGTTGTGGTTGCATCCATTTTATTAGGTTTTCCTATAATACTTGCCATGACATTGAAGACCTCTCTGTCCCATAACTTCATATTAACACAGGGTAATCTTACCCAAATCGGCATAGATATTAACAAGTCTCTATCCATTTTCAGAGAATTAGACTACATTCTCACTATGATGAGTTTGCCATTGTAGAAATAAGGTCCATTTTTTAAAACCGAAGAGCAATCTTTAGATTCTTTAAATTTTACTAGAAAGAATCCATTCTCTTTAGTAAAAATTTCAAATTCACCAATCGGATTTCAAACACTTTATATATATAATTTAAAAAACAGGTAGTATAGTTTGGTACCCACTACATAAACAAGAACAGAATTATTTCATGATTCAGTTGCCCTTTTACATACCTCTTCCTTTACCAGAGTATACTTCTTATTGTTAACCTTGATAGGTGCAATATGCTCTAGATTGCAATCTTCATCATTGGTTTCTTGAGGCTAATCAGCAACAATATCAGCCCAAGATTTCCAACCTTGCTCTCTATTCAGTGAGATGGCTATCGGTTTTCTCTGTATCAACAACATTTCACCTTTCTTTGCGATCTTGGTGTTTGTATTCTGACCATCTCTGCCTTTTTGGTTGTCTTTATTGAGAACGGGTAGCAACTCCTGTGATTTCTTGGCCTCTCTTTTCCTTTGTTGTTTGGATTGGACCAATTTAAAACCATCATCATCTGTGTTGATAACCCCTGATGGCTTACTGATGTGAGAAGCCTCAGGTGGTTTGATTTGAGAGGAAGAATAAGAGAAATTTGAGGAAATTTGGTGAGGTAATTGATTTTCCCTTATGGCTTGAGAGGAAATCCTAGATTTTTTTTAGTTATTTTGAAGTTTTTTCGAATATATTAAAGATGAACGTGTTAAAATAGCACAAGGAAAACCTGTGTTTACGAGCCATATAATAGGTTTTGTTGATGTGATTTGACTATTTCAAATGTTTAAAAAAATATCTTAAGAAAATCTCAAAATAGATGGCGTCCGACCTAGTTGCTGAAATCTTTAGCAACTTAGAACATGGATCAATGATCCAAAATAAGAGATAAAAAAAGCGTTACACTGTGCATAAATTCCATAAATGAACTGACAGAAGCAGCTCACGTAAAATAAGGACGAATAAAATGATATTGTAAAATGAATGAGAATATTGTGTTGTTAACCTGTTTTATAGAATAAAATAAGAACAAAAGCCATTGGATAGCGAAGACATTTTATTCATTTAGATATCTTTATAATACAATAGAGCTCTCTATGTATAGACTTCAAATGCAACGGAAAGTATCTTTGCCATTTAGCATATTCATCCATATTATTAATACTAGTCTGGGTCCGTGCTCCGCACACGGCTTGTTTGTGTTATATAGCGTAAATATGTAAATAGAAAGTAAGGGCATTTTTGAAATTTCAAAAAGACACCGAGTAAATTAGTTCAACGAATTTTCTTTATTAGTAGCAGAGATATGTATTATACGCTCATATAATGTCACAGAACCCACTACATTGCTTAACAGATCTATGTAGATCTTCATCAGGGCACAACGTTAGTACTAACTACTAAGTGGAGATACCTATTCAGTTTCCACTTGCTGCTTGAGCGTTGCAAGCTAATGCTTTACTTTTGCTCCATCAAGATGGAAGACGAGAAAGCAAGCGGGGTAACGTGGTAGCTGGAAAAGACGGCGGATGATTTTTTCTCTCCAGAATTTTCCGGATAGTCCGCCGTTATTTTTCTCAGTATGAAGTTTTAGCAAATTGAATCGTAATGGAACTGATTATTTTCCAATTGAAGTCGGTAGGAAATGTTTAGTGGTCTTGGGCCGAATCGTAGTAGTCTTAATGGGCTTGATTTATGTAGTTGAGTTTTGAACGTAATTCCATGTGTTTGGGCCTAAACCATGGATAAAGCTTTTAGAACTTCCTTCAAAAAATAAATAAATGAGAACTCGTTAGAAATAGCTGGATTTTATCCGGATGTAAACATGGCTTGGGTCTGGTCCCAAATCTAATAACAAATAAGCAGCAGGTCAATGCCCATTCTTCGGGTGCACGTGACCTGATAAAGTTTCGTATGTGCAAAGCCACAATTTATCTACTGTAAAACGACCGCTATCTAAATAATGGACCGATATATAATTGATAGTGAGAGTAAATTTGGGACGTATTTTAGACCCAATAATGTGCTAGTTTTTAATTTAAGGCCCAAAAGTATGCATATGGAGCCTGTATTTGAAGATTGATAAATTTTTTGTTTCTTTCTTTCTTTCAAAACAAGTAAAATTAAAATAAAGGGACTGTCGTCATCGTCAAAATCATTCTGAAGAAGTAAACTAAAACAAAGTAAATGAATGATGGGCTGTAGTTGTAATCTTCCTAAATTAGTAAATAGTTTACCTTCCAACTATTTCAGTAATTAATGACCCTCAGGCTGTATTTCAGTTTCTACTGTTGTACGTTAATACAAACTACTCTTACTGCTTATTTTTGATCCCATAAAGAGTTAAAAAAGACAAGTTATCAACGTTCACCAAAACACCACAACGGTTGAGAGAAAAGCTTGTGCAACTCAGCGGCTGACCAAGATGCTTTAACTCTGCGTATAACAGAAATAGAAAAATAAAAAAGTGTAAGTAACAGTACCGATGACTTTGAAATAATAAAAGAAGGGATGTTCATTGTTATCAACCAAAATTCACGCACAGACCAAAAAGCCATTCCATTAACATAGATAAAAAAAAAATACGGCACAGACCAAAAGGCCATTCCATTAACATAGATAAAAAAAAAAAAAAAAAATACGGCACAGACCAAAGGCGTTGAAATAATAAAGTAGGGACAAAGTTTCGCACGAGTGCAATGTTTTTCAAATTCTTGCTACAAGTTTGTGTTTAATAATCATCTAATTCTTTTTAGTGCTTTATGAATGTTAAACGTTTAATAAATTCATTTAAAAAAACTTGCTTGTATGTCTGATATGGAATATGTTTTTCTCCAATGAAATTAGTTGTAAATGCAAAATAAATTAAATGCTGCTATTTGCAGTTAAACTATAAATATTTATTGACGCACAACAACACGATATTTTATCACATTTAAAACTTATGCAAAATATTTGTATCATAAAACATATTGGGGTTTGCATATTCACTCTTATATCCATAAAATATTACTTAGGGAAAATATTTGCACTATTCAAATTTTAAGAAAACCCGACACTCTAGTTTAGCATCTCTATTTGTGTTGAAGGATGTCATTTAGTGTGGTACTCGACGTGCAGTCGATTGGTGGTGGTTGCATGTTATAACATCGCATGTGCTGGCTAAAATTAGTACTAGGAGATATAGAAACGACAACCAAAGCCACTCAGTGGATGCTTTTCTTAGCGAATATTGATGAGGAATCTATTGGTGACTATAGAAGCAACAACCGATGCGTATGGAAATGGAATTCTTTGGTCAAAAATCTCAAAACTGAGATTGAAGAGGATGTTAATTACAAGCAA
The DNA here is from genome assembly GCA_030765085.1 of Allium cepa. Taxonomy (NCBI): domain Eukaryota; kingdom Viridiplantae; phylum Streptophyta; class Magnoliopsida; order Asparagales; family Amaryllidaceae; genus Allium; species Allium cepa. The sequence continues at coordinate 1,029,939,765 of CM060929.1, forward strand.
CACCAATAGCAGGATCAACCAATATATTGAGCCGCTGCCCTATAGGTCATTGGATTGATCCAAGACGCTATAAAAAACTTGTTAGTCTGAAGTTTATTAGTGTAAAGTTATTTCATCTGCATCATAGTATTCGCAAAAACTGTTATTTTCTCCAAATTGTAGCCCGTGATAAACAAATAATAATAATAATAATAAAGAAGACGTTAATATATGGAATCATAAATTAGACCTTTAGGGGATATTTTGGAGAACAGTTTTAAAAAAAGGAAAGTGTGACGAAAATTCTCTTTACTTTGTCATTTTGTATTACTTTTACAGGAAAAACAGAAGGAAGAAAAATTTTCAGCCAAGTTTTTGAATGAATGACACAAGTTTTAAAAGCTAATCTGAACGACTGAATGTTATATCAATATAATAACAGATAATACAGATCATATATGAACTATGAAAACGAATGTTATATGAACTTAGCATTATTTATGTGCAATGATGTATAAAGTTAGCATTATATATGTTTGCACAGAAAATGAGACAAACACTCAATCAAATAGTAAGAGATAAGTAATGAAATAAGAAAATAACACTCAAGATTTATAGTGGTTCAACCAAAATCAATGATTTACGTCCACTGTCAACTTTGGTTTCAATTTCTACTTTATTTTGTAACAGTGATTTTACAACTCGGTATGTTACAACTCGAGTCAGGATCCAATAACGTGTCAAAGAAAAATTAATAATTTTAAAACGTAATAAAAGTGTCTTGTTTTTGTGCACTCCTCGTCCTATTTATAGACGAAGATCAATGCATTTGGCTTCGATATTTGCTACCAACGTACTCCATGTTCAACATGAGGCTCTAGAGGAAGATCGTAACCAAGTAACACTTTGGTTGTCAACTCAGCACCGAGTTATGCTTTACAACTAGGTGCCAAGTTATGAAGTTTATTGGCATCAAGTACTTTTCTCTATCTTGTATTCAATTCCTTGAACACGTGCTACTGGTGCAACACCATGACTCAGTATTAAGTTGAGGGGTGTAATTTGGTATTGAGTTGTAACCTTCACATGTAATTTTCCAATTTTCTCTTCACCACTTAACTCATCTGGAAAATAACTAAGTGTCTCTTAGTGGCAAGCAAGATTCAACACCGATTTTTTGAACTTCACCTGAGTTCTGGTTTCTAGATTTACACTTCTAGACTTTTGTTCTATTTCACAACCATTCAATGGTTTTGACTCGTTAAGATATTGCTTGGTTTGAAAGTAGGGTAAAGCTTGCCCTCTACAATATGCCTTGTGTTAACAAGATATGCCCTAGATCAAGACAAGATATCGACTTCAAACTCTGATTTGAATAGATGTCCTCATATTTCGAACTACTTTCATAAAGCAATGTGGCACATAGCCTTTAATGGCTACATATTCATATCCTTTGAATAGTACAAGTGTTGAAGAATCATGTTTAGACTTATCGCTCGGGTCTGGAATTCTGAAAGTTTCTTCATCTATATGGTCAGGTAGGATTCCGCCTTTCTTTTCTATTTGCCATCTATTTTCATTTCTATCACCCATTACTTTTCATTTTCTTTGCTTCTTTTTATTTATCAACTCGGTATCGAATCACAGACTCTGACTTGGTGCCTAATTTTGCTATGGGTTTTAAATGGTAAGTATTATACTTAGGCTTATTCCATCTTCATTCTTTACCAATACCTATTATTTCCATATGCAATTTTAACTTCGAGCCTAGACCTAACTTTTGATCCAAACATTGACCTTATGCCACCATTGACTTGTCCTTGCCGCTGATCATTTATTGTCGCTGATAGCACCTATTGGTTCAACTCAGCCATGATTCAAACGAGTTTTCCCCAATTCAATTCAAGTGTCGGCTTGATTTCCTTACTTCAACACTGCCACTAGTTCTGTCTTTATGCTTAAGTGGGTGGGCGTTGATGATCTAAAGTTGTTGGCGTCTGCTGTTAGCCCAACATCACACTCGACCATGTCTTTGTACTTTATCTCCTCCTTTGGATTCAGCTATGGCTTGCAAAGTGCTGGAACCCAAGGAACTCTGAATACTCATGGATAACCCAGGTTTTCTTCTCAAAATCCCTAGAATTTACCTAGGTTTATTCATCTCACTCATCTGCTTGGGGTTAATTCTAAGAATTCTTAAGACCTGCTTAGGGTTATTGCGTGGTCAACAGTTTTAGGACTTTGTTAAGTAATTTTCAAGCTCAACAAGGTTGATAACTGGTTTTAACAATTTACGGTCGAGCATGGATCGATGGTTGAGTTTCAATGGGACGGTTTCACATAATGGTCACATTGAACACATGCTCTAGCGTCCAATGGATTCATTTAATAGTTAAACACTTCACTATGGTGTCCTTGTAAAGAGAAGTTTTGTGTCACTTCGGATGATGGTTTTGTTATCGTAAATCATGCAATAACGGGTAAAATCCAACACACGGTTTCATAGTGCGACATGGTTCGTTTGCCAGCACCAGCGAGCTATCTACAAGAGTGCTCATGTACCCCATGCTTTGGATACATGACAGACACTACACAGACTGAATTACATATCACTATCCCCTCATTGTATAAGATCTGGTTGGCCAATATAATTGACATGTGTTAAGTCTTATACATCGGCTGCATAAGGCTTATTTTTAGCATGAAGGTCAAAGTTAAATTCTACCCGACTTTGCTTATCTATCATGTTTTTAGGTAGTCATGAACCATAGATCCTCCTCCCATCCCCTGGTGATGGGTGTAAGTCCATCTATCTCAGAATTCGTCTCACCCGCGACAGCTTCGGGTTCTACTTCAACATTTTCTCCATCATCCATTTCTTTTTCTTTTTGGCCTCGACCACCCTATCGTTCAATAGGAAAGTCCTTACAAATGTGTGACGACCCATATTTCGGAAGGTTTAAATCGACAATAATCCACACATGTCTAACTTAAACAATTCGTAACGTAGATACTCAATGGGGTTAAATAAGAAAAATAAGAAAAGAGGAAGAAAACAGACACAGAATCTCACGGCGGAAACGATAAAATATAATAATCAAATAATAATTCATGAAGCTGTTTACTTTACATTTGATTATAATCTATACACAATTATCAGAGTTATATATATACACATCAAAGATAAGTGATCGATATACATGATGGCATGGATAAGGGAATAATAATAATATTAATATATCAAAATCTTCGCCTTTGTCCTCTAGTGAATAATCTTCCATATGCTGAAAAAAAATCAGGACCGAACCGAGCGTAATGAAAAGACAAAACACTCGAATCAGGACTAAAATACTCTTATGTAAGTCAAATCAATATCACGAATATGAGTGCAACAACTTAAGAGATGTTAAGGGATTTTCCATCTCCTAAGGATCCATTAAACTATTTGAATATAATAGTATACGCTATAATATTGTAATGATCCATGTTTTAAGCCAAATTTAAATTGATAACTGAAAATAAAATTTTGGATTAGATTGTGAATAAATTTGAATTTTTTCCAAATTAAATAAGATGTTTGTTTGTTTATTCATTTATAAATACAAATTGATTGTAAATTGATTTTTGAATTTGAAACTCAAGAATAAATAAATTGAGAATAAATTGGATTTAAAATTCTATATTCTAAATATAATAGAAATTTGTTTTCTAACTATAGTATATATATGTAATATATATTTTGAAAGTTATATATTGAATGTTTTTTTTTCAAAAGTTGTTTAAAGCTAAATTTTGTATTGTCTAATATACATATATGTATTTATTAATATATAATTTGATTTCAAATTATTTTTCTTTAATTTGTATATATATAAATGATAAGAAAAATGTATGAATAAGAATCGAAATATATATATGTATATATGATTATTTATAGTATATAATTAGATTTTAAAATTATTTTCTTTAAAAAGTTATGAAAATATAAATAATAGAAAATGTGTAAATATAAACATTCATACATTTAAAAAGGTGGAAATTAGCCACAAGGGCCTCTTTAGCAAGTGCAATTAGTTTCTAGGACACATAATTGAAATAATTATTTAAAGGACAAAATGTGAAATAATTAGTTTCTAAGGCCTAAAAACCTATGAAAGTATGTCCTTGAAAGTAATTGGACAGCTGACTTTGCCCTTAAAAGTAATTATTTTACTGACTATGGCCTTGAAATTAATTTTTTTGGATGTGTGTCCTAGAAAATAATTGGACCGCAAAGTTTGTCCTTCTAGTGAAATGTCCCTTTAAAAAGTATAATAAACTAAGTTTAAAAATAGGATTGGTTATAAAGATTAGAACATTTTCTTTTGAAAATATATAGTTTGTAAATATATAAAAGTTTAAACATATGTTAATATAAAATAAATGATCTACATAAATAAATAAAGCTTTAATTAAAAAAGGGATTTAAACATAAAATTTATTGTACATGACATTTGTAAAAATATAATGACTTGTATAAACATTTGTAAGCCATATACATGAAATTTTAAACAAGTGTAGCTCTTTTATCATATGAATTTACAAGTGGCAAGTTATATTTTCTTTTTAATTTAAATTATAAAATATATTAGAAAGAAATCAGGCTATATATATACCCATACTTCTCCTTTTCTCATTTCTTAGTTAATTCAAATCTAAAACCTAACCAGATCAAAAGAAAAAAACTCAAAACAAACTAAAAAGAAATCAAATCTGAAGCAAACAACAACTCCTCTACAAACAAAAATCAAACCATCTCAGATCTGAAAGCAAACCAGGAAATAAAATTCAAAACAAAAGCAAGTTGAATCAAAACCAGAGATCAAAAATTTAAAACAAATAAATCTGTTCAAATTCAAAGACCTGAAGCTCAAAGCAGATTCAAGTTCAAACCAAACATCAAGTTCTAGATTTTAAAACAATTCCAGGTTTTCAAATTGATTGAAGTAGCAGATCAAGCAAATTTAAATCATAGATCAAAGCACTTCAGTTCAACTAAGCAAAGATGTAAAGATTCAACATCAAGTATAGATCAGATCATCTCCAGATCAAATTAACAAAAAAAATCAAATACAGATCAACATCAAAATAGATTTCCAGTTTTAAAGCCTTCTCTCTGTTCCTCCTCAAAAACAGCAAAAAAGTGAGTAAACCAGCCTTATATATAAAAAAACCTTTAACCTGTTAAATCTTGATATATTGTTCAGATCTGTTACTTTGACATTTGATTTGGATACTAATTTAGGATTGACAAATTTTCTTGTTCATTTTGAAACTAAAACACAACTGTCTACAGCCTGATACTACTACTATGCTTGAGCCTTTTCTTATATATCACTGCACTATGTGTAAATCCCTTGGATCTTAACTAGCACCTGATTACTTTGTATATACATTGTTGTCTGCCGTGTTGCTATGTCGGTGAGCATTTGCTCAAGTTTGGCTATTTGCATTGTTGTTTTTTGGTCTGGTCACAGTCCTTGTGTGGTACTTTTGTGGTTTAGCTGGTCACTGCGTGTTCATCATGCTATTATGTCCTGTGTCCATACTGATTGTACAAGACACTGCTCCCTTGAAGTATGTGTACCTGTTCATTTGCATTATGTGTTTCTCTTGTTGCTCCTTACTTGAACCTGGTTGCTACTGTCTTGTGTCATAATGTTTGGGTCCATGTTCAAATACATGTTTGAGTGTTTCTATTATTCTTGTACATGTGCATGAGTAGTGTTGATTGTTTGACCAGAGTGCATATGTTTGATGGCACTTATGATCATCATGCTCTGGTCTATATGAGTGCTTGCAGGCTACAGTCATTTATGAATATTATTTGTGCACCAATATATGTGTATAAATGTATTTTCATTATGTGTACATGTATATTTGTGTACCAAGCATATTTAATTTTTTTGAGTATTTGTCTGTGAGATCAAAATTGGGAAGAATATCGGGAAAATTTGGATTTGGCCCGAGTTTTATTTGGGGAAAACCTTGTGTGAGCTCGAGTTTGTTTTGGTTAATTCCAGTTTTTTAAAAGTTAACAGGCTTTAAGGTTTTGAAGTAAATTGTGTACAAGTTTTTTTTAAAATATATGAAAGTGAAAAAAATTTGTAACAGGTTTTCAAAATTTCAAATAAATCAAGTTATTAAATTTTGAATCAACCAAGTTTAAATGATCTTCTTAAATAAAATTGTTGTAAATAATTGATGTTTATTTAAATATTTAATAGATGAGAGTTATATAATTTGTTTTAACTTAAATTTATTTAATTCTTCAGTTTATAAATTGAACGATCATTAAGCAATTGATTAAGAAAATGAAATGATTTTTGATTATTGAATAACTTAAAGGGTTTTAAGTTAAATTCTTGTGTTAATTAATTTTTCAAGGTTTATTAAATAAGGATTTAAATGATAATTAAGAAATATAAGATAATGATTTATCTTTGATTTATTTAGGGTCTTGATTAATTTAAAGGATTGCTTATTTATTTATTATAGGTAATTAATTAATATACTTAATCAAAAGATAATTCATTAGTTAAGGTTGATTAATTAAATGAAAGTAATTAAGGGAGGATTTATTAATTAAGTGTTAATTAATGTAATTAATTAAAGAAAAATTAAATAATTAAGGTTAATTATTTAATGATCAAAGATGATTAATCAAGTAATTAAGGGATAATTACTCAACGTAATTAATTTGTGATTTATTAAGTGATTAGGGATAATCACTTATTATCATTAATTAAGGATAATTAATTAAATGGTAGTTAATTAAGGGTTAATTAATTAATGTAATTAATTATTAAAGGATAATTAAATAATTAAAGGTTGATTATTTAATGATTAAAGGTTGATTGATTTATTAATTAAGATTGATTAATTAATAATTAAAGGTTAAGTAATTTATTATTAAAGGTTAATTAATGATTAAAGATAATTAATTAAAATGGTTTGTAATTAGTTAATGTTAATTAACCAGGATTAATAATTTATTCATAAGTGATTAATCTAGTTTAAATTAATCAAGAGATCCATTGATCTTACTTATGGATGTTTGGATTGTATGGAATGCTTTGAATTGTTTGATATCCCTGATGTGTGAAGCTTTGTGATATGAATTATTTTGATTTGAGCTGTGATGAATGTAATTTATTTATCTATGATGAATTTAAAATATTTATCTACGAATCTATGAATGAAGATAAGTGTTATAGGATTATACCGCTTATCGATATCGTTGTTTTGGATTGTGATGATTGATGATGTTGCACTATTGTGTTATACCCCGGGACTACACCACACACACATAAATATGGAGTGCACAAGAAATTGTTTAAGTCACATATATTTGAATTTAATATTATTCAAAATAATGAAATGGTTTTAAAATTGTGTTTTGAATCCAAAATGATTTGGAAATGGAATTGGGTTAAATATGAAAAGCTTTTGAGGAGTTTTTGAAGATAAAAAAATTATTTTGAAGAACTTGTTAAATTTTGAAATTTAAATAGTTTGATTTGAATTTGAATTCAAGATTTGAAATTGGGTTCTATGAATATATGGAAACTATGGTTCAAAAAGGTATACAAGTTATATAATGTATATATATTGATTTTAAATTATTTTTTTAGTATTTTAAAAGTATTATTTTGGGAATTTGAATTTAACCCAAGTTTATACTTTAAAGGCTATAACTTGTGTATATTTGACCGGATTTTCCCAAAACGAAAACTCCTTGTTTTCAAATGATAATGGATTTTCAAATAAAGAAAGGATTTCTAATTTTTGTTGAAAAGATTTCAAATTTGGAATGGAATTGTTTTGAAAACTATAAATGAATCTTTGTGAAAGATTGATGAGCTTGGTTTCCAAATTGAAGAGGATCTTCAAGGATGGATAATTTGTTTAAAAGATGAATCTTTCGTTTAGAAGATTAAAGGGTGAATCTTTTGTGGAAATTTGTTTAAACCATTTGAAAGAAAGATTTTGGGTAATAAGTTTTGACTTAACTAAGATCCCAATATATCCATATGGTTTTAAAATTTGCGCTTATTATTCGGTTTAGCCAGGAGAGGACATTATGTCATATAACCCATTCCGAATAATGATACGATGAAATGGATAGCAATTGAAGACCGGTGGTGAAGACCGAGTTTTTTCGAAAGCGAAAGGATTACCCGTCGAATGTCTCTGCACTGAGTTGCATCGGTATAGAGATCTCCATATGTGATGGGAAGTCCGATCGGGATTGTTAATACCTAGATTGCAAGGGCTTCTTTGAAGTGCCTTCGGTTCTGTTCGAACCCAGAACATACTTGTATGGATGTATATCTGACTTTATACTTTGAGATGTAAAACTGGTTTCTGTCAAATACATTTTTGTTTGGTGGCGGAGAATTTGTTCTCTTAGCTTAACACCCTTCTCTGAGATGTACGAGCTCAGAGATTATGTAGTTGATGGTTACTAGTGATACATTCCCAATTTGGTAATGTGGCATGCTAAGTGCTGCTGATCATTTGTTGATCGAAGCATGAATTTTTTGAAAAGCGTAGCTTTGTAGACAAGACCTCGTCGGACCTTACAACCCGAAAATAGTCGAAACAGGAAGGATGTGGCATGGTTATTGAGGGTAGCTCCCCCTAAGGTATGCCCATTTCCTTTTGGAAAAAGGTGGTATCATGGTATGGAGCCTAGATACTTAACTTATGTGGTTACTACAAATTTGTGCTTTGTGGTTGTTGGTGTTGAGAGCTCTCGGATAAAGGTCGGTAACGACCGGGGATGGCTCGTGTAGTACTTACCTAGTTACAGAGGTAACCCGGTCTTGTGTTGGTAGAGATCCGGTTAGGTTCTCGAGGCGTCCCTCCAGAGACGTACCCATGTGGCCCGGGAAGTTCCTTAGCCTGACCATTTGTTGGAAATCCAATCATCAATACGCGCCTTGTACGGTTTTAGTTGTAGAACCTGCCATCTAATATGGTAGCTATAATAGGCATACTATAATGGTACGTATGCTGGCTAAGATTAATATTATACTTGCAAATGTTTTCCACTATGCACTCATAATAATATCAAAAGGATTTTGTGTATCAAGCATGTTTGACTATCATAAGGAGAAATCTCCCTCAAGTGTGCGATTGCATTGTGTGTGTGCCGGGAGGCTTTATGGTAGTTTCATTTTTCAAAAAGCATAGCAGATTTCAATTTTAAACGCTTTTGCTATTTTTGTTTTCAAATAAATTGATTTTGTTTGCTCATGCCAGTCCCATGACTGACCTGGAGTTTATTGTTCCCTTTCTAAACTTTGGATGCCCAAAATTTTCCATATGGGCAGCCTAAAGTCTGATTTTCAGATAGTCTGCTAATAGATGTAGATTCGATAGCTTTCAGTCTCGGGTTTGGTAGCTGTTGGAAACCTTCAAAGTATTTTGGCGATCGCATTCATGACTGACCTTGCTTAATACAACGTGATGATGGTGGTTCGAGCTATCTTTGGATTGGAGCTTTGGCATTAGAGATGCAGTTTTGGAATCTATCTTTCTTTCTATCCTTTGCAAGACCATATTGGTGATATTGTTCCACTACTGTTGTTTCTTTCCGCTATTATATATTGTCTCTGATATTGATATTCAATTGTACCATTATTGTATCCATTTTGTATCAATGATATATTCAATTTTCTTCCGCTGTGTTGTTGTACTTAATGTGTTATAAGCTCCGACGAACCAGATTCGACGTTTGAATCTGTGGCATTCGAATACCGGTGATGTATTTGGGTATCGATTTTTGAAGGTCGAGTCAGGGTCATCACATTTGGTATCAGAGCTGAAGGTTGAAATTTAGCTCAGGAGTATAACACATTAGGTGGCTCATTAGAGACATGGTGAAGTATACCCTAGAATGAGTATATCCCTAAGATATCCATCCGTATGCCTCAATAAATTCTTTTACTATTCACCGATAGTGAATATGAGTGCAAGAAGAGGACGAGATAGGAGACAGGAGAGTACCACTACAAATGGTCGATACCCTACAACAACAAGGAACAACTTTTTCCCTCAATCTCTTTTGATCATTACCAATATCAATCCTTTGATGGTTTTCGTGGCAGCTGCAGGAAGAAGCTTTGGTGTGGTAATGGCCCTGCGAATCGTGCAAAATAAGTTCCTATTTCGTATTCTCGTCATCAGTTTTCTATCAGTTTTTCATTTTAACTTTAATGAATTTCAAATTTTATTTAAAATAAATTGGTTAATAAAATATGAAGATTTGTATCGATAAAACGATTTCGGTCCACACCAAATTTGAAAATTTTGTTGTGAGTTATTGTGAGGATCAAAGTCCGAAGAGGGATAAGCTGGTGTAAATTTTGAGATATTCTGACTTGAGTTGAGAATCCATTTGTCTATTCTATAGGGTCCAGATACATTCTACGAACGGTTAGTTATCCCTTTGGACTAACCAATGCCACTGTATATTCGTAGATCTGATGATCCGAGCACATCATAAAGCATTGAATAGATTTGTTCTCGTATCTACTATTAATATTCTAATTTGGTAAGCCAAATATAGAATAGATATTCAGTTTGATCTGATAAACCAATACTCTATCTTTATGTGTTCATCTGTGCTTTGTTGTCTCTCTGTCTAACAAATTTCGAAGACGAAATTTTCTTAAGTGGGAAATCTGTAACGAACCCGGTTTTAAGCCAAATTTAAATTGATAATTGAAAATAAATTTTAGATTAGATTGTGAATGAATTTGAATTTTTTTCAAATTAAATAATATGTTTGTTTGTTTATTCATTTATAAATACAAATTGATTGTAAATTGAATTTCGAATTTGAAACTCAAGATAAATAAATTGAGAATAAATTGGATTTAAAATTCTATATTTTAAATTTAATAGAAATTTGTTTTATAACTATAGTATGTTAGAAATGCGGATTACGGATCTTAAGGCTAGGATAAACACTAGAGGGGGGGTGAATTGTGTTTTAAGGAATTACTAAATCTTTTTGAGTTTATGTTAATTTGAGCACAAATGTATGCAATATTCAAACACAAAAATGATCACAGAAACAAACACAGATGCAGAAATAAAGTAAAAGCAGTAAAGGAAAGAACACACCGGATTTTATACTGGTTCAGAGTTATCCTACATCCAGTCCCGCACACAAGTACAGATTTCTTTTCAAAAGCAATCTTTACAATTACACCCTCGATTTCAAGGCTACGAGGTACACCCTCCAGATTCACAATTCTCTGGGTAGAGATCCTTGATTTCAGGGGCAACAAGTTTATCCAATTGATTTCCTAGGCTACAATCACACCTTTTCTCACTTGATTGATTTCCAAGGTTACAATTACACCTTTTCTCACTTGATTGATTTCCAAGGCTACAATCACACCTTTTCTCACTTGATTGATTACAAAGAAGCCTATAACTCTGAATAGCATTGAGGATCTTGTTGAGATAGTGATAGAAAATCAAACCAGAAATGATCTAGTTAGATTCAATGTTGATTTCGGAAGAGTAAGGGTAAGAATATGTATAAAGAAATGTGGAATAAGAAGAGGAGTGAAAAGCAGAAAAATATATATAGAAATTCGTTGAAAACAGCCCCTATTTATGGAAGAACAACAACCATGTCCATTCGTGAAAGGATATGACGAATGGACACTTCTTTTGAAATTAAATTTTTTTGAAATCAACTGACACTATGTCGACATGGGTATCTTGGGCATGTCGACATGCCAAAGGAAAATTTTGTGTTTTGTTTTTCTTTGAAAATAACTTTTATCTTATATCAAAACCATTTTAAACTTTTATAAATATACTTAACTATAGATCAAATACATAAATAAATATAGAGAATAATATTTTGGTATATATAAAATTTTACTATAATTTTATATTTAAATCTAAGTATAAATATTAAAAGTTAAATATATTATTATTAACGATAATTTAAAACCAAGGATAATTTGATTTTGAAATTAAAGATTATTTTGAGGCTAAAAATATTTAAAACCAGGATAGATGTTTTTGATTCTTTTAAAAGGAAGGTTTTGAAATCATTTTGAAAACAAGATATAATTTTGTAAAAACATTTTGAATAAAAATTAGTGGATACAAAACAATGTTCCACTAAATTTTTCGTCGGTTCCATCCTACTTAGGGTTCCATCCCTTTAATAGGCTCGAAGTGGATTCCATTCCACGAATAAATTGGATTTTAAGATGCCAGTGCTTTTCTAGGTGTTTTAAAAAAATTCCTAATTAAATTACTTATTCTTGAAATCTTGAAAATCTTGATATCTTGAATCTCTATACTGTACACTCTTCATTCTTGGTACCTACATGGTTAAATCCTGCATATACATATATATCTAAACTGTAATGTTAGTATTTATATTTTATAATCTTATTCTAAGGTTGTTGTCATCAAAACCATCATCTCAAGGACTAACATAGTATATATATGTAATATATATTTTGAAAGTTATATTTTGAATGTTTTTTTTCAAAAGTTGTTTAAATCTAAATTTTGTATTATCTAATATACATGTATGTGTTTATTTTATTAATATATAATTTGATTTCAAATTATTTTTCTTTAATTTGTATATATATAAATAATACGAAAAATGTATGAATAAGAATCTAAACATATATATGTATATATGATTATTTATAGTATATAATTAGATTTTGAAATTATTTTCTTTAAAAAGTAATGCAAATATAAATAATAGAAAATGTGTAAATATAGACATTCATACATTGAAAAAGTATAATAAATTGAGTTTAAAAATAGGATTGGTTATAAAGATTAGAACATTTTCTTTTAAAAATATATAGTTTGTAAATATATAAAAGTTTAAACATATGTTGATATAAAATAAATGATCTACGTAAATAAATAAAAGTTTAAAAAAGAGATTTAAACATAAAATTTATTGTAAATGAAATTTGTAAAAATATAATGACATGTATAAACATTTGTAAGCCATATACATGAAATTTTAAACAAGTGTAGCTCTTTTATCATATGAATTTACAAGTGGAAAGTTATATATATTTTTTTAATTTAAATTATAAAATGTATTAGAAAGAAATCAGGCTATATATATACCCATACTTCTCCTTTTCTCATTTCTTAGTTAATTCAAATCTAAAACCTAACCAGATCAAAAGAAAAAAACTCAAAACAAACTAAAAAGAAATCAAATCTGAAGCAAACAACAACTCCTCCATAAACAAGATTCAAACCATCTTAGATCTGAAAGCAAACCGCGAAATAAAATTCAAAACAAAAGCAAGTTGAATCAAAACCAGAGATCAAAAGTTTAAAACAAATAAATCTATTCAAATTCAAAGACCTGAAGCTCAAAATAGATTCAAGTTCAATCCAAACATCAAGTTCCAGATTTTAAAATAATTCCAGGTTTTCAAACTGATTAAAGTAGCAGATCAAGCAAATTTAAATCATAGATCAAAGCACTTCAGTTCAACTAAGCGAAGATGTAAAGATTCAACATCAAGTACATGTCCGATCATCTCTAGATCAAAACAAAAAAATCAAATACAGATCAACATCAAAATAGATTTACAATTTTAAAGCCTGCTCTCTGTTCATCATCAAAAACAGCAAAAAAGTGAGCAAACCAGCATTATATAAAAAAACCTTTAACCTGTTAAATCTTGATATATTGTTCAGATTTGTTACTTTGACTCTTGATTTGGATACTAATTTAGGATTGCCAAATTTTCTTGTTCATTTTGAAACTAAAACACAACTGTCTACAACCTGATACTTCTACTATTCTTGAGCCTTTGCTTATATGTCACTGCACTATGTGTAAATCCCTTGGATCTTAACTAGCACCTGATTACTTTATATATACATTGTTGTCTGCCCTGTTGCTATGTCAGTGAGCATTTGCTCAAGTCTGGTTATTTGCATTGTTGTTTTCTGGTCTGGCCATAGTCCTTGTGTGGTACTTTTGTGGTTTAGCTGGTCACTGCATGTTCATCATGCTTTTATGTCCTGTGTCCATATTGATTGTACAAGACACTGCTCCCTTGATGTATGTGTACCTGTTCATTTGCATTATGTGTTTCTCTTATTGCTCCTTACTTGAACCTGGTAGCTACTGTCTTGTGTCATAATATTTGGGTCCATGTTTAAATACATGTTTCAGTGTTGCTATGATTCTTTTACATGTGCATGAGTATTCTTGATTGTTTCACCAGAGTGCATATGTTTGATGACACTTATGTTCACCATGCTCTGGTCTACCTGAGTGCTTGCAGGCTGTAGTCCTTTATGAATATTATTTGTGCACCACTATATGTGTATACATGTATTTTCATTATGTGTACATGTATATTTGTGAACCAAGAATATTTAAATTTTTTGAGTATTTGTCCGTGAGATCAAAATTGGGAAGGGTATCGGGAAAAATTGGATTTGGCCCGAGTTTTGTTCGTGGAAAACCTTGTATGGGCTCGAGTTTGTTTTGGTTAATTCCAGTTTTTTAAAAGTTAACAGGCTTTAAGGTTTTGAAGTAAATTGTGTACAGGTTTTTTTCAGAATATATGAAAGTGAAAAAATTTTATAACAGGTTTTCAAAATTTCAAATAAATCAAGTTTTCAAATTTTGAATCAGCCAAGTTTAAATTATCTTCTTAAATAAATTTGTTGTAAATAATTGATGTTTATTTAAATATTTGATAGATGAGAGTTGTATAATTTGTTTTAACTTAAATTTATTTAAGTTTATAAATTAAATGATCATTAAGCAATTGATCAAGAAAATGAAATGATTTTTGATTATTGAATAACTTAAAGGGTTTTAAGTTAAATTCTTGTGTTAATTAATTTTTCAAGGTTTACTATATAAGGATTTAAATGATAACTAAGAAATAAATTAAGATAATGATTTATCTTTCATTTATTTAGGGTCTTTTTTAATTTAAAGGATTATTTATTTATTTATTATAGGGTAATTAATTAATATACTTAATCAAAAGATAATTCATTAGTTAAGGCTGATTAATTAAATGAAAGTAATTAAGGGAGGATTTATTAATTAAGGGTTAATTAATGTAATTAATTAAAAAAATTAAATAATTAAGGTTAATTATTTAATGATTAAGGATGATTAATCAAGTGATTAAGGGATAATTACTCAATGCAATTAATTTGTGATTTATTAAGTGATTAGGGATAATCACTTATTATCATTAATTAAGGATAATTAATTAAATGGTAATTAATTAAGGGTTAATTAATTAATGCAATTAATTAACTAAAGGATAATTAAATAATTAAAGGTTAATTATTCAATGATTAAAGGTTGATTGATTTATTAATTAAGATCGATTAATTAATAACTAAAGGTTAATTAATTTATTGTAAAAGGTTAATTAATGATTAAAGATAATTAATTAAAATGGTTTGTAATTAATTAATGTTAATTAACCAGGATTGATAACTTATTCATAAGTGATTAATCTAGTGTAAATTAATCAAGAGATCCATTGATCTTACTTATAGATGTTTGGATTGTCTGGAATGCTTTGAATTGTTTGATATCCCTAATGTGTGAAGCTTTGTGATATGAATTATTTTGATTTGAGCTGTGATGAATGTAATTTATTTATCTATGATGAATTTAAAATATTTATCTACGAATCTGTGAACGAAGATAAGCGTTATAGGATTATACCGCTTATCGATATTGTTGTGTTTGGATTGTGATGATTGATGATGTTGCACTATTGTGTATAACCCCGGGACTACACCACACACACACACAAATATGGATTGCACAGGAAATTGGTTAAGTCACAGATATTTGAATTTAATATTATACAAAATAATGAAATGGTTTTAAAATTGAATTTTGAATCCAAAATGATTTGGAAATGGAATTGGGTTAAATATGAAAAGCTTTTGATCAGTTTTTGAAGGTTAAAAAAATTATTTTTTTATTAAAGTTTTGAAATTTAAATAGTTTGATTTGAATTTGAATTCAAGATTTGAAATTGGGTTCCATGAATATATGTTTGGAAACTATGGTTCAAAAAGGTTATACAAGTTATATAATATGTATATATTGATTTTAAACCATTTTTTTTAGTATTTTAAAAGTATTATTTGGGAATTTGAGTTTAACCCAAGTTTATACTTTAAAGGCTATAACTTGTGTATATTTGATCGGATTTTCCCGAAACAAAAACTCTTTGTTTTCAAATGATAATGGCTTTTCAAATAAAGAAAGGATTTCTAGTTTTTGTTGAAAAGGTTTCAAATTTGAAATGGAATTGTTTTGAAAACTATGAATGAATCTTTGTGAAAGATTGGTGAACTTTATTTTCAAATTGAAGAGGATCTTCAAGGATGGATCTTCTGTTTAAAAGATGAATCTTTTGTTTAAAAGATTAAAGGGTGAATCTTTTGTGGAAATTTGTTTAAGCCATTTGAAAGCAAGGTTTTGGGTAATAAGTTGTGACTTAACTTAGAGCTCAATATATCCATATGGTTTTAAAATCAGCATTCATTATTCGGTTTAGCCGGGAGAAGACTTTATATCATATAACCCATTCCGAATAATGATACGACGAAATGGATAGCAATTGAAGACCGGGGGTGAAGACGGGTATTTTCGAAAGCGAAAGGATTACCCGTCCAATGTCTATGCACTGAGTCGCGCCAGTATAGAGATCTCTATATGTGACAGGGAGTCCGATCGGGATTTTGAATACCCGGATTGCAAGGCTTCTTTAAAATGCCTTCGGTTCGTTTCGAACCTTGAACATACTTGTATGGATGTATGTCTGACATTACACTTTGAGATGTAAAACTAGTTTCTATCGAATACATTTCTGTTTGGTGGCGGAGAATTTATTCTCTTAGCTTAACACCCTTCTCTGAGACGTACGAGCTCAGAGGTTATGTAGTTGATGGTTACTAGTGATACATTCCCAATTTGGTAATGTGGCATGCTAAATGCTACTGATCATTTGTTAATAAAAGCATGGATTTTGTGAAAAGCGTAGCTTTGTGGACGAGATTTCGTCGGACCTCACAACCCGGAAATTGTCGAAACGGGAAGGATGCGGCAAGGTTATTGGGGGTAGCGCCCCTTAGGGTATGTCCATTTCCTTCTGGAAAAAGGTGGTATCATTGTATGGATCCCAGAACTTAATTTATGGGGTTACTGCAAATTTGTGCTTTGTGGTTGTTGGTGTTGAGAGCTCTCAGATAAAGGTCGGCAACGACCGGGGGATGGCATACTCGTGTAGTAGTAACCTAGTTACAGAGGTAACCCTGTCTTGTGTTGGCAAAGATCCAGTTAGTTTCTCAGGGCGTCCCTCCAGAGGCGTACCTATGTGGCCCAGGAAGTTACTTAGCCTAACCATTTATTGGAAATCCAATCATCAATAAGCGCCTTGTACGGTTTTAGTTGTAAAACCTGCCATCTATTATGGTAGCTATAGTAGGCATGCTATAATGGTATGTATGCTGGCTAAGATTAATATTATACTTGCAAATATTTTCCACTATGCACTAATAATAACATCAAAAGGATTTTGTGTATCAAGCATGTTTGACTATCATAAGGTGAAATCTCCCTAAGTGTGCGATTGCATTGTGTGTGTGCCGGGAGGCCTTATGGTAGTTTCATTTTCCACAAAGCATAGCGGATTTCAATTTTAAATACTTTTGCTGTTTTTGTTTTCAAATAAACTAATTTTGTTTGCTCACGCCAGTCCCATGACTGACTTAGAGTTTATTGTTCCCTTTCTAAATTCTGGATGCCCACAATTTTCCACACGGGCAGCCTAGAGTCAGATTTTCAAATAATCAGCTAGTAGATGTAGACTTGATAGCTTTCAGTCTTGGGTTTGGTAGCTTTTGGCAACCTTCAAAGTATTTTGGCGATCGCATTCATGACTGACCTTTCATAATACAACGTGATGATAGTGGTTCGAGCTATCTTTGGATTGGAGCTTTGGCATTAGAGATGTAGTTTTGGAATCTATCTATCTTTCTATCCTTTGGAAGACCATATTGGTGATATTGTTCCACTGCTGTTGTTTCTTTCCGCTGTTGTATATTGTCTCTTATATTGATATTCAATTGTACCATTATTGTATCCATTGTTGTATCAATGATATATTCATTTTTCTTACGCTGTGTTGTTGTACTTAATGTGTTATAAGCTTCGACGAACCAGATTCGACATTTGAATCTACGGCATTCGAATACGGATGATGTATTTGGGTGTCGATTTTCGAAGGTCGAGCCAGGGTCATCATAAATATATGATGTCTATCAATAAAATAAATATCAAAATAGCGTTACGGTTTTACATTGATCCACCTTAACACATTTTGCAATTTAAACCAAAGTCATAATGGGCTTGTATAGGGATAAATATAACAAGGCACGTGAGGCAATATCCAAATTAGGATTCTACCAGTTTACCCTTTTTGGCTGGTCGTAACCCATCCATGGTTGACCGCGACAATCAATCCAACTGATAAAAAGTGCACCCATCGAATACGAAATCACAATAGGAGGGATCAACGTCGTTAGAGGTAGCTAGCCTCAATGGCAAGACATAGGCTTCTGTTTTAGTCATTTTAATTATGATACGAGTGTCAAGGCTATCCACCATCGTTCTCTTACTTTATTCCAGTAAACGACGCCAATTCAACCACTACATTCTGGATATCATCCACCACGTGCACAGTTGTCAAAGTGGTTCCAATATTGATAGAGAGTATGCTAATAAGAGGCACTGGTCTCTTTAACAATCAAACGTCATTTTACACACCGGTTGGTTCTTTTACATTTTGAAAACAGTTCGTACTCAATATCAAAATACCATATTCGCTTCAAAATCAAGTTCATTTCGAGATCATCGTATTTACTCACAATATTCCATATTTATTTTGAAATCATCATATCCGCTTAAAAAGAAATCAAATCCATTTCGAAATCATCATATTCGCTTCCAAAAACCATAATTTTACTTTAAATGTTAATTCAATCTGATATATCGATTTCACTTCAAAACTTGATTCGAATTACAAATTTAGTTATAATTCATTTTAACCGAATTCACATTTAAATTCAAGATTTAAATATTAACATTCCACCCTTCAACTAGTTTGAATTTTAGAAAATAGTTTAAATAGTTCAAAATAGTTTAATAGAAAATAGTTTGAGTAAATAAGTGGTTTATATAGTAAAATAGGTGGGAAAATTAAAATAGTTTGAATATTTAAATAAAATAAATAAGAAATAGTTTATACTAAAATAATTTATAAAAAAATTTCCAAGCCAAACTGATTCAATCCAAAATTTCCAATCCAAAACAATTTCCATTTCGATTTACTCGATTCAATTTCGGTTTCAAGTCGAATTTTAATTTCAATTCCAAATTAATTTAAATTTCAATTTCAAATTAATTTCACTTCCAATTTCAAATTAATTTAAATTCCAATTTCAAATTAAATTAAATTCCAATTTTAAATTAATTTCAACTCCAATCCCAAATTTTAAACCATTTCGACTTATACCAAGTCCGAGTCCATTTCCAAATATCGATCCAAAAACTTAAATCAAATTCTCCTTCAATATCCAATTTAAAATCCAAATCTTTAAATATAATTCAAATCCAAGCCAAATTTCAAAATATCATTTTATATCGTCTTTTCTTAGTAATATTCAAAGTTCCAATAAAAAGTCCAATCTTTTAAAACAAATCAATTTCTAAAATTCAAATCATATTTTGATTATAACTTAAAAATCTCAATTCGATTATTTAAAAATTTCATTTACCAAATTTAATTTCATCATTTCGAGCTCAAGTCCAAAAAATAATTTGATTTCCATAAATTTGGTTATTATTCCTTTAAAACAAATCATTTAGATAATTTCAAAACAAAAATTTTAAAATCATTTAATACAACAAATCCGGTGTTCATATATAATTCTCTATCCTAAGGCCAAGTGAATCAATTATTTCAATTTAAATTACAAGGATGGATATATATATTATTTCAATCCAAAATAAATGTCATAGGTATATATCATTTCAACCTATTTCTTAATTTATTCAATTCAATTTACAGTTTTATATACTGTAATAATATACAGGATGATAACATGATATATTAAACATAAATAAACATCCAAATATCAACCAATAGCATCCCTCACAACCAATCATCCAAATTGTCAATAAATACAACAATCAACCAACTATCTATAATTCTGGAATTTTACTAGTAGTTAAATTCTAATTCAATTTTAGCAGTCAATTTAAGATTTATCAATTAATTCAAATGTTAGTTAAATGTCAAATAAACTTACAAATCAACAATCAGTAAATTTTCAGTTACTTTACGATATAAATTTAAGTACCATAAAAATATTTCAGACAATTGTAAGCTTATAAACACTCACCTTTTATTTGAAATTGAAAATATTTCAGCTTCAAATAAAATTCCAATCTGATCCCTTGTTGTAAATGACGCTAATAAGACTTCACTGCAACTCGATTCGTCCGAAACGGACCTCGTACGAACAAGATACGTTATAATTAGTTTACTATAATTTTTTTTAATTAACATCATAAAATAAATTAACATATCGTTCAGTTACCTTCTTTTTCATGTATCACCATCGCTCCTTCGTAGACATTCACACCCTTGCGAATATCCACTTCTTTTTTCTTTTTACAAACCCGATCGCCAGCCATGCCATTGCCTAGACCCACCACGCCATCGCAGAGGCCGCTTAACTCCATCACGTTGCGCTGCCCTAGGCCATGAATGCGCGAGAACCCAAACTCCAAAACCCTAATCGCCGCTCGAATGTTCCCCTCACGCCATCGCCATTCATCAGCACCTTCAGCCGTCGCTCGTGCTCAGACATTGTGATTCGATCGCGATGCATTTTTTTCTCTTTTAATCGACAGTTTTTTAAATTGACTCTGCGATTATAATAAAGGGGAGAAGGAGTGATACGGTTGTGATTCAAAAAGGGAGGGGGAAGGAAAATGTATGAGTAGATATGGCTGGGCCTTGGGGCACGAATGTCTAGGCCAGAAATAAATATTATTTTAATTTGTAAATATCTCGAATATAAACGCCTGAAATTCTCGGGCTCCAAATGAAGCATGCCGCCTGGCGTGCATAATGTTTTACCCCCGTTTCGAACACAATGGAACTAGTCTCGAGGCATAATTTGATCCTATGCAGAAGATAGCTTTTCAAAGTCAAATTATTTTATCGAATTCCTTAAATTAATTTCTACATGTTTCAAGCTCGTACGACTAAACGACAAGTCAGGTCGCTATGAAACTTGAAATTCTACGATAGTTCTCTATTATGGATCTAATAAATCTGGTTTCATCGAAATCCGAGAAAACGGCCAAATGGCTATATTTACTCGTTAATTAAAATATAAAATTTCAAATTTTAAATTATTCACATTTAAATCCAATTTTAAATGTTAACCATCTTTGTTCATATTTTGAAAAAATTTAAATCAATTTTCGGTATCATTTTCAATCATCTTAAATTATTCAAATAATTTCCAATATTAAATTTTAAACAATTTAATTATCCAATAAACCAATATTAATAAATCATTAAATTTTATTTCTACATATATTTATCCAATATTTACATTAAATTTTAAAATAGCCAAAAATGCGGGTCGTTACATACTCCCCCACTCAAAACTTTTTGTCCTAAAGGCGTTAAGTAAAGAATTTAACATACAATAGATTTTTTAAATAATCACTTATAACTTTAAAATTCTTATTAGAAAATCTTTACTACGCTTTTACTTCACCAGTCCGCTATCGGTTTGCGAAAAATATAACTTATATATAAAACAAAATCATAAAATTTTTAGAGCTTTAAATTTTTTCTAACTCCTCGATTTACGGAAAATTTAGGTAGAGTCTCCTTTGCACGGCTCAACCGAATTTTTTTACAATATCAATATATTTCACAAATATACCTATACATCTTATCTAAATGATGAGGCATCCCAAAGGGCAAAAATATAAAATCGCGGTATGTAATCCGAGATACTTGCCTTATTATTATTAATACGAGCGAGTTCGCTCGTTTTAAGCAAGCAAAGCATATAATAATCCATGTATACATCAAACGGTCTTCGTATGTACCTATCTCAACTCAATTTGGAATGTTAGTCACTTATAATAAGATGTAGAACATGTAGAAGTTCGAATAAGTATAAAACATGTATTCTGAATTCAAATCTCAAGCACGAGCACCAATATGCAACCATACAACCATCATATGCACTCAAAACAATTAAACAAGGATTTACAACAAAACAAATCATCTGACAAATCAATATTTATTCAATTCAATTCATAACTATCGCAATTTACATTTCAATTTCAATGTCAGTATTTAATTTATACTCTCATTCTTATTAACATCAAATTTTTATTAACATTTTATTGGCTCATTTTCCATTTATTGATAACATTGAAATGACTTATATTCAATCTCATTTGTTTCCAAATTCTTTTTCATTAATTTAAATGTTATTAAGCTCACATCCACTTATTTCATTTCAATCATTCATTTAATTAATTACACTTAAAGAAGTAATTTAATTCCATACCACATTCCATATATTTAGAATTGATTCACATTCACCAAATAATATTCTTTTCGTTAATCATACAATAGATTTATATTCAATTCCTTTGCTTTTAACTGATTACATTCAACTAATTTGGTTTTAATCCATTTTTATTCAATCAACCAATATTCATTGCACGCACGTTTTATTTATTACAATTCAATATATATTTACATTCAATCGATTTTGTTTCGATATTTACGTTTGTTTCATCCACATTTAAATTTATTTTGATTCCATTGATTGCTTTTTGCTTATCCAAATGCTTAACCACATTCATAATTTGGTTTTCTTTCAATTTATTCAAATTTATTTCATTTACATTCAATTTATCCAATTCAATTTGTGAAATTCCAATTGTTTTACTTTTTTTTAACATATTTCATATAAATTCATTTATGAATCGTTTATAAAAATTATTCCACATAACCATGCTTAAGTTAAATCTATTATATTACTACCTAGTATATCCTCCTTTTTCTTTTTATACTACATCATTTACAAATTATCTAAATTCAATATAAATATTTTATACAACATAATTCACTTTTATTATTATTACTACATATCTTAAGTTATTATTAATCCATAGATTCGCTTCATTAATGCAAATTAAAATTAAAAATTTACTAAAGTAAATTTTATTTTATAACTCAATTCATAATAATAATTTTTCCCCATAGATTATTTCGTTAAATTTTCTTAAGTTGCTTCCATCTTTTAATTTGTTACATTAACTTATTTCATATTCAATTAGCTAACATGCAATTTGTCAAAATTCATTTCATTTGTATTTAACTTATTTTCATCAAATTTTAAATTAAATCCAACTACTCACATTAATTTATTTTTCTTACACTCGTTTATTTTTATTCCATTTCTCACATAAATTTTTTCGCACTTAAGTTACATTTTATTTTAAAATTCAAGTTCAAATCATTTGATTAATTCATTATATAGCTTAAATGAAATTAATTCACTTTATTAATTTATTTGGCTTCACTTAATATCTAATTAAATATATTTAATATTAAGTTAAACTGCATTTTAATTTAAACCATTACTCATTCTATTAAATTTTATTTAAGTAAATTTTCTTATCATTCGCATTCAACAAAGTTAAATTTGTTTTTTAGCTTATTAATTTTCAAATCTATAAGTTATACAAATTAACTTCTTAAAATTTCATTTCATTATTTTATCTAATTCATTTCAAATGCAATTTTTTTATTTAAGCTTGCATGAGTTAAATATATTTTATTTATTTTATTTCACTAACTCAGTTAGTTTAACATTTCTTAAGTTAATCAATCTATTTCATTTCTCAGATTCAAATTTCTTTTATTTGCTTAATCAAAATGTTTAACCAATTTAAATTTGGTTTTATTTTCCTATTCCAATTTATAAATTACAAACTTACTTCTCATCCATACTGTTTAAATACTAAGTTCAAAACTATTTCCATATATCTATTAAATCACTCTTAGAATATATTTTTTTCCAATCAAAACTTGTTTTAATCGAAAATAATTTTTTTGGTAGCAATCTTCACTCAAAAACTTGAAAATGAACACTGGCGATGTTGCAGTCATCCCTAGAATTATTTTCCAACGACTAAGTGGATTTAATGCTTTTATTTCCTTCAAAAATCCCTTTAAAATATATTTTTCTCGTCAAAACTCTTTTAAATAAAATTAATATTAATTTTAAAGGCTTCAAAAATGATTTTTGAAAAAAGGATTTTAAATTCTAAATTTTTATAATCGTTTATATTTATAAGCTATATTATAAATATACTTATACAAATTTTCTCACCTTATTACCAAAATAGTCCATTAATTTACAACTTAGCCATTTTAATCAATTCTTATTTTAATTTTATTTCAATTCAATTGAATTATCAAATTCCTCCTAAAATAAAATTCATTAAGTATTCATTTTATTATTATTTTTAACCAACAATCGATGATAATTAAATATTATCATCATCGCTTAACAATAATTTCATTAATAATTAACCTTTTATGTATATAATATAATTTATGAAAAATTATTTCATTTACTCAATTTTAAAATAATATTATATTGACCTGCCTCGTTTAAGTATTTAGGAACCCCTATCGATAACACGGCGTCCCGCACATCGACCAGAATTTATAAACAACTCAACAGATAAGCAAAACATAATATAAATTTTTTTATAACACTAACAAGTACGCTCTCTCATATAAATACACTCAAACAGACTCATTCTAGGGTATTTCTACCCTATTTTTAATGAGTCAAACCCACAAAGCCAAGGTTATTACTAAACCTCTGCTCTGATACCAACTGTGACGACCCACATTTCGGAAGGTTTAAATCGACAATAGTCTATGCATGTCTAACTTAAACATTCCGGAACGTAGATAATCAATGGGGTTTAATAAGAAAAACATGAAAAGAGGAAGAAAACAAACACAAAATCTCACAACGGAAGTGATAAAATATAATAATCAAATAACAGTTCATAAAGTTGTTCACTATACATTTGATTATAATCTATATACATTTATCAGAGTTATATATATACACATCAAAGATAAGTGATCGATATACATGATAGCATGTACAATGGAATAATAGTAGTAGTAATATACCAAAATCTTCGTCTTCGTCCTCCAGTGAATAATCTTCCATATGCTGAAAAAACTCAAGACTGACCTGAGCATAATGAAAAGACAAAACACTCGAGTCAGGACTAAAATACTCTTATGTAAGTCAAATCAATATCATGAACATGAGTGCAACGACTTAGGAGATGTTATGGGATTTTCCATCTCCTAAGGATCCGTAAACTATTTATATATAATAGTATACGGTATCATATATAATGTCTTCAGTAAAATAAATATCAAAATAGCGTTAAGGCTTTACAGTGATCCACCTTAACACATTTTACAGTTTAAACCAAAGTCGTAATAGGCTCGTATAGGGATAAATTTGACAAGGCACGTGAGGCAATGCCAAAGGTAGGATTTTACCAGTTTATCCTTTCTGGCTGGTCATAACCCAACCGTGGCCTACCGCGACGATCAATCCAACCAACAAAAAGTGCACCCATCGAATACGAAATCACAATAGTAATACGAGAGATCAACATCGCTAGAGGTAGCTACTAGAAATAGGCTCCTATTTTAGTCATTTTAATTATGACATGAGTGTCAAGGCTATCCATCATCGTTCTCTTACTTCATTCCAGTAAACGTCGCCAATTCAACCACTACATTCTGAATATCATCCACCGCATGCACAGTTGTCAAAGTGGTTCCAATATCGACAGAGAGTATGTCAATAAGAGTCTCTGATCTCTTTAACAACCAATGTCATTTTACACACCGATTGGCTCTTTTATAATTCAAAAACAGTTCGTACTCAATATCAAAATACCATATTCGCTTCAAAATCAAGTTCATTTTGAAATCATCATATTTACTCACAATATACCATATTTATTTTGAAATCATCATATCCGCTTAAAAAATCAAGTCCATTTCAAAATCATCATATTCACTTCCAAGAGTCATAACCTTACTTCAAATGTTAATTCAATCCAATATATCAATTTCACTTCAAAACTTGATTCAAATTACAGTTTTGGTTATAACTCATGTTAACCCAATTCCAAGATTTAAATAAAAACATTCCACCCATTAACTAGTTTGAATTTTAGAAAATAGTTTAAAATAGTTTAATAGAAAATAGTTTGAGTAAATAAATCGTTTATATTGTAAAATAGGTGGGAAAATTAAAATAGTTTGAATATTTAAATAAAATAGATTTTAAATAGTATATATTAAAATAATTTATAAAAAATTTCTAAGCCAAATTGATTCAATTCCAAAATTTTCAATCCAAAATAATTTCCATTTCGATTTACTCGATTCAATTTCGGTTTCAAGTCGAATTTTACTTTCAATTCCAAATTAATTTAAAATCCAATCCCAAATTAATTTCACTTTCAATTTCAAATTAATTTAAATTCCAATTTCAAATTAATTTAAATTTCAATTTCAAATTAATTTAAATTCCAATTTCAAATTAATTTCAACTCCAATCCCAAATTTTAAACCATTTCGACTTATACCAAGTCTGAGTCCATTTCCAAATATCAATCCGAAACACTTAAATCAAATTCTCCTTCAATATCCAATTTAAAATCCAAATCTTTAAATATAATTCCAATCTGAGCTAAATTTCAAAATATCGTTTTATATCATCTTTTTTTTAGCAATTTTCAAAGTTCGAATAAAAAGTCCAATCTTGTAGAATAGATTAATTTCTGAAATTCAAATAATATTTTGATTATAACTTAAAAATCTCAATTCGATTATTTAAAAATTTCGTTTACCAAATATAAATTCATCATTTTGAGCTTAAGTTCAAAAAATAATTTGATTTCCATAAATTTGATTTTTATTCCTTTAAACAAATCATTTAAATAATTTCAAAATGAAAATTTTAAAATCATTTAATTTAACCAATTCGGTGTTCGTATATAATTCTCTATCCTATGGCCAAGTGAATCAATTATTTCAATTTAAATTCCAGAGATGGATATATATTATTTCAATCCAAAATAAATGTCATAGGTATATATCATTTCAACCTATTTTTTATTTATTCAAAATAATTCAATTTACAGTTTTATATACTGTAATAATATACAGGATGATAATAGAATATATTAAACATAGATAAACATCCAAATATCAACCAATATCATCCATTACAACCAATCATCTAAATAGTCGATAATTACAACCATCAACCATCTATAATTTGGTAATTTTACTAGCAGTTAAATTTTAATTCAATTTTAACTGTCAATTTTAAGAATTATCAATTAATTCAGATGTTAGTTAAATGTCAAATAAACTTATCAAACAACAATTAATAAATTTTCAATTACATCATGATATAAATTTAACTACCATAAAAATATTTCAGTCAATTGTAACTTCAAATAAAATTCCAATCCGATCCTATGCTATAGATGACGCCAATACGAATTCACTGCAACTTGATTCGTCCGAAACGGACCTCGTACGAACAAGATACGTTATAATTAGCTTACGATAATTTTTTTATTAACATCTTAAAATAAATTAATATATCATTCAGTTACCTTCTTCTTCACGTATCACCATTGCTTCTTCCCAAACATTCACACCCTCGCGATTATCCTCTTTTTTTACAAACGCGATCGCCAGCCATGCCATTGTCTAGACCACCACGCCATCGCGGAGGCCGCTTACCTCCATCATGTCGCGCTGCCATAGGCCATCGCGCATGCAGCACGAACGCACAAGAACCCAAACTCCAAAACCCTAATCGCCACTCGAATGTTCCCCTCACGCAATTGCCGTTCATCAGCACCTCCAACCCTCGCTCGTGCTCAGATGTTGCGGCTCGACTGCGATGCGGTTTTTCTTTTAATCGACGGTTTTTTTAATTAAATATGTGATTAGAATAAAGGGGAGAAGGAGTGATATACGTTGTAATTCGAAAAGGGTGGGGGAAGCAAAACATGCGAGTAGATATGGCTGGGCCTTGGGGTACGAATGTCTAGGCCAGAAATAAATGTTATTTTAATTTGTAAATATCTCGATTATAAATGCCTGAAATTCTCGGGCTCCAAAGGAACGTGCCGCCTGGCGTGCATAATGTTTTACCCCTATTTCGAACGCAATGGAACTAGTCTCGAGGCCTAATTTGATCGTATGCAAAAGATAGCCTTTCAAAGTCAAATTATTTTTATCGAATTTCTTAAATTGATTTCTACGCGTTTCAAGCTTATACGATTGAACGACAAGTCAAGTCTCTACTAAACTTGAAATCCTATAATAGTTCTCTATTATGGATCCAATGAAACTTATTTCGTCGAAATCCAAGACAGTGGCCAAAATGACTATTTTTACTCGTCAATTAAAATATAAAATTTCAAATTTTAAATTATTCACATTTAAATCCAATTTTAAATGTTAACCATCTTCGGTCATATTTTGAATGAAATTTAAGTCAATTTTCAATATCATTTTCAATCATTTTAAATTATTCGAATAATTCCAATATTAGATTTTTAAACAATTTAATTATCCAATAAACCAATATTAATAAATCATGAAATTTTATTTCTACATATATTTCTCCAATAATTACATTAAATTTTAAAAATTTAAAATAGCCAAAAATGTGGGTCATTATAAAATGGTTCCCATTATGATGGAAGGCAAAGTTGATACAGGGTTACCCCTGATATTAATCTTAAGGGCGCTTTAATCCTCGGCAACCTATTTGGATTCCTCGGCATCTAATTAGATGAAAGGGACGTTAAGAGAATTTGTGAAAGGCATGGTATTAATTTTGAGGACGTTCTAGTTTCAAAGCCCTTTTGGTGGGTCCATAATCCACTCGAAGGAAATACTGCTTGCAATCTCTATATATGTCTCTGTAGAAGTGTCCCTCATTTTAATCATTTTGTTCGCCTCATCCTCCAGTTCATGAACCTTGCCCATTTTCAACTTCACCCGATTAGCTATGCTTCTTTGAATAACATTTTCATTGATTGCCTTCACCATTTAGGCAAGGTACCCACACTGAGGAAAGTAGATATTTATTCAATTTCAAAAAGCAAAGAGACACCCCTTCTCTAACCTACTTAGAATCATCCGAAGGCTTCCTTGTGATTATTGATCTTTGGATCAAGCATAGCAGTTTTAAAGATGAATATTTCTTTGTGCATTGTCCATCTGGCTTTGTTCAAAGGTGGCTATCGGGACGTAAGTTCTACGGTAACTCATTATCTTAGTGGAGTTAATTCCATCTAACTCGCTAACTCTATCATTTCATAAATCTACAAATATTCCAAGGAGACTCGATAGTGCAGCTTTGGTATGCAATTTCAAAACTCTGCTAAATATTACCATCAAAGATAGAAAAATGAAATGTCTTCTAACAAATGAAATGATGTGACAATTTCAATTTCTGGAAAACAATCGTAGCCTTAGCCTTATTCTTGTTGCTCATGAAAACGCCCGACCTGCTCAGGAGGCCGTGGTCGAGCTCCTAGCTATTGAAAATCAAGAATTTCCCTACCTTTCAAGATCCACCAATTAATCAAAGGGGAATAGGAAAGGTGATGGCAATGATAACAATAATAAAGGAGGGGAATGACGATGATGATGATGAAGATAATGAGGACAGGGATGATTGTGATAATGTGAATCTTGATAATGAGTCTATAGGAGAGATGGGTGGTGATGATCAAGTATCGCTTACTCCTTCTCGTCTAAGGTTAAAAATATTTTGCCCCGTCGTGTCCTATAACCACATTAGGCTCCAACAGGAGAGGCAACTTTAGCTATTCCTATTGGTGAACTATATATATATATATATATATATATATATATATATATATATATAGTTCACCCGAGAGCATTCTAAATAACATTCCTTTCTTATGGCCTTGACAATTTTAGTCTTCCCGATATGAGCTCTCCTATTTGTACAGCTGCGGGCATGCCTTCAACTACTATAGAGGAGATAACTCTGCTTAGCCGACTTCATGAGCATGATCCATGGAGGAACTAGGCCACACTGACACTTTACATGACATTCAAAGTCACCACATTTTTACACTACACATGATGTTCCTCGATCTATAAATCTTAACTTGTCCATGTTTTCTTTTCAATTATAATAGGACGTCCAAATCTTTTTGATGAACTCTAAGGCTATTCTTCAGGTTATCACAAGCACTATCCTTCATGATGACATAGGGAACCATCTTATGAATCTGACTCATCAAGGTAGGATATCCTCCACTCCACATTGTAATGACCTGGTATTTCAAACCATTCGCATCCACACATATCAGACTTGAATTTCTCACAACATATTGTTGATCTATAATTGGCAAATCTTAGCATATACAGTAAATGAATCAATCATAGAATCACAGACACAGTATTACAATAATAAGCAATGGTGTAGATAAATAGTAGTTCATGGAACTACAATAAAACATCTGAGTCTGAAACAAAATACAATAAAATCTCAAATACAAATGAATCTCTAATACATAAGCAACCGAGTAGTCTGAAAAAAACAACTAGATAGCTAAAAGCTGAATAGATATAGATGGATCTTCAAGCAAAGCTCCAAAGGCGAGTCTCAAATGCTGTGACACTCAGTCTGACCCGAGCGTAAAGCAAATCACAAAACACTCGAGTCAGGATTAACATTCTTATATTAATAAATTCAACTTAAGTGAAATGTCCACCAAAATGTAGCTTAAAGGATGTTTGGGATTTCCATCTCTAAAGATCCATGGAACTATCTACTATGTAGTAATGTACACTATTATAATATGTCTATAGTAAAGTAAAAGTATTAAAATAGCGTTAAAGCGTTACCCATATCCCTCTTAACCCATTTTACATATTCCCGTAGTCTATACAATGCCGTTCGCTCCTCCGTAAACTAGAGGTTTGCCTAGAGGACACCATATAGGTACGGTACAAGACAAACTCGTAGAAGGCACGATAGAGCATGCGACAAGGTACTCAAGGCAATGGCAGGGTAGATATATTGTTTGCGTATCCAGACTGGTGGCAACGCATAGTAGCTACTACCTCCCATCTCATGACACACTCCCAAATCAAAGGTGCACCCAATCAAATCACAAAAGCAATAGAATGGTATCGAAAAAATGTGACCGATAGGAGAAATGACCTCACTTCGCCCGGCGTGGCTCCTGTTTTAGCCACATCAAGCTGACTCACGAGAGTCAGGGCTGCACTAAAACCTCATATAGAATCATCACCAAACCATCCTGCTTCATTCTGGAATCTCCACCACATACACGGTTGTTAAAGTAGTTTTTGGTATTGACAGAGAGTATGACAATATCGGATCCGGTCTTTTTAACAGCCAAATGCTTATTTCGCACCGTGGTCATTTCATTTCAAATAGTTCATACTTCATATCAAAATTTCATTTCCTTTTCAAACCATATCAATTTAATATCATTATTCACTTTAACTAATATTCATTTCTAGAATCGTATCACTTTCAAAATTATAACACTTTCGAAACCATAGCACTTTTAAAACCATAACACTTTGGAAATCATAATACTTTGGAAATCATAGCACTTTGGAAATCATAACAGTTTCCACCTAAACCATTGAGATGTTGAAAATAGTGTGTGTGTATATATATATTAAAATAGTTATAAATTAAAATAGTTTATATATTAAAAATACTTTATATAATAAAAATAGTTTCCACTAATTTCACAAATCGATTCAAATCATTCAAATTCCAAAAATTCAATTTAATTCAACCTCTCAATAAAACATTTTAATTTTATATAAATTTCAAATATAGGTTTGAACTGCAAATTAAATCATCTCAATTTCAATAGATTTCAAAGTTTAAATACAGTAACTCAATTTGATACATTTCGTTTGCACTAGAAATTCAACTTTATTATTATTATTTAGTTTTGAAATATTCACCAAATCAATCCATTAATCATTTGAATAAAATCTCAATTTACAATTTAAATAAAACTAAATATCCTATTTCAATTTATTTAAATTTGAAAATATTCCTTTAATCACCTTTCATCAAAATCAAGTTATCAATCATATCTTTAAAATCTCAAATTCAAAAAGTTTAAATAAATGCCTATTTAAATTCAATTATTAACAAAATTTTAAATTCCAAGTCAACATTAATTCATCTTCACAACCTTTATTATTAAAGTTACAAAAATTTATTTTTAAAAATTTAATATAAATTTAAATTAATACTTAAACATATTATATACTAATTAAATTAAATTCTATTAAATTATATCTAATTATTAAATGTAATTTACATTTAAATCTTATTTTATATATTTTTAAATCAATAAAATTATTAGAAAAATCTTAAAATTTATATTTTTCGAAATAATAATTTTAAAAATCTAAAATTTAGACCTATATAAAAATAACATTTATATATTATATAAAACAATATTTATTAAAACCCATATTTTTTTTTCAAAATTTGGAAATTAGTTCAAAATATAGACCAACAGTGTCCGTATATAATTTTCTATCATATGTTCAAGTGATACAGATATTTACCATTTCAATCCGAAATTTAATTATTTACGGGTATATGTCATTTCAACCCACAATCCCAAAATTTAAAATCAATGAAAATCGCTTGGGTTTATCATTTCAACCCATAACGATGTTCCCTTATTCTATAATATCATTCTGGCATGTATCATTTCAACCTATAGGGAATTTCTAAACCAACAGTGAACTTGCAGAGTGAGAATAGTTATAATATAACATATCATCATAGGTATATATCATCAGTAAGAAATTAACTAAAATATATATACAACAGGATATGGTGTCATATCACAGGTGAACAATTTCAGAAAATGGCATATCATATTTAACAATTAAATAACTAGCAATTCAAATTTAACAGCTTATTTCAGTTGTCGTTTCAAGTGAAATCAAATTTACTAAATATAAGAATGTTAATCATGAGTGATTCACTACCAAATTTGTGATAATTAGGGGCATAAAATTTGCGGCAAAATTAAAATTTTGCCTCGATTAGTCACTGAATAAAGGCAAAATAATCAACAGCCACTAATAGTATTTACAAAGGCATAAAAAAATGCCTCTACTAATTATCCAATGTTTTGGGGTTGGAGGCAAAAATACCACCAATATTTACATTTACAGCTAATTTTTTTTAAAGCATTATTCAATGGGTAATTCTAGGTTTTAACGTTTGGGAGAAGAACTCTCAATCTACGGATACAATCCTTCCTTCTCTCAAATCCAAAGGTATCTTAATCTTTTGATCATTTTATTCATTTATTTAGACATAATCTTAAGTTACCTTCGCTTTTCTACTGTTAGGGTTCTATTATAGTTTCAATTTGGGGATTTTGGGTAAAATTATAAACGGTTATTAAGATTTCATACGGTTGTTGATTGATTGATTGACTATTGTTTGCGTAATCAAATGTTCTATTCAGTACATTCGTAAGCGTTGGTTGAGTATAATTGAAATCCCAACATGGTACTTTCTACTTTTATGTATTTTGGATGAAATGCCTATACACCTCCCAGCTAATTCAAAAGCCAATAAAAACCACTATGACAGCATCTTTAGATTTGATTCTTGTACAGATTAAACCCAAGTTAGTCGCTACTCCTATAGGATTTGGTATTTTTGTGGGCAACGTAGGAATTTTTTTGCAAGGCAAGTCAAAATGATTCTTACAATATCATTTTAGATCTAGCACACTTCTTTATTCAGGTATTTATGACTATTAGTTTCAAAATGAAGTACCATTTTTCTATTATGTTGGTAAAAGAAGATGAAACATAATTAAGTTGCAGGCATCTTGTATTATTTGGTCAAATGAAACTAGGAATGATCATAAGTTACCTAATACCAGACTAAAATTTATAACTTTGAGTTGTATATTCATCCTATTTTGTGAATTATTTCTATCATTTTTTACTAGGATAATTAAATACAATATGCATGGCTGATTATGTTCAGATGAATGGGAAAATCCATTGTAATAGATATCTAAAGAAAAATTTAATCTGGGTACTTAAAACAAAAATATATGAATTCTTACCCAATAAAATTGTTAATAGCTGTGTGTTTTATTGTATGTTTTTATAGTAGGTTAAAGTTCAATGATAATGATATCTTTTATTGTTGTTATAATAGCGTTTTACAGTGTGTTTTAATGCATGGCTGGTTATGTTACTAGCACTTGCCTATGTTTTATTGTGTGTTTTAATAGTGGGTTATAGTTAAGTAATATTTAAGTTGAATCATTCACTCATAGTTAGCTAGTTTGTTTATAAATGCATGCATGTTTTATTAAGGGATGAATGCCACGTCTATCATTAATATCACTAATGCCTAAGTAATTCATTAAACTTATATTGTTAAATTTCATACTTTATCGTGAAATACAGGAAGTCATACATTTTGGTACCAACTTAAGTGGGCATATTGTTAACATATCTAATAAAAAGGCAAAAAAAATCTTCAAAATTTGGTTCATGTAGATTCATATTATCGTAAGTTTAATAATCTCATAAATTTTCAAAGAGAACTTGAGTATGTTTTTGATAATTTTCTCTTTTTTTTATTAATACTTGAATATGTTTCGATTATAGGAACATTATACAAGAGGATTGGAAAATGGGAAGGTGTTTGTTGGAGGGCTACTCATTTCGAGTCGGAGTCAGGGAGGTAATTTCAAACTTGGTAGAAGTTCATTCTTTTTCTAACTTCATTTTGATATATCGTTTTGGAGAAACAACAATTCATAGCTTCCTTCTGGTGCTCACTGGATGCTGTGAAAGAATTTTAACAAATGCAAGAATTTTGGCTAACTTATAGTAAGTGTTTACAACTATAATTTTAGAGTTGTTTGTTTCAACATGGGATCCAAGTAAATTCAAGCTTTAATACCGAAAGGATAATTGTGCATGAATGTGTAGTATTCAAGCACAAATTATATTATTTGCTTTAACGAAATCAGTAGAAATAGTATGGTTATAAAAACATTATGGTTACAGATATGGAAAGAGTTACCAACAACATCATTATCATGGAGTTTCTCATGTATTGATTTGCAACATCACAGTATTATATGATACATGTCACTTACTATCAGAACTTTATCAGATGCACTTGATGTATCGTATCATATGATTAAGGAATAGTGAATTATAGAAAAGAATTGTTGTTATATAGAGAAAGTTAAAATAAGATGCAAGTTAATACTGGATATGATAAGAAATGGATGGTTATTGGTTATGAAATTCTTAGAATAGTTGCATAATTGTTTTGTGCTGTTCCAAGTTATTTTATGTTCATGCTCAATTAGTTAATTGATGTACAAACTCTGCATAATGATTTATAACCCAAAAGTTACAGCATGATGCAATATCAATATTTTTTGAGAAGACACTTCTGAATTTAGGAGCAATAGTCAATTTCAATAATGGTTAATTTTTATGATTTCAGATTATTATGATATATAAATTGTGGTCAAATGAGAGTAGTACTTTCATGAATAAAATTTTCAAGGATTTACAAGAATATTTACTGGATAAATGTGTTAGATTCACACTGTATTCCCATATACATAAAGAAGGCAGACAAAGACTTTTTTTACTGGTGTCAATAAACCATTAGGCAGTTGATGCTTTAAACATTGAATCTAAGTCGGTAAAGTCACAAATTTGAGACTATATTGTGTTATATGTTTATTTACATAAACATGGTTTGTTTCAATTAGTGATATTGCATACTTAGATTTTTATTTATCTAAAATTTGATTGCAATTTGTAAAATTTTGCACTGTAAAATTTGGGATTATAAAAATGCAGCTTCCTAATTTATACAGTAGCCCTGTAGTTGGAAGTTCGAAACACTTGATTTGTATGATACATACTTAAAAATGTAAAGTAAAAACAGGTGTACAA
Source organism: Allium cepa (assembly GCA_030765085.1). NCBI lineage: Eukaryota > Viridiplantae > Streptophyta > Magnoliopsida > Asparagales > Amaryllidaceae > Allium > Allium cepa. The sequence continues at coordinate 1,029,976,091 of CM060929.1, forward strand.
TGTTTTGTGCCATATTTGAGTGTGTAAAGCAAAATAAGGTGTATGAATAGAACCGACCGTAAAAAAATCAGTTGATAAGATATGTTGTTTTTGTGGCATAAAGTTTAAAGTAGATTATTCTAATTTTACTTATTGGTTACTTTTTGTCACTGTTCGTAACTAGGCTCGAGAAACAAAAAAAATTTGTTGCATTTTTTTATCGAGTAGTTTTAGTGAAATTATCAGCTATAGTTGTGTGTGTATTTGCTCCCTATTTGGGTCTTGTTCATGGTGTAATTTTATGAACCAACCAATCCGCTGCAATAAGAAATTTCAGAAATATTACCTTTCTATTTTTATTTTTATTTTTGCAATAGCTCATGGCATGAGATAAGGTATTCTTATTTTGTAGAACACCTCGATATTTATTTTTGAATCAGCGTACAATTTGTATAATGTTGCAGTATTTACATTATTTTTAAGCAACAGTTCAAGAAAGCAACAGTTCAAAAATTGAAGAAAGAAAAAAATGGCATGTTAATAATTTACATTATTTTTAAGCAACAATTCAAGAATGCAAAAAATTAAATTTTATCTTAATACAAATTACATGTTTAGTATCGGTAAGGCCAAGAGATGATATTATTCTGGCCAGAAGTAGTAGACAATTGATTCATGGACCTGGATTTTTTGAGTAATGTGAATCATTATCAGGTAATTTGCTTCAAGGATTCAGATATGACTGCATATAAGCTGTCACTTCCGGTACAGTAATCACCGTTCAATTTTGCTACTTGATTCCTAGTGGTGGAAATTCGGCTCTTACACAGAGCTATTGGGCAATAGCGGTTCATTTCAATTTCGTTCAGGTACTTCATGTTTGATAGCAACTATGGTTATGATGCATAAAATTTGACTCTAATGCCTACTATTTTTTTTGACGGACACAGTACAGTCAAATTCATGCTATTATGACTGATTTTATATGCTTTTTTTTAGCTGTATCAAAATGAGATTCATATGAGATAGCACCAGTGATCAGTTTATTTCATCACTTCTAGGAGTAGGACTGACTAGTTTGAAAATTGATATAGATCTTTATTTCAGTTTCGGTTCTTTAATTAATACAGTTGAAACTTGAGACTTTTTTTCCCTCGCATTTTTATTTATCCTAACGCATCTTCTGACGAATACCCCAGTTTTACATTTCTTCATCAATGTGTATTCAAAGTTCAAGCATGCCTTCTTTCTACAAAGTACCTTCCTACATTTTAACACTGTTTAATAATTGCATCCACCAACGTTCTATCTTAATTTGGTTAAACCGCATTTGATTTCTCTCCTATCATATTATAGGCTTACCAAATGTTTTATCATGTAAGTTTGTGTTAAATAACACTTGTTCTCATGTACATGCCTATTTTAAATTATAATAACAGAGATAAATTAATAGTTTTGCAAGTAGTAACAAATGTTATTTGAAAACCTCTTTTGTTTGTAACTGTCCATGATTGGGCCTTTTATTGTTTATTTACAATATTTTGTAGGCATTTACATCACACCAATTAGGTGGCAGCGCGGCCGGACTGGAAATAAGGTTGGAAGCATATTTACTGCTACTTTTTACTAGGAAGTTCGGCCCTAATCAATTTTTTGTAAATTTCTATCAAGAAAAAAACCTTTGAAGTGCTATGATTTGTAATTACATTAGTAAACACTATGTTATGAGTGTAATTTGCACTTATTTAAGCTGGGTACTTGCTACATCTTTTGTTGACTATGTAATCCAATTTTGTTATGTGAATTATATTTTTGATATTCTCTCCTTTTATGTGTGAATTTGTCTGTATGCATTAATATATTGAAATGTAACCTAGATGCATATATTGTGATGTGTGCATATATCTCTGATAAGTTTGAAGAAGTGTAGTTATATAATATTTCTGTCTCTTGTATAATCCTTGATAGAAGCGTTATAAAGGCATGTTGCTATGCATTTTTGGAATCCAGTTTATAATTATCTGTAGCATTAGAGGCTTTTTTTATTGCCACTGTTGACGGTTTTTGAGGAATTTATTATTGCCTCTACTGAAGTAATATCATATATTGCCTACATGGAGGTCATTGTACTAGAGGCAAATTAAGTGGTTTATATGCCCTTATATACTATTAGAGGCACAGTTTTTAGAGGCAATTCTTAATTTGCCTCTCATAACTGTAGAGGCAATTTAATACCAGCTTTGGCCTCTAATAACAATATCGGAGGCATATGTGAAATGCCTTTATTTATTTGATCTTTGGTAGTGATTGCTCATCTTTCATGGCTAGAGAAACCTGAAAACAAGATGAAACGGACGCGGATAAGCACAGATTTGATGAGCAAAGATGATAGCTTGGGACCGAACAAATCAAAACCAGCTTGACATAAACTGAAACGAAATAGATATTATATTATTTATTTCTTAAAACCAATATTCAATTTAAAGTACATATCTAAAATAAAATCTCCATATTATATATATCTTTCGTTTCCTAGAAAACAAGATAATTTACTTACCTTAATATTATATATATAAACAATCACAATTACTACTGTGCAGACTTGCTTTATTATAAACTTACCTTAATATTATATATACATACAAGCTTTAGAAAGAAAAGAAATATGAAAGAAACACTCATATATGGAAACTAGTTATAGAAAGATACAACATTACTTACTTTATGTAGACTTGTACTCTCTACATGCTAACTGTAAAGCAAAATTTTTTCTCAAACTCATATATATACACGCAAACGATAAAAGAGATCTATAGCGAAAGTTTATAAGCTTATACATACTGATATATTTTGGTTCTAAGTTATGTGAAAATAAATATATACACACATAAACATATTATATTAATATACTATAAACTAATATATTATCAACTAACACATTTATACTGACACAATATAAACTTATATGGACAAACATATATATTATATTTAAAACAACATCTATTGAAAATCACTATAACTTACTTCATTATAATATATGTACATAAACTCAAACATATCTATATAACTTATATATACTTATATACAACTTACAGATCAAATATGAACTTATATAAACAATATAACTTTTATATATATAGTACTTATATATAGTACATCTATATAATCATACTTTAAACTAAACATATGTAGATTATATAAGTAAACTATTATAAACTTCTTTAACATAATATATATAAACTAGATGACTCGCAGAAAACACAGTATCATATAAATCCTCCATAAACTTATACATATATATAATATAAACTAATATAATTTATACATAAAAACACAGATCATATATGTAACCAATATATATGCACCTTTTATATAAATAAATGATGCTGGCGAGGGGATGTACGAAGCAGGTTTCCAATGAATACATGCAGCTTTGTTTATATATAGTTTTTTAAAAGTAGGCAGCTAGCTTCGGCCAGAAAAAGTAGGGGATGTCGGGGTTCTGGTGGCTCGGAGAATGACGGGGCTAGGTGACGTGGGGTGGCTGCAAGGCAATGGTGGTTGGCAAATAAAGTGGCAGGCGGATTGCGGAAAATGGCAAGGTTGGAAGGCTGATAGGTTAAGAGTAGGTAAAGGCGGAATAAGGTGATGACTACACTGCACAACGGTCTTATTTTCTTACTCCCATTAATGGCTGCCTAAATTTTTTTCTCTTCTCCGATTGCTCCCCCCTGTTTCTCTTCCTACTTTCATTACGCCTTTTCTGCTTCTTGTTTTGCTTCTCCGCGGGAGGCTATGGGTTATTTTATGGATTTGGGGATTTTCGCTTTTACGGGCGATTTTGTAAGGCGATGTCCTCCTTTCGCTGTCGTCGCTGACGCCTTGCTTGCGATTGTCCCTTCTCCGGTGTCGGTTTGTATCTCGAGCGATAGATCGGTCGCCATTGAAGTTTATTCCACCGGGGCCTTCTCTGCTCTGGCTCGTCACAAGTTCTTGTTGGTGGATGGTCAGTTCATGGTTTTGACGCCTTGCTTTGTGAAGTCTTCCCAGCTTTCGTTTAGATCTGCTGATATGGAGGTTAGCGATCTTCAGATCCAGTTTGCCCCCAAATTGATTTATGGGGAGGCGTTGGGTTTGTCGCTACCTTTGTCGTCTGCTTTCTCTTTTGGCTCCGTTGATGCTGTTCTCGACTGTGGTCGGATGGGTTTGCACCTTGAGGATGAGTCAGTGTATAGGAAGAAGGGAGAGTTCACCGCTCCTTTCTCTCCTCGATTATCTATTCTGGGTAGTGCGGTTTCTAGCCCTACCTCTGTCGATTTCAGCTTTGGTAAGGTTTATGGTGGATTGGCAGATGAAGATTTGATCACTTTGTCTCCATCCCCGTGCCTTCCGATGGTGCCAGCATCGGTTGAGTGTGGTTTTTCTCCAGGTCTCGAGAGTGGTTCTGTAGATTGGTTTAAGGTAGGTGGTGGGAATTTGTCTGCAGTTTCGTTCTTGGGCGATTCAGCAGACAAGGGCTCGGCTGCCCCTTGCCTTGCCGTAGTTGAGGAGCTTTGTTGGAAGGTATGTTTTTCTTGCTCGCTTTCTTTGGTGGCAGTTTATGTTGGGTTTCCTTGTGACGGTTGGGGGTTTTCCTTTGTTGTTGATTTAGTTTTCTTGAGCCATGACACACTTAGGTGTGTGCTCCCTGACACTTACGCCTATGCCGGGCCTGGTAGTGTGTCAGGTCACTGTGGTGACTTATTCGCCTTATCGTCTTTATGTTTGATTGGTAGCTTTCTGTCGAACGTAAGGCTCTCGTCGGTGTTGATGGCTTTCAGCAGTATGATTGTCCTTTTCTCGTCCCTAGTCTGGAACTTTTCGTTCAGTACTTTTTGTTGGGTTTTGGTTTTGAGACACTACGACTGCATTATGGTGTTGCGAGTGACTTGTTTGATTTTTCGTGCGGCGATGTTTTCTGTAATCTATCGGGGCCATCGATCTGCTCAGTGGGCCGGGAGTGACTGGCGTGGGCGGTATCCTTCTTTCTTAGCTGTGAGTATAGGGATCGTCGGTGATCACTATATGGACAGCAGGGTATACCGTCAGCCATCGGAGCTCCGTTATCATCGTTCCGCAGATTGGCGCGCCGCGCGAATCTCACTTTCGATTCGGGGCTGTACTTTTAGTGACAGTCTCGTTATGGTAGGATTCCCACAGCTAGATGGGACGCTTCTGGATAGCTCCCTTACATTTGATGGGTTTTATTCTGTCTTCCCAGTATCGCTCTTCCGGTACGCCTTTACCGTGGTCTATCCCGTATTTTAGCTGAGTCGAGGGTATCAGATCCTGTCATCCCGGCCTCATCATTCTTTCGCTCTTTAGCAGCTCCTATCTGCCCCGTTTCAGATCAGAGCCGGTGGCAGGGCACTGCTCGCCTTTTTCGCCTTCCCTTTTGCTTACGTTTTACTTCTGCTGATTCTGCCCCTCCTGTACTTTCGCGTCCATCTCCAGCGTTATGCTCTGCAGAGTGCTCCTTTCCCTCTTCTTCATGCTCTCTGTCCATTACCATCCCGATGATGAGTAAGGCAGAGATTGCGCTTCTGAATGAGCGCCTTGATTGTCTGTCCAGGAACTCTTGTTCGGAGTTTGCTGGGGCTTATCGGTCATCATCGACCGATTGTGAGGAGTCATCTACGACTTCTGTTGAGCCTGCGGTATCTCTGGCTCGTCCTTTCCGTCGCAGAGTGCGCAGAGTCCATTCTACTCCTCGTACCATCCGTACACGCTCTATAGCGGCGTCAGAGCAGGTCGACAGATCTTCTCGGCACTCACTATATCTTGTCTGAGTTCGCTTGGTTTTTTTTCCTTGTTGTAGTCTGCTTTATCATTCTTCTTTTTGTCTCGTCATGTCGAATTTTCTCTTCTGGAATGTTCGCGGTATTGGGAACCTTGATTCCTTGGCTAGGCTTAAACGCATTGTTCGGAAACATTCGGTCGGTGTGCTAGCAATCCTGGAACCTCTTCTACACTCGGTGGAAATTACCAGTACGGTTTTATCCTTAGGTTTTGGCGGAGGGTCTGCCAATGTATCGGGTAAGATTTGGATTTTATGGTCCAAATCCTATTCGGTCCACCCAATTTTCGACTCTTCCCAACTCTTTTCGGTAGCCTGCTCTTCTTCTTTCTTTAGTTCTCCTTTTCTGTTTTCGGCAGTGTATGCCAAATGTGTTCGGTCAGAGAGGCTATCTCTTTGGTCCGATATTTTAGGTCTCAGTCCTTTGGGTTTTTCTTACTCGGTTATTGGCGGCGATTTCAATATTGTCGCATGCCAGGCAGAGAAACGGGGTGGAGCTGCCATCAACCGTCTTGCTATGACGGATTTTAACTCTTTCATTGTCGGATCTGGTCTCTCTGAGCTACCGTTCGTGGGATCGGCGTTCACCTGGTCTAATAACCAGGTTGGCCCTAGTCGTATCCTATCCAGGCTAGACCGGGTCTTTGGTTCGGAGGATTGGTTTCGGTTACCTTTCACTTTCTCGGTTGTCCACCTTCATCGGACTTTCTCTGACCATTCCCCGCTATTAGTTCGTTGCTCTCCTTTCTCGCTGTTTGGGCCCTCGTCTTTTCGTTTCCAAAGTATGTGGAGATCTCACCATACTTTTCTTCAAGTGGTAGCTGATTCTTGGTCAGTTCCCATCATCGGTCCTCCCTGTTCTGTTTTCTGTCGCAAGCTGAAACGCCTCAAGGGCTGTCTTAAAGTGTGGAACACGAACGTATTCAAGAACATATTCGACCGTGTTCGCACTGCCGAAGAAGCTCTAATTGTTGCGGAAGCTTTGGTTGATGAGTCTCCGTCATTACCCAACAAGGAGGCGTGGGCTTCTGCTCAATCTTTTTTTGCCTCGGAACTTCGTCTTGAGAATGAATTCCTTCGCCAAAAGGCTAGAGTCAAGTGGGTAGTTGACGGCGACGCGAACTCCAAATTCTTCCACTCTTTCATTCGCAAGAAAAACAACCTTCTTACCATTCGTGAGATCATGCGCCCTGATCTATCTTTAGCATCGTCGCCGGTGGAAGTCATAGATACTATTGTGACTCACTTCCAATCCTTCCTAGGCTCGCCTTCGGTTTCCGAATCCGATCCTTCTCTTTTAGCTTTCATTCCCAGGTTGGTCCTCTCGCCTGAAAGTGATATCCTGTCGGATTTCCCGTCGGCGGAGGAAATCCGTGCTAATGCTTTTGCTCTGAGTAAGGATAGTGCTAGCGGTCCAGACGGTTTCAACGGTTCCTTCTACCGTTGCTGCTGGCCTATTATTCAGGATGACTTCTGTCGTGCTGTTCAGTCCTTTTTCGTTGGTAGTTTCCTCCCCTCTAGCTGGACTTCCACCAACCTTTTTCTCATCCCGAAGTGCGACCTGCCGCGCTCCTGTGGCGACTTTCGGCCTATCAGCCTTTCTAACTTTTCTAACAAGGTTATCTCCAAGATTTTAGCTACCCGGTTGGCCCCTTTCCTTGAGCGTATTATCTCTTCATCCCAAGCGGGATTTGTTAAAGGGCGCTTAATTTCTGACAATGTGTTGTTGGCTCAGGAACTTATTTCCCAGTTAGATAGGAAAGTGCGGGGCTCGAATGTTGTTTTCAAACTCGACATGGCTAAGGCTTACGATCGTATGTCGTGGTTTTTCATCATTAAGGTCTTGAGAACTTTCGGTTTCCCGGAAACTTTTATTGACCTTGTTTGGAGGCTTATCTCCAACTGCTGGTTCTCTGTGCTCATTAACGGTTCGGCTAATGGGTATTTCAGGGCTGGGAGAGGTATTCGCCAAGGAGACCCGCTATCGCCTTCTCTTTTTGTGATCGCGGCTGAGGCTTTCATTCGCGGTCTACATTGCTTGACGGTATACGGTCAGATCCAGCGTTTCGGGATTCCGAGGGGTTGTCCACTCATATCGTCTCTGTCCTTTGCAGATGACATTGTTATCTTCTCGAACGGTAGTCGCTCATCTATTCGGAAGCTCCTTAGTTTCATTCATCTTTACGAGAGTTCATCCGGTCAGCTCGTTAACTCTTCGAAAAGTTGTTTCGTCCGGGCGAAGGATTGCCCCCCTTCTAGAGCTTCCTGGATTGAGACAATTTCTGGTTTCATCGAGACCACGCTTCCTCTTCCCTACCTGGGTATAGTTCTGTACCGCGGTAGGAAGCTTAATGCTTATTTTGATCCGTTAGCTGACAAGGTACGGGGAAAGGTCATTCGTTGGAATGCGGCTCTTCTCTCTCAGGCTGGCAGACTGGTTCTCATAAAGTCCGTGTTAGATTCTATGGGAACTCATGTCTTTGCGACTATGACCCCTACCGCCTCCTTCTTTAGGTCGTATCGCTCTTTGGCCTCTTCCTTTTTCTGGGGCAACAAGGAAGGCGATCGCCGCCATCATTGGATCTCTTGGGATTCGGTTTGTCGCCCCAAGAACGAGGGCGGTTTGGGATTGCGCAACCCCAAGGATATTTGCTCCGCCTTCGCTTGCAAACTGTGGTACAGATTCGGTGCTAACAACTCTTTATGGTCCTCTTTCCTTCACGCTAAGTACCGAAGGCTTGCGGGCACAAATTATACGGGTTCTCCGTCCTATGCTAGCGAGACGTGGAAGCACATGCAGTCAGTGAAATCCTTATCTGACTCCCACGGCGGTCTTTTAGGATGGGACGGCGCTCCTTTTTCCATCCTCAGAGCTTGGACTTCGATTCGTACTCCTTCCCCCATTCGCCCTTTGTTTTCTTTCATCTGGGATTCTCGATCTCCACCAAAAGTTTCGACCCTTATGTGGCGTATCCTCCATGATGGCCTTCCTTTAGACGAGAACATTCAGCGGATAGGCATCCCATTAGTTTCCCGTTGCAGTTGCTGCGACAACAGGGATTCGGAATCCTTGAACCATTTATTCTTCACTGGTTCTACGGCCAGATCTTGCTGGAACTTCTTCGAAAATTTGGTAGGTGTCCGTGGAATTACCAGATCAGTTAACGATCTTCCTTCAACTTGGTGGTCTGGGAACTCCAGGAAATCTCTTCGTGCGATCATTCATCGATTAATTCCTTGTCTTCTTTGCTGGCACATTTGGTGTGCTAGGAACAAGGCTATCTTCGATTGTGCTCCTATGGAGCCCGTGACCATTATTAGGCGAGTCAGGAATGATGTATTCCTAGCTTTTCGTGGTCGGCCGTTCAGGGGACGATTTAGCCCCAGTATCCTTCCTCTAGTGGGTCTTCTTTCAATTACTTGTGCGATGAGTTCCGCTAGATTGGGAGTCGGTTGAGTGTTCCTGTCAGGGCGTTGGTCTACATCCAACGTTCCTGACTCTCCCTCCCCCCCTTTTTTTGTTTGATTTGATGTGGTCGCTAGTTTTTCAGGTCCAGGTTTTGGTGGGAGTTTTATTTTCTCCTAGGTTTGATTCCATTGGTTGCACTTCAGCGTTCTGTTATTCTAGTCGGATGTTGGTTCCCAGAGCTCATCTGGTATTGCTGTTTCGCTGGTTGGGTTTGTTTGAGGCCTGCTACTATGGTTCTCTATGGTTTGCGAGTGATGGCTTGCGGTCCCATGTGGTTCTTGCACTCTTTGTCGGTGGGTGGTTTTCTGTGAGGTGGACTGGCCTACACCTTTGGGTGTAGCGGGATTGTTGGTTGAGCGGCTGCTTTTTCAGTCATTTTAGCTTTGTATTTTGGTGCTCCTGTTAGCTTAGCTTTTTCTTATTTTTTCTGATTCTTTGTTTATCGGGTATGTCGGTCGCATACTCTGAAAGTCTTGCTGCATTTTGTGAGCCGTTGGAGAAAGGCTTGTTTCTCCATTCTATTATAATACTATGGTTTAAAAAAAAAAAAAAAAAGGTGATGACTACATGGTGAGAGGGTGGATGCATGCAGAAGAGAAAGGGGAAAAGAAGATGAGGCATTTGCAATTGTGTTTGGTGGAGGCGCTGAGTCGGTCGTAGGCAGAGAAATGAAACAGAGAGGAGAGGAGGAAGGCGACAGTGTGGTGGAGGGTGAAACAACTATCGAGCACAATGGCGAAAAATAGCTAGGTGGATTCGAGAAAATGGATTAGGCGGAATAAGTAGAAAAAAATGAGGAGCAGGCTTCTAGAAACAAAACAATGCAAACTAGTTTGTAACGTATATATTTCTTATTTTAATGCACGCACATGCAACGACTAAGAAGAAGAAACATGCAGGCTTCCTATCAAATACAAACAGGCATGATTTATATATTTATTGTAAAGAACATAACTAAATGGCATGGAAGCAAGCAAAATGGAAATGAATCGATTCGGTAATAAATTGAAATGGTGAGAATAGCAATAGCCAGCAAATAATTTCTAGGAATATGAAAACTAATGGCTATTGGTTTTACCAGACAAAAACGGAAGGGCACATAACACAAAAAGGCTAAAACGTGTATCGATACGGCTAACTATTTTACTGATTTCGCCATGTATCAGCCGTCGAAATGCACAAATGAATATATTACGGAGATTAGCACGACGAGATCAACAAAATGGTACACAGATATGAGCAATACAACAATCCTATTAAAAGTCGATATTTCGCTGCTAAACTAATGCAAATTCGTCGATATTGAGATAAACGGGGCTAGAGATGTCCAGATTTGGCGAAACGAATTATGACGCCTTACCCAAAAAATGATTTACATTTTTATTGTATAAAAATATTCATATTTCAAAAATATTTTATTTACATCAATTTTAACTGATTGTAAATTGAAACTGAAAATTACACAATAAAACCGACTTTCATATTTTCCAATGAAAATTTTCCATTTACTATGTCTAAATAGACGTATTCCAAATATCTAATTTTTATTACTAATTTTTATAATTAAATTTCAAGCAAAATTTCAGTTAATTACATTATAAAAACCATTAAAAATAATGGGTCGTTACACTCTCCCTCACTTGAAACTTTTTGTCCTCGAAAAGGAACGAGAAAGGAGAATAGAAACAACTAGAAGAAAAGATAGATTTAAATACAAAATATAATAATTAATTTAAAACCATATAAATTTTTTCAGTTTTAAATTAATAAATATACAACAAATTTAGGTTCAAACCATTTTAATCAATTAATAATATTCAATGTATTAACATTTAGTTAATTTCAAATCAAGATATTTTCATTTAGTTAATTTGCTTACAATTTATTATATTTGTTACAAAAATTTCTTTCAAAACAAAATTTATTTGTTTAACTCATTTATTAAATCTATTTATCTTCAGTTGAGTTGATTCTATCAAAATTCAATTTCAACTATTCTTAAATCCATATTTATCTACTCAAATAGTATTTTTCTTTTATTATTTGATTTATTTCACTCACATCACTTATAACACCAATTAAATGTATAAATATTCATTATAACAATCAAATTTTTATTTATAATTTCCCTTAACAAAATTTCATTTTTGGACGTCTTATGGCTCACATTTATATTGTATATTATTCAAATACCTATTCTCATTAACATTTAACTATTTTTGGGCAAGTTAATTAAGGTTCTGAGTGTAATTAAAATACTGTACAAATTATCCTTTTATTTACAACATTTATATTATGCCAGATTTTAGTTTGAATAATTTATTACTTAAATTTTCTTCTTGTACAAACTTTAATTATATATTCACCTTACATTTTAACTCTTTGAATATTCAAGGTAAGTTATGTATATTAGAATGCAATTTAGTATTATACAAATAAGTTTTATTCAAATTTAACTATTTCAAGTTGGTTTAATTTCATTTATCATTTTAGATATTCCAATTATTCAAAATTTTCACTTCATTTCAATAATTGAAACCATTTCTTAATATAAATCTTAAGATTCAAATTTCCGATTTCGCTTCACACTATTTTGAAATGATTATATACATATATGTTTTATAAATCAAATTATACATAAGAAATCCCAAATCAAATCCATTTCCAAAACAAAATGTAGCAAAGCTACTGAGTGGTCTCCCCACCTTGAGACTTGAAGATGAATGTCGATGATGCTGCAGTCATCACCGAAATTATTTTCCAACGACAAAAGAAGAGAGTACTGACTTACATTTTAAAATACATTGGAAACAATTTTCATTCGAAAATAGTTTCATATAATATATCATAAAACTTTAAAAGCCAAAAAATTCTTTTGAAAATACCAGAAATTGAATTCTCAAATTCTTAATTTAAATTCATTACAAATCCAAATCATTTTATAAACCATGTTTTATAATTTATACAATAATAGTTAACGGTTGACAAAAAAATGAATGAAAATCTGGAATTATCGTTTCTAACAACCAATTTTATTAACTATCCAATTTCAGAAAATTATACCCTTATAAAAAATATAATCATATAAAATTTACAAATTTTGAAAACAATATTGTGTCAGTTTGCTTTGTTCAAATGTTTTGGAATTCCTATCGATAGCGTTAGCCAGACGAATCGATCAAAACCACAATCAACTTAACAAATCACACAACACAATATAAAATATTCCTATATCAATAACAAATACACTTCCTCTCACGAAGGTTCCAGAATAGGATTTAAACAAGGTTGGAGATTCAAATTTAAAGGGACCCTAATCAAAGAAATCAAATCACGAAGATAGGCTCAAAAGGAAGGTAAAATAATTATTTTACAAAAAGACAGGGGATGGATAAACAATTATTAATCATGGGTGACCTTAATTTGGTCAACCGAGATTCCAGGAATAAGATCGATGAGGAATTTCTCCCACTCGAGATGGAAAGAAGTGACTTCACCAAAACATCAGGATAATCCCTGACCATTGGGTGGAGTCAAGATCACTAGACGAAAAAGATAAACTGCCTGCAAATCCTGAGGCAAATGACATTCAATATAAAGAGAATTACCCTAGTCGTCTTCTAGAGAAATGATTCGGGCTTTGTGAGAAATAAAAGCATCAAAACTGAGGACGTAGAAATGTTTAGTAAATCGACGCTTTTTGTAAAGGAGTTTCATAACTTTACAAATCAGACTAAGGTTGTCGGAACAGAAATGGAGTTATGAGATGCTCTAGTGTAAAGAAGAACATGAATAGGGAGAGACAAGAATGGATCTCAGAACAAAAGGGAAAGTTTCGAAATTTAAAGGAATTCTGAATCCAAGAGGAGGAAATTTAAGCTCGAATGAAGGTGATTCTATAATTAATTTTTACTCCATATGCTAAGTTTTGCCTAACGCAGAGCTCTGATACCAACTGGGTTGAAGACCTTATTTCTGGAGGATGAAGACGAAGATTTGTACTATTATTATTTATGATATGTATTCCATTGCAATATGTTGTTCCGCTGCATTTATTTAGTTATTCATGTTTATGTAACTCTGATGTTTGTGTTGTAAAGAATAATCAAATGTATTTATAAAACAGCTTCATGAGATTTTATTTGATTATTATATTTTGTCATTCCAATGCGAGATTATGTATTTGTTTTATTTCTTTCCCTTTTTCTTATTCACCACATAAAAATTTGCCCTTTTGAATGGTTTGAGTTTGACATGTGTGTCTGCTTAAAACGTTCAAAAAGGCAGGTCGTTATAGTTGCTATCACCGCTCGCTACCAAACCAAATGCGAGAACCCCCTATCATGCTGCATCCGCCAAGTGCATAAGCAGACACACATGTCGGACTTGAATTGCTTAAAACAACAGATTGTTAATTTATGTTTGGCAAAGCTTAGCATATACAGTAAATGAATCAATCGCAGAATCACTAATACAGAGTATTACAATAATAAGCGACGGAATAGATAAATAGTAGTTCATGGAGCTACTACAAACATCAGAGTCTGAAACAAAATACAACAAAATCTCAAATACAAATGAATTTCTACTACATAAGCAACTGACGAGTCTAAACAAAAAAAATGGATAGCCGAAAGCTGAATAGATATAGATGGATCTTCAAACAAAGCTCCAAAGGTGAGTCTCAAATGCTGTGACACTCAGTCTGACCCGAGCATAAAGAAAGATACAAAACACTCGAGTCAGGATTAATATTCTTATATTAACAAATTCAACTCAAGTGAAATGTCAACCGAAATACAAGTAACTTAAAGGATGTTTGGGATTTCCATCCTCTAAGGATTTGTGGAACTATCTACTATGTAGTAATGTACGCTATTATACTATGGCTATAGTAAATTAAAAGAATTAAAATAGCATTAAGGCGTTACCCATATCCCCTTTAACACATTGTATATATTCTCATAGTCTATACAATGTCGTATGCTCCTCCGTAAACTAGAGGTTTATCCAGAGGACATTACATAGGTATGGTACAAAACAAACTCGTAGAAGGCACGATAGGGCATGCGACAAGGCACTCAAGGCAATGCCAGGGTAGATATACCATTTACGTATCCGGACTGGTTGTAACGCATAGCAGCTACTACCGCCCACCTTGTGACACACTCCTAAATCAAAGGTGCACCCAATCAAATCACAAAAGTAATAGAATGGTATCGAAGAAATATGTTCAATAGGAGGAATGACCTCACTTGGCCCAACGTGGCTCTTGTTTTAGCCACATCAAGATGACTCACTAGAGTCAGGGCTGCGCTAGTACCTCATATAGAATCACCAAACCATCCTGCTTCATTCTGTAATCTCCACCATGTACACGGTTGTTAAAGTGGTTTTTGGTATTGACAGAGAGTATGCCAGTATCCGATCCCAGCCTCTTTAACAACCAAACACTTATTTCGCATCATGGTCATTTCATTTCAAATAGTTCATACTTCATATCAAAATATCATAACCTTTTCAAATCATATCAATTTAATTTCATTATTCACTTTAAATAATATTCATTTCCAAAATCTTAACACTTTCAAAATTATAACACTTTCGAAACCAGAGCACTTTGGAAATCTAACACTTTGGAAATCATAGCACTTTTGAAATCATAACAGTTTCCACCTAAATAGTTTAGATGTTGAAAATAGTATATGTATATATATATTCAAATAGTTATAAATTAAAATAGTTTATATATTAAAAATAGTTTATATAATAAAAATAATTTCCACCAATTTCACAAATCGATTCAAATCATTCAAATTCTAAAAATTCAATTTAATTCAATCCAAGTTCATCAATTTCAGTTTAATTCAACCTCTCAATAAACCATTTTAATTTTATATAGATTTCAAATATAGGTTTGAAAAGCAAATTAAATCATCTCGATTTCAATAGATTTCAAAGTTTAAATATAGTAAATCAATTTAATACATTTTCATTTGCACTTGAAATTCAATTTTATTCTTATTTAGTTTTGAAATATTCACCTAATCAATCCAATAATCATTTAAATAAAATCTCAATTTACAATTTAAATAAAACTAAATATCTAAATTTGAAAATATTCCTTTAATCACCTTTCATCAAAATCAGGTTATCAATCATATCTTTAAAATCTCAAATTCAACAAGTTTAAATCAATGCTTATTTAAATTCAATTATTAACAAAATTTTAAATTCCTAGTTAACATTAATTTATCTTCCCAACCTTTATTATTAAAGTTATAAAAATTTATTTTTAAAATATTAATATAAATTTAAATAATACTTAAACATATTATACACTAATTAAATTAAATTTTATTAAATTAAATTTTATTATTAAATGTAATTTACATTAAATCTTTTTATAAATTTTAAATCAATAAAATTATAAGAAAATTTTTAAAATTTATATTTTTTGAAATATATAATTTTAAAAATCTAAAATTTAGACCTATATAAAATAACATTTATATATTATATAAAACAAAATTTATTAAAACCCATATATTTCCTTTCAAACTTTGGAAATCATTTTCAAAATATAGACCAACAATGTCCATATATAATTTTCTATCCTATGGTCAAGTGATACAAATATTTATTATTTCAATCCGCAATTTAATTATTTACAGGAATATATCATTTTAACCCGCAATCCCAAAATTTAAAATCAATGAAAATCTTTCGGGTTTATCATTTCAACCCATAACGATTTTCTCTTGTTCTATAATATCGTTCGGGAACGAATCATTTCAACCCAAAGGGAATTTCTAAACTAACAGAGAACTTGCAAAATGAGTACAATTATAATATAACATATCATCACAGGCATATATCATCGGTAAAAAATTTAATTAAATAAATACAACAGGATATGGTGTCATATCATAAGTGAACAATTTAAGAAAATGGCATATCATATTTAACAATTAAATATCTAGCAATTCAAATTTAGCAGCTTATTTCAATTGTCGTTTCAAGTGAAATCAAATTTACTAAATATAAGAATGTTAATCGTGAGTGATTGCTCACCTTTCTTGGCTAGAGAAACCCGAAAACAAGATGAAACAGACATGGATAAGCATGGATTTGACGAGCGAAGATGATAGCTTGGGACCGAACAAATCAAAATTAGCTTGACATAAATTGAAACAAAATAGATATTATATTATTTATTTCTCAAAACCAATATTCAATTTAAAGTACATATCTAAAATAAAATCTCCATATTATATATATATATATATATATATATATATATCTTTCCTTTCTTAGAAAACAAGATAATTTACTTACTTTAAATATTTATTTAAACAATCACAAATGCCACTATGCAAACTTGCTTTATTATAAACTTCGCTTAATATTATATATACATACAAGCTTCAAAAAGAAAATAAATATGAAAGCAACACTCATATATGGAAACGAGTTGTAGAAAGATACAACCTTACTTACTTTATGTAGACTTGTACTCTATACATACTAACAGCAAAGCAATTTTTTTATCAGACTCGTATATATACAAACGGTAAAATATATCTATAGCAAAAGTTTATAAGCTTATACATACTGATATATTTAGGAATCTAAGTTATGTGAATATATATATATATATATGTACACTAACATACTATATTAACATACTATAAACTAATATATTATCAACTAACATATTTAGACTGACAGAATATAAACTTATATGGACTAACATATATTATATATTTAGAACAATATCTATTGAAATTCACTATAACTTACTTTATTATAATATATATGTACATAAACTCAAACAAATCTATGTAACTTATATATACTCATATACAACTTACAGATAAAATATGAACTTATATAAAATAATATAGCTTATATATACAATACTTATATATAGTAGATCTATATAATCATACTGTAAACTAAACATATGCAGATTATAAGTAAACTATTGTAAACTTCTTTTAGATAATATATATAAACTAGATGACTCACAGAAAACACAGTACCATATAAATTCCTCATAAAGTTATACATATATATATATAAACTAATATAATTTATACACAAAAACACATATTTGTACCTTTTATATAAATAAATGATGTTGGCGAGAGGATGTACGAAGCAGGTTTCCCATGAATACATGCAGCTTTGCATTTTTTTAAAAGAAGGTAGCTAGCCTCAGCCAGAAAAAGTAGGGGAAGTAGGGATTCTGGTGGCTCGGAGAACGGCAGGGCTTGGTGACATGGGGTGGTTGCAAGGCAATGGTAGTCGACAAATAAAGGTGGTAAGCGGATTGCAGAAAATAGTGAGGCTGGAAGGCTGATAGGTTAAGGGTGGGTAAAGGCGGAATAAGATGATGGCTACAAGGTGAGAGGGTGGACCACGTGGAGGAGATAGGATAAAAGAAGATGAGGCGTTTGCAGTTGTGTTTGGTGGAGGTACTGGGTCGGTAGTGGGCTGACAGTTGTAAAAAGTAAGAAGAAAATTATGATGTAAGAAACCATCACAGTTGTAATTGTAAGAAATTTGTGATGTAAAAGAAAATGAAATTGAATAATAATTAAAAAATGTTTGGAATGGAAGTATGGAAGTCTTTTTTTTCTTTTTTTAACTAAAAGAACTAGAAAGGCAATAACTAAATGCAAGTGCAAGTTAACAACCACAAATGCAAACACACACACATAATTTTTTTAATACAAATTAACACACAATGAAAATCAAGTGAAACTAATCCGAAGAATAGAAAATTAAAATCAAAACAAATTCCCGACAACGGCGTCAAAAATTTGTTCACGTCACTAAAGTTCTATGAACTAAAAAATAGCAGAACGAATTTTGTAATAAAAATAACCCCAAGCGCACGTCGTACACTTGTAGTACGTGGCGAATACGGGTCGATCCATAGGGAATTAATGATTTTAAATTTCTCTTCAATCAAATTAAACCAAAGTCGATGGAAAGTTAAGCTAGAGAATTAGAGAATTAACTAATTAACTAAAAGAAAAGAGAAGCAAATATAAGAGTTAAGCGATAATTTAGAGAATAAATCCACTCTCTAGATCATCTAGTTCAACACATATAAAATCATGATCTCTCTTACATTAGTGCTTTAGTTGATGTGCTTATCATAAGTATGGCATATTTGTGCTATTGATTAGCCAACATAAGCCATCAAATTATAACAAGAACCACCCCTTAAACCACTTACTAACTTTCATGAAACTTGACAATGAAAATGAAATTGAAATCTATTTTAAGTATGGTCTATTAACTATTGATTAGAAATATAGACCATCAAATTTGAATTTCAAATCACTTTCGTATGCCATAATCATATTCTAATGAAGAGGCATTTGTGTCAGTGATTATTTAAGCATAGCCTATTTGGTGTCAACAATATAGGCTATCAAATTCAAAGCAAGAACACAAATAAAACACTTCATTGATCATCACTAAGCACAAAAAGAGAGCATGAATTAACAAATAGTTGAAGCTGCATAATTAGAGTGCTTCATTACCCCTAAATTGAAGGGGTTTAGCCTCTTATATTTGTCATTTGATTAACAAATGTAGCTAGCAACATGAAAGCAAAAGGAAAATAAAAAATGAAAGCTAATGGAAAAGAGAACTAATAATTGCATAAAATAAAAGAGATCTACACTATAGAATGAAAGGAAATAAACAAGAAGAGGAAAAGAACATGTATTTAATTGCATAAAAAAAGGAATAAATAAAAGAAGAAATGGCTAAGTAGCCATGAAAAGAAAGAAGAGACCTTGATTTATTTTTGAGCCTAAACTAAAACCAAGAGAGACTAAGGAGAAGAGTGTTACATGAAACATAAGGGGTATATATATATGTGTTAGACCCTAACTCATATTTTTGGGGAATGCCCAAAATGCCCTTGAGATAGTATGGAGGCCAAGTAATCATTATCTTCTACTAATCATCATTTAAGTGTACATGAAGCCATTAATTCCATAAGCACGTGCATTAGCCTCTAATTAGTACATTAAGGTAGGTGGGTAAGTGGGGTCCTCCATATTCTTCACTTTGAATTATTTCCAACTTCATTCCTTTGTATTCATTTTGTGCATGCATGTGTCTTCATGAACCCACTCTATTTGAGATCAATTCCTACACAAATATGTATAAATTACCAATTAATTTCTCTCAAAGAAATACATGCACACAAATGACCGTTTTGCCCCTATATGAAGATGGATATGTGACAATTTGGAATTAATATGCATTTTGGTTAAAATAAGTTAAAATACCCAACATGATCATTTATTTAATTTAAATAGATTAAATTTGGTGGTAAAATTATGCACATTTACGTGCACATCATGGGCGGAGAAATGAGAGAGAGAGAGAGGAGAGGAGGAAGGCGACATTTCGGTGGAGGGTGGAACTGCTATCGAGCACGATGGTGAAAAATAGATAGGTGGATTCGAGAAAATGGATTAGGCGGAATAAGTAAAAAAAAGAGGAGAAGGCTTCTGGAAAAGAAAGAATCCAAATTAGTTTGTAACATATATATTTCTTATTTTAATGCACGCACATGCAATAACTAGGAAGAAGAAACGTGCAGGTTTCCTATTAAATACAAAAAGGCATGATTTATATATTTATAAAGTACAGAACTAAATGGCAAGCCAGCAAGCAAAATGGAAATGAATTGGTTCGGTAATAAATTGAAATGGTGGGAATAGTAATGGCCAGTAATTAATTTCTAGGAATATGAAAACTAATGGCTATTGGTTTTACCAGACACAAACGGAAGGGCACAAAACACAAAAGGCTAAAACGTGTACCGATATGGCTAACCGTTTTACTAATTTCGCCACGTATCGGCCACCAAACTATACAAATGAATATACTACGGAGATTAGCACGACGAGATGAACAGAATGGTACACGGATATGAGCGATAAGACAATCCTATCAAAAGTCGATATTTCGCTGCCAAGCTGCTGCAAATTCGTCGATATTGAGATAAACGGGGATAGAGAAGTCCAAATTTGGTGAAGCGAATTATGACGTCTTATTCAGAAAATGATTTACATTTATATTGTATTAAAATATTCAGATTTCGAAAATATTTTGTTTACATCAATTTTAACTGATTTTAAATTGAAATTGAAAATTACACGATAAAACCAACTTTCATATTTTCCAATGAAAATTTTCCATTTGATATGTCCAAATAGACGTGTTTCAAATATCGAATTTTTATTGCTAAATTTTATAATTAAATTTCAAGAAAAATTTCAATTAATTAGGTTATAAAAACCGTTAAAAATTACGGGTCATTACACACATCATTGCCATTCTTCTTTGCCAAAAACTATGAATCCATGTTCTTAAAATCTAATAATGTTCCTTTATTCAAGACTCAAACCGTCCTTACTTCACTAGTGCCTTCCATATAGCTAATGGTCTCCTCACATAAATCTAAACATTCTACTCAACCACTGATTCCGTAACTTTTGAATCCACCAAACAAAGGCTACGTAAAGAGCTTGCTCTGCTCCTTTTCTACCACAGCTACATAATAAGCTTCAAATCCACAACTTGATGTTTTACAAATTGTCTTCCCCAAATTCTACTTCTAATGAGTTAACTTTGCCTATCTTTTGAAGGACATTCTTGTCAATGTGGCCTAGGACATCATGGCCTGTCTGAACGATGCATACAATCAACACTACACATGGAAAAAGTTTGCCCGAGCTTTATTTGATGTTAACAAGGTCAATAAGTTATTATTTCAGGAGAAGGAGGTAGAAAAAAGGATAGTGAACAGATCATTGCCACTTTGATAAGGAGTTAGAGGAGAGTAAGGAGTTTCTCATGGCAAAGGATAAGAAATTAATAGAAGAGAGAAAGGATTTTGATGATAAGTTTCAGTTGCAACAAAATCAACTCGAGTCTACGCAGCGCAGAATCCACATCTTGTCAAGAAGAAAGAGTTTCTCCAGACTAAGGTCAATGAACAGACTTTGAAGATTTTAGAGCTAGAGGTAGCGTATGCAATTGAGAAAAAGGAAAAGGTAGAAGCTCTCAGTCAGGTCAAGGAGTATATGGGTAAGATGTTCGATGCCAAACATGCACATAAGAATGCAAAAACCCTCATTGCCACCATCGATGAAAAGGTTAACTCTGACATCGTGTCCACTTTGGTTTGACTCTATGCAAATGTTATAAAGTTTGGAAATTTAAAGTGTCTTGATAATGCATACCATAGAGCATTAGCCATGGCCCGGGAATAGATCGTCAGGCCAAAAAAGGGACACTCAAATATGGTTGAGGTCGATGAAGATGTTCTAAAGGCCGACCAATTAGATAGTGAGTATACAGATGCACTTGTCGTAGGCCAAATATAGCTTTTGAGGCCTCTAGTTCTGCCCAGGTGCCTGCTAAGCTCTTTCTCGAATCCAGATCAAGGATTTGGGTGAAAGTTCAACTCTTGTCATTTAGGGGCTCTTGGAAGAAACGAACAATTTAGCGGCAGCTACTTCTGGTGTTGTTATTTATATCACATTCGAGCCTGTCATCTTTGAATCTGTCACTCTTTCCTTCGAAACTTCTAAAACTTGAATCACTATGGTAACTTCAGCGATAGAAATTTTTTTAGCATCCTTGGCTTATATTCAATACATCTTTAGGAGCCTGGATACACACTACCTAAGTCTGCTTTGAAGTTGCTAGCTTTATCTCCCATTGTTAAGGAAAGTCTGACAGGGACTCCTTCTCACATAAACTTCTATTTCTCTTGGAGGCATATCCCTAATTTATCATGTGTTCGAGAAGGCTCAAATGACACTTGTTGATGTTTCTAATCTCTATTTTTCACTTTCTAAGGTTTTAGGTCCACCATACCTTGCCCCTTTACCTGTTGTGTTTCTAGTTCCGGGCCTCTAAGCCACAACAACCAAGTCTATCCTCGTTTTTTCCCCTGATTCCAATCTCAACTTCTTCATCCTGTTCTATTCCAAGTCATGATGCTTAGAAGGTTCATGCGCTTACTGAAGAGGTTATGGGTGATCATCATAATACTCGAAGGCCATAAAGGCATGTCCAGCACAGGTTTCATTGGCACAAATATGGGCCGCTAATGTTAGAGAAGAAGACCTCGTAACTCAAGAAGGTTAAGAAAATTAACAAGGAAAAAGGCATTGATGATATGCCTCTCTTGCTTATGGTTTCCTTGCCTGACAACGTAATCTTCATTCCAACTTCCATACTCCAAGCGATCGATATTTGTATTGATTCTCCAGAATCTCCAAAGAGCGACCACAATTGAGATGCGTACCCATAGGGTCATCTAGGCGAGGGAAAGGATCAAAAAACAAGAAAAGGAATGCTTCAACCTCTCCATAAAGTAAGAGGCATAAGAGGAAGTCGAAGAATGATGTGATACACCTCTCTCATGTTGTTTTTTTTGTTTTAGTTTCGATTCATGTAAATAGGCCATTGTTATGTGGATACGACCCAGCTTTTGCTTTCGAAGTTTAACTATGAATAAAATTGTTTTTCTTTCAAAATTCCATCTTATTTTATTTTTTGTCTTTCTATACACCTGCCTATGTAGTTAGTTTAATCGAGTTTGTGATGATTATATCTAAACCAGTGCAATGATATTATCCATAATAACTGTGTATGCATGAATAACTTTTCACCATTACTTAGTGATATTTCATTATCTCATTTTGTTTATCGTTGCCAAAACATTTGTTCTTCGGCTAATAGAACTGCAATCGCTTGGCCAACTTTATGACCTATCTTGTTTACCTTTGGTCAATTTCCATTTGACCAAAAGCAAGGTTGTAGCCTCAAATCACTTCCTATCTCCGAGAAGAGATGCTTTGGATGTCCATCTCTAGACGTCCATGCTCAATCTTACCTATCTCCAAGAGTTGATCGTAAGTAATCATCATGCCTGCAAAGGAAGATTCGACTACATACTGGGTCCTATCTCCAAGATCCAGCATTCCAAATGCCTATCTATCATCATTGGACCTTCCCTATCTCCTAGCATCAGCTTTAGATCCTACTTATCTCTGGGCATTGATCAAAGATTAGAGATATAGGGCGAATCGTTCGATTGACCCTAGTGTGATTAAACTCCCACGATCTTGTCATGGATCGAAGGAGTTCACTGGTGCCTATCTCTGGGCACCAATTTCAGACCTTTCCTATCTTTAGGCAATTGTTAAAGATCAAATGTATGGGGATGAATCATTCGATCAACCTTAGTTTGTTTGTACTCCAATGTCCCGATCTTGGAGCCAAGGAGTTCATTGACCTTAGTTTTGCTGTTATTCATACAACATAAGGTTAGATTTTCAATAATATAGTTCTATCAATCCCCAAAGCCAATTCTATTTATAGAAATAAGAATCGCAGACTCTGCCTTATTACATCGGAGTTTATTCGGATATTTATAGAGATAAGTTTAAGTGAAATAGCATCTCAAGTGTCTGCTATTCCAAGCTTTCGAGATTGAAATTCCATTAACAGTCGCCAGTTTCAAAGTTCTATCCCTAAGCTTATTTTCAATCGCATAAGGACCTTCTCAATTTGGACCAAATGGTCTCAAACCAAGAAAGACTCTTTTCATATAAGACGTCCAGTCTCAAAGGTCCATTAGTTTGGTGTTGAATTGTCATGCTACTATTTTTTGGTAAGCAATTACCTTAAAATCAACCTCTTCTCACTTATCATCAATCAAGTCATGGGTGTAACGCCCGGCCCCTATTCCCATGCCAACCAAGAGCAATACGAAGTATTACTGTCAGAAAGCACGGAGAATGGGACTCGATAGGGCTAAATGTTGTACTCATTCCCTTGAACTGACACTGGCATGAGAAATTTTATGACTTTTTTTTTCTACTTACCATTCATGCGCAGTGTTGGTTCAAAGCAATGGTACAAGATAAATTTTTTTCCCAGGTTACATAGTACAGAATATAATAGAATGTAAAGTTCAGCACAAAAACATCATAATGCATAATACATATCATAATAGTAATGTCCACAATACATAGTCCATAGTACATATCATCTCCAAAATACACAATAACATACATACCATATTACATATATGAACTACTCCTAAGTCCAAGCTGTAAAGTCCAAAACCCCAAAACGTGGCAAATGATAAGAATGCTGCCACAGTCCATGCAACCTAACCTGTAAACACAATCCTCAGACTGACTCGAGGATTATAAAACAAATCACACGGGTCAGACTACTTCTAGTGTGAGTGAAGTAAGATCTATGAACAATAATTGTCTCAATCAACAAAAAGGAAAAGAAAGCGCCGCATGTATAAACCAACATGAGGCATATATGTGTGTGTGAACCAACATGCCAATTTGGTTTCTTAAACAATTCATTTAATCAAACAAGGGTTTTAAACCAAAATTATCGTATGTAATCCAATACGATACCAATCCAATTATCATATGTAACACAATGAATAAGTTCATACACACATTCTCCAAAGATACTGGGTTTTCAAAATCAACTTTAATAATTTCCAAAAATCATAAGATAAAGAAAGTTGTATTATGGGAATTGTGGGATAAATATAACATGACTCATAGAATATACTAAAAAACAGACGCTAGTATTGTAAAATCACAGTGGTAGAGCTCGAGCGCGCGCGCGGAGACATCAACCCGTAACCTACTCATAACGCCATAATACACCTGGCGATCAACCCAGGATAACCAAGACGGTGTAAGGCAAAGGCCGTATGCTACCCGTTCACGGATCTACACGTAGGACCCCCACGCCTCCATCCATCATAGTCCGTGACCCGCCGATCGGGGATCCCGATCAAAAATAAGATTAGCCCTATGTAGCAGACCGTTGACCTTTGGTGGTAAAAGGGCATGTGATATACCCCCGATTCAGGTAGCGACCCTGAATCAGGTCGGCCAAGGTGGAGTTTTGGCCCATTGGTACAACAGAGTCCAATCTATCCCGACCCAAAAATCAAAGCGTTTGTAATTTCAAAACACTTCCAAAAAAGTCAATGACAACAACATCTTCCAATAAAACCTTTGATAAACCCAGTATAATATTCAAAAAGCAAATAAAATTTAGCAAAACAATTATGCGTATAAAAGAAAATAATTACATCTCCGTTTCGCATTAACACACAAGTACCTCATAATACTTATGTATCAAGGCGAAACACAGAAAACTAATTTATTGTATTAAAATTATTAAAAATTCGTTAAGTTAGAAAAAATTGATAACAATTAATTTAATTAAAAAGGCAAGCTTTAGTATTCAAAAAAAGTAATCAAAATTCCAAATAAAATGTTCTATTTTCGTACACAATTTTATCAAGGATTATAATAATAAGTAATATAAAAATAAATTATGATGAATCTTTTAAAATTTCATTATTCTTCTTTGAAAGCTTTTCTTTAAATAAACTTATTTTCAAATCACGAATATATAATTACCTTCAAATTCAACATTACTTTCAAAAAGAATCACTGAATTTCATATAGAATCCACCTCAGTCTGTAATTCATAATAAATAAAATAAATTTCGAAAAATTCTAAATTTTTAATATGTTGTTCATAACTCATTTACAAATCATCAGTAAAAATTTCATACAAAAATATGGCCATTTGATGGGTTAAATCATAGTATTACAGCAGGTGTTTTTAGACAGACCTTAGTGCGAAAATCTGCACTTATACACCTCTGTAAACGATTGATTCAACCTATCAAATCTCATTATTTTTCAATGAAATTTTTACACACTATTCTAATATGAGTTTTAAACAACATATTTAAATTTCAGAATTTTATAAATTTTTCTCTAATTGTTATGAATTTCGTATTGACAGCCACTGCTGTTACAAAATCTGGGCAAATATATTATTGTAAATAATTGATTTCACCAATCAAAATACAATATTTTTCGGTGAAATTTTCAGAGCATATGAGCATACATGTAGAAAATAACATATCAAAATTTCATAAATTTATGATTTTTTTTCTTTTTTTTTCCCTTCTCCTTCTTCTATTTTTCCTTATGCATTAATTTCCTTTTAACTTTGTTGTATGCTTTTGAGGCATTTCAACGTACAGTTAGTGTGCATTAGCAACTATATTATGTATGAAAGCTTAATCTTTTTTTTTTCAATTGTAGCAACCATATAACAATTCCATTCCAATTCATACTATACCCAAAATCCAAGTTCAATTCTAACATGTCATATAGAAGAAGGGGACAAAAAGCAATAATCTATAAAGAATCCTTCTTTAGGTTTACATGCAAACACCAAACTAGTAAATAGAAAAATAGAATTGAACTTCACTCACCTACATCTCCAAAAAGCAACCTACAAGCTCTAGGTCAGTTAGCCTATGATTGCTTGCCTTTCACCTTTCCAATTGTCTTAGAATTGAGATTGTTTTCTTTTAACTTTTGATTGTAAAGAGAGATTTGTGTTTGAGTGGGAGGATTTGAAATTAGATTTTCTGCGTTCTCTTCTTTTTTCTTTCTGTTTCTGTTTTGTGAATACGTACGGTAAAGTAATTGAGGAGAGGGAATGATATATTTATTATAAAGCCCCTCCTCTAGAATGTTCTACCAATTAGCCCTTAATTTATTATTTCACCCTTTTTTTCTTTTCAATACAATGTATTCTCTTTATTTTGTTCTTGTTCTAGAAATTTCTTTTGCTTAACATTATTTTATTCACTTTCTAGATCTTTCCAACATGATATTATAAAAAAATGATTTTATGATTATTTTATTATAATTATTATTATTTTATATAATTTGTAAAGTAGTATGAAAATTTCACCTTTTTTTTTCTTTTCAATGCATAACATGAGAATTGACATAAAACATTATTTTACTAAAGCTTTTCCTTATATATTTTTTTAAACTTTTTAAGTAACAACTCCTCTACTCTTTTTTTTTCTAAAAAAATTAATTCATTAAATAAATTCCTTACTAAAATAAAACATACAATTCATTACACATAATATACATAACAAATAAGTCACTGATCATTCATTTCCCTCTTATCCACTTTAATATTTTATTTCAATTTTTCAAACAAAATATTTATTTATTTATTTACTTTATCATTATTAACAAATAAATTATAATTTTTTTTTAAACTTTTCCTTTCTTTTTTTTTTCCTATTATTCCTAATTGTAAATCCACATAAAAAAAATTCTCATCAAAACTTTTCATACATAATACACATTTTATCTAATGTAATTAGTTATCACTCTTTCATAAAAAAAACATATCATTCTCAATGTTTAACTTTTCAAATAGTTAGGGTTAATAAAATGGTTCATCTATTAAAATAAATTACACTACCACTAAAAAGACAAATTTTATAACTCCAAATAAAAGTAAATGAATTTGTTACTATTTATTTTCCGCTCAACCCCATTAATATTAAATTCCCATTTTTTTCATTTATCTATTATTTTATTTTCTCCATAAATATTTAATTGTTTATTATTATTATCTAATTAATTATCAATTTATTAAGTTGATTCCCAATTGAGTATCCCTAAAAATTGGGTTGTTACAGACTTTCCCCCTTACAAAAATTGCGTCCTCGCAATTTCTACGTAAGGGCGATATCAGCGCTAGGAGCAGCATTAGGAGCGGATGCTGCCTGAGGCATGATCCGCATCAACTCTAACCACTGCTCCATAGTCAAACAGGGATGCCTTCCAGCCATCTTTCTCACTACTCTGCATAGTGAGAAATGTTGTTAAGCTGGAATTAAATTAATTCTCATACTAAAAAGATCAAAGGTTTGAGGTTTTGGTTTAGGCATGTATGACTATTATTATATCATGGAAGTGATACTTATGGTATATAGACATGTACAATGCTTCTATTGCTTTGTGCTACCTTATATTCTAAATATATTCTATACTATTGTTAACCTGGGCTCTGATACCAAAAATGTAACGCCTGGCCTCTATTCCCTTGCCAACCAAGAGCAATACGAAGTATTACTGTCAGAAAGCACGGAGAATGGGACTCGATAGGGCTAAATGTTGTACTCATTCCCTTGAACTGACACTGGCACGAGAAATTTTAGGACTTTTTTTTTCTACTTACCATTCATGCGCAGTGTTGGTTCAAAGCAATGGTACAAGATAAAAAAATTTCCAGGTTACATAGTACAAAATATAATAGAATGTAAAGTTCAGCACAAAAACAGCATAATGCATAATACATATCATAATAGTAATGTCCACAATACATAGTCCATAGTACATATCACCTCCAAAATACATAATAACATACATACCATATTACATATATCAACTACTCCTAAGTCCAAGCTGTAAAGTCCAAAACCCTAAAACGTGGCAAATGATAAGAATGCTGCCACAGTCCATGCAACCTAACCTGTAAATACAATCCTCAGACTGACCCGAGGATTATAAAACAAATCACACGGGTCAGACTACTTTTAGTGTGAGTGAAGTAAGATAAATGAATAATAATTGTCTCAATCAACAAAAAGGAAAAGAAAGCGCCGCATGTATAAACCAACATGAGGCATATATGTGTGTGTGAACCAACATGCCAATTTGGTTTCTTAAACAATTCATTTAATCAAACAACGTTTTTAAACCAAAATTATCGTATGTAATCCAATACAATATCAACCCAATTATCATATGTAACACAATGAATAAGTTCATACACACATTCTCCAAAGATACTGGGTTTTCAAAATCAACTTTAATATTTTCCAAAAATCATAAGATAAAGAAAGTTGCATTATGGGAATTATGGGATAAATATAACATGACTCATAAAATATACCAAATAAACAGACGCTAGTATTGTAAAATTACAGTGGTAGAGCTCGAGCGCGCGCGGAGACATCAACCCCGTAACCTACTCATAACGCCATAATACACCCGGCGATCAACCCAGGATAACCAAGACGGTGTAAGGCAAAGGCCGTATGCTACCCGTTCACGGATCTACATGTGGGACCCCCACGCCTCCATCCATCATAGTCCATGACCCGCCGATCGGGGATCCCGATCAAAAATAAGATTAGCCCTATGTAGCAGACCGTTGACCTTTGGTGGTAAAAGGGCATGTGATATACCACCGATTCAGGTAGCGACCCTGAATCAGGTCGGCTGTAACAACCCTGATTTTTGAGGTTACCTATTAATACTAAATTATAACGGTAGTTATAATTTAATATTGTAAATTAAAATAAAATTGAAGATTTTAAATTGTTTATTTGGAATAAACAATGAATTTTGGAAATTAAAATGAGAAAATAAAGTTTGGAACTTTATTTTATTTGTTTGGGTTTATAATAAATGGAAAATAGTTTTTATTTAGAGAAAATGCAATAATTGTATTAATTATTGGCAATTACTTCTTTTAATAATTTTTAAAGGAAGTATTTGATTTTTAAAGGCTGTTTATTTAAATAAAAAGGTTGAAATTATTGTAAAAATGAGCTTTAATTATAAATTTGAGTTTAGAATGGTTAGTTATATTTTTCTAGGAAAGAAAAATATTTTTATGGAATTTTGGAAGTTAAAAATAAGATTTTGTGCATTTATTTGTGGAAATTATGTATTTTTGTAAAATAAAGGTTTTTATTAATAAAAATGTTTTAAAAACTAAAATTATCTTTTTTTTTAATGATGTAAACATTTTATTTAATATGTATGTAAGTTCACATATTTTGTTTGGTTTAAAAACTTGAGGGAAATGTAATTTGTTTTGTAAAATAGTGTAACTTAAGCATAGTTGTTTATGTACATGAATCAAAACTTAGGCCATTTGATTTTTCTTTTAAATGTTGGGTCCAAGCCCACTTAGCCTAAATTTGAAAGAAGGAAATGAGAAAACAAATTGTCTGTACGTTCATTTTCCTACCTCACCTTCTTCTTCCTCAAAGGCAGAAAATCAAAAGAGAAACCATCCCTCTTTTAAGAATCCAAGCTTCAAATTCCAAAATCAATCTTTTGCTGAAAATTATTAAATTAAAGCTTTTTCAATAGGTAATCAATATCTAAACCTTATAATTTCATTAAATTCCTGATTTGAGAAGTAGGTTTCTAATTTACTCTATATCTTGTGTTGCATGTTTGTAAAGCTTTATTTTTAGGTTATTGAAGCCATTTTCTAGGTCAAATCTCTTTTCTTTGCAAGCAAAATAATTTAATTTGCTGCCAACAAATCCTAAGGTGAGTATTATCTCACACTTCTAACTTAAATAAGCTTGAATGTCAATTACATGTTGTCTTCTTTGTTGTTTGCTGAAGAAAAAAAAAATTCCAGAGTTGAACCTGAAACTAATTTAACCATATCTCTCTCGTTTCTTATCCAAATTTGATGATTTTAGATGTTCTGGAAATCTTAGGCTTTTAGCTAAAAGTTTCATGTTTTGAATTTTATGAATTTTTGAGTGTAATTCGGTCGAAAATGCACTTATTTGTCGTTGTCCCGAGAGCAAAAGACAGTGACAATGAATCCAGACCTAAAAATTATTTTGAGCATATCTTTTGACTCGTAAGTCCAAATAAGACGAATCTTTTTTTGAATTCTAGCTACGAAAATTATCTACAACTTTCATGTTTTATGATTTATCAAATTCTATGACATACAAGGTCGAATTATCTCTTTAAGCCGCAGCCCTGTTGTTATGTTAATTGTTCACAGTTTTGCAATTTTGGACCTGAGAATTAAAATCATCATAACTTTTAGCTCGGTTGTCCAAATTGGATGATTCTTTTTCTGTGATTTTTATTTTTCAATGCTCTTCAACTTTCATGTTTTAATATTTAACAAATTCTAGCTTATACAGGATCAAAATGGCTCTTTAAGCCGTAGCCCTGTTGTTATGCATATTATTCTTAGTTTTATAATTTTATACCTGAGAATTAGAATTGCCATAACTTTTGACTGGAATGTCCGAATTAGTTGATTCTTTTTCTGACTTTAAGATATGACAATTATCTTCAACTTACATGTTTTATGTATTCTCAAATTTTGAGTTTAAAAGGTGTAAACTGGCAATACAAGCCGCAGGCCTGAGTTCTTTTGCAATGTTTGACCATTTTCCGTTGAATTGTTTTTAAATTCGATGATTCGAGCATTTTTTTAGAGATGGTTCTAAAAGGCCAACTCCTACTAATAGAAAAGCCGACATTAACATTGATTCGCACTATGAATTGACGGTTTCATTTGGGTTTAATCGCATGTTAATTTTATTGAATTTTCATCGATTTTTGCTGTTTCTGTGCACGTGTTTTCTAAACCGTTTTCGAAATGATTTTCAAAATGGAAAAGCATTCAAAGTAAATGTCTTACAAAAATTTATAATTATTTTATGTATATAATACACACTTTTATACTATTCGAACATATGAGAAAGAGAATTAAACGATTTAGTAAAACACGTGGTATGGGACATGTGCGTTTACTATTTCGGTTAATTTCGGACTTGTACGATCGAAGCTATTTGAGATTATTGATTCTGATATGTTTTGCCAGTTTATGACGCATTTTGAGTTTTATAATTCCTATTTATTGGAATTATTTAAGATGGTCAATATTTGGCAAGTATTATGGTTTGAGATCTCCTATGTAGGAGTATGGTCGATGAGAACCATCATGATGTTTAATTCATGATGTTTTATTTACTTGCCAATGATATAGGGCAAGCCTCGAGTTTATGATTTCATATTTTGAGGTTTATGGTTTATGACGAACCATCATGATGTTTTCACTTGTCGAGGAGATGAGACAAGTTACGATGCCATTTAATACTTGTAGATGAGATGAGACGAGTGATGTCTTTTTATCACTTGCCAATGAGACGAGGCAAGATATGGTTTTCTGAGTTTTATGTTGTTTCTAGTGTGGCATCGACTAGCGGCTAGTAAACTGCTAAGTGCGAACGTGTGGTATGGGACACTCGTTAACACTTTTTGGGTTCCTATCCGTGAGTTTGTGACACATTCACGATGTTTACCTAACAGAACTGCTTGGAGAGGTGTTAGCGACCTTATCATAAGGACGAACTGCTTGGGAGGTGTTAGCGACCTTGTTAGGGCTGACAAAATAGCTTGGAGAGGTGTTAGCGACCTTGTCATGAGGACGAACTGCTTTGGAAGGTGTCAGCGACCTTGTTAGGGCAGACAAAATAGCTTGGAGAGGTGTTAGCGACCTTGTCATGAGGACGAACTACTTTGGGAGGTGTTAGCGACCTTGTCTGAGACTTCAGCCATCTGAGTTTAGCACGTGCAGCATTGCTTCGGCATTACAATCGGGGATTTGGCCAATTCGAATTTTCTGAGTTTCTGTTTTATTGTGATTTCACCTTTTTAAGATGTTTTATTACATCGATAGCCTAGTGCTATATGAGATGTTATATATATGGAGATTTCAATTATGATGTTTGAACTCTTATCGAGTTCCTTGAGTTATGAGTTTTAATAATTTTAGGATTTTATAAGATATTCTGGTTTTGCCATTTTGGCAAGTTGAGATTGAGGTTTATATACATTTATACCGATGAGATGAGGTATAATTGAATTTATAGATTCATCTATAGTTGAATTTTGGATCATCCTATTTGAGAATGTTTTATGTTTGCCATTTCAACGAGAGTTGTATTGATATTTCTCTTTTTGAGGGTTTATGGTTCATGGAAACCATGCAGACATTTTGGGATGTCACCGATAATATGAGACACTTGTGTTTGATTTGAGTATTGAGTTTGAGTTACCTCCTTCGAGGTATTTGCTCACTTAAGTAGCGTTTGTTACTTAAGTGTTGAGCTTATAATTTTATCGATTCATTCTTCTCTCTCGAGAAGAAGTATCTTCGTGTCTATTCAGCTTCATATTACCGATATTGACTGATTTGTGTAGCTAGACTGACCCGTGTATTTATACTCGGGTCAGACTGAGTTGTTTCAGATATCATGTATTGGACTTAGCTTGAAGTGAATGCTGGATATCAGCTCCCCTTTCTCTTGAGCAATTTCTGTCCTTTCGCATACTCTGATGTATTTATATTTGATTCAATGTATATGGTATGGTAGTGAACCATCTTTATTGTATTCATATTGTATTGTACTAAACATGTATCATTGTATATGTATATACATGATGTTGATTACTGTTCTGTGATGTGCTTTACATTTAGTTATTGTATTTTGTTTTGATAGATCTGTTAGCCACCTATAGTTTTGGATTATGCATTTACTGTGTATGTCGATCCATTGAGATAGAAAAGAAAAATCATATTGCATTTATCGACGTATTCAATAGATGTTTAAGACAAAGTTATAGATGGTCGTCCTTAACCAGCCCTATCTCCGCTTTAGTAGACGGAATTACTCGTTAATTCTCTTTACTAAGGTGGGTCTCGGGGTGGGGCGTTACAGCTTGGTATCAGAGCTGTGGTCAGAACAAAGTAGAATAAACATAGAACAGTACGTATATCATGATACGTCGAAGTACAATACGAGTGAATCATTGTCCTTTATTCGAGCTTGTTTTCGAATCGTGCTTTGATTATTTTTTGAGTATTGGGTTATGTTGAGATGGAATATGTCTGGGAATATATATTGTATTCCATAGTATTCCATAATTGAGTTTGATGTTATCTTATCTTATGAATGATCTTATTTAGGATTATTCTATTCTTATTTTTGTCGATGCTAGTGAGTTCGTATCGATGAAGCTTATTGATTCCTTAGAGTATTCTTGTTGTTTCCTTTGAGAGTTGTGAATCGTATTGAGGGGATCCACAACGATTGACTTGTTTTGAGCATTCTAAGATTTATATTTGCTGATGCTTTTGTGAGTATTCGTTTGTTAATCACAATCTTGAGATGCATTTGATTTGAGAAGGATTGACTTATTTGATATTATGTCCAATCCTTTGTTCTATAGGATCCTATTGTATATTTAAGTTTCCTATTTTGACTGTTTTGTTATTTCTATCACTTTAGAATGTTAATAATGATTCCAATGTTTCTGTATTCACTCTTGAGTATCGAGATGTTGATGATATATGTCGAATTCCAGTCAAGGTGACTTTGTTGAGTTTTGTGAGTCTGTTTGGATTTGACATCCAATCAGGCAATCGAGTGTTGAGGTAACCTAATTCCTGACTTTTAGCCTTCGGCAATCCTTCCACTAGGACATCTGCTAAGGAATGAGGTGATTTTCAAGATTGTTTGAGGTTGATTGAGTTTATCATTCAGTTTCTTTGAGCTATCCTTTTCGAATACTCAATCGGTGTTATCCTTTGTAGCATTACTTTGTTTGAAGTAATGATTTGTTGTTTTGTGCATCTTCTCCTTCGAGAAGAATATCTTGCTTATCTTTTGTTTTGATGATTTCCGAGAGTGGCTCGTCGTCTTGTAGGAGTTGACGAACACTCCATCTCCTTCTATTGATTTTGTGAGTGGCGTATTCTTGGATATCTCGATGCATTCTCTTAATGTTCTTTGGTTTGAGTTTTTGAAGCTATATACATGAGTTTTAAAAAGAGAAATTGGAGATTTGAGATATTTTAAAAATCAAAGAATGTTTTGAGAATATATTTATATGAGTAGTATTCTTTCATAGTAATGATTTGAGAGTGTTGGGTTATCCATCGAGTAGTTAAGAGTTCTGGTCGATACGCTTAATCAACGTTATCGATAGGAATCTCCTAAATGCTATGATGAGGCAATCAGACACGATGATTTGTGTTTTAAGGATTGAGATTTTGAAAATAATATTTTGAGATTAAATATTAAATTTATTTTTGAATGATAATTGCAGCCATTGATTTTAGAAATGAATAATAGAGTGGCGAGGCAGTTTTGATCGTTCGGTCAACTCTGCAGCCAACAGATATATTTATTTATTAGAGACTCAACAGCGAGGCAATTCCATTCATTTATTTTTAAATTGTAAAGATGAGAATATAAATGAGATTATTTTTTATCTATGCTTTATTGGAAGTATATTTTGAGATTTTAGAATCTATATTATATACATTGGATGTTTTAAGGGAAGAGTATAATAAGAGAATTTAAACCCTTAATTTATTTTGAGGGATACTATTATGGATTTACAAAATTCTTTGGAAATTAATTTTGAAGTAAGAGAAGAAATTTGAATTTTAATTTTGAGTTTTAAATTACTTACTAAGTAATTCAGTAAAGAGTTTGAGAAATTTTCAAATGTTGAAAATTGAGATTTAAAATTTTAAAAGACGTTGAGGTTTAAAATTCTAAATATCTTGGATTAAAAGATAATTCGAGCTTATATCCTTATTCTTGAGTATATTCTATCTTTGAGCTATTATCAACGACGTGCATACTTCGCGATCATTCGAGTTTGGTGGCCTTGTAAGAAGCCATCTTGTAATTTATCTATCTTGTCTATTGTGTCTACCCTGTTGTGAGAATGTACTTTCCGTTATTTATGCAGAAAATCATATTGATGATCTTCTTTATTGCTTTGGGTTCGGGTTTAAGTGAATTTGATCCCGACTCTATTCGTAGAGTGTTTTTGGAAATCAATCATTTTCGATTGATTAATTGTTGAGCATCTTATTGAGTTTTGATTCAAGACGGGACATCTTCGAAATTCTTTCGAGATACTTGGAAAATTCGATGGTTTGCCAATCATTATATTAACATTTGATGGAACATTGGATTAACCAAGTGAGTTTTTCCTTGTTTCTCTCTACCATTCTATGTTGAGAGTATGAATGGTTTGAGTTTCGAGCTTGTCTTTTATCCTTTTTCGATTGAATTTTTGTGTTGTTTACGGCTCTTTCTCTAGAAATTGCGTGGACGCAATTTTGTTAAGGGGGGAAGTCTGTAACAACCCTGATTTTTGAGGTTACCTATTAATACTAAATTATAACAGTAGTTATAATTTAATATCGTAAATTAAAATAAAATTGAAGATTTTAAATTGTTTATTTGGAATAAACAATGAATTTTGGAAATTAAAATGAGAAAATAAAGTTTGGAACTTTATTTTATTTGTTTGGGTTTATAATAAATGGAAAATAGTTTTTATTTAGAGAAAATGCAATAATTGTATTAATTATTGGCAATTACTTCTTTTAATAATTTTCAAAGGAAGTATTTGATTTTTAAAGGCTGTTTATTTAAATAAAAAGGTGGAAATTATTGTAAAAATGAGCTTTAATTATAAATTTGAGTTTAGAATGGTTAGTTATATTTTTCTAAGCAAGAAAAATATTTTTATGGAATTTTGGAAGTTAAAAATAAGATTTTGTGCATTTATTTGTGGAAATTATGTTTTTTTGTAAAATAAAGGTTTTATTAATAAAAATGTTTTAAAAACTAAAATTATCTTTTTTTTTATGATGTAAACATTTTATTTAATATGTATGTAAGTTCACATATTTTGTTTGGTTTAAAAACTTGAGGGAAATGTAATTTGTTTTGTAAAATAGTGTAACTTAAGCATAGTTGTTTATGTACATGAATCAAAACTTAGGCCATTTGATTTTTCTTTTAAATGTTGGGTCCAAGCCCACTTAGCCTAAATCTGAAAGAAGGAAATGAGAAAACAAATTGTCTGTACGTTCATTTTCCTATCTCACCTTCTTCTTCCTCAAAGGCAGAAAATCAAAAGAGAAACCATCCCTCTTTTAAGAATCCAAGCTTCAAATTCCAAATTAAATTAATCTTTTGCTGAAAATTATTAAATTAAAGCTCTTTCAATAGGTAATCAATATCTAAACCTTATAATTTCATTAAATTTCTGATTTGAGAAGTAGGTTCCTAATTTACTCTATATCTTGTGTTGCATGTTTGTAAAGCTTCATTTTTAGGTTATTGAAGCCATTTTCTAGGTCAAAGCTCTTTTCTTTGCAAGCAAAATCATTTAATTTGCTGCCAACAAATCCTAAGGTGAGTATTATCTCACACTTCTAACTTGAATAAGCTTGAATGTCAATTACATGTTGTCTTCTTTGTTGTTTGCTGGAAAAAAAAAATTCCAGAGTTGAACCTGAAACTAATTTAACCATATCTCTCTCGTTTCTTATCCAAATTTGATGATTTTAGATGTTCTGGAAAGCTTAGGCTTTTAGCTAAAAGTTTCATGTTTTGAGTTTTATGAATTTTTGAGTGTAATTCGGTCAAAAATGCACTTCTTTGTCGCTATCCTGAGAGCAAAAGACAGTGACAATGAATCCAGACCTGAAAATTGTTTTGAGCATATCATTTGACTCGTAAGTCCAAATAAGGAGATTATTTTTTTGAATTCTAGCTACGACAATTCTCTACAACTTTACTGTTTTATGATTTATCAAATTCTATGACATACAAGGTCGAATTGGCTCTTTAAGCCGCAGCCCTGTTGTTATGTTAATTGTTCACAGTTTTGCAATTTTAGACCTGAGAATTAAAATCGTCATAACTTTTGGCTCGATTGTCCAAATTGGATGATTCTTTTTCTTTGATTTATATTTTTCAATGCTCTTCAACTTTCATGTTTTAAGATTTAACAAATTCTAGCTTCTACAGGGTGAAAATGGCTCTTTAAGCCGTAGCCCTGTTGTTATGCATATTATTCTCAGTTTTATAATTTTATACCTGAGAATTAGAATTGCCATAACTTTTGACTGGAATGTCCGAATTAGTTGAATATTTTTCTGACTTTAAGGTATGATAATTATCTTCAACTTATGTGTTTTATGTTTTCTCAAATTTTGAGTATAAAAGGTGCAAACTGGCAATACAAGCCGCAGGCCTGAGTTCTTTTGCAATGTTTGACCATTTTCCGTTGAATTGTTTTTAAATTCGATGATTCGAGCATTTTTCTAGAGATGGTTCTAAAAGGTACACTCTTACTAATAGAAAAGCCGACATTAATATTGATTCGCACTATGAATTGACGGTTTCATTTGGGTTTTATCGTATGTTAATTTTATTGAATTTTCATCGATTTTTGCTGTTTCTGTGCACGTGTTTTCTAAACCGTTTTCAAAATGATTTTCAAAATGGAAAAGCATTCAAATTAAATGTGTTACAAAAATTTATAATTATTTTATATATATAATACACACTTTTATACTATTCGAACATATGAGAAAGAGAATTAAACGATTTAGTAAAACACGTGGTATGGGACATGTGCGTTTACTATTTCGGTTAATTTCGGACTTGTACGATCGAAGCTATTTGAGATTATTGATTCTGAGATGTTTTGCCAGTTTATGACGCATTTTGAGTTTTATAATTCCCATTTATTGGAATTATTTAAGATGGTCAATATTTGGCAAGTATTATGGTTTGAGATCTCCTATGTAGGAGTATGGTCGATGAGAACCATCATGATGTTTTATTTACTTGCCAATGATATAGGGCAAGCCTCGAGTTTATGATTTCATATTTTGAGGTTTATGGTTTATGATGAACCATCATGATGTTTTCACTTGTCGAGGAGATGAGACAAGTTACAATGCCATTTAATACTTGTAGATGAGATGAGACGAGTATGATGTCTTTTTATCACTTGCCAATGAGACGAGGCAAGATATGATTTTCTGAGTTTTATGTTGTTTCTAGTGTGGCATCGACTAGCGGCTAGTAAACTGCTAAGTGCGAACGTGTGGTATGGGACACTCGTTAACACTTTTTGGGTTTCTATCCGTAAGTTTGTGACACATTCACGATGTTTACCTAACAAAACTGCTTGGAGAGGTGTTAGCGACCTTGTTATAAGGACGAACTGCTTGGGAGGTGTGAGCGACCTTGTTAGGGCTGACAAAATAGCTTGGAGAGGTGTTAGCGACCTTGTCATGAGGACGAACTGCTTTGGGAGGTGTCAGCGACCTTGTTAGGGCAGACAAAATAGCTTGGAGAGGTATTAGCGACCTTGTCATGAGGACGAACTGCTTTGGGAGGTGTTAGCGACCTTGTCTGAGACTTTAGCTATCTGAGTTTAGCCCGTGCAGCATTGCTTCGGCATTACAATCGGGGATTTGGCCAATCCGGATTTTTTGAGTTTCTGTTTTATTGTGATTTCACCTTTTTAAGATGTTTTATTACATCAATAGCCTAGTGCTATATGAGATGTTATATATATGGAGATTTCAATTATGATGTTTGAACTCTTATCGAGTTCCTTGAGTTATGAGTTTTAATAATTTCAGGATTTTATAAGATATTCTGGTTTTGCCATTTTGGCAAGTTGAGATTGAGGTTTATATACATTTATACCGATGAGATGAGGTATAATTGAATTTGGAGATTCATCTACAGTTGAATTTTGGATCATCCTATTTGATAATGTTTTATGTTTGCCATTTCAACGAGAGTTGTATTGATAGTTCTCCTTTTGAGGGTTTATGGTTCATGGAAACCATGCAGACATTTTGGGATGTCACCGATAATATGAGACACTTGTGTTTGATTTGAGTATTGAGTTTGAGTTACCTCCTTCGAGGTATTTGTTCACTTAAGTAGCGTTTGTTACTTAAGTGTCGAGCTTATAATTTTATCGATTCATTCTTCTCTCTTGAGAAGAAGTATCTTCGTGTCTATTCAGCTTCATATTACCGATATTGACTGATTTGTGTAACTAGACTGACCCGTGTATTTATACTCGGATCAGACCGAGTTGTTTCAGTTATCATGTATTGGACTTAGCTTGAAGTTGATGCAGGATATCAGCTCCCCTTTCTCTTGAGCAATTTCTGTCCTTCCGCATACCCTGATGTATTTATATTTGATTCAATGTATATGGTATGGTAGTGAACCATCTTTATTGTATTCATATTGTATTGTACTAAACATGTATCATTGTATATGTATATACATGATGTTGATTACTGTTCTGTGATGTGCTTTACATTTAGTTATTGTATTTTGTTTTGATAGATCCGTTAGCCACCTATAGTTTTGGATTATGCATTTACTGTGTATGTCGATCCATTGAGATAGAAAAGAAAAATCATATCGCATTTATCGACGTATTCAGTAGATGTTTAAGACAAATTTATAGATGGTCGCCCTTAACCAGCCCTTTTCTCCGCTTTAGTAGACGGAATTACTCGTTAATTCTCTTTACTAAGGTGGGTCTCGGGGTGGGGCGTTACATCGGCCAAGGTGGAGTTTTGGCCCATTGGTACAACAGAGTCCAATCCATCCCGACCCTAAAATCAAAGCGTTTGTAATTTCAAAACACTTCCAAAAAAGTCAATGACAACAACATCTTCCAATAAAACCTTTGATAAACCCAGTATAATATTCAAAAAGCAAATAAAATTTAGCAAAACAATTATGCATATAAAAGAAAATAATTACATCTCCGTTTCGCATTAACACACAAGTACCTCATAATACTTATGTATCAAGGCGAAACACAGAAAACTAATTTATTGTATTAAAATTATTAAAAATTCGTTAAGTTAGAAAAAATTGATAACAATTAAATTAATTAAAAAGGCCAGCTTTAGTATTCAAAAAAAGTAATCAAAATTCCAAATAAAATGTTCTATTTTCGTACACAATTTTATCAAGGATTATAATAATAAGTAATATAAAAATAAATTATGATGAATCTTTTAAAATTTCATTATTCTTCTTTGAAAGCTTTTCTTTAAATAAACTTATTTTCAAATCACGAATATATAATTACCTTCAAATTCAACATTACTTTCAAAAAGAATCACTGAATTTCATATAGAATCCACCTCAGTCTGTAATTCATAATAAATAAAATAAATTTCGAAAAATTCTAAATTTTTAATATGTTGTTCATAACTCATTTACAAATCATCAGTAAAAATTTTATACAAAAATATGGCCATTTGATGGGTTAAATCATAGTATTACAGCAGGTGTTTTTAGACAGACCTTAGTGCGAAAATCTGCACTTATACACCTCTGTAAACGATTGATTCAACCTATCAAATCTCATTATTTTTCAATGAAATTTTTACACACTATTCTAATATGAGTTTTAAACAACATATTTAAATTTCAGAATTTTATAAATTTTTCTCTAATTGTTATGAATTTCGTATTGACAGCCACTGCTGTTACAAAATCTGGGCAAATATATTATTGTAAATAATTGATTTCACCAATCAAAATACAATATTTTTCGGTGAAATTTTCAGAGCATATGAGCATACATGTAGAAAATAACATATCAAAATTTCATAAATTTATGATTTTTTTTCTTTTTTTTTCCCTTCTCCTTCTTCTATTTTTCCTTATGCATTAATTTCCTTTTAACTTTGTTGTATGCTTTTGAGGCATTTCAACGTACAGTTAGTGTGCATTAGCAACTATATTATGTATGAAAGCTTAATCTTTTTTTTTCAATTGTAGCAACCATATAACAATTCCATTCCAATTCATACTATACCCAAAATCCAAGTTCAATTCTAACATGTCATATAGAAGAAGGGGACAAAAAGCAATAATCTATAAAGAATCCTTCTTTAGGTTTACATGCAAACACCAAACTAGTAAATAGAAAAATAGAATTGAACTTCACTCACCTACATCTCCAAAAAGCAACCTACAAGCTCTAGGTCAGTTAGCCTATGATTGCTTGCCTTTCACCTTTCCAATTGTCTTAGAATTGAGATTCTTTTCTTTTAACTTTTGATTGTAAAGAGAGATTTGTGTTTGAGTGGGAGGATTTGAAATTAGGTTTTCTGCGTTCTCTTCTTTTTTCTTTCTGTTTCTGTTTTGTGAATACGTACGGTAAAGTAATTGAGGAGAGGGAATGATATTTTTATTATAAAGCCCCTCCTCTAGAATGTTCTACCAATTAGCCCTTAATTTATTATTTCACCCTTTTTTCCTTTTCAATACAATGTATTCTTTTTATTTTGTTCTTGTTCCAGAAATTTCTTTTGCTTAACATTATTTTATTCACTTTCTAGATCTTTCCAACATGATATTATAAAAAAAATGATTTTATGATTATTTTATTATAATTATTATTATTTTGTATAATTTGTAAATTAGTATGAAAATTTCTCCTTTTTTTTTCTTTTCAATGCATAACATGAGAATTGACATAAAACATTATTTTACTAAAGCTTTTCCTCATATATTTTTTAAACTTTTTAAGTAACAACTCCTCTACTCTCTTTTTTTCTAAAAAAATTAATTCATTAAATAAATTCCTTACTAAAATAAAACATACAATTCATTACACATAATATACATAACAAATAAGTCACTGATCATTCATTTCCCTCTTATCCACTTTAATATTTTATTTCAATTTTTCAAACAAAATATTTATTTATTTATTTACTTTATCATTATTAACAAATAAATTATGATTTTTTTTAAACTTTTCCTTTCTTTTTTCTTCATATTATTCCTAATTGTAAATCCACATAAAAAAAATTCTCATCAAAACTTTTCATACATAATACACATTTTATCTAATGTAATTAGTTATCACTCTTTCATAAAAAAATATATATCATTCTCAATGTTTAACTTTTTAAATAGTTAGGGTTAATAAAACGGTTCATCTATTAAAATAAATTACACTACCACTAAAAAGACAAATTTTATAACTCCAAATAAAAGTAAATGAGTTTGTTACTATTTATTTTCCTCTCAACCCCATTAATATTAAATTCCCATTTTTTTCATTTTTCTATTATTTTATTTTCTCCATAAATATTTAATTGTTTATTATTATTATTGTCTAATTAATTATCAATTTATTAAGTTGATTCCCAATTTAGTATCCCTAAAAATCGGGTTGTTACAATGGGACTCAAGCAAGGGTTCCTCGTTTATCTTAGGATTGTAATGAGTTCTTCGATGAGACTTCTAATTCAACTGGAAACACGGTCTTTAATCTGTAGGCTAAAATGAATGTAGTATGCCCAATTGTGGACTTGTGAGTCGTTCGGTAAGCCCATTGTGCTATGGGAAATTCATTGATCTAGTTGCTCTTGGTCTTCATTAATAGCCTCTTTAGGATTGAGTTGATTATCTTGTTTACCGCCTTCATATGTCCATTCACTTACCAGTGTACTATAGTTGCAAATTTATTTTCAATTTGATACTTGTTGTAGAAATCTTTGAATTCAACACTTTCAAATTAGGTTCCGTTGTCATTGATAATCTTCTGAGGATCTCCAAACTGACATATGATGTTTTTCACAACAAAGTTGATCATTTCTTCATGGTGATCGTGGCTAGTGTTTTTGCTTTAGCCTACTTTGTGAAGTAACCCACTGCAATGATCGCTTCTTCGCTCCTTCATTTGACATTGGTAGCACACCGATTATATCAAGTCTGCAAACTGTAAATGTCCACGGACCGACCATTTGGGTAAGCTCTATGGATAGGGCTCTAGGAACCTTCGTAAGTATTTGGCATATGTTCCACTTTTTAGTGTAATAAGTCGCATCTCGGTTGATCATTGCCTAAAATTATCCATAGTGAAGAATCATCCTTGCCAAAGTCTACCCCAAGTGTATTCACCACAGTTTTCTTCATGCACATTGGTAAGTGCCTTCTTGGCTTCTTCCTTAGTGACATATCGTATTAAAGGAGCAGAGAATCCTCTCCTATATAGTATTCTTCATGAATAACAAATCAATGTAATTTGTGTAGGAGTTTTCGTCATCCGTTTCTCCTATTTGGAGAGTTTTCTTTAGCAAATATTCTTTAATTAGAGTCATCAACGATTCCTCCATTTCGGCCTCCAAGATTAATATGACATCCATCTGGTTGATAATCAATGCTTACAAAACCTCCACTTGAACCAGTCCTATAAGCTACGCATCCCTCGGGCTGGCAAGTTTAGCCAATGCATTAGCTTTCGTGTTCTTCTCTCTAGGAATATACGTTATAGCACTACAACAAAAATACCCTTTAATAGCGTTTAAAAAACGCTATTAGAAGCTATTATAGCGTTTTTTCTTACGCTGT
Source organism: Allium cepa (assembly GCA_030765085.1). Classification (NCBI taxonomy): domain Eukaryota; kingdom Viridiplantae; phylum Streptophyta; class Magnoliopsida; order Asparagales; family Amaryllidaceae; genus Allium; species Allium cepa. The sequence continues at coordinate 1,030,020,404 of CM060929.1, forward strand.
ATATTAACATGTTGTAATAGGTCAGTGACCTATAACAGCAACATACAAAACGCTATAAAAGACGCTATGGACAAGGACATTTCATAGCGTTTTATGAGTGCTGTAAACATAACTTTTAATAGCCTTGGAAAGTCGCTATGAAGTGAAACTATAGCGTTTTCATGACTGCTATCACTACAACAAAAAGGACTTTTTATAGCGTGTAAAAACCGCTATAAAAACTTTCTATAGCATTATGAAACGTGCTATAGAACTTTTTATAACGCATTTTAGTTGCTATAAATATGTCGACATGCTATATTATTATAGCATTTGAACGCGCTATGGAATCATCGTGTCAACCTTTTATGACACATTGAAATGCTATAGAAAATTCATCACTATCTATTATAGCACCGTCTTATTGCTATGAAAACTATTTACTCTTTGCAAAATATTTTGTATAGCACTAACATGATGCTATAGCATAACAAAGCTGAACAAATTTTCTTTTTATTGCATAGTTAGAACGCTATAAAAAAAATCTATTGCACATTTTTTGCTGTCATAACATTCAAAGCTTACAATTTTCAATTCTATTTATATATTATAACTCAAAAAACCACATTCATCACATTAACATAAGTATACAAATTGAGTCATAAGCCAAATCACAAAATATATATATCCATAATATTTCATACATGAAGAATTAAACAAAAATATTTGTGATAAAAATTAAACATAAGTACATAAATTGAGTGTAGCATACCAAAACGATATATACTAAAAATATTTTAATGACCGTCGATAAGCATGACTGATTTAAAGGAGAAAGAGTGCGACATCGTGTATCAACCTCAAAAGCATCATACAACACCTATGAAGAAGAAACACAAACATACATATGTTAGTCAATATATACAAGTATGTATAAGTACAAAAGATGCATCGCCAAAGACTAAGTTACTGAAACTAGCATAACCCCTAATGAACCTGTTATTGTGATCAATCTATACCCTAATATACAAACAGAAATCCTAGTTATGTCAAAGTATTTGTTAATTAACAAACCTTGCCGAGAGCCCAATCTACAGAGTCAAAGTATGCACGCTCATTGTCCTGATCATTATATGAAATACACTAGTTGAATGCAATGTGACAAAATTATTTGTTAATTTTTATGTAAACATGATTAACAAAAGGAAACTTGCCTTTGAGATCAAAGGTTTCTTTTTTAATACAAGCCCACCATATTTTTTTCCATAGATGCCTGCATTAATTTAGTAAATTACTCAAAATCTTCCAGCATATAAAACAAATCATGCTGTGATGAATCCTCCAAATAATCAAATTGTTGCACAGTAGTATTAGTAAGTCAAGAGAATCAATATTTTTACTATGACCAGATATATATTTATAAAAATAGTCATATATCATCTTTTTATTCTGTCTTATTCATAAGTAAATTAAGTAATATAATAAAATGCCAAAGATTATAGAGGATTCCTTTCTAAGACTTTTTGTAAACCATATTGTAAATGAGGATATATTATGAAGTTTAAGATAAAATAGTCCTGAAAGAATATTAGGCATGGAACCAAATATACAAATATCATAATGGTCAATGATTTTTTTTTCTTTCGAGAAGTCGGTTAGGAAAAATAGATAAGTACAAATTAGCTAATCATCAATTTAAATTGTTATTTTCTTTACGAATTTGGCCTAACCTTCTGACTAAGATGTAACCATTAACATATTGTTTACCCAAAAAAGACAGAGAATAATTCGCTTTTAACTTCAAACTTATTGTGTAAAAAAAATGAATATAATCTATCCACATGCATTCAATGCTAGAAATCAATTGAACCGTTGTCATAAGACACGTCATAAACGTGATATGTCATAAGACTACATAACAAAGGGAGAAAATACCAACGACAAACTCACCTTTACTCTGAATCCTTGTAGTTCTAGTAATATATGCACTTCCATTTTAATCTCTAATTGCGACTCTCTGCACTTTTGAAACCTACCATACTCATGGACATCGGAAAATTAATACTAACATTGTTATCTGCAATAAAAGTAGAATTAGAATTATAAGAATATTTGTTGATGTTAAGGTAAACAAATTATAAAGATAGTTTATGGAGTCATGATTATTTGGACACTGGAGATGACACGAAAAGAATATGAAAACTAAACACAATATAGAGCAATTAATAGACACTGTTCACTTCTAATTCATTCCACACATGGTTGTCATACTCGAATAATATCACTTTCATACAACAAACGTATGGGATATACATACCTAGGCGTCCAGGTGATGCATTGCCCCTTTGTTTAGCACTGCGATTACCTTACAGCGCTAGTTAGTTTTGAAACCATTGAATTAATTGAAGTTTTTCATATGATGTCTCAGCGGTCCATAATTCCATATAGGTAAATCCCTAACTCCATATGGAACTTGACATGATGAAATCATAATCCAAATGCATAAAGCATTCCTGTGGTTGTGGGTTTACTAGAAAAATAAAAATTTAAATACTGGAACAACAATCTGGTGTAGTGTTGAAACTTTTGTTGAGACTTTTGTTGAGTATACAAGTTAAAAACATATAGTTCAATTGTGATTATCATACTTATTATCGGGGATATACATACCTAGGCATCTAGGTTTGGTTCAAAAGCATTTCGTGCTCTAAAACTTATGTAAATGACCTACAAAAGGTACAAGTTAATATTTAGTAGACAACATAAGAAAATTTCAAGTTAGCATGTGTTTTTACTGATTTAGCATTCATTTAATAAATATCTACTTTTCTTTTTTCAAAGGAACGGTATAAAAGTGGAATCCAACAGTAAACACAAATGATAACCTCATTGCCCACATGGAAAATATTACCAGCCAAATGATATATACAGCATTAATCATTTGCTTGTGGCACCAAAGAAAAATAACATAGATGTATGTATTTTAAATAATATAGACAAATGAATGTCAATAATAGTAAATGAAAGGTCATTGTAACGTGAAAGGACCATATGCCCAATTGGACAAATGCAAATACGATTCTATGTTGCTACTCTTGTAATCAAACCAAATGTTATGCATATATAATGTATGGGCTTATTTATCTCTTGATACGTAGAGGAATTGACTTTTGCCGTATCAACTTCATAGATTGGCAACTGATCACATTATTACGTTTCACGCAAATAGGAGCATCACTCCAAAATTTGTACTTACACTTACATAATCATATGCTACTGAATGTTTGTTAGCGTACAACTCTTTCGATCATTGTTTATTATGGGTTTAAATCTAGTGGAAAACATACTGAATCTATGCAGCTGAACATCATTGCTTTTAGTTTCGTTCCATTTATAGTACAAAATAAAACAAGTTTGCTGAACATGATAGAGTATTAGCACTTTCCAGAAAGTGAAGGCAAGAAGATAACAATAGAACACATACCAGTCCTCCAGGAACCAAATTGTATAGAACCCTTTCAGGTCTGGTGATTTCCATCATAATCTTCCTTTCAAGCTGAGCTAAATTTAGGCCAAATGCATGATAGTCAGCAAGTTTAGCATAGAAAATAGATAATAAGAAGTTACACTTTAACATTACACATATCTGAACCATAATATAATTTTTTGGAAAATTCAGACATCACCTCTCCTAAAGAATCAAGCATAGCGACTTCTGATTCCAAAGATGAGATCCATTCTCTCATACTTGGTAATGATTAAAGCAAAAAGGTTAGAATGAAATGTCAATACTTCATGAACAAACAAAGAGCAATTAAAGACTAGCATTAAATACGTACAGTAAAAAAGGGACCTTTTCATAATAGAATTGGTGAAATGAATGTTTGATGACATGTTCAGCAGCAAACTGACCCTCAGCGCAACTCAACAGATTCAGTATTGAGTAAAAGCTCAATCTAAAATGTACCGACTAAAGAAGGAGGTTTTCCCAAAACCATGTCTTTGAGTGTATCCATTTCCATCTAACACCATCGAGTAGCATTAAATAACAACTAAAACAGAGCTACAAACCAAAAATTATAACAAGATGCAGTAAAGTACATAATTTTAATACTGCTTAGAATAAGTAAGGAGAAATATGTGTTGCATTTTTATGGCTGGTCAAGTTGTATTTGCGGTTCTAAGAAAAAAAGTATACTATGGTTGTTATTAGAACATTGAAGAAAGTTTGATCACAAATTTCCATTTCCATACACACATATATACATATATAGAGAGACACACACATAATACTTGGCCAAACAACTGTACTAGCACACATTCCCATAGAATTTAAATAATTATGTATGTATATACATGTGTATTTATATACCTTCCCATCAATCATTATTAGACAAATGTCACGCTCATCCTTACCATGACGAGCAGCTCTTCCACTCATATGTACATATTACGATATGATAGATGGATGAACAAAGGAAAATTACCAATAAACTGTATATTTGTTCGGCACAGATTTAACTTCATTTATTTTAACCTGGATGTAATCTCCTGACCCAATGTGTCTATTGTTGTCACCATCCCATTTTATAACTGATATAAACACAATAGTTTTGCAAGTATGTTGAAGCCCATAGCAAACTGAAGGAAACAAAAACAATAAAGAATCGAGTATTTTAAAGCCGCAACTTCATTAAGTAATCAAGACAAGTAGAGTATCTGGAAAATGTTAATTCTATAGGTTGAAATCAAATCATTGTGTTAAGTACAATGCTACCTTATGAAGTACGCGGAACGTAAATGAAAATGAAAAAAGTTACATACTCTGGAACGCGCATTAGGAGTATGCATAATTGGAACGCACAGCCACAATGGAATACGCCTAGCCAAAATGCAAAACATTTTCGTAAAATTCTTTCTTACATAGAAACATGTATATTATTCTCAAAACTGATTTGAAATAATAATTCAATGTCTGTTTCTGTTTTTCACAAGTAATTGATATAACGTAAAATTGTATGCTTAAAGTCGTTGAAATGAACGTACTCGAACGTCGGAATCAACGTTTTCGAATATGATTTGTTTGCAATTTCCACAAGTAATCATTAGTTGTGAAATCCTAATGTACAGGGTTTTGGAACACGCGTATCATAATGGAATATGATTAAAATATGAATTGTGGTAACATAGATTAAGTATCAACGTTATATGTTTCTAGGATACAACATTTAAGCAGCGGTACTGATATTTTAGACAAAATGAATTGCAGTGAACTTACTGTCTCAGTAGCAAAAAGTGCTTTTACTAGGCTTTCTTAGAAGAGAAGCTCCACCAATTCCATGATTGTAGGCAGAAGCCCTGAATGGTGCACAACAATACCCTTTCGAAGAAGTAGGAGCATTAGTTCAATAGCTGGAAGAGTTTTATCTTCCTCACTCAAGCACAATATTTCTCTCTTGAACACATCTTCCACTGTTTCCTTTTCTTCTTCGGTGTTAAAGTCAAGTTTGGACATAGACATAACATGTTTCTCACACTCCCTTCCGTTAAAACTAAAAATAATAACAGGCTGAAACTACCACTCCATGATGATCTGCAATATAAAAGGAGATCCAATATAAATCAAAATTTACAATAAAAATCACAATGAGGAACCAAAGACAGCTTATCGCAAGCACGACTTAAAAATGGAATGTAACTAGAAAACACAGCAGGGTTAAAAAGTTATGTTGTACTGAAATTAATGGTTTTTTAAGTAATATTAGTTGCATGGTGGTACCCAGTTCAAATTTTTATCCCAACACCGCCGATGGAATATTCAATTGTATTATCATCTAATGTTAACTTTTGAGAAGATATAATATTGATTTACTTGCTCGAATTCAATTTACTTGAGTTTGTAACAACTATCTATCAAGGTCTATGTCCGTAAACTTGAACTCTGATCAGAACCCGACTCAATTAGCTCAACTTAACTTGCCAAACAATTTACCTTCAGGTCCGATTCCTAATCCTATTTCAAAACTTTCCGACTTAGAATCACTTCTCTTAGTTACAATAGTTTCCAAGATACAATACATTGTTCAATATCATAACTTCATAAGCTAGTAAAACTTGATCATATTAGCAATTTACTTTCAGGTTCAATTCCAATCTCACTACGATATTGTACAGAACTTATATACATTGACTTGAGCCAAAAAGAAACTTCTCAGGTCAAATTCTATCTAAAATATCCCCTTTTTTATTATGCTTAATTTCGTTAACTCCAATTTTCGTTAACTCCAATTTTCCACAAACATGTATTAATCTGAAGTCCATATATTAAATTATGCTTAATTTGATAATTTTTGAAACTTGTAGTTGAAGATTTCATTTGAAAGCTTGGTTTAAGTGCCAAAAATTTAAGCAATGGCAAGGACAAAGGATAGAGAACCAACAGTTCAAGCCGATTTAGACATTTGAAGTGAGTTTCTCTCTAAAATTAATAGACATTCAAATGTTTTGTATGCTTGATTGCAGAGTGTGTTCAAAACAAAAATTTTTCAATTAATTTCAAATATCTCTTTAAGAGGTGCTAGGGAACGTTTTAGTGTGCGTATATACTAGCACCCATTATTTCAGTGTATTATACACACACATGCAAAATCACTGAATTCCTCAAAACAATGGAAATAGGAATGATACAAACAACATGTTACTGGCAAAAAGTGAAAAACAATCAATACCTCTTCCACTCAGCTTTATACTGTTCTGGAATTATCTCGATTTTCCTCTCACTTCCGATGACAGCATCAAGAGCTTCTTTTTCCATGCTGGAGAAGTTTACGAACCACTGAGGTTTCACCATGGGTTCCACAACATCATTGCTTTTTGAACAAAAACCAAGGTTCATCTCATTCTTCTGAGCGCCTCTATATAATTTCTGACATGATAAATCTCTTTTTAGTGATGTATAAAACATGAATGGTAAAAGAAAACAGTGGAAAACATCAATAAAGTAAGTGTAGCAAAGAAGTTCTATATAATCAGTCTCAAAACCCTTATAAAGAAAACTCAATAATTATCGTAACTATCAATTTTGAAGTAGAAATTTGATTATAAAATGGCACAATAAATTCATTCAACTGGGTTGACATTAATTCTAGGAAATATTTGTGCATCGATGATTCTATGTTGTTATTTTAAAAAAGGCATGAGCTGAGCTTCATGCTTATTGTGTTGTTTCATATTATTTAGTCATGCATGTATACAAAATATACAACATAATAAATGTGGTTAATCAGCCACAATTCTGGTATACATAGAATACAAGCTCTTGATTAGAAATACAATGCCCATTAAACAATTTATGGAATTTCCTTCCAACTTGCGACTTCCTACTTAACAAGTAAATGCAAAATCATGTAGTCCTTTTTGAATCCAATTTTTAAAACAGTTGAATCAAAATGTCCTAGAAATCTCCAAAATATTGTATGAAAATGATCCAACAAACAATATTTACAAACACGGACTTATTAAAATTGTGCGTCATAACTCACAAGCACTAAACACTTAATTATCTAGAACAAAACTATTTAACTCACAAACTCTTCCTGTGTATATTGCTTTTTTTTCTTTTTTTCTTTCTTTCTATTACTGTTATTTTAGTCTTATCCACAAGTACACTGAGTAAGATCTCCTTTAAATATATAATACACTATCACATCTCCGTAAATTTTCAGATAGGAAAAAACTAAAAAAGTAATAATAATCCAATAGATATTGGCGATAGCGCGGTTAACAATATTAGCAAGATACAAATAGGGGAATGTGCGATGTTTCTACATTCAGATTTGAATTATTCGACAAACTGACTATAAAGTACTAATATGAGAATAGAGATTTATTACAAGGATACAGAATAGAAATTTTACATATGCCGAAATTTACACATAAAATGATTATAAAAACAAGGATAGAGAATAGAAATTTTTACCTGAGCCGAAATTCGTTTTGTGCATGCACAAAGTGAAGCGCGATTTTATGTGTATATTTAAATCCTTCTCAAACAAACTTGTTATGAATATAAAATTGATTTATATTAAAATCCGTATATATGAAATTGTACCAACTTAAGAGCTCATACATACTCTGAAACTTAGTAGATTCGTAGTTGATATGTTTTCAAAAATTAACACATGCTCAAAGCTTCTATACTCAAAATAAAAATTCATACACATAATTATAGTTTCAGTATTTATGGATTATAACCTTCAATGTGCCTTGAATTTTAACAATCAAAATAATTTTTAAAAATTAGTATAATTTCGATATTTACGGATTAGTTTAATACTCAAAATAATCATTATATACCATAAATATATCAACATAATCTATAAAAAATCATAAAATTCTTAAGTTCAAAAAAAACATACCAAAACCCAGTTCGCGAAGTTGAAATACCGAGAACCACTTGAGTACCGCGAAGTTGAAATACTGCTTCAGCTGCCTTGAAGAACCGCTTGAGGAATCACTTGAGGAATTGAGCCTAGAAGACGCGCTTCAACTGCCTAGAAGGATTCCAGTGAATAAGTTGAGGAATCGAGCTTTGAGGGTTATGGAGACTTAAAGGTTGTGGAGCTTTGAGGGTTGTGGAGCCTTGAAGAATCGAAGAATTATGGTGACGATAAGTCTTGAGGAAAGGGTTGCAGAGCCTTGAGGTTAACGAAGAATTTCGGTGACGAGGAGAATCTAAAGAGGAAGTGAAAGTGAAAAAGGAAAAGGGGATTCGGGCGGCATAGAAAAATGATGGAGGGAAATAAAATTTTGGACCGTGAAAATTTCTCAATCGTTGTTATCAACGGCGTTAACTTATCATTGATGGCGTTAAAGACTACCTTATATAACCATTAACTAGTTATCTATAGCAAGTATCCTCCTGTGCAATCCTCACTTGCTATCAATATAACATTTTCTTGTAGTGTAGTGTAATATTCAATATCATTTTGTAGTTCGAGAACCTTCATCGGGTAAGGGTCAAGTCTCGCTTCCTCAGTCTGAAACTCTATCTTCATTTGACGAACCCTGAATTGAGACTCATTGAATATATGCAATGTTTTGAATCCTAATTCTTTCTCTATCTTGAATCTCGTGATCAACACTTCGTATTCAACTTCGTTATTCATTATCGTGAACTTTAGCTTCAAGGCATAGCATATCGTTCATCTTTCCGGGGTCACCAAGACCACTCCTTCATCGAAATTATGTTCCTTAGATGCTCCGTCTATGTATATTTACCATTGAGCAAGTCAGATCACATCCTTTTCCACTTCTCCATTCCAAATGGTGATGTGATAACCTAGATTTTTGGACATCTGTTAATTGGTAATTAACTGATTTTAAATATTAAAAATATCTGTTATAACTGTAAATTAGTTTAAAACTAAAATAAATGTTGAATTTTAAAATATCCGAAGATGATAAATCTTATAGTAAATAAGCAAACAATCTGTTTCACCATTTGAATTCAAAAATAAAATATCAATAAGTATATAAATGGATATATACAAGCTATATAGTATATACATAAGCATATAAATGTGCATGTAAATTTATGCCATTGTGGAATAAAATATAAGGTATAAAATGTATAATATATATACATATATATATATATATATATATATATATATTTAGAATCAAAGATATACATGCTTACTGTGTTCAATAGATATATAAATATATATTGATGGTGAGGAGGAACTATGATTTGAAATTCAAATAAATATCTCAAAAGTAATCTAGAAATAAACTACACATTTTTATAACACCAGTATATATAGTTATTAATTTATGTATACAAAGCATATGCTTAAATAAGAACAGGTAATAGAGTTATATAATATCAAGTTACGTGGTGAATAGAAATATAAATAAAAAGAAAATATAAAAAAAATAATAAAAGTAAAATAAAAGTAAAATATAAATAAAAATAAATAATAGCATTAGAGACACGTGTAAGCTTAGAATAACATGCATAAAAACAAGTGGCAAATGTGTTTTCTTTTAAAATTGAAATATAAATAATAAAGGTAAGAATAGGCTGTGTACATATCAAAGTTTTCTACATATCTATTTCTCAAACTCTTCTTTCTTTCATCTTCTTAAAAAAAAGGAAAAAAACTAAAAAGAAATCAAACAACAACTTCAACTCTTTCAAATTCAAACCGAGCAAACGAAAGTATAAATTCAAGTTCAAACTCAACATGAAGAAGATCAGTTTCAAATCATAAATCAAGCTTCAGATCAAATCAATTAGCAAGCACCAGATCTAAGAAGTAGGCTTTGTTCTCTGTTAAACATTAAAGGTGAGTAAGCTACACTTTTTATAACTGAATCTGTTTTATATTATGTTGCATGTGATGGATAATGAAGTAATGTATGGAATGATTACATGTATGAATTAATGTGTTGTATGTATATAAACATGGAACACCTGAGTGATCATCTGCATGTCTTATATATATACATATATATATATATATATATATATATATATATATATATATATAGCCTATGTTCTTGGTTTACAGGCCCAAAAATTCAATCAAAAATCAATTCCTCTTCATATAAACCATTATGGGTTAGGATGTTTATAGGAAAAATGTTTGAATTAACCAAATCTTTTTTTTTAAATATTCTTATGTGAGATTTTAAAGTAATTAGCTGAAAAAAATAAGTTACAGTAAAAATTCAAATTAAGTCAGGAAATTAATTGTTTAAATCTTGAGTTTTACTTATATTATCAGAGTTGATTTTAGAAACCATGAATTTTAATAAAAATTTCAAGATTTGTAAATGGGTATTTGGGTAGGAATTTTGAGATGAACGAGAATTGTGTTTTTGTCGAATTCTGGCGATCGGAGGATCTGGGTGGTCAAAGTCATGGCTGGAGGTAGCTCGAAGGTCGAGGCATTAAAGAAAAATAGTCTCTGGATTTTCAGATCATCATGGTGAGTGTACGACGTCGTTGTAGGGTTTAAGACCCTGATGGGTTCGTCCTTGTTGTCAAGACTTTTTCTTCAACAAGGGCGAACTGGAATTGATCGGGGCATGGGGGATCGTAGCGTAGGTCATCGGCAGAGCTCTGGATGTGATCGCAGGGTCTCAGGTCATCGTGAAAGGCGGCGCGAGGTAGTTTTCATCGATCGGCTTGAGTTTTTGGAGGTCTCGACTAGCTCGATTTTGAGTTTCGGTGAGATTAATGATTCTGGGTGGTCAGAAGGTTTGTCGACTACCTGTAGACGACCGTGAAGATGATCGGAGGGGCGGTGAGCTCGTATGCACGTGCACGAGTTATCTTTTGTACCTGAAATTCGCCGTGTTGTGATGCATCGGGGAAGATAGGCTCTGGCTCGATGTTGTTCTCGGAATTTTATCAGGAGGGAAACGTGAGATTGGATCGGGTTTTGGCTTGAGTATTTTTATGGTGGGCTTGGGTTTTTCTTTTTCTTAATTAATTAAACAAGTTTTAAAAGCAGAGAAAAGAAAAATTATAAAACAAGTTGTCAAAGAAAACATTTTTTAAAGAGAAGATTGAACAAGTTTTTAAATAAAGGTATTGATCAAGTTTTGTAAACAAGTTTGAAAACTTAAATTATAAACCCAAATGTCTTTGAATTTAAATTGTTTTGGTTTTGAATAATTATTAGGTTATTGAATCAAATAAATCCCTAAGTGTTTTCAAATGTAATTAAGTAAGTGATTAAGATAATGCATTGAACTTTAATTAGTCAAAAAGGGTCTCAAGTGATTTTGTATAAGTTAATTTTAAGCATTTAATTTAAATAAGATTTAAATGATAGTTAAGTAATTAATTAAGATAAATGGTTTATCTTAGATTAATTAAGGACTTAAGTAATTAAGGGTTAATTAATTAACTTAAGTAATTAAGGATAATTAATTAATTAAATGAATTAAGGATAATTAATTAAGGTGGATAATTATAGGATGATTAATTAATCTCGTTAGTTAATAAAGTAATAAGAAATGGTTTAAAATTAATTAAGGTTAGTTAAGAAGGATTTAAGGGTAATTAATTTAATTTATTTGGTAATTAAATTAATTAGGAATTGAATGACTATTTAATCTTGCTTATAAGTAATAAACTATAATTGAATGCCTTAGATTGTTGATATCTCTGAGATGTGATTTGTGTTACTCTGTGATATGCAATGCTTGGTTGAACTGTGATGACGCAAGTTATCTATCTGAGATGAATTGCTGTGTAAATATGACATCCTATATTTAATATTGAATTGTATTCACTTAGACAATTTGGATTAAAGATGATATTGGATTCGAAGAGACTGGGGTCGGGTATCAGTAAATACACGAAACTACTTCTGTGACGACCCGGAATTTTCGAGTATTTAAAATCAGAATATTTAATTAATTTTAAATATTCAATAGGGTAATTTTAACTTGAATCACGTATATCACAAATTATTTGATAATTAAATTTTTGGATTAAATAATTGGAAGTTGAACTAAATGTTGAATCTGGAGTTTTAAACCTGTTGAATATAATTTGAAGGCTTGTAAAATTTATATTGATAACACTGAAGATAATAGAAGTTGTAAAATTGAAATTAGCAGTGATTTGTTTAGTTTTGAAATTTTATCGTTTAAATTGAATTTAAAATAGCCTTCCGAGGCACAGTCTCGGAATTAGACAAAACTAGTTCCATTGGGTCCGTAATATTGAATTATTATCGGATTTTAAATTTCATATTGATTGGAGTTAGTGTGTGAGTGTATGATATAATAACGCGCTGAAAACTTAATTGATAATAATGTAATGAAATTTACTTAGTCAAGCTTCTCTCATACGCCACTTCTTTTAACTTAAATCCGTGTTTCCCTTTCTCTTCTAAAAAGACAGGCAAGTTCAATTCCTTCTGAAAATCAAAATCGAAAAAAAAACAAAATAAATAGAATAAAATATATAATAAATTGATAAATAAAAGAAGTTTCAAGGGGAAGCTGTAAGCCGCGTATAATAAAAGAAAAGAGCAACAGTAGGGCCCGAACCCCTTTCTTTTTTTCAAACCCCAAAACCACTCAGTTAAAAAAATAATATAAATACGAATGAATCAAATCGAAGAAGTGGAGGGGGGAATCGAGGCCGAGCCTCGTTCGGAATCACGACAACCTAGCACCTCGCTCAATTTTGTTTTCGAGGGAAAACGATTCGAAATCGCGGCGTTGGGTGGTGCGACGGCATGAAGGGGACGAGTAGCAGTGGCACATGGGTGTGCACACGATAGGAGGAGCTGACCCACTTGATTCATCGCGAGGCCAGCCTCCGCCGATTAATAACTCGACTGGTTCTCGAGTGGGGTGGGGCGGTGCTTCGTGTGGAAGTGGTGGCTCTGTGTTGCGGTGAGGGTTCAGCCTCGTGACCGAAGCTTGAAGAGGCCGAGCTGGGTTGGTTCTGGGTCGAGATAGTGGTGGGTTTGCATATGGGACTGCGATGGTGGTTCAAGCAGTGGCGTATCGTGGGTTTGGGTATGCTTGTCGCGTGAGTTCTGGAGTTGCAGCAGAAAGGTTCGAATATTTGTCTTCAGGCAATTTTGGTTTATATATATATAAATATGTAGATATAGGAAATTAAAAGTATATGGTTTAATCCGGAAAATTTTAGATAGACAAGGATTTGTATTTTGTAAGGAATACAGAACAATTCTGTTTTATTTAATATATAGGGTGATTTATTTACTAATAAACCTGTTTAATTATATGTCATTAAAAATAATTTTTTTTATAAAAAAAAAGAAGAAATAGTAAATTTAAATTATTGGTTAATTAAATCTATTCAATGGTAATTAATCATTAAATTATTTCAAATGTTAATAAAATCATAAATTGTTATTCAAGGTCAAAAAGCGGGAAAACCAAGGGAATATTGAAGTGAATAGCAAATGCATAGTCAAAGGTGAGTTAATCTCACTCGGTTTAAATTTAAATTTAAATGATTAAATTTAATTAATTGTTTGAATGGCTGAATTGATTGATGTGATATAGTATGATATTTTGGAATTGGTGTATTATATTGTGCTAACGTTTGTGGATGCAGGGAAAAACAGGTTGGAGGGATCCAACTGGACCCCTCAACATTTATTTAAATTATTTAATATTCTCTGCTGTGAATGTTGATACTCTATGAGGAGTTATATTGGAATATTGTATGTTATGGTTTGATTGGATATATTTGGGTATAATGAATTATAAAAAGTATAACTTTGAGTTTTGAAATGAAAATGAAAGAAGTGAAATTGTAAGTAAAGTAATTATAGAATAAATTTAAGAATGACTTGGAAAAGAAATAAAGTGACTTTAAAATTCTAATAAATGAATCCTGAGAATGGAAAGGAAAATTTGAATAAACAGAAAGTTAATGAATTTTAAAATGCAGTATTATTAATTAAAAAGAACAAACATTTATTTAGAATTTAAGATTTGAATTATTGAAAGAGTAAAGAAGAAATTGGAAAAGATAATAATAAAATCCATAACTACTGAATTTGGAAATGAACTGATAAGTAAAAGAATTTATTTCAAATAAAATAAATTGGAAATCAATTTGGGAAAATTGATTTAAGTAATTGAGATTGGAAATTTTCTCTGGATAACCAAGTACGTTTTTAAAGTAAATTTTTAAATATAAATTAAATGTTTTAAAGTTGTTTTAAAAGAAAGAAAGTTTTGTAAAATCTATTGTTTCTAATATTTAAAGTCTAAAGTAAATATTTTCTTTTAATCTATTTTAGCAGTAATTATTAAGAAATAACTTAGTATTTTGTTTTAAAAAAAATAGAAATCTAGTTTTATATTTTATTTAGTAACCTTATTTTCAAATATTCATATAGTATGTATTTTTAACAAATTATTAAAGTAATTTTTAGCTTGAATGTTTTAAAGTATATTTTTAAAAGTGAAGTGTTTTAAATTATTTTAAAAATCTAAAGTTTTGTGCTTGGTGATTCCAGTGGAAATAGAAATACTTGGAATTTTTTCTGAGAAAGGCAGGTAGTTTTGAAAACTATTTTCAAAGGAATTTGAAAAGTAAAAATATATCTTGTGAAGATATTTTTGAGATAAATAAATAATTTAGGAAATTATTTATTGTTTGATGGATGTTTGTGAATAGAAATTGATAGTTAAATAACCGACTATTAATATTGGACAAATACGTTGATCGTTTCGAAGAGACCGGGATCAAGATTAATTTCTCGAGAACCACTTCGATCCGGTTTGTACGTTTCGTGAAAACGATTTTGGATTCGAAGATGGAGCAGTGAAGTGCAAGGGCTAGTCGCTACTAATCCTGAGGATATTTCCAAAATGGATGTAGTAGGAATAGTGCCTTCGGTACCGTTCGAACCCGGGACGGACTTGTATGCATGAATGCTTGCGAAACATTGTCAGGTGGACGATGGACATTCTAAGGAATATGTTCTATAAAGGTAACGCTTAGCCTCAAGCCTCATCAACCGGTAATGACTGAAAATCAGGGGTTATGCACCAAGGCTAGGTGGGTAGCACCCAAGCAGGGTGAGGTCATCCCTGTCTAGATGTCCCTTTTTATTTCGTCTTAGTGGGCGGTTGCTGATCCCAACCGCGGGGTGATCTCACTCGGGATTATCCAGTAAGGGGTAGTCCCGGCCTTGTATTGCAGGGGAGCGGGCGTACTCCTCGGTACGGTGATCTAGGCCCCGCACCATGACAGGTGGTACCGCAGTGCCTAGTCATTAGTTGGAAATCCATTCTCCCTACGAGCCTTGTATTAGTTTTTTTTGTATTACCCACTCTGTGGCTAGTAGCTGGAATTTAATGAATGTAACAATTTCGGCTATTTTATAAATATTTGTATATAGACCTTATTATAATATCAGAGGATTTCTATAAAAATTGTTTTAGCTATCGTAAGGTAAAAACCCGACATGTTTATTTTTGGCGTGGTCTTATGAGATGCTTTTGTTTTCAAAGGATTTTTGAAACTTTAATAATCAATTGAGTGTGATTTTCTCACGCTGGTATTCCAGACTGACTCGTGTGTTATTTAACTGTAATGCTCGGGTCAGACCGAGTATTATAGGATACATGATATGATGCTGTGAAGCTCAGGAGACGAGCTGGATGACGATACGTACTTCCGTACTTGTTTATATACATATATTCCGCTGTGTTGAGTTGTTGTGTATCCATTTGTATGATATTGATGTTGAGTTGTGATTGATGTACTCTGATGATGTAATATATAAACAGAGATATTTAAGTTTTGAGTAAAGAGTATTTATTATCTATTATATTTTATTCCGCTGCGATGGTTAGATTCTGTTGTTGTTTTCTATTTTCTTCTTCTACCTCTTCTTCTCTAGCCCAAATGGTTCGTATTTCTGTGCAACCTGAGTTGATTGATGTAGAATAGTGTTGACTTAAGGGGTACGGATTTGCGGGCTGTAACACTTGGTATCAGAGCATAGGTTGGTGATAACCTTGGCTCTGGTGGGAATTACTCATAAAATAGAGTCTATAGTACTCTAGAATGAGTCTGAGCGTATTAATAGATATGAGCACGTATTTGTTAGTGAATATAAATTGTTTTAATATTGTGTTGATTGGTTTATTGAGTGGCATATGAACCTTCGTCGACACAGTCTGCGCAACTGTATCGAAGGGGTTTCTAAACATTTGAATAGAACAATCGACACGGTATTGTTTTAAAATGTGGGTAAATGAAATAATTTTACCCAAAATATATTTTGATATAAAGAAAAGTTCTTGTAAACTATTTTAGCTAATTTATGGTTGCTTGGATGTTAGGAAGAATAATATTAGAGTATTATCATTATTATGTGAAAATTTAACTAAAAATTGAAATCTAACTAAAATTTAGAGGAACAAATTCATTATAAAAGGAAATTTATAAATATGAATTATAAATGTAATTTATGAATTGAAATACAATCAAATGAGAATTTGTATAAGCATAAAGTGTACAAATGAATTATAGTTAGAATTAATTTAAGCAGGCTTTGGAAATTTAATCCCGGAGATTTGGAAGTATTTTGAGGATAAATGATAGCATTATTGTTTTGGAGGTATTTCTGAAAGGAAATTTGATTGAAATGAATTTTGGAAGTGATATAGCATTGAAATCACTTGGATTATTGGAAAATAATTTTGATGATGACGGCCGCATCATCAGTATTCATTTTCGAATTTCTAAGTGACGGATTGCTGCCAAAAAAATTGATTTGTTCAGAAAAGTTAGTTGTTTTTGAAAAATTTCAAAGGAAATTTGTTGAAAATAAAAGCCAGGATTGGTTTAATTTTTTTGAGAAATGAGATTTGAAATGTTCGAGATTTCAAGATGATTCTAAACCAAAAGTCGGGTGTTTAAAAATCCTGATGAGATAGTTGTAAGCTTATAAATGAAGATGATTTTTAAATCAGGAAGGAAATATAAGCTTTGAATGTTGGAATTTGAATTAAAAGTGTAAAGTTAAAAAAAAAATGAAATTACCTTGGATTGGGAAATAAAAATTTAACTGGATTGGAATAAATTGAATAAGTTGAAAATCATATCCAGTTGTATCCGAATCAAGTTGAAATCGAATTGAGTTAAATGAAACTGAGTTAAAATAAAATTAAATTATTTAATGGAATTAGATTGAGTTAAATAAATCAGAATAACTTATAAATGAATTAAAAATGCATGGAATAAAGATATGCTTGGGTTATAAATAAGCATAAGGCTTGAGTTAAAATAAAAGAAGAATATATTCAAGCCTATGATGAATGGAATTGTGTAAATAATAAGTTGTGACTTATAAAATTTGAAAAAGTGGAATAGAAAATCCAAAATAAATATTGTTTGATGTTTTGGACAATGAAACGGAAATCCATACTTGAATTATATAATAAAATTGAACTAAGAAAATAAAATGAAGTGGTAATTGAAATTAAAAATCAAGAATTGAGCTATAAATAGGAGAGAGCTAATTTTATAATAAATTAGTTAATAAAATGTGTAAATGGAGTTCAATGTAGTAAAATAGAAGCTGAATTATAAGCTAATAATGAAGATTGGAAATAAAACTCAAGTTATAAATTGAATTCGACTCAAATTGTTGGTGAAGTAAATGAGATTGAATTGTGACTCCATAAAAGTGAATGGTAATTTGAAAATGGATAGTGGAATCAGAACTTGAGTTATAAATTAAAATTTAACTTGAAGTGTTAACAAATTAAATATAATTGGAAATATACAGAATAAAAATGAAATTTGATTAAAATAGTGATGGTTTGGATTGCGAATAAAATCCAAATAAGTGAAGATAAATTGGAAAATAGCCAGGTAATAAATTGAATGAGTTGAATCTAGAAAGTTAAATTCTATAATAACAAATTTAAATGAAATTGCAAATTTAAAATGAGATTTAATTGAGAGAGAATTTAGTTGAATAGAAAAGAGAAAAAATTACTTGTAAAATGAAAATGAGCTTAAGTATAAAATAAAGTAAATTGACTTAATCTAAACAAATGGAAGAGTTAGATTAAATTCAACTTAAAACTAAGTGTAATGATGTTGGGTTGGATTTAAATCAAATGAAAATAAATTTGAATCGAAATAGAATTTGGTGGGTTATAAATAATATTTAAGGAAATGAAAATTCAAAATGGATTGAGTGGATAAACTAATTATATTAAATAAATAAATGGATGGGATAAATAAGAATTAAATGGAAGTGAACTTAAGGTTGAAGTGAAATAAATTGAGTAAATCAACTTAAGTTGAGAATAATTAGAAGCTCGACTACGAGTAAAATTTGAAGACCATTAATTAAAGCTTGGCTTGAATTAATTCAGGAATGGATAGTAATGTGCAAGATTAGAATTGGTCGAGCTAAATAAATGATCATGAATGAATTAAAATAAAAAGGAAATTTAATTGACAATGAAGATGAACCTAAATTGTTAATGGTTTTGAATGAACTGGTTTGGTTAATAAAATGAAATGTAGGCGAATGGATTCAAATCTGAAATGTAATACAAATGAGAATATATGTGAATTGTGGATAAATTTTAAAAATGGAATAGAATTAAGTATAAATTGAGTTGTAATCCATTTAAATTAGTTATAAAACATAAATACTTGTTTATTCACATAGATCTCGTCAGACTGCATAGAATAAATTGTCAATGGATGCAAATAGGAGTAATTAAAAATCCAATGAATTGACAGAAGTAAAATGAATTGATTTTGAGAGCAATTGAATTAAATATGAGTTCGGTTTGCTTAAAAATAAATTAAATGTAAGCGATTGAGTTTTAAACCATTCAAATTGAATGAAAATGGTTTGTAAATTAATTGAAACAGTTGAATTGGCATGGAAATTGTATAAATTGCTTACGGAAAGTGTTTGATGTGCATTTATTTTAGAATTCATATGTTTTAACCATTGCAACTAAGTGAAATATAGTTAAACTGCATATATTTGGCACTTACATGTTTAAATTGAGTAAGTACATGTACTTGGAAGCCGTGTGGCTGGATTTGGTTGTGCTATTTGCTAAAAATTATAAGCCGCTTGCTTAAAATGCTAAATAAGGTACGCCTATGCAATAAAAATAGGAAATATGAACTGTTTTTGGTTTTTTCGACCGGGTGGGTCGATGTATATATATTTATCTCTTTTGTCAAATTGCAAAAGCTCCTCCGTACAAAGGAGACTCTGCCAAAAATTTTCAGAAATTTTGGGAGTTAGAAAATTTTTGGAAAATTTTGTTAACGACAAACGTATTCAAACTGGAAATTGAAATAAATTAGTGAATGAAGCTAATTAAAACAATGACATAAATTAGTTATAAATGGAAGATAAAATTAAATGTTCAAAGTTGAAAATAAATAAAATTCATATGGAATGTGAAAACTAAATTGAATAGAAATAGATATAAACTTAGGTGGTAAGGTAAAAGGGAATATAAGAAGCATATAAATTGCTTATACTAAATTTAAGAAAGGAATGGTGAATTCTTGGTTGGAAACTGATATTACAAATATATTCGTAAGTTAATATTTGGATGAATAGATATTGACATCTGATAAAGAAGTCGATAAAATATTTTTGAATGTTGTGATTGGATATTATTGCTAGGTAGGATATACATGTATTATAGAAGGAAAGGAGATTTGGTTTTGATTTCAAAAGATAAATTTGAATTGCCCGACAAAAAGGTATGTGTTTAAATTTCAGTATGAAATTGGATTGAGTTTTTGGATATAGCCACTTGGCGTTTTGTTTTCTTTTTGGATTTGGGAGGTCGTAAGGCCATTTTGTAGTTGTACCGAGCTAGCCGCGCAAAGGAGACGCTGGCGAAATTTTTCCGGAATTTAGGGAGTTAGAAAAATTTTAGGAAAATTTTGATAATTCAAAATTTAGTTTTGAATTATAATTTGAATAGTTGAACAAATAAGTTATTTGAAAACTATAGAAGGTTTTGGGGAAGTTTGGAAAGTTAATAAAAATAATAATGGGTCTTTTATAAAAAGATAGTTGGTAAGATGTTGAATTGTTAGGAACCGTTTGGTTTCGGGGAAAAAGTAAACCGGTATCGGACCATTCTTCCTAACTAGTAATTTCGGGGACGAAATTCTTTTAAGGGGGAAGGAATGTGGCGACCCGGAATTTTTGAGTATTTAAAATCATAATATTTAATTGATTTTAAATATTCAATAGGGTAATTTTAACTTGAATCACGAATATCACAAATTATTTGATAATTAAAATTTTGGATTAAATAATTGGAAGTTGAACTAAATGTTGAATCTGGAGTTTTAAACCTGTTGAATATAATTTGAAGGCTTGTAAAATTTATATTGATAACACTGAAGATAATAGAAGTTGTAAAATTGAAATTAGCAGTGGTTTGTTTAGTTTTGAAATTTTATCGTTTAAATTGAATTTCAAATAGCCTTCCGAGGCATAGTCTCGGAATTAGACAAAACCAGTTCCATTGGATTCGTAATATTGAATTATTATCGGATTTTAAATTTCGTATTGATTGGAGTTAGTGTGTGAGTGTACGATATAATAACGCACTGAAAACTTAATTGATAATACTGTAATGAAATTTACTTAGTCAAGCTCCTCTTATACGCCACTTCTTTTAACTTAAATCCGTATTTCCCTTTTTCTTCTAAAAAGACAGGCAAGTTCAATTCCTTCTGAAAATCAAAATCGGGAAAAAAAACAAAAAAAATAGAATAAAATATATAATAAATTGATAAATAAAAGAAGCTTCAAGGGGAAGCTGTAAGCCGCGTATAATAAAAGAAAAGAGCAACAATAGAGGCCGAACCCCTTTCTTCTTTTCAAACCCCAAAACCACTCAGTTAAAAAATATATATATATAAATACGAATGAATCAAATCGAAGAAGTGGAGGGGGGAATCGAGGCCGAGCTTCATTCGGAATCGCGACAACTCAGCACCTCGCTCGATTTTGTTTTCGAGGGAAAGCGATTCGAAATCGCGGTGTTGGGTGGTGCGATGGCACAAAGGGGACGAGTAGCAGCGACACATGGGTGTGCGCACGATAGGAGGAGCTGACCCACTTGATTCATCGCGAGGCCAGCCTCCGCCGATTAATAACTCGACTGGTTCTCGAGTGGGGTGGGGCGGTGCTTCGTGTGGAAGTGGTGGCTCTGTGTTGCGGTGAGGGTTCAGCCTCGTGACCGAAGCTTGACGAGGCCGAGCTGGGTTGGTTCTGGGTCGAGATAGTGGTGGGTTTGCATATGGGACTACGATGGTGGTTCAAGCAGTGGCGTATCGTGGGTTTGGGTATGCTTGTCGCGTGAGTTCTGGAGTTGCAGAAGAAAGGTTCGAATATTTGTCTTCAGGCAATTTTGGTTTATATATATATATATATATATATATATATATATATGTAGATATAGGAAATTAAAAGTATATGGTTTATTCAGGAAAATTTTAGATAGACAAGGATTTGTATTTTGTAAGGAATACAGAACAATTCTGTTCTATTTAATATATAGGGTGATTTATTTACTAATAAACCTGTTTAATTATATGTCATTAAAAATAATTTTTTTTATAAAAAAAGAAGAAGAAATAGTAAATTTAAATTATTGGTTAATTAAATCTATTCAATGGTAACTAATCATCAAATTATTCCAAATGTTAATAAAATCATAAATTGTTAATCAAGGTCAAAAAGCGGGAAAACCAAGGGAATATTGAAGTGAATGGCAAATGCATAGTCAAAGGTGAGTTAATCTCACTCAGTTTAAATTTAAATTTAAATGATTAAATTTAATTAATTGTTTGAATGTCTGAATTGATTGATGTGATATAGTATGATATTTGGAATTGGTGTATTATATTGTGCTAACGTTTGTGGATGCAGAGAAAAACAGGTTGGAGGGATCCAACTGGACCCCTCAACATCTATTTAAATTATTTAATATTCTCTGCTGTGAATGTTGATACTCTATGAGGAGTTATATTGGAATATTGTATGTTATGGTTTGATTGGATATATTTGGGTATAATGAATTACCAAAAATATAACTTTGAGTTTTGAAATGAAAATGAAAGAAGTGAAATTGTAAGTAAAGTAATTATAGAATAAATTTAAGAATGACTTGGAAAAGAAATAAAGTGACTTTAAAATTCTAATAAATGAATCCTGAGAATGGAAAGGAAAAATTGAATGAACAGAAAGTTAATGAATTTTAAAATGCAGTATTATTAATTAAAAAGAACAAACATTTATTTAGAATTTAAGATTTGAATTATTGAAAGAGTAAAGAAGAAATTGGAAAAGATAATAATAAAATCCATAGCTACTGAATTTGGAAATGAACTGATAAGTAAAAGAATTTATTTCAAATAAAATAAATTGGAAATCAATTTGGGAAAATTGATTTAAGTAATTGAGATTGGAAATTTTCTCTGGATAACCAAGTACGTTTTTAAAATAAATTTTAAATATAAATTAAATGTTTTAAAGTTGTTTTAAAAGAAAGAAAAGTTTGTAAAATCTATTATTTCTAATATTGAAAGTCTAAAGTAAATATTTTCTTTTAATCTATTTTAGCAGTAATTATTAAGAAATAACTTAGTATTTTGTTTTTAAAAAAATAGAAATCTAGTTTTATATTTTATTTAGTAACCTTATTTTCAAATATTCATATAGTATGTACTTTTAACAAATTATTAAAGTAATTTTAACTTGAATGTTTTAAAGCATATTTTTAAAAGCGAAGTGTTTTAAAAATCTAAAGTTTTGTGCTTGGTGATTCCAGTGGAAATAGAAATACTTAGAATTTATTCTGAGAAAGGCAGGTAGTTGTGAAAACTGTTTTCAAAGGAATTTGAAAAGTAAAAATATATCTTGTGAAGATATTTTTGAGATAAATAAATAATTTGGGAAATTATTTATTGTTTGATGGATGTTTGTGAATAGAAATTGATAGTTAAATAACCGACTATCAATATTGGACAAATACGTTGATCGTTTCGAAGAGACCGGGATCGAGATTAATTTCTCGAAAACCACTTCGATCTGGTTTGTACGTTTCGTGAAAACGATTTTTGATTCGAAGATGGAGCAGTGAAGTGCAAGGGCTAGTCGCTACTAATCCTGAGGATATTTCCAAAATGGATGTAGTAGGAATAGTGCCTTCGGTTCCGTTCGAACCCGGGACGGACTTGTATGGATGAATGCTTGCGAAACATCGTCAGGTGGACGATGGGCATTCTAAGGAATATATTCTATAAAGGTAACGCTTAGCCTCAAGCCTCATCAACCGGTAATGACTGAAAATCAGGGGTTATGCAGCAAGGCTAGGTGGGTGGGTAGCACCCAAGCAGGGTGAGGTCATCCCTGTCTAGATGTCCCTTTTTATTTCGGCTTAGTGGGCGGTTGCTGATCCCAACCGCGGGGTGATCTCACTCGGGATTATCCAGTAAGGGGTAGTCGCGGCCTTGTGTTGCAGGGGAGCGGGCGTACTCCTCGGTACGGTGATCTAGGCCCCGTACCGTGACAGGTGGTACCCCTGTGCCTAGTCATTAGTTGGAAATCCATTCTCCCTACGAGCCTTGTACGAGTTTTGTTTGTATTACCCACTCTGTGGCTAGTAGCTGGAATTTAATGAATGTAACAATTTCGGCTATTTTATAAGTATTTGTATATAGACCCTATTATAATATCAGAGGATTTCTATAAAAATTTATTTAGCCATCATAAGGTAAAAACCCGACATGTTTATTGGTGGCGTGGTCTTACGAGATGCTTTTGTTTTCAAAGGATTTTTGAAACTTTAATAATCAATTGAGTGTGATTTTCTCACGCTGGTATTCCAGACTAACTCGGGTGTTATTTAACTGTAATGCTCGGGTCAGACCGAGTATTATAGGATACATGATATGATGCTGTGGAGCTCATGAGACGAGCTGGATGACGATACGTACTTCCGTACTTGTTTATATACATATATTCCGCTGTGTTGAGTTGTTGTGTATCCATTTGTATGATATTGATGTTGAGTTGTGATTGATGTACTCTGATGATGTAATATATAAACAGAGATATTTAAGTTTTTAGTAAAGAGTATTTATTATCTGTTATATTTTATTCCACTGCGATGGTTAGATTCTGTTGTTGTTTTCTATTTTCTTCTTCTACCTCTTCTTCTCTAACCCAAATGGTTCGTATTTCTATGCAACTTGAGTTGATTGATGTAGAATAGTGTTGACTCAAGGGGTACGGATTTGCGGGCTGTTACAACTTCGATTAGTAATCTACAATAATTCTTTATAGATTTGATTTAAGAATCCAGTAGGCTGGAATGGAATATTTAAGTAACATGACCATTTGAACTGAGTAACAGTTCTTAAATATTGTTTTGTAATAAATGATTGACTATAACATGTTAAGTAATCGTAGTGAGGTACGAGTTACCCTAGTTTTCAAATAAGTTTTATAACTTAATATTCCAAGTTAATTTGGTTTACTCACGTTGGTTTCCAGCCTGACTCGGGTGTTACTTCAATGTAATGCTCGGGTCAGACCGAGAATTACAAATTTTCAGGTTACGACGTTCTGGAGCTCAGGTGGTGAGCTGGATGGCAGGAACGTATGGATTATATTCCACTGTTTTGGTGTTGTGTTGATAGTAGTCAAGGATAGTTGTTACAACTGTCCAATTTATGTGTGAATGGTTGTACTCTGATGTATTGAATGTAAATTGACAATTACAGCCTTTCTTGCGTAAATGCTATTATTTGATATTATACTTTAATCCGCTACGATTGTGAGATTTTGTGCTGTTGTTTTCTATTTCTTCTTCTACCTCTTTTCTTCTTTACCCCAACAATCTGGAAATTTCCGGCGTTGGATTGCTTGGCATTTCTACAGTGAAAGTATTAATGTCGAATTTTCGGGGTTGAAAATTTCGGGTCATTACATTTTGATATTAGAGCCTGGTTAAGCGAGAACCTTGGCTCTGGTAGGGGTTACTCATTGATGATAGGGTCAGCAGTACCCTAGAATGAGTTGAGTGTTTTCTATGAGAGTGTATTTGTTATTTTCTTATATAATGATTTTAAAAATGGTTTCAAAAGTAGTTTATATTTTGATATATAAAGCAATAATTTTTCTAATTATTATATATATTAAGGTAATTGGTTGTTGATTATTGAATTTAAATATAATAGTAAGAATTAAGTGGATATATATATATATATATATATATATATATCCAAATAGGGATTAGATAACATGAACTATAAATATAAGATAAGTTTGAAATGGGTTCAAACCAGAAAATAAAATCCTGAAATTTGTAGAAGTGTTTTCAGAATGCTGAATTAAGTTACCCTGATTTTATTTTCCAATCAATTGTGAGATAATATATAGTGAGTTGGTTACAAGATATGATAATCTTAGTCAATACCATAAGATGGTTGTTTATCTTAATAATGGGATGTTTGTTTTCTAATAATAATTAATAATAAAGGAAAATGGAATGTTTTAAGGAAGTAAACATTTAGATATGTATGACATGTTAATTGAAAGGGATTTATATTGTGAAATTTTAAAATCTAAGTCCAGAAAATTTGAAATTGGTTCAAAATATTAAGGGAAATAATAAATAGTAGTATTTAAAATATTTTTGAATGTAAGAAACCTATTTTAAAACAAGAGATGTTTTAAAGAAATTGTTTAAATTAAAAACCAAGGAAGGTTCAAAATCTAATGTATGACTTGGTGTGCAAAGGAAATAAGTATGAATATGTATCGATATACATAATGTTAAAGTTGATTGGAAGTAAACACTAAGTGATGAGTTTTGAATTTTCCCTTGAAATGTGATATAAAAACCCAAAGTGAAATAAGTTTTTGAACTAATAAGTGAGAAAGGATATTGATAAGAATTTTAAAATTTGAAATGGAGAATTAAAATTTAGTAAGGTTGACTGGATTAAATGAATGAATTTAACTTAGGGGAGGTTAAATAAGTTTAAAACGAACAATCTGGGTTGGAAATTTCAAGATGAAATTGAGATTTAACTTAGGGAAGTTAACTAGGTTGATTTTAAAAGGGGAGTTGTGTGTGATCTCAAAACGGGTTTGAGTTTAGGAAATTGGTAATGGATGCTATTGATTGGTGTTTTGGATAATTTGGATGTTTATTTACTTTGACTTATCCTAATATCATCCTGTAGCTATTAATACTCCATGAAACTATGAATTGAATTATTTTGAATAAATTAAGAAGTAAATTGAGATAATATATATCCATTGCTAAAATTTAATGGAATTAAACTCTATTTTGAAAGCATTTAATTAATTTTGATTTTAGAGGTAAAGATTGAACTTATGAAAATGAAATCACTTTGAACTTAAGATTTGAATGTTTAAAATGAACTTGCAAACTAAAATTGTTAAGAATTAAAAAGTTAAAATTGGATAATAGATTGGATTCTGAAAATTAGTTTGTTTAAAAAATTTTGAACTCTTGCTTGAACCTTGAAATAAATTATGTAAAGATAATTTGAAATGAATATTTAAATTTTGACTCAGAATTAAGTGGGATTTGAAATTGAAACTAGTTCAAACTGGAAATTGATTTGAATTAATTGGAAGTGAGATTGTAGTGAATATGTTTAATGGGAATTGGTTTGAATTTGGAAATTGAGGTGGATTGAAATGGGAGATTAAACCAGTTTGGCTCTGAAACTATTTTGAAATAAATTGTTTAATATAAACTGTTTCAAATCTATTTTTCCTAGCTATTTACTATACAACCTTTCTTTTTAAAACCCAAACTATCTTATACTTATTTTACAACTATTTTGAAACTAATTAATATTTTACAATTATTTTGCCACTATTTAACTATTACACTACTATTTACAACTAATAACTGTGTTACAACTATTTATCTATTTTAAAACTCTCAAGCTATTTTCTAAATCAAGTTGGTCAGAGTGCAAACTGTTTATAATTGAAGTGATAACCCAAATGGAAATGGAAGCAATTGTGAATACGTGAATAGAATCAAAATGAAGATAAATACATAGGATGTACGTATATTGTTCTATTTGCATAACGATTTGATCCAGATTCGAGCACAGAATTTCGAGATAGTATATCGATCTGAGTTTGGATTTTTCACTCGATTTTCGACGGCAAACCCTGCATATGGATTTTTGATTGATTTCGCAAATTCTCTATCATAGTTAGGGCTATGCAAGGAGAATGATGGTTTTTGATCAAGAAACCAGATCTGAGTCATTAGGAAGTCGGGTGGACAACATAGTTCGGAAGCGAAATGGTGTGATCGAGTAAGCGATCAGATTTGATATTGCGTACAGATGATATATGTACATCGTACATGCTTGGATAAAATAGATATTGAAGATTTTGGAAAAGGAAATGTAAAAATAATTTTTATAATGGAAAAGTATATTTTGAAAAATATATGATGAATAAGAGTAGAAATTGGATATCACTATAACTGAAATTCATTTTACAAAAAGTAAGTAATGTGGTAAATAACATTATAAAAGGAATCAAACTTGAATATTTGATTTGGCATAATAAAAGTTAATTTTTTTTTTTAAATGATAAACTCTCCTTGTTGAACCTATAACCAGAAGAAAATATCTTTGAAAAATATTTGAAGCATAAAAAAAGGAATTTATATAAGTATGAAGGGATCTAAATATTTTTTCAAGTTGGAAAGAATAAACTTATATATATATCTATATATATAAATGATTTTGCGAGAATGATTTCGGGAAAAAGTGTTTTTGGAACCCACTGATTTTGAAAGGCTTTTGATTTTTGGGAAAAATCAAATTTGGAATTTGGAAAGCCAAGTTTGAGAATTATCGATTTTTTTGTAAGGGAGTTTTTTATGTGAATCATAAAGAGTATGATTTGAAAGATACTATATGTGTACGGTATAAAATACTTTGAGATTGGCTATGGGGAAAAAGGCACTCCCATTAAAATGAACTTCTAGTAGGAAATCCACGGGGGAGGGAGGGTTCTGCCTTGAGCCCTAATGGGGGGGGGGGTTCGGGGGGAGGGGGGGGGCGGGGTTTTCTAAATTTAATCCTAGGAGGAAGTTCGGACAAACTGAAGTTACAGAGGATTGTGGTTGGGTAACGAAAGTCGACGGCGCTAATGCTTACAGAGATATTTAGGTTATGCTGTGACGATAGTGTAACTCGACATCACTGCGATTTACTGAGCACCATAGTGGAAGTCGAGGGGCAGCAATTGCCCACGGTCTATGTTTGATTTCGCTGGGAGAGCGACGTAGCATCGGTAGACTGCGATCTATGAAGACATAGCGAAAGTCGTGTGGCAGTAAGTGCCTACAGGCTATATTGGGACTTGACTGATGGAGTCTGCGATCTATGTGGTTTGTGTGGAGAAGTTTCATTTGGCAGCGAAATTCGAGGGTGCTGATGCCTACAGTTACATGGGTTTTTGCCGTGATGGTGACGTAAAACCTGGGTGTAGCTGCGATCTGTGGCAGGTTCTTTGTGTAATCGAGGGGCGCGGAGGCCTACAGTTTTCTTTGGTTTTGCTGGGATGGCAACGTAATCATCGGGTTAACTACGACTATGGAGGGGGTGATGATTTCCAGAGCATTCTCGCCAAAAATGTTTTCTATTTTTTCACAAAAATATTTTCCAAGTATTTTCATTGGGTGTTGAAAACGGGTTTACCAAGTACTTATAGATTTTCATTCCTACGCCTGATCAACGTATAACCGAATTTCTGTGAGAACAAGGATGGACTTATTAAAACATCGAGTTATAAAAAGTATTTTTATAAAACTATTTTGATAATTTTATGTAGATTTTTAAAGTGTTTTAAAATTTTAAATAAAAAGGTTTTAAGAGTTAAAAAATTGTTTAAGAATAATTTAACTAATAATAAACATTTTAATAAAATTCTGGTTCGTTCCTTTTCGTGGACGAACAGTTCTAAAGGTGGGAGGAATGTGATAACCTGGATTTTTGGACATCTGTTAATAGGTAATTAACAGATTTTATATATTAAAAATATCTATTATAAATGTAAATTGGTTTAAAACTATAATAAACGTTGAATTTTAAAATCTCTGAAGATGATAAATCTTATAGTAAATATGTAAGTAATATATTTCATCATTTGAATTCAAGAATAAAATATCAACAAGTATATAAATGGATATATAAAAGCTATATAGTATATATATAAGCATATAAATGTGCATTTACGAATTTATGCCCATATGGAATAAAATATAAGGTATAGAATGTATAATATATATATATATATATATATATATATATATATATATATTTAGCATCAAAGATATACAAGCTTATGATGTTCAATAGATATATAAATATATATTGATGGTGAGGAGGAACTATGATTTGAAATTCATATAAATATCTTAAAAGTAATCTAGAAATAAACTCCACATTTTTATAACAGTATTATATATAGTTATTAATTTATGTATACAAAGCATATGCTTAAATAAGAATAGGTAAAAGAGTTATATAATATCAAGTTACATGGTAAATAGAAATATAAATAAAAAGAAAATATAAAAAAAGTAAAATATGAATAAAAATAAATAATAGCATTAGAGACATGTGTAAGCTTAGAATAACATGCATAATAACAAGTGGCAAATGTGTTTTCTTTTAAAATTGAACTATAAATAATAAAGGTAAGAATAGGCTGTGTACGGATCAAAGTTTTCTACATATATATTTCTCAAACTCTTCTTTCTTTCATCTTATTAAAAAAAAGAAAAAAAAACTAAAAAGAAATCAAACAACAACCTCAATTCTTTCAAATTCAAGCTAAGAAAAGCAAGTATAAATTCAAGTTCAAACTCAACATGAAGAAGATCAGTTTCAAACCATAAATCAAGCTTCAGATCAAATCAATTAGCAAGCTCCAAATCTAAGTAGTAGGCTCTTTTCTCTATTAAACATTAAAGGTGAGTACACTACACTTTTTATAGCTGAATTTGTTTTATATTCTGTTGCATGTAATGGACAATGAAGTAATGTGTGGAATGATTGCATGTATGAATTAATGTGTTGTATGTATATAAACATGGAATACCTGAGTGATCGTCTGCATGTCTATACGTATATATGTAGCCTCTGTTCTTGGCTTACATGCCCAAAAATTCAATCAAAAATCAATTCCTCTTCATATAAACAATTATGGGTTAGGATGTTTATAGGAAAAATGTTTGAATTAACTAAATCTTTTTTTTAAAATGTTCTCATGTGAGATTTTAAAGTAATTAGCTGGAAAAAATAAGTTACAGTAAAAATTCAAACTAAGCCATTAAATTAATTGTTTAAATCCTAAATTTTACTTATATTATCAGATTTGATTTTAGAAACCATGAATTTTAATAAAAATTTCAAGATTTGTAAATGGGTATTTGGGGAGGAATTTCGAGATGAACGGGAATTGTGTTTTTGTTGAATTCTGGCGATCAGAGGATCTAGGGTAGTCGAAGTTGTGGCTGGAGGTAGCTCGGAGGTCGAGGCACTTGGGAAAAATGGTCACTGGATTTTTAGATCATTGTGGTGAGTGTACGGCCTCGTTGTAGCATCTAAGACCTTGATGGGTTCGTCGTTGTTGTCGAGACTTTTTCTTCGACAAGGGTGAACCGGCGTTGATCGAGGTACGAAGGATCGTAGTGAGGGTCATCGGCGGAGCTTTGAACGTGATCACAGGGTCTTAGGTCATCGTACGAGGCGGCGCAGGGTTGTTTTCATCGATCGGCTTCAGTTCCTGGAGATGTCAACTAGCTCCATGTTGAGTTTCGGTGAGTTTGATGATTCCGGGGGGTCAGAAGGTTCGTATAGGTCATCGATGACCTGTAGACGACAGTGAAGATGATCGGAGGGGCGGCGAGCTCGTTTGCATGTGCATGAGTTATCTTTTGCACCTGAAGTTCGCTGTGTTGTTATGCATCGGGGAAGATAGGCTTTAGCTCGAAGTTGTTCTCGGGGTTTTATCAGGAAGGAAACGTGAGATTGGATTGGGTTTTGGCTCGAATATTTTTGTGGTGGGCTCGGGTTTTTCTTTTTCTTAATTAATTAAACAAGTTTTAAAAGCACACATTTTTCAAAGAGAAGATTGAACAAGTTTTTAAATAAAGGTATTGATCAAGTTTTGTAAACAAGTTTCCAAAATTAAATTATAAACCCAAATGTCTTTGAATTTAAATTGTTTTGGTTTTGAATAATTATTAGGTTAATTAATTAAATAAATCCCTAAGTGTTTTCAAATGTAATTAAGTAAGTGATTAATATAATGCATTGAACTTTAATTAATCAAAAAGGGTCTCAAGTGACTTTGTATAAGTTAATTTTAAGCATTTACTTAAATAAGATTTAAATGATAGTTAAGTAATTAATTAAGATAAATGGTTTATCTTAGATTAATTAAGGACTTAAGTAATTAAGGCTTAATTAATTAACTTAAGTAATTAAGGATAATTAATTAATTAAAGAAATTAATTAAGGTGGATAATTATAGGATGATTAATTAATCTCATTAGTTAATTAAAATAATAATAAATGGTTTAAAATTAATTAAGGTTAATTAAGCAGTATTTAAGGGTAATTAATTTAATTTATTGGGTAATTAAATCATATTAATTAGGAATTTAATGACTATTTAATCTTGCTTATAAGTAATATACTATAATTGAATGCCTTGGATTGTTGATATCTCTGATATGTGATTTGTGATACTCTGTGATATGCAATGCTTGGTTGAATTGTGATGATGTAAGTTATCTATCTGAGATGAATTGCTATTCTGAGACGAATTGCTATGTAAATATGACATCCAGTATTTAATATTGAATTGTATTCACTTAACCAACTTGGATTAAAGATGATATTGGATTCGAAGAGACTGGGGTCGGGTATCAGTAAACACCTGGAACCACTTCGATTACTACAGTAATTCTTTATAGATTTGATTTTAGAATCGAATAGGCTCGAATGGAATATTTAAGTAACATGACCATTTGAACTGAGTAACGGTTCTTAAATATTGTTTTGTAATAAATGATTGACTATAACATGTTAAAAACTCGTAGTGAGGTATGAGTTACCCTGCTTTTCAAATAAGTTTTATAACTTAGTATTTCAAGTTAATTGGGTTTACTCACGCTGGTTTCCAGCCTGAGTCTGGTGTTACTTTAATGTAATGCTCGGGTCAGACCGAGTATTATAGATTTTCAGGTTAGGATGTTCTGGAGCTCAGGTGGCGAGCTGGATGGCAGGAACATATGGAGTATATTATGCTTTTTTGGAGTTGTATTGATAGTGTCAAGGACAGGTTGTTACAACTGTCTAGTTTATGTGTGAATGGTTGTACACTGATGTATTGATTGCAAATTGAAAATTATAGCTTTTCTTATATAAATGCTATTATTTGATATTATACTTTAATCCGCTGCAAATGTGAGATTTTTTGCTGTTGTTTTATGTTTCTTCTTCTACCTCTTTTCTTCTTTACCCTAACAATCTGGAAATTTTCGGCGTTGGATTGCTCGGCATTTCTACAATGCAAGTATTAGTGTCGAATTTTGGGTCATTACAGGTGAACTCGACACTGAAACAACTAATGTCTGTCCTTATATTACCCTCCTAGGATGGTAGGATATATCATGCTAGCTCAGTTCAATATTCCACTTCAGTAAACTTCCTAATGTTTTGGGTCGATGAGACACTTGCCTCAAAGGTTGATCAATCAACGCATTTGTCAGATGAGCTTGGGAGTATGGTCGTAACATCTTCAAAGCAATCAATAAGCAGTAAGCTTGCTTCTTTGACTTTCTACAATTGTTCTTCACTATAGTGAACCCGCTTGCTAATGTAATGTAGTATATAGGCCTTTGAATTCTGGACTCCTTGTGTACAAAAGCCACACCTAGTGCATAAGCATACACCACCATGTAAACAAATAAGTCCTCTCCTTCCAATAGCTTTGAAAAGATTGGTGGTTTCTCCATATAGTCAAGTAAGTATGGAAAGATTTATGACATTCCTCCATCCAGACTGACTTCCTTTTTTTAAGGAATCGAAGAACTAAAAACATTTATCTATTACTTTTGAAATAAATTGACTTAGCACGATGACCTTTCCATTTAAGCTATGCATTTCCCTCCTCTTTTTGAGGGCATCAACATCTTTCAATGCTTTAATTAGCTCTAGATTAGCATCAATGCCCCTTGAGTTCATAATAAAACCCTAAAGCTTTCCTGATGCAACTCTGAAAGAACATGATAGTGGGTTAAGCTTCATCCCGTACTTTCAAAGCACATCAAACATCTTTGAGATTTCTCATATATGATTCATCGAACATTGTGACTTCACTATCATATCATCCATGTAGACCTTTATTTTTCGTTCGATTTCATCTTTAAACATCGATTTTACCGATCTTTGGTAGTTTTCTTTAGTTTTTTTGACCAAACAACATCAAATGGTAAAATATAGTCCTAATATATGATGAATCTGGTGTGCTTTTGATTTGGAATGTGCATTGCTATTTGAATGTAATTGGAGTACGCATCCATGAAAGATAGTAGTTCATGTTTTGCGGTTTTATCAGCGAGTTGGTCAATTCTGAGCAACAGAAGCCATTCTTTAGGATTGCCTTATTCAGGCCTGAATAATCGGTGCATGTCCGCATTTTCTATTAGGCTTCTTGACCAGCATGGGATTTGATACCCATTTTGGGTATATAGCATCGCAGATAATGCCATTCGCCTTCAGCTTATCCACTTCTTCCTTTAACCCAACGGATTACTCAAGACCCAGGCTGCGCCTCTTCTACTTCATAGGAGGGCATCGTGGGATCACATTAAGTGTATGACATGCTATCTCTTGCAATATTCTATATATATATATATATATCAGAATGAGTCCATACAAATACATCTAAGTTTTCCTGGAGAAATCCTACCAACTCCTTCATCTTCATGCCAAGGTTAGACCGATCTTTAGGAGTTGGGTGGGATCATCCTAATCAATTAGAATATTGATCGTCAACTCCACCATTACCGCCCTTGCATCCCCTTGCTCTTTCCTTGGATCCATAGCTATGTTTAATTTTACTATGTCGTCCGAGCCTGGGCTAAGGCGATGGTTGCTATGCGTTAATCATCTTCATGTAGAGAGTGTTCTTTGTACCCTTTCATTTTTCATATCATTTTACTTCTCTGAGCTCTTCGACATAGCACTCACGACCAGTACTTTGGTCTCCCTATATAGACCATACCCCATTCTTCATAGGAAATTTCACCATCAAACGCTGCAGGGTCAGCCCAAGAAAGCATTATATGCAGAGCACATATCAATCACAATAAAGGTCTACACCTGCACCATCTTGCGGTCACCTTCTCCAAGTTCCATCAATAAATTAGTACAACCATCATTCTTTATGGCCTCTCAGGTTAATCCTTGGATATGGGATTTACATCGCTCCAGATCATGCATATCCATCCTCATCTAATCAAATGTTTTCTTAAATATGATATTTACTGAGCTCTTACAATCAATTAGAACTCAGTGTACAATAGCTGGCCCAATCACAACCGTTGTCACCAAAAGGTTAAGCATCGGTGCTTGTACCATATTCGTAATTTATTCTTTAAATACAACATCATTAATAACCATTTTCATTGTTTTTCCAGAGCTCCATCTTCTGCAGTAAAACAAATCTCTAGCACGACATGCTTCAAATAACATCCATATCTCTCCATCTCATTGCAGCTTTTCTTGGTTGGATGAGATCCACTAGTGAGTGTTGATTACACTTCTCTTTTCAGACTACCTAGGTCCATCACCATTAGGCCCAGGCTGATTTCATTGGGCCATCAACCTTTACAATCTACCGTTCATTTTCCCACCATCCTATGGGTCTTTCACATACTGTTGCAACTTCTTTTTTCTAATCAAATCCTCGAATATATACATCAAGTGTCTGCACTCATTGGTATTGTATCCATGTATGTCATGGAAGTGACAATACTTTCCTGAGAGCTTTTCTCGTTCGGTTGACTCCCTCAAAGCCAACCTTTTATAATTTTCAGTTTCTTCAGTAAGGCAAATATTTTCCACTGTCTCATTTAGCGAGGTATAATTTTTAGGCTTCAAATATCTTAGATGCTTCTTGAAGTCTGCCTATTTCTACCAACGCCATGATATCTTCTCTTTTGATTGTTGTTGTTATTAACATAGATTGCAACGTTATCGACGCTCTCACTAGTTTTTTTTATAGCTATATTGCTCTGCACAACTTCACTCGATGGTCTACCACCAGCTTTTTTGAAGACCAAGTCTGTCTCATCTAAGCCTCGAACCTAGTTGGTCTTTCGATAGAATTCCTATGGTGGATGGCTGTTTCATTTTTAGCCATTAACCAAACTCCATATTCGGGTACATCCCCTGGATCAATGCCATTAACACAATATCCTCCTTCGAATCGTTCACCTTAGTTATAATTGTATTAAACCTACTCAGGAACCCCTTCAGAGTCTCTTTAGGACCCTGATAGATCCCCAATAAGGACATCACATCATTTGGTCGAGTGATGTGGAGCCTGATCTACTCTATAAAGTTCCAAGCTAATTGATTGAACGAAGATATGGATCTCGATGTGGGTCGAGTAAAGCCCATAATAGCTACTCCAAAAAAAAATATGGGAAAACATCAACAACTTACTGCATCCGTTGCTTTAGCACCATCCATGTGCAATCCATACTTTAATAGATGTTGTCGGGGTTTTGTGGTCCTGATATACAATGGCATCGTAGGCATAACAAAATTTTATGGATAATATTCCATCAAGATATCATCGACGAATGGGATTTTTCTAGGCAGCAAATCCCATTTATCATTAAATTCGTGCTAGTTTTTGTCCACCAGCTTCCTCACAATTTCCTCTATATTCTCTAAATCATTTAGATCGATTAGACAACGAGCATTAGGGACTGGCCCAAATGTTTGGCTCTGCAAATGCTCTCGGTTAGTTCCATGATGTATGGGTTCCCTATCTCTCGGAGAACTGTCCGTCCAGCTCTTCGTTGTTGACATTCTGTTTTTGATGGTTCAATGGCATTTGTTTGAACACCATCACTCTAACCACCAATAACTTGCTCAAACCAGCATTGACCCCTTCATCAAGTTCACCATTTAAGTCATCTTCCATAACTCGGCCCCTTAACTCGATACCAATTTGTCAGTGCAGAGTTATGACTTGTCAACTAGGGTTTCCCTAGAGCCCATTTTAATGTCCTAACTTCCCCTCTTCTCATCTTCTGCTATCCTTCTCTTTGGGTTCTATCTAATGAAGAATAACTCTCTTCTTCCAAGTCAGAATATATTAATTCTTTATGACTCTTCTTTCATCTCTATGGTAGTTGAGTCATCAAAGCAAGGATATCCTCCATCTGCTTCAGTATACCATTCTATCATTTTTGTGTTCATTTCCATCATTGTTCGATCCAAATCCATCCTAGTTAGCATCTTCGATGCACTTGGATTATCTACATTAATGATTTGATCTGTCTCTTCCTTTTGTTGAGAGCCTCCATTTTCAACATCGTTAGTAGGTCTTGAGGTGCTTAATTTTTTTAGCATTCCTTGATGACATAACTCTTCTAGGATTTCTTTCAAATCTAAGTAGTCAAGGATCTTTACAACTGCAACTTTCTAGATCTAGCTTGTGGATAATGGCGATCCAAAGTATCAAGACAGATTTAAAAGTTAGAATCAAATCACTTCCAATGGAAGAATTAGAATGTTTTCACCAAAAAGGGATAAACATCCAATCAAATAGTAAGAGATGAGTAATGAAATAAGGAAATTGAAATAAGGAAATAAAATTCAAGGTTTATAGCGGTTCAAAAAAATTCAATAGCCTACGTTTGTTGTCAACTTTGCTTTTTTACTTTCTTTTAAAACAGTAATTTTACAAATCAATTGCTAACAACTCAGTTAAGAATCCAACAGAATGTCGGAGGGAAATTTTTAATTTTAAAAAGTAAGAAATAGATTCAATTTTTGTAAACACCTCCTCATATTTAATTATGAAGATCATTGAATTTTGATTCGATATTTTCTACCCACGTTCTCCATATTTAGTAGGAGGCTCTCAATAAATATCGTGGATATGTCAATACTTTGGTTGTCAACTTAGTGATAAGTGATGCTTCATCACTCGATGTGGAGTTATAAAGCTTATTGCAATTAAGTACTTCGCTTTATCTTGTCTTCAACTCCTTGAACATGTGGCTGATGTAACACCATGACTTGGTACCGAGTTGAGTGGTATAACTTGGTACTAAGTTGTAACCTTCACTTGTAATTTTCTAATTTCTATTAACCATTTGACCTATTTAGAAAATGGCTAAGTGTCTTTTAGTGGAAAGCAAGGTTAAACATCAGTTCTTTGGACTTCACTTGAGTTTTGGTTTTCAGATTTGCATATTTAGACTTTTAGTGCATTTCATAACCATTTAATGGTTTGGCTTGTCAACATATTGCTTGATTCAAAAGCAGGCAATTTATGTGTAAAGATATATTAATTTTGCGTCTATTTAACTATGAAGACGAATGCTATTTTACTTATCTGGTGTAGCTTATTTGATGCTAGTTTAACTTAGCATTCTGTTTACCTAATGCTATTTTAATATAGCATTCTATTTTATCTAGTGCTATATTGATATTGCATTTAGTGTCCTTGAGACTAAAATTTAGAACTTTTTCTCTGCAGATTAAATCGGTCTTAGATCACTCATTTAAACTAATTCCCTCTTATATTTATATGTAAATTTTATATGGTAAATAATATATAAACAACTAAGGAAAACTTGCAAGCTTGGTATTTATACGTGAGAGATATTCTTAAACAATATGTAGTCAAAATATGGTTATAACGAAACCATTGTACATAATTATTAGCTAGTAATGCAAGGTAGTATGTCATATTAGCTAATGTCGACTATACTGTATCCAATTATAATGATCCATGGTTTTGAATATCTATAAATATTGAATAGAGTTAATGTTATAAGCTAATGAAAAAGACAACGATGATCTCGTTCACACACATTGAAGAAACTAATGAAAAAAGTTTAGAGAAAGTTACGTTCGATGCAAATGATTTATGTTTAGCATAACTCTTGCATCCGTGAGCTTGATGAAAGTGTATTATAGTCCAAAATAGAGCGGTTATGCACTTAAAACGCCCAACAAAGAGGATTGACACTAAAGGAGTTAAGAGTGTGCCCTAGAGGTAACTATATAATTTGATTATATGATACAACTCTTATAGTAAACCATTTTCAAAATTAAGCAAACTGCTGGTTTATATTTCTGTTGTATATATTATCAAATCAAGATATGTATAATGTCTTAAATATATTTAATATATACAAGAAGAAACTCTATAAGAGAAGCATTTAAGCAATTGCAGTAACGAATGCGTTCGAACCATGAGTATTGAATCGAATAAAACAAATTCTTATCCTCAAATGTTCCAAATCAAGATGTATTAAAATCGGGATATCAACATATCCATTGAGAATAGGGTACATGATGTTCACCATATAATGGACGGTGAATTACTTTTTAACACTGATAGCATCAAGGGGTTACGTAAGTGCAGTTGTTTGAAGCAAATATAGAATAACCCAACAAGAGTCTTCAGTAGGTTAAAGTCTAATAAAGGGTCTCATGTGACGATACACAATAGTCTTTTGACTTGAAAATACTATGAATCTTAATATTTTAAACTATACTTTGATTAAGGTCAACCACACGACAATGTTGATTGTTTGAAACCATAGTTGGGTATATATAACACCTCATAAAAAGTAATTAATTAAAAGAATTAATAAATAAATTTATATGGCTCATGTTTGCACCAAAAATTGGCATAAAATGCAATGGAAGTTTGAAGAGTAATAAATGAAGAATTTGAAATCAAAATAGAGGAAAAAAGTCGTGAAATAGATATAAATAAAAGCAATAACACAAACACATCAATTTATTGCGATTTAGCGTTGTTTGCCTACGTCCACTTTGAATAGAAAGCTTTATTAATCACTTGTTAATCTAAGTACAATAAGGATCGAAAGAAAATCCTTAGTTACAATTAAGTACAAAGCAACTATCAGCTTAAAGGTTCCAAAAATGAACAGCTAAGCCTGTATTTGTATATAAAGATGATGAAATATCTCCATGAAAACTCGCTAGAAGGATCTCCAAAACAATATGAACCCATAAGAGGGAACGCATGGCCCTCATCTCAAAGAATAGAGATCGGTATTGATCCCTCTTTTCGTGGAATTTGGTGGTGAGATCCCTACAATAACTTCCCCATGTCGAAATATGCTTAGCTTCCAATTTTCATTCCAATTGGTTTAGTAAAATTTAAGTAATTGCTTGATCTTTGCTTGGATATAAGTCGCCTTCTGATTTTAGCTGATCCCTATTGAGGTAAGAGGGCCAATCCCCCTTATTCCATCCTTTTGATGTACGATCCCTAGGGTAGGCTCCCAAGTGTCCCCACATCTTGCTTATAAAACTTCATATGCATTGAAGTTATGGATATGGACATATTAATTGTTTTATATTGAGCTGCACTTCTTTCCTAAAACATACCGATTCCTATGTTGGAGGTTGATTGTAGCCGATCCCTCTTACATGTTTAACCATATTCCATACACTATATGTTCTACATTGCATATCCTTCAATTCAATTCAATCTCGGCTTCATATTACCATCTGTACTTGACTTCTGGACCCCACAATCATTGATTTGGATTACTGGCCTTGATGACAGTCGAATCAAACTTGTCCAATCAGTTCGAATATAGCCGGGTCAAAATGCCAGATAACACTTGCTCTCCAAAGTATGCCTTATGCTAAATATGACATGCTTTGATTTGACGCAAGTTAGAGTCCTCGAAAAGAAATCCATTCAACTTTTTTAATAGTTTTTATCGTTCCATCTAATCATTTTTCCAAAGCGTTGTATCTCTCTTTGATCGTCATGACTTTTGGTCGATTCCCAATATAAATCTACAATTACATTCCATCTGCTAATAGCATGGTTTGGTTCTACGAGACTAGAAAGCTTTGGCTATCTAATCCAGTCTCGAACTTGAAAGCTTCAAGGTTGAATTCAATTTCTATCGATTTCAAAAATAGAACCTTTAGAATATACACATGCATGTTCAGGTACACGTTCTGGTCTTTGGCTCTCGAACACGTTCGTACGCTCATGGATGGTCGCCTATTTATGTCGAGCTAAATGCGATTTCTTTGCATTTGAGTATATGTTCTTTGCATAATTTTCATGCCCATGTTTACATGCAATAAAGCCCATGGTCGAGCCCTTCTTTTCTTTCCTCTTTTTGCACTTATAGGGATTGGTATTCTCCTAGGTGATCCCTCCCTTCTTCTTTTTTCGTTTAAAGGGATAGACATTCTCCTAGCCGATCCCTCCCTCCTTTGTTTTGACCTCGTAGAGAACGAAGACGCAGGCGAAACCCTTGTCCCCGTATATAAGCTAGCAGTTTTTCCCTTCAACCCTCACTTATTCATCTCCTCCCCATTAAATTTACTTTCCTATTTCCTTAATGCTCGATCTCGGACCCTCTCATTTTAGTTTGAAAACCAGACCCCTTCCTTTTGAATTAATCACCATCTTTATCAATATACTCGCCTTCCTATTTTGCTTTAGATAAACATTTCGTCTTTAATTTGAATTATAATCCAATACTTCTCCTCGAATAACTCATTCTCCATATACTTAGGTAGGTTTGCTTGCCTTTAAACTTTAATTTTATGATGAGATGGTGAGTTCCATTATGCTGGTGGATGGATTAGAGTTTTCTGTGGTGGAGAGGTGATGGTCGAAGTTATTTAGGGGAGATGAGACGTATGATGGAGTAGGGTTCGACAAAGTAGGAAAAGAGGAAGAAAGGAGCATAGGATAAGGGAGACATAGCGGCCAGTCAGAATATTTGAGGGAATGCATGAGAACATTGAAGGAAAGGGATCGGTCATTTATGGCTTGTATGGTGGGGTCGGTAGTATGGCGAAGGAAAGGGATTAGTGGTTATCAGGGAAAGGGATCGACATGAATAATTTGAAGAGGAGTTGGTTATTTCACTTTGGAATAGGGATTGTCATATATAAGGGTCAGTTATTTATGCTTGGCCGATCCTTATCTTTGAATTGAACTTGAAAACAATCCATATACACTTGTTTAAACATAAAGAACTAATCCATCCCAATAAAATTGAATATGTGACGATAATGAACGAGAAGTTGAATAATCAAACTCCTAGGGCTTAGAACTTAAACTAAAACTTAACATACAGACTTTGATAATGGATCATACTTCGATGTACCGATGTTCCAAAGCTTACAACTGATCGATCTATATGCCAATTGAGACGGTCCGAGGTGACGGTCATTGTGGTCGAAATCCAAAGTCTTGTCATTTACTTTTACCTTTTGTTTTGAACTTCTTATGTCTTTACTACATGACATGGCACCACACTAGCTTACACTTAGTACAAGGGGACAGGTATATTATTCTAATCTCGGTTATCTACTGAATTTAGTTAATATGGACTCTAGACATTCAGAGCGTCTAGCTGCAATGTCCTTAGGACCGACTTCACAACATGGCTACCCCGGAGCCGAATCTAGTTCCGCAACTATATTTGGTAGACTTTCCCCTGATCGTTGAACTGAAAAACCGAAATTCCCGATGCGTCAATCGACCTTTTCATTGATGTTCCCATCCTCTCGATGCGTAGAAGGTGCTATATTTTTAGATAATCCGACGGATTCCCTAGCCTCTAGGATCTACAAGGCCGCTTTTCACGAACTATGCCCTAGACATGGGATTCCGTTTAGAGATGTTCTGGTTCCTTCGATGAATAACAGGGCTCATTTTCCCTAAGAAGGGTATACAATGTGCAATAAGTTTATGTGCTGGGATGAATGCATGCTTCCTTTAATTCTTTTATCTGGGACATGTTAAAATATTTTGAAATAGCTCCTGCTCAGCTACACCCGAATAACTATGCCTTTCTTCATGGCACTTTCTCGCTATTCATAAATTTTCTGTTTCCCACGCCATCTCTTGAGAATATCAGGTTCATTTATAACATCAAACGATGAACGAGAAGCCTTTCCTACACTTTCCTCGAGCCTTTGCCTAATTATCAAGTCTTAACTTGCTCTTGGAACAAACTCAGCCTCATTAAACATAAATGGTTCTATGTCCGATGTTTGCCAGGCTTCGCATGACAATGGTTGGAAGGATGTATGTGTCATCTTCAATTTACTCTCTAATTGTTTAGTTCAAGTCATATCCTGAACCAACTAATACTCTGAAAAATTTTAGGCATCCATCTACATCCAAAGGGTGATAGTTTCTCAAGGGCAATTTCCATAATTCATGTCACTCGGTTTGAAGATAGGGACATTAGATCCCTTGTATCCGATGAATGGCAATCTCTGTTTGGGTTGCTGGAAGAAGGTCGCAGCATTGGGCTTCCAGGAAGCGCTGCACCACTAAGAAATGTTGTAGAATAAAAAGGCGATGCTAATAACCTTGTCATGCCCTTAATTGAGGAGACTCAAGATGCCACGAAGAGGGTGAAATTAGTAGTGCCAAAGCCAATAAGCTTGTAACGCTGATGCAGTTCCAGACAATGCGCCCGTGGTCGAATCGTCACTAGGTGCACAATTTCACATGCCAGCAAGAAGTGAAAAAAAAAGCTTGTACGTAAACTCCATAGGAGAAAAAACACTAAAGATCTTGAGTTTATTATCACTTCCATCGACGAAGAGTCTTCCTCTCAACATTTAGAAAGCTCGATGGAAGGGTTCTCGAACCTTCCAATCCTTGATGACATGACTTATGACTTCCCTAATATCAGTTTTGGATGG
The DNA here is from genome assembly GCA_030765085.1 of Allium cepa. Classification (NCBI taxonomy): domain Eukaryota; kingdom Viridiplantae; phylum Streptophyta; class Magnoliopsida; order Asparagales; family Amaryllidaceae; genus Allium; species Allium cepa. Next base: position 1,030,064,010 of record CM060929.1, read on the forward strand.
CTCAATTCTCCTACCAGAAAAGGGGAGAAAACTCATATGAGCAAGGTTGCGGAAACACTCCATTTGGGGGACACCAGGACATCCACAATCACATGCACTCCATTGCGCGATTTTCATCTATCTTTTGTTTAATGGTTACTTATATACTTTTGTTTGGTTTGCAGGTGCGATGTATCAATCTCGCGCTTTCAATTGTTTAAGGGACTCCTCGATGCAGTACGGATCCAGCCACGATTCTGAATCGGATAGGCATGGAGAGAGATGACAGTCGGGAAAGAAGATGTCATTCGAGGGAATCTTCATCCTTTAAAAATAAGTCCCAGTCTCAATCGTCTCATTAGGAAGTTTATCTAATCTTCTTGTACACAGTGGCGATCTAACTTCTTTTCATGGTCCTCAAGTTGTTGTACCGCCTAAGCAGTACCCTGGTTCATTTAACTCCACATAGTCCCATGATCGTAGGTAGAGCAAATGCCCGATCGTTACTTCTAATCCATCTTTGCCGATTGTGGCTCCTAAGGCTTCTATGATGGAAAAATTGGCCAAACTTAAGGTCAATTTCCTAAAGATTTGTTTCGACGGGCTTAAGTTCCTTCCCCCATTCATACAATCCCAAGGAACGAAAAAGAGAGTTCCTTCGCATGCGTTAACGATGTTTTTGTGCAACACAAATCATTCTAGCACCTAAGAAAAAAGATCTCTTAGGTGTCTATCGAGAGATAACATGAAATCGATCGTCTCAAGCTAGAGGCAATCCACGATAAAGATATAATTAAACATCAAGACAATGAGATCTCAAAGCTGACAGTGAAGCTAACCGATGTATAGAAAAGTGCCAAAGAAACATCTGAGGCGGTGAGCCATCTAGAAGCTGCCCAAAAAAAGGAACCGGATGCTGTCCTCAATTGCAGCAATGTGCTTGCCTTGGAAAATGGTACCTTACAAAAGGATTAAAATATTTTTGTCCCCTGTATCAAGGAGCTTGAAGAACTCCTTAAAAAAAGAGGGAAGAAAAATTGAAGCTCGGGCGGAGTTGCAAAGATATTGTGAAGAGATTGTTGAAGCCCAAGGATTGAAAATTAAGCTTGACGAGAAACTCACTCAAATCAAAGTCCTTAAGAAAAAGGCATGAGAAGCGGGCTACTATGAGATTGGAGAACATATCAAGACTTGGTTAGAAGATACCATGGAAGCCGATCGAAATGAAATTAAGGAAATGTTCGACCTCCTGATCATTGAATATAATGCTAAAGTCCTTAAATATCGCGATCCAAGTTTTGTTGGAGAGGGCTACTTCGAGTCGCTCACCGAAGCTTAGGAATACATTGTCGAAATAAAAAAGAACAACCTCGGTGAAGCTGGTTCAAATGAAGAGAAGAAGGTATGGGAGGTTCTTTGCAGGGTTGAACCTTTAGACCTTGCTGTCGTATGACAACGATACTTTGACATCCTAGCACCTTTCGGCAAAGGGAAAAAGATTGAACAGTCTTCGAAGTTCGATATCAAGGTCCCTCCTCTTCTCAAGCAGCTGGAACATCAGTTTCTTTTAGCCCATGACAGGATCTAAGCTACGATCCAGACATACCTGTTTATCAATCTAAGGTGCTGACTCCTATTCTAGAGAGAAGCACTCCGACGACAACTGAGAGTCAACCAGACGTAGGTATCCTGCTTTATCTCTACTTTTTGAGCGATTTCTTTCTTCATGCTTAATAGTCATTGGATTATTTTCTTATTTTCGTGAATTTATAGGTCCTCTGGGTCCTACCCAAACTCCAAGAAGCAGTGATGCCGTGGAGCAACAATGGACGTCTACTGAGATTGTGGCGACCTTCGACGCTCCAGGGCCCGATGCCTAAGTTATCAAAGCACTTGATGATGATAAAGATAAAGACCCACCGTTGTTGGATGAATCGGATAACGTTGCGATTACTAGCACCACCGAACTTATCGATGAGTTGAGCTTAAAAAAGTGCACCAAGACAGAGGGATTGCTAAATAAAAAGGCTAAGGCTGAACCCATCGATGTGAACAATGACGATCCAAGTCCTCTTCCACTTCAAGTTATTCCACCTGGTGGGTCGATTCCCGAAGTCCCTCCAACCTTTGAGAGTTCTCATGCCAATGGCGACAAAGAATTAAGTAAAAGGAAAGGTGGATGTTCAGGTAGTGGCACTCTTGAAATTCAGAAGGGAAAAAGGGCAGAAGAAATAGTCATTGCTTTAGCTTAGTTTTATATAACTTATATTGCTGCTTTTCTCTTTTATTGGTCGTGATTGTGCGAGTGAAGTCCATGTTTTTGGATAAACATGTATCGCAATTTTAAAGTTTATTATGTAAATAAAAGTTCTTTGTTTTCTATTGAACTTTGATGTGAATTCTTCTTTAAGTAGTCGAGCTATTACTTTTCCATTCAGTGTACTTGTAATTTGTTGCTCGTTGATTTGGATGATAATCCGCTAATTCTATCTCAAGGCCTCCATGTGGTCGTAGCCCTAAGTCATACCAAACATGGGGCTTGAGCTCTAATGCTACATCATCGGATTCAGCAGTTTGAGCGATTATACCCTTGCTCCCAGTCTCGAGTTAACGGATTCAAACAGTGTATTGTCGAACTCCATCATTAGCGAGTTTATACTCTTCCATTAGGTTTTAGGCCGGAGTATATAAAATAATGAGTGGCCGAATTGCATTCATATATTTGTTTATACTCATATCCATGCCCTAGGGATAAGAGTTAGTTAGCGGGCGGTTAGATCACAACCATGCATGTTTATACTCCAGTCCATTCTCTGGGAACTTAGAGATATTTCAGAAAATAGTCAGACTGTACTTCCCTTAATTGATTGATTAGCCATCAAGTTCAACATTTAACTTAGCGAGCGATCGACCATATCACTATCGGTTTTGATTCATATTTCCCCCATCATTTGATAGGATTAACTTAGTCATTGGATGGTCGAGTCACATCGAATCCTTATTAGGTATTCTGTCCATCGGGTTGTGAGTGAGAATCATCAAATGAATGGTCGGATCATTTTCATTTCATTTAGTTCAATCGTGAACTTATGTAATCGACTAGCACCAAACATTGGGAACCTGCTTGTACATATCAATATTAGTTAGTCGGGTATTATAACTAATATGTAATGTTACAACAATCACAAATATGAAGGTAGTTTCAAACTTTATTTTCCGAATGGAAAGAAACGACATAATCTATCTTATTACATATCTGAAAAATCAATTGCTAAAGAAAATTCAAAAACTGAATACAACTGAATAAAAAGGAATAAACTAAGTGAAATAGCACTGTAAATGCTCTTTATTCCATGCCCTTGGGTATATGATGCCATCAACAGTCGCTAGCTTGAAAGTTTCCTTTCCAAGCCTCCATTCAATGAAATACAGCCTTTCCCAAGTAGGATTCATATGCGACGGGGCAGGAAAAACCCGTTTCAATACCAGATCATTAATTTCAAAGGTTTTAGGTCGAATTTTTGTGTTATAGTATCGGGCGACTCGGCGTCGATGTGCAACTGCTCTCAAATTAGCTTCTTCACACTTCTCATCTCCAAAGTCTAGAGATTTCATGAGGAAATCTCTATTTATTTAGGGATTGTAGTAGGTCACTTGATGAGAAGGACTTCAAGTTCAACAGGAATTATGGCTTCGGAGCCATAAGTAAGGGCAAATGGAGTATGACCATTCACGGACTGGTGGTTGGTCCTATAAGCCCAGAGTGCTGTCGGGAGTTCATCCAAAAACTTGCTTCTAGCCTTTTCCAAACGCTTTTTTATAGTGGAATTTATCATTTTATTCACAGCTTCAACTTGTCCATTTGCTTGAGGGTGAGTAACCACCACAAATCAATTTTCAATATGGTGCCTATGGCAAAAGTCTTTGAATTCAGTACTATCGAATTGAGTCCCATTATTAGTAACAATAGTTTGTGGAAGACCAAAACGACAGATGATGTTCGGGACGACGAAGTTGATTACTTTTTTTGTCATGATCGTGGCTAAAAGTTATGCTTCAACCCATTTAGTGAAATAATCAACTACAACAATGGCGTACTTCGCACCACCTTTTGAGATCGGTAAGGAACCGGTAATATTTATGCCCCATATGGAAAATGGCCATGAGCTGAACCATTTATGCGATTTCCATCGATGGAGCTCTCAAAAATTTTGCATACATCTAGCACTTGTCACATTGCCTTGCATAATTAGTAGCATCTTGATCGACAGTCGGCCAAAAATACCCATAAAGGAGTATTTTCTTTGCTAGGGTTTGCCACTAGTGTGATCGCCACATTCCCCTTCATGAAATTCCTTTAGGTTTCGTTTTATTTCATCATGGGTAATACACCGAAGCAGGGGAGTGGAGAAACCCTTTTTATACATGACACCTACTTAGATGATGTTGTTGGTTCCTTAGATGATGGTTTTGATGACAACAAACTTAGGACTTGTTATAAAATATAAATACTAATAACTTTGTCTAGATATATATGTATATGTAGGATATATATATATATATATATATATATATATATATATATATATATAGGTACCAAGAATGAAGACAGTACAGTATAAAGATTGAAGACTGACGAATTCAACATTGTAGGAATCAAGACTTAAGATTCATGAGTATCAAGATTGTCAAGAGTTCAAGAGTTCAAGATATCAAGATAAGTAATAGAGTCTAGATTTATGTTAAAACTTCATAATAGCGCTAAAATCTTTACTCTGATTTTAATTATGGAATGGAATCCACCTTCTTGCATTAATGGTGGGATGAAACCCATGACCTGTTTAGCGGGATGAACCCACGACCTTTTCTAGTGCAATGGAATCTACGAAATTTTCAAAATGACTTATTTTTAGATTTTTTCAAAACTATCTTTTTAAAAAGATATCTCTCTCTCTCGGTTTAAATATTTTAGCCTTAATTCTAAAACTATTTTTAATCATATTAATTTCAAAATCATTTCTTGTTTTTAAACTACCTCCTAGTTTTAATGTTTTAGCTTTAATCTCAAAATATTTATATATTAGTTTTTGTTACTTTTATATTTCGTAAGCTTACTTTCCAAAGGTTCTTATAATCATAAAGTATATTCAAAAAAGTTTACAAAGTTCTAAGATTGTTTTGACAAACTTTAGAAAGGAAATCTCTATAAAACCAAAATCAATTTTCAAAAAAATACTAGGGAATGTCGACATGCCTATACCCCCCATATCAACAAGGTAGCAACAGATTTTAAAATTCAACATTTCAAAAGAAGTGTCTATTCGTCATAACCTTTCACGAATGGACATGACCGTTGTTCTCCTATATATACCAGTTGTTTTCAACGAATTTTAAGTTAGTTTTTTTTCATTTCTTCATCCTCCTTCTCCACTCAAATATTTTCTTATATTTCAAATGCTTTAATAAAACTCTGCCAAAACCCTAAGTGAATCAAACTCAGTCGTCTCTAGTTTGATTCCCTTCCACTCACTCTCAAATTTCTAATGCTATTCAAAGTTATAAGATCATTTGTAATCAAAGATCGAAAGATCGAAGTATATCGAGTCTCTCTCTACCAAAGTATGATTGGAAACGGTGTGATTTTGTCTCATAAATCAATTAGGTGTTTTTGTAGCTCATAAATCAATTGATGATCTTATAGCCTAGTTAAATCAAGAGAGTTTGCCCTAGACTCGGAGATAGGAGGGTGTATCTCATGGCCTTGAATCGAGGATGTAATATCGACAATATATTTGAAAAGAAATATGCACAAAAAATTGTGTGGGACTGGATGTAGGGTAACTCTGAACCAGTACAAAATTCTGGTGTATCCTTTCCTTTATTACTTTTATTTACTATTTGCATTTGTGTCTGATTCTATGATTATCTCTGTGTTTTTGAATTGCATCTATTTGTGTTTAATTTGAAAAGATTTCAAAAAGATTCATAAAATTAATTAAACACTATTCACCTTCTCCCTCTAGTGTTAATTCTGCCTTAAGATCCGTAATCTGCATTTCCTACATTTGGTATCGAAGCGTTGGTTTTCAAAGTTATCATAATCTTAATTTTGAAAAGTTTAAAATGGAAATTTTTAGAAATTTTGTTAACATTAGTTCAAAACTATCCAAATCATTATTGTCTCATAAATCTGCATATTGTTATTACAGAAAATCAAGCTATCTACCAAATTAGTGTGTTGTGCAGGAACATATGTGTTATGTGGCTTTTGAAGAATCTACACTCAATGGAAAAATGATGCAAATCAAGAAAAACAAATGGATACTTGATAGTGGATGTTCAAGACACATGATTGGTAATTCAAAGATACTAAATGACATAATTTATGAAGATGGAGGAATGGTCAACTTTGGAGAAAATTCAAAAGGATATGTGATTGGCATCAGCAATATCGGTAACTCTAAAACTCCTACTATTTCTGATATTCTGTTAGTTAGAAATCTAAAACACAACTTACTTAGCATAAGTCAACTACGTGACAACGACTATAAAATTAAATTTGAAAAGGATAAGTGTCACATGGAAGATAATAAATCAAATATTATCTTCGAAGGAATTAGGAAGAAAAATATTTATATTCTTAGTATAAAAATCTCAAATGATAACCTATGTCTTTTGGCTAATACAAATGAACCTTGGATTTGGCATAAAAGATTTGGGCATTTGAATTTCAAACTCTTATCTTGACTATCAAAACTTGACCTCGTAAGAGGTCTTCCTAAAATGGTTTTCACAGTAGATAGTATACGTGATGCTTGTCAACTAGGAAAACTTAGGAAGAGTTCATTCAAATTGAAAGATACGATTTCAACTTCAAAACCTCTTAAGTTACTTCATTAGATCTGTTTGGTCCATCATAAATTCAGTCAATAAATCACAATAAATATGTTTTTGTAATCGTAGATGATTATTCTAGATTTACATGGACAATTTTTTTGAGACATAAAAGTGATGCTTTTAATTTATTTAAAACTTTTGCAAAAAGAAATCAAAATTAAATTTCTTTAAAAATCAAAACTATTCATAGTGATCACAGTGGAGAATTTAAAAATGAAAATTTTGAGAATTTCTATAATAAAAAAGGGAATAACTCATAATTTTTCTTTTCCAAGAACTCCAAAACAAAATGGAGTGGTATAACATAAAAATAGGAGTGTGATGACCCGGAATTTTGAGCAATATTAATTTAATAATCTTTGATAATAATTAAATTGATTTGATCATTTTACATAATAAATTGACAAGTTAAAATTCTTTTAAAGGCTGATAATATAATTTGATAATATTTATTAACATTTTTCATAACAGTATAAAATAGGTAAGTTTAATTCTTTTGAAAATTTATAATATTTTAATTTGGGAATATTTATTTTAGCAATTTAAAATTGGTAAGATTTATTTTTCCAAAAGTTAATCAAAATATTTTCTATTTATATATGTATTGATATATCTTGAAAATAGGAAGTTTTTAATGTAATAAAAACTATATATTCAAATTGTAATATATATGAATGTATATATATTGTGATTTGAAATTGTGTTTTAAAATTTAATATTGTAATTATCAAATCTAATGATTAAAAATGTTCTCTATTTATAATATAAATTTATATATATATTTGTATATATATTAGAAATAGGAAAATATTGATTTGGATTTAATAAGTGTTTTCAAAACTTTATTTTATATATAATTTGTAATTTGAAATGTTAATTTGATTTAATACTTTTGAAATGATATTTGAGATTTAAATTTTTATAACAAAGTTAATTTCTTATTTAATATAGATACATATATATTTTGTACTTAAGTTCTAAATAAGATTTAAATTTAAAGATTCATTTGTTTTAATAGTCTTTCATTTTAATTTTATCATAAGATAAATTGTTTTAAATTTTTTATATAAAGAGTTAAAATAAATTTCTCAAATTTATAAACGTATGTTATATTAAATTGAACCAAAATATAAGTTATTAGTTAATAAATGTTCACATGAATTTGCTTTTGTATTTATTAAAATCTAAAACTTGTTTATTAAAAAGATAAGTACTTAATATTACATAATAAGTTTTAAATAAGAAAATAACATTTAAAATATTAATTAAACATTAAGAACAATTGTTAAACATTAATAAAACATCAAATAACACTTGTTAACTTTTTAATGTATGTCAAGACACTTGTAAATCTTTGAGCTTAGGTGTAAAATAATTAGAGCTTTATAGTGACAAATGTCATTCTTTTGATAAAATAAAATTTAAAATTTAAGTTGTAAAATTAAAAGAAGAATTTAATCTTCAGCAAATTACTTTCTTCTTTCAGCAAAATTTAATGCAAAACAAAGATCAATAAAATAAAGACATTAAAACTGTAGAATTTGGAAAATAGGAACAGGAAATCTGTAAAACCTGAAATAAAATGAAAACCTGGAAAATTTGAAACAAAGAGGAAGATAACCGGATATTCAATCAACATGCAAGTTCTTCATCAATGCAAACAAGCAATTCAGAAATTCAAGAAGAATTCAGAGAAAATTCTAAAGCCTTGAAAGTAAATTTAGTTTCTATCCTATGCAATAAAAAAGTGAGTAAATAAAATCTTTTAAAATAGTTTTAAACTTGGATTTAACTTGTTCTTATGATTGAATAACATGATGTTATCTGAAATTATTTGAATTATAATGGATGCATATTTGATTGATGAATTTTGAAATACCTGTGTTATTAGAATTTAGGCTTTGTGAAAAATAACAGTCTCAAATTTCATAATAAAATTTAATAACTTAATTTTGGATTCGAATTGGCCTATGAATTGTAAACAATAGTTGTTTGATATCATGTAAACTTCCATCTAAAAATAGTTACAGGTTGTTAAAATGTATGATTAGCTCGAATTTTAAATTTACAGTAAAAAAATTAAATTGGGTCAAAATTTTGTGAATTCAATTTTAAATTTTGATTTTATAATTGAGTTACAAATGGGAAATCATGATTTTTAAGGTATGAATCATGATTTTTAGATTGATTTTTGGAGTGAAATCTCGGTTTATTAGTTTTGGGCGAATTGGCCAATTGGCGTCGATCAACGGCGAGTTTGTCGACGTCGTTGAGCATGGAGGTAGAGGGAGTGTTGATGTTCACCAGAAAAATGCTTTAGTAATTTATAGTGGATCGAGTTGGCCATTAATGGATGGATTAGGGTTTAACTTCCTGATTTTGTCGACGATGTTCATTTCAATTTTACGGCGTCGAGAGACAACCGGAGTGGATCGCGCGTGTTGCCGGGGGGTTAGGAGGTTGTGATGTAGCTTCGGTGGTGATGGTGGGTCTTCTCGAGTTTGGTGTTGCCGTGGAGGGTTAGTTTTCTGATGATGTGGTTCGAACCGATGGGTTCAGAGGACAAGATTTCGATTCTCGATTTTGTACAAGTTTCTGGGTTTTGCGTTCGAACGTTGCGGTCGAGGGTGACTTGTTGACGCCTTGGCGATGATCGCTGGTGGAAGGTGGGGTGGTGCATGATGCACGACATCGTGTATCAGTGATATTTGGAATTTTGGGAAGAAGTTGGTTCGGGCTTGAAATTGACTTCGTGTAACCGCTTGTATTTCTCGGAGCAGGTATAGGGTTTGGGGGTACTCGGGATTTGTTTGATTTTACTCGAGTTTTACGCGAGATTTCGTATCGGGTGGCTCGAGTTTCATTCGAGCATCTGGGTGTTGGCTCGATGCTGCAGTGTCGGGCAGTTGTGTTGTTCGAGTTTATAAGTTTAACTGCGATGTTTATAAAAGAAGTTTTGATTCAAAGAAATTTGATTTCGGACTGTTGATTAAAGTTTTATAACAAAGTTAAATAAGTTTTACTTACAAAACTAATTGGTTTCAAAATTAAATTTTAAACATGTTTTAAATTATGAAAGTTTTAAAATAAAATAAGTGAAATTTTGAATAAAGATTGTATTAAATTTTATCAAATAACATTGGAAAATTTTTAAAGATCTAAAAAGTTTAATTTGAATATTTTAATTTTTTTTAATTATAATTGATTTTTAAAATATTTTATTTAAAATAAGGTTTAATGATTAAAGTTTAGTAATCAATTATAATTTAAGAAATTAAAAGTTTTGATTATTTAAAGATAAATAAATTTGTGAAAATAATTAAGATAGTTCAATTTTTATTAATAATTAAAATGTTTTGGTTAATATAAATGATCTAATTAAGATAATGATTTTCCTCATTAAGAGTTTTCATAATATAAGAAGTTAAGAATCATTTAATTAAATTTAAACGATTAATTCAATAATTAATTAAGTAATTAATTTTGATTAATTAAGATAATCACTTATGGGTTAATTTAGTATAATTACTTGGTGAAGTAATTGGAGGTAATTAGATAAAAGATAATTACTTTATGGAAATAATTAAGTGGATGTGATTAACGATTAATCACTTGAGTTATTAATTAAAGAATTAATTAATATAAGTAATTAAAGGTTTAAATTATTTAATTAATGGTTAATTAATAAAAGAATTAATAGTATTTAATAATGTGATTAATTACTTGTTAAAGTAATTAATTAAAAAGAAATTTAATTAATATAAGTAGTCATTAATTAATGGAAATAAATAATTAGTTATTAATTAATAATTAAAGGGTAATTAATTTATAGTTAAGTTTTAATTACTAAATGTAATTAAAAGTAATTAATCAAATTTGATTAATTAAAGGATTGACCATCTAGTTTCTAGTTAAGATTCTGCTGGGATGTTTTGACAAAGTGAAATGGGTCACTAGGATTTTATGAGTTGGATGAACAGGGTATGGTGTAAGTTTGTGCTCGAGTTCTTCGATAGCATTCTCATCTACTCTAGATCAGAGTTGTGCAGCGGAAGCGAGATAGCAGTTATTTTAGAATGGGAGCAACCGGGAGTTGCAGTTTTCTTGGTTTAGAGGATTTCTACAGAAAATTCAAGTATGAAGAAATTTTCAAGATTTGAAGGCAAGGTTGTCAAGTACAACTGTTTGGCTATTCCAGATAAGAGGAGTGGTTTTGAAGTCCACTAATGCTTGTGGAATAGAGTTGTGTTTTGGATTTCAGCAAATTTTTGGGAGTGCCATTTTGTTGAGTAGGATCAGGAAATTGGTTTGATTTTGATCCAGTTGTCTCATGAAGCAATCAGCAAGGTTTAAGCTGATCAAGAAAGATGGAGGTGACTTAGAAGCATCAGAAGAGTTATGCAGTTAAGTATTGAGGAGATTTGGAATGAGAAGTTGGAATTTGGATATTGCTTTAGTTTTATCTGATCAAAGGAGATATAAGATGGGGTAAAACTGGAGAGATAGCTCCGGAAGTATTTTGAGATTTTTCTGTTTTTTCTGGAGATTAGATTTTGATCTACATGATTGAATTGCCAGTTCGGATAGCTGGAATTCATTGTATTTCACATATCTCTGAGGAATATGTGTATGATTCATCGAGTGATAAAATCAGCAGTTCAGAAGGATCTGGTAGTTGAGCCGATCTTGAGTTTAGTCTGATATCTTGTTCAGATATGAAGGATCAGATGAGGGAGTTCTTGGTTATAGTAGTATAGTTACTTAAGATTCTGTAGGGTGAGTATTCCAGTATAGGTACCTGGAAAACTCTAGATGATATTAGGAAGATCTATTCAGAATTTTGTTTGGGTAGATAAATTTTTTTGTTTGAATTGGTTGCTATGATTGACAATGTATGATTGATTGTGTGATTTCTGTTTGAAACTTAAATTCTTTTGCTGGGTTATTAAATTATCTTTGCTTTTAAATTTCGGGGACGAAATTCTTTTAAAGGGGGAGGAATGTGACGACCCAGAATTTTGAGCAATATTAATTTAATAATCTTTGATAATAATTAAATTGATTTGATCATTTTACATAATAAATTGACAAGTTAAAATTCTTTTAAAGGCTGATAATATAATTTGATAATATCTATCAACATTTTTCATAACAGTATAAAATAGGTAAATTTAATTCTTTTGACAATTTATAATATTTTAATTTGGGAATATTTATTTTAGCAATTTAAAATTGGTAAGATTTATTTTTCCAAAAGTTAATCAAAATATTTTCTATTTATATATGTGTTGATATATCTTGTAAATAGGAAGTTTTTAATGTAATAAAAACTATATATTCAAATTGTAATATATATGAATATATATATTGTGATTTGAAATTGTGTTTTAAAATTTAATATAGTTTTTAGCAAATCTAATGATTAAAAATGTTTTCTATTTATAATATAAATATATATATATATTTGTATATATATTAGAAATAGGAAAATATTGATTTGGATTTAATAAGTGTTTTCAAAACTTTATTTTATATATAATTTGTAATTTGAAATGTTAATTTGATTTAATACTTTTGAAATGATATTTGAGATTTAAATTTTTATAACAAAGTTAGTTTCTTATTTAATATAGATACATATATATTTTGTACTTAAGTTCTAAATAAGATTTAAATTTAAAGATTCATTTGTTTTAATAGTCTTTCATTTTAATTTTATCATAAGTTAAATTGTTTTAATTTTTTTATATAAAGAGTTAAAATAAATTTCTCAAATTTATAAACATATGTTATATTAAATTGAACCAAAATATAAGTTATTAGTTAATAAATGTTCACATGAATTTGCTTTTGTATTTATTAAAATCTAAAACTTGTTTATTAAAAAGATAAGTACTTAATATTACATAATTACTTATATATATATAACTTAAATAAGTTTTAAATAAGAAAATAACATTTAAAATATTAATTAAATATTAAGAACAATTGTTAAACATTAATAAAACATCAAATAACACTTGTTAACTTTTTAATGTATGTTAAGACACTTGTAAATCTTTGAGCTTAGGTGTAAAATAATTAGAGCTTCATAGTGACAAGTGTCATTCTTTTGATAAAATAAAATTTAAAATTTAAGTTGTAAAATTAAAAGAAGAATTTAATATTCAGCAAATTACTTTCTTCTTTCAGCAAAATTTAATGCAAAACAAAGATCAATAAAAAAAAAGACATTAAAACTGTAGAATCTGGAAAATAAGAACAGGAAATCTGTAAAACCTGAAATAAAATGAAAACTTGGAAAATCTGAAACAAAGCGGAAGATAACTGGAGATTCAATCAACATGCAAGTTCTTCATCAATGCAAAGAAGCAATTCAGAAATTTAAGAAGAATTCAGAGAAAATTCTAAAGCCTGGAAAGTAAATTTAGTTTCTATCCTCTGCAATAAAAAAGTGAGTAAATAAAATCTTTTAAAAACAGTTTTAAACTTGGATTTAACTTGTTCTTATGATTGAATAACATGATGTTATCTGAAATTATATGAATTATACTGGATGCCTATTTGATTGATGAATTTTGAAATACCTATGTTATTAGAATTTAGGCTCTGTGAAAAACAACAGTCTCAAATTTCATAATAAAATTTAATAACTTAATTTTGGATTCGAATTGGCCTATGAATTGTAAACAATAGTTGTTTGATATCATGTAAACTTCCATCTAAAAATAGTTGTAGGTTGTTAAAATGTATGATTAGCTCGAATTTCAAATTTACAATAAAAAAATTAAATTGGGTCAAAATTTTGTGAATTCAATTTTAAGTTTTGATTTTATAATTGAGTTACAAATGGGAAATCATGATTTTTAAGGTATGAATCATGATTTTTAGATTGATTTTTGAAGTGAAATCTCGGTTTATTGGTTTTGGGCAAATTGGTCAGTTAGCGTCGATCAACGGCGAGTTTGTTAACATCGTTGAGCATGGAGGTAGAGGGAGTGTTGATGTTCACCAGAAAAATGCTTTAGTAATTTATAGTGGATCGAGTTGGCCGTTAATGGATGGATTAGGGTTTAACATCCTATTTTGTCAACGATGTTCATTTCAATTTTACAGCGTCGAGAGACAACCGGAGTGGATCGCGCGTGTTGTCGTGGGGTTAGGAGGTTGTGATGTAGCTTCGGTGGTGATGGTGGGTCTTATCGAGTTTGGTGTTGCCGTGGAGGGTTAGTTTTCTGATGATGTGGGTTCGAACTGATGGGTTCAGAGGACAAGATTTCGATTCTCGATTTTATACAAGTTTATGGATTTTCGTTCGAACGTTGTGGTCGAGGGTGACTTGTCGACGCCTTGGCGATGATCGCTGGTGGAAGGAGGGGTGGTGCATGATGCACGACATCATGTATCAGTGATATTTGGAATTTTAGGAAGAAGTTGGTTCGGGCTCGAAGTTGGCTTCGTGTAATCGCTTGTATTTCTCGGAGCAGGTATAGGGTTTAGGGGTACTCGTGATTTGTTTGATTTTACTCGAGTTTTACGCGAGATTTTGTATCGGGTGGCTCGAGTTTCATTCGAGCATCTGGATGTTGGCTCGATGCTGCTGTGTCGGGTAGTTGTGTTGTTCGAGTTTATAAGTTTAACTGCGATGTTTATAAAAGAAGTTTTGATTCAAAGAAATTTGATTTTGGACCGTTGATTAAAGTTTTAAAACAAAGTTAAATAAGTTTTACTTACAAAACTAATTGGTTTCAAAATTAAATTTTAAACATGTTTTAAATTATAAAAGTTTTCAAATAAAATAAGTGAAATTTTGAATAAAGTTTGTATTAAATTTTATCAAATAACTTTGGAAAAGTTTTAAAGATTTAAAAAGTTTAATTTGAATATTTTTTTTAATTATAATTGATTTTTAAAATATTTTATTGTAAATAAGGTTTAATGATTAAAGTTTAGTAATCAATTATAATTTAAGAAATTAAAAGTTTTGATTATTTAAAGATAAATAAATTTGTGAAAATAATTAAGATAGTTCAATTTTTATTAATAATTAAAATGTTTTGGTTAATATAAATGATCTAATTAAGATAATGATTTTCTTAATTAAGAATTTTTATAATATAAGAAGTTAAGAATCATTTAATTAAATTTAAATGATTAATTCAATAATTAATCAAGTAATTAATTTGTGATTAATTAAGATAATCACTTATGGGTTAATTTAGTATAATTACTTGGTGAAGTAATTAAGTGATTAATTAATAGAGGTAATTAAATAAAAGATAATTACTTTATGGAAGTAATTAAGTGGATGTGATTAACGATTAATCACTTGAGTTATTAATTAAAGAATTAATTAATATAATTAATTAAAGGTTTAAATTATTTAATTAATGGTTAATTAATAAAAGAATTAAGAGTATTTAATAATGTGATTAATTACTTGTTAAAGTTATTAATTAAAAAGAAATTTAATTAATAGAAGTAGTCATTAATTAGTGGAAATAAATAATTAGTGGTTAATTAATAATTAAAGGGTAATTAATTTATAATTAAGTTTTAATTACTAAATGTAATTAAAAGTAATTAATCAAATGTGATTAATTAAAAGTAATTAATTAAATATGATTAATTATAAATGATTAATCAAGTGCGATTAATTAAAGGTAATTAATCAAAAGTAATTAATCAAGTATGATTAATTAATAAGGTGATTAATCAGGTATGATTAATTTTAAAGGGATAATCAAGAAATAATTATTAGGTAATTAAATAATGATTAATTTAAAGGGTAATTAAGAGATAATTACTTGGTATAATTAGGAAGTAATTAATCGAGATGATTAATTAAATTTTTAATTAAGGAATAATTACTTAAAGTAATTAAGTAATAATTAATCAAGGATGATTAATTCAAAGTGGATAATTAATTGTGTTAGATAATTAATTTGGAATTAATTAATGAATAGTAAGATGGATTGATGATAATCCAAATGTTTAAGTAAGAATTAATTTAATTAAGGATTAATTAAATTAATTAAGTTTGGATCAAACTTGTGTATGGATGATTAATGATTGGTTGATAAGTATCATTGGATGAGTTAATGATATTGGATATCATTGATTGATATGTGATGATGTGAATGTGATATATATGCTGTTTTGTGATATGTATGGATGAATGTGATAATAGTGGATTATCTATCTGTGTAATGTGAATCATACATTTATGTTAAGTGATATTCTGAATATCTACTATTTAAAACCCTTAAGTACAACTTGGACATTAAAATGGCGTTTGGATTCGGTGAGACCGGGATCGGGTTTCCATATTTGGATATTCGAAAACCACATCGATCCAAAATAAACGTTAGGTCGTGAATCCTAGTGGAGTGCAAATGAAGACTCGAGGTGTAAGAACTATTCGTCAGTATAACTCTGGGGGTGATTCCGTGATGAGTTTGACGGAAATAGTACTTACAGGTTCGAGATGGTGATTCATAATGCAAGGGCTATGGTCATTGACTCTAAGGGTGATTCCAAAATGAGTGCAACGAGATAGTGCCATCGGTTCCGTTCGAACCCGGAACGGACTTGTATGGATTGAATGCTTTCAGAACATCGTCAGGTGGACGATGAGCATTCTAAGATGAATGTGTCCTATAAAGGTAATCGCAGCCTCAAGCCTCATCAACCGGGAATGGCTAAAACAGGGAAGGTGCAGCAAGGTTAAGCGGGTCATGCCCAAGTAGGACGAGATTTACCCCTGTCTAGATGTCCCTTTTTATTTCGGCTGTGTGGGCAGTTGGATCCTCAGCCAACTGTGGGGTGGTCTTGTTCGGGACTGTTCAGTAAAGAATGGTCCCGGCCTTGTGTTGCAGGCGAGTTAGGGTGGCTCCTTGGTACGGTGATCTAGGCCACGTACTGTGACGGGCGGTACCCCAGTAGCCCTGCCATTGATGGAAACTCATTCTTCCTACGAGACCCTATGGTTTTGTTTGTATTACCCACTTTTATGGCTAGTAGCTGGAATTTAATCATGTAACAATTTTGGCTATTTCTTATTTACTTGAAAACCCTAGACACTATTATAATATCACTGGATTTCCTATCAAATGTTTTGGTTAGCGTAAGGTAAAAACTTTTCCATGTTTATATGTGGGAAGTCTTACGTGATACCCTTTTCTTTTCAAAGGATTTTCTAAAGTTAAGCAACTTTAAACCGTTTACTCACACCAGACCCCTGTCTGACCCGAGTTTTAATTTTCTGTTTTATTAAACTCTTGGGTACTCATATTATGTATGAGTAGTCAAGTGATTCAGGTTATCCTTGACGAATTCTGGAGGAGCTTTGGAGCAGGAGGCTTCAGCGTGTAGATATATAGATAGAGTTTCCGCTGTGTATTATTCTGTATTGATGTTCTTGTATTGTATATTAGACAGAAATGTTATAACTATCTAAATTGAGATATATAGTTGTGTACTCTAATGTATATGATACTATGTATATGTTATATATTATATTTCACTCGTTCCGCTGTGAGATTTTTATGAGTTGTTGTTCTTTTTTCTCTTTCTTTTCTTCTTCTATCTCTTTCTTTCTTAAATAGTGATGCGTCTTTATGGTGATAGAAAGTCGGGTCGTTAAAGGATGATTAAGAGTGTGCAAGAACTATGCCTTCAAATAGTAAATTACCAAGAAATTTTTGGGCTGAAGCAGTCGCTACAGCTTGTTACATTTTGAATACGATTTTAGTTAGTCCTCTAACCAATAAAACACCATATGAATTTTTTTTCAATAAGAAACTAAAGGTATCTTGTTTTAAAGTTTTTGGAAGTAAATGCTTTATTCTAAATATAAAGAAAAATTTGGATAAATTTGATCCTAAATCTGACAAAGGAACCCCGTATCGAAAATTCTAATAGAAGTAAAGCATACAGAGTTTTTAATTTAAAAACTACACCATTGAAGAAATAATGCATGTACCTTTTGACTAAAATTTCAAAGATTTTGTTCAAATAAATGATGAAGATGATTTTGTTACTTTAAATAATGAATCAAATGAAACAAATTATGAAATTGTTCATCCTAATAAAAGGAACAGGCTTTTAAAAGATCATCCCATAGAAAATGTACTAGGAAATACTGAATCCATTGTTAGAACTAGAAATCAAATAAACAAGATGAATGATGTAGCTTTTATATCAACTATTGAACCCAAAAATCCAAAGGAAACATCATCTGATGATTCATGGATTCTTACTATGCAAGAAGAACTAAATCAATTCATCAAAAATGATATACATGAACTTGTTCATAGACCTGAGGAAAAAAATATAATAGGAACTAAATGGGTTTATAAAAATAAAATGAATGAACAAGGTGAGGTCATTAGAAATAAAGCTTGGTTAGTCGCGCAAGGTTATTTTCAAGAAGAAGGAATAGACTTTGATGAAACCTTCGCACTCAAAGCAAGATTAGAAGCCATTAGAATTCTACTTGCTTTCACAAACCTCAACAATTCAAATTATTTCAAGTGGATGTAAAAAGTAACTTTTTAAATGGTTTGTTCAAAGAGGATGTTTATGTTGAACAACCTCCACTTTTTGAAGAAGAAAAGTTTCCAAATCATGTTCACAAATTAAAGAAAGCTTTATATGGTCTAAAAACAAGCTCCTAGAGCCTAGTATGACAGGCTAAGATCTTACCTATTACAATCAAAAATTGAAATTAGTACTATTTTTATTAAAAGAAACAAAAATGATATCCTGTAACGACCCGTAAATTTTCGATAATTAAAATAGCTAATTTAATAAGATTTCGTGATTTAATGTTAGAAATAAGTTGTAATTCGTTTGGAATAATAATAATTGGAATGAATTGCAACGATAATTATCGAAGTAATGAAAAATAAAAGCTACTTAGTGAATGCCTTTGCAATCAATAGTTGAATAGGATAATAAATGTTAAATTCATTGGGTATAATAGGGAAATTGATGGATAAGTAAAATCTATTTAAAATCAAATATTGAATATTGAACAGGTAAATTGTTTAAATTAAATATTCAAAACTTATTGAATAATTGAATAACTGTAAAATGAAAATAGTGTTCTAAATTGTGAATTGGTTTTAAAGGTTGAATCTTATAAGTTCAATTCCACTATTTCAAAAGATAATGAATTATTGGATAAGCGAAATTGTTTAAATTTAATATTTGGAATTTATTGAATAATTTAATAACGGGAATTGAATAACTGTTTTAATGAAAATGGTTGTTCTATAATTTGAATTTGTTAAATTTTATAAATTCGTTTGAATATTTCAAAAGATAGTGATTTAAGAATAATCAATTTAACTAAATTTAATATTACAAATGTTTAAATAATTAAATTTCGAATTTGATATGATTAATTTGATATTGAAATTTAATATATGAAAATAGAGTGAATAATTAAAATTTGATTTAATATGATTCAAATTGGTTTCCAAAGGGAATGTAAGTTATATTGGGATTATAATAGAGTTAATAAGATTTTAAAATTGGAATTTATTGGATAATTGAATAAGGGGTTTAATATGATTAAAAAACTATTCGTAAAATTTTATTTTATCATATTAAAGTTAGAATGATGTTGTAGAACTTTTAAAATCGAATTAAAAGTTAATTTGTGAAAATTGAATATTTTAATATTTAATTATCGATTGGAAAATAGCCAATTTTATAACAGTCTCAGAATTGGAATAAAATAGTTCCATTGGATCCGTAATAGTTAGTTATTATCGGATTTCAATTTTCGTAGCAACCGGAGTTGTCGTTTGACCGTGGCAGCTCGAAACGCGTTGAAATTGTTTTAGTATTAATTTGCCGAGTTAAAATAGCCATTTTTCAAATAGTCTCGGATTTCGACGAAACTAGTTTCATCGGATCCATAATGTGATATTATTGTATGGTTTCAAATTTCAAGTCAATTGGATTTATCGTTTTTCCGGTGCAAGCCAAAACGCCTAGAAAATCGTTTAATCGGTTTAATTTAAAATTGATCGGTTATTGCCATAACTCACACATGTGATCGAATTAGCCTCCGAGACCTATTCCATTGTGTCCGGAACGTGGGGTAAACCTTAGAAACGCCAGCCGACACGCGTTGTTTGGAAATCGTCTGAGAAAATGGTTTATAAGTGGATTTAATATTAAAATAATAATTAAAATTGTTATAAAGGCACGTTTTTCAGCAAAACCCTAGCTAATAACTTCAGGCCTCATGTACCTTGTCATACTGATTATCCTATTCGCGACCACTATGTTTTGTTTTGTGTTATACCTATGGGGTACCCTCTGATAACCACCAGTTTACGGTGGGGCTTACGGTGCTGTATAGACTATGGCATTCTAAAAATGTGTTAAGGGGGATTATGGTAACGCCTTAACGCTATTTTGATACTTTATATTACTGATAGGCATTATCTACTTAGCGTACATTACTACATAGTAGATAGTAACAAGGATCCTTAAGAGATGGGAAATCCCGTAACATCTCTTAAGTTATTGCACGCACGTTGACAATGGATATGAGATGTCAAACCCCGTAAACATCTCTGACGCCGTTACACTCATATTTATTTACGATTGATTTAACTTTCATAAGGATATGTTAGTCCTGACTCGAGTGTTTTGTATTTTCATTTCGCTCGGGTCAGTCCTGAGTTTTTCAGATTTTGAAGATCTATTCTGGAGGATGAAGACGAAGATTTGGTATACTATTACTATTATTACCCTTGCATCATGCTATCTGCTGCATTATTTAATTGTTCTGTTGTATATGTATAACTCCGATAAATGCTGTATAAATAATTATCAAAGTATAATAAACAGCTTCATGAACTGTTTAATTGTCTATTATATTTTATCGTTCCGCTGCGAGATTCTGTGTTGTTTCATTTCCTTTATTTCTCTTTCTTTTCTTTTCTTATTTACCCCAATAACCATCTTCCCTTTTGAATGGTTTGGAATCGACATGTGTATTTGATCGTCGGTTTAAACTGTCCAAAAAGGCGGGTCGTTACAGTTGGTATCAGAGCTTTGGTTAACGATAACCTTAGCTTTGTGGGGTCTGACTCTTTATAAATAGGGTAGTAATACCCTATGATGAGTCACTGAGTGTATATATATGAGAGAGCGTATTTGTTAGTGATATAAAATGTTTTATATTGTGTCGGTTGATTTGTTGAGTGGCTTATGGATTCTGGTCAATACGAGTAATTAACGTCATTGATAGGGATCTCTAAACGCTTAAACAGAACAATTCGACATAGTATTGTTTTGAAATTGGGTAAATGAAATAATTTTTCTCTAATTATATTTTGTATATAAAGGAAAATTTTCAGAAATTATTGTGACTCATCTAGCTTACCTGGTTGTTAGGAATGAAAATATTGGTTATTATCATTAATTGGGTATTGTAATTTAATAAATAAGGTTTATTACAAAATAAACAATGATAAAACAACTTGTGGAATATTTTAAGAAAAAATCCTATAAGAATATTTTATAAAGGTGACTTAAAAATTTAAAATAGATTTAAATTGAGAAATATTGAATTCAAGACCCGGGGACTTTTAAAATGGTTTTCAAAGCTTTGAAGAAATATATAGTAATATTAGTTGGAAAATATATCTATGAGAAATATTTTGAAAGGATTTTTAAGAAGGAATGAATTAATTACTCCTCTCTTATGTCGCTGGAAAATAATTTCGGTGAGGACTGCGCAGCATCATCGACGTTCATTTTCGAGTCTCAAAGTGGGGGAGACTTCTAAGAAGTTTTGCTTTTTCTTTGAAATTATTTTGGGTAAAAGGGTTTTGGTTTAAACTCCAAAGGTATGATTTGATATATTTAAAAGGATATAAGTATATATGTTTATTTCAAACGATTCGGAATGAACCGGGCATTTAAAATTCTAAGTTCTGTTAATTAATAATTTCAAGTTATTTGAATGAAATGTGAATAACCAGAATTTATAAAATAAGAGGATTAAGATATCTAAACTATAGTTTGGGAAAACTTTAAAGTTGAAAGGTAAAGAGGATTTAAATAAATTAAATTTGTGAACATTCTAATTAAGTAAAATGAAATTCTATAAATTTGTATAATACCAAAATTGCATTCTGATAACATGTAACAAAACTTACCAAATATTAAAAGTTAAAATGATGTTTTGGATATGTAATGAGATGTTGTACAAATAAACAGAACCTGAAAATAATTGAAGTATACAACTAAGGAACTTAAAAGGAATTAAAATGTATACAAATGAAAATTTGGTTGTGATAAATATGTTATATACTTAAATATAGCATGAAATGATGAATGGATAAATGGAACAAGTAAGTGAACTTAAGAAAGAAGATAAATGAATCGTATTATATCTTTGTAAATAGGTTATAGAAAATAAATATAAATTGCAAAAGGAATTTTTTTTTTGAATTTGTAACCTTTAAGATAACTGTAAACTAAGAAAAGTCATTTATGAGAGGTTATACTTTTATAGGATGATTAATATACTAAAGTGCCGGTTAATAAAATGTTCCACAAATGAATTCGTTATTAACTGAAATTATGAAAATGCAATAAATGTAAACAAAGGAATTTCTTATAGTAAGAATCAATTGGGAAATGAAATTGAATTTAATTAAATTATATAGAATGTTAAAATGAACTTAAGTAAGCAAATTCTTTGATATGATGTTTAAGAAAAGAAAATGTTAAAGAATATGCTATGTAAAGAAATGAATATACTAACTGAATAATGGATTGTGAGTAATTAAGTGGAAAAAATAGAAGTCAATAAAATAATTTAGTGTAGATAAATTTGATAGAAATCTATTGGAAGGTAATACGTGAGATTGTACGTATATTATTTTATTTGCATAACGATTTGATCCAAATTCGAGCACAAAATTTCGAGATGATTTATATCGATCCAAGTTAGGATTTTTCACTCGATTTTCGACGGTGAACCCTGGGTATGGATTTTTAATTTGATTGTGGAATTCTCTATCATAGTATATGGCTATGCAAGGAGAGTAACAGTTTCCAATTAAGGAACCAAATCTGAGTCCGCACTAGAGAGTCGTGTGAACGATACTAGTTTGGAAGTGAAATTGTGTGATCGAATAAGCGATTAGATTGATATTGCTCACGGATGATATATGTACAGCTTACGGACTTAATTAAAGTTAATATTGAAAATTTTAAGATGTCAAATATGTGAAGATAAATTTGCAACTTTTGAGATAACTATAAACTAAGAAAAGTCACATATAAGAAGTTAGACTTTTATGGAATGACTATAAATTAAAGTGATGATTAATAAAATGTTCTGCATTAATAAAATGTTTCGCAAATAAATTGGTTATCAACTGAAGCTGAGTATGAAGTAAATGTAAACGAAAGAATTTTGTATGGCTAAGAATCAATTAGAATTGAAAGAGATAAACCAAATTGAATGTAAAATTAATAATTTGGTTATGTTGGGTATGATTTGGTTGTTATATGATTGTTAGTTGATTGTATATAATTCAGTAAGTGTTAAAGAAAATGAAAGCTATAAATCATTGAAATCAAATTGGAAGTTAAATGAATTTAAATAGAATTTAATTTGATTCAAATTGGAAGTGAACTAATGTAAATATAAATTAGTGAATGTTAACTAATTGGATTGAGAATGAATGTTAGTAAAATCCAACGTTAATGAATCAACTGTGATTAAAATTGAAACCAAGTCAATAAATATTAATGAGAAGTGAATTTATATTGATTGGTTATGGATTCGTTGGATGATAGTTGGATGATAGTTGATTGATGGTTGCATTTGTTGCTTTTGTTGCATTTGCTATGTTGGCATATGTAGTTGTTATGTTGCTATATGATGTATATTGGTATTATTTTCATATATGCATGTTTCTCATGGTTCGTTGAGTGTTTAGTAGGTGCGGATTGCGCTTGCTTCGCATTTGGAGCTCGCTTTCGTGCTATATTAGTCGTATATGCTCGCTAATAAAATATAAGGTACATGTTTATTTTGTCATTGGATTTGGTGATTTTTGATGAGCCACTTGGCTTTTGATTTTCTTTTGTTGGTTTGGGGCCCGTAGAGGCGTTTTGTAGCTGTACCGATCGAGCCGCGCAAAGGAGACTCTGCCGAAATTTTCTGTAAATCCGGGTGTTAGAAAATTTTTCAAGTTTTAATTTTTTTTTTTAACTTGTTTGAAAACTAACTTTTAAAGTTAGAAAGCCGTTCGGAGTAACTTAGTGGAAGCGTAGTTATGACTTTATAAGTGGAATTTCATTGTTTATAAGTTGGTAACTTTGAATAAAATATATCTAATGTTGAATTCTATACTTAGTTCCTTTTCCCTTCTTTTTCCTTTTCGGGGACGAAAATTTTTGAGTGGGGGAGAGTGTAACGACCCGTAAATTTTCGATAATTAAAATAGCTAATTTAATAAGATTTCGTGATTTAATGTTAGAAAAAAATTGTAATTCGTTTGGAATAATAATAATTGGAATGAATTGCAACGATAATTATCCAAGTAATGAAAAATAAAAGCTGCTTAGTGAATGCCTTTGCAATCAATAGTTGAATAGGATAATAAATGTTAAATTCATTGGGTATAATAGGGAAATTGATGGATAAGTAAAATCTATTTAAAATCAAATATTGAATATTGAACAGGTAAATTGTTTAAATTAAATATTCAAAACTTATTGAATAATTGAATAACTGTAAAATGAAAATAGTGTTCTAAATTGTGAGTTGGTTTTAAAGGTTGAATCTTATAAGTTCAATTCCAATATTTCAAAAGATAATGAATTATTGGATAAGCGAAATTGTTTAAATTTAATATTTGGAATTTATTGAATAATTTAATAACGGGAATTGAATAACTGTTTTAATGAAAATGGTTGTTCTATAATTTGAATTTGTTAAATTTTATAAATTCGTTTGAATATTTCAAAAGATAGTGATTTAAGAATAATCAAATTTAACTAAATTTAATATTACAAATGTTTGAATAATTAAATTTCGAATTTGATATGATTAATTTGATATTGAAATTTAATATATGAAAATAGAGTGAATAATTAAAATTTGATTTAATATGATTCAAATTGGTTTCCAACGGGAATGTAGATTATATTGGGATTATAATAGAGTTAATAAGATTTTAAAATTGGAATTTATTGGATAATTGAATAACGGGTATAATATGATTAAAAAACTATTCGTAAAATTTTATTTTATCATATTAAAGTTAGAATGATGTTGTAGAACTTTTAAAATCGAATTAAAAGTTAATTTGTGAAAATTGAATATTTTAATATTTAATTATCGACTGGAAAATAGCCAGTTTTCGAACAGTCTCAGAATTGGACGAAACTAGTTCCATTGGATCCGTAATAGTTAGTTATTATCGGATTTCAATTTTTGTACCAATCGGAGTTGTCGTTTGACCGTGGCAGCTCGAAACGCGTTGAAATTGTTTTAATATTAATTTGCCAGTTAAAATAGCCATTTTTCAAACAGTCTCGGATTTCGACGAAACCAGTTTCATCGGATCCGTAATGTGATATTATTGTATGTTTTCAAATTTTAAGTCAATTGGATTTATCGTTTGTCCGGGGTAAGCCAAAACGCCTAGAAAATCGTTCAATCGGTTTAATTTAAAATTGATCGGTTATTGCCATAACTCGCACAGATGATCGAATTAGCCTCCGAAACCTTTTCCATTGTGTCTGGAACATAGGGTAAACCTTAGAAACGCCAGCCGACACGCGTTGTTTGGAGAACGTTTGAGAAAATGGTTTATAAGTGGATTTAATATTAAAATAATAATTAAAATTGTTATAAAGGCACGTTCTTCAGCAAAACCCTAGGTAATAACTTCAGGCCGCCATTTTATTTTCTACGGACGAAATTTAATCTCTTCCTTCCTCAAATTTCTTTCAATCCATCAGTTATTAGCCAAAGTTTTCAACTAGGAAATCGTAGAGGACATCGTGATTGACAAATCAAACGGTGGAGATTCGAATTGGTGTTGTGTGGTGGCCAAATTTGGCTCGCGTTCGGCCGAAGTTCGCACGCATCTCAAGAGAGAGGGGAGGGGCCGAACTCCACCCCACGGCAGGCGCAGGTGGCTCTTGTGATGCGCGTTCGTTTGGCGTTAGTTGATCGTCTTGGAAGCGATCGTGGAGGGTGTAGAATTAAACCCTAGTTTGCACGTTTGGGTTCTTGAGCTCGGCTAATTTATGAAGCATGAACGCGCGTGAGGAAGAAAGCAAGTCACGGCCTGGATTAGCTCTGGGAGAATCAACGGTAATGATGGATCTGTGGTTTAGGATTTGTAAATTATATTTATATTAATTCGTGTAATCTTTAAAATAGCATAACTTTTTCATGCGAGGTCGAAATTCGACGAAACTTTTTGCGTTGGAATCGTTTCGACGAGCTCTACGCTATGGAGCTGGATTGGAACCGTTTGGAGCTCAGCAAAATTTTGGGTTAAATCGAACGTTGTTCGATTTGATTTAAAATCGGAAAAATCAAGGTGAGTGTTTTATAACGCTCACAACGTACTGAACATCTTTATGCTAGTTAAATTTGATATTATGAAGTGATATGAATTTTATTTGTCGTTGTTTGATAGAATTTAATTTTCATATAGATTGTCATTTGAATTAACCGTTGAAACTTAAATTGACAGTTAAATTGAAATTGAAATTGAATTGCGATTAAATTACCTGACATTGATAACTATGAAATTGCCATGAATTGTATTGCCTATTGGATGATTCATTTCGATGGATGCTATTGGTTGATATTTAAATGTTTGGATGTTTATTTGCTTATATATAACCTGTTATGCATACATATGACACTATGATTAGTTTAAGTGATATATATTCATCCCTGACATTTAATTGAAATAAATAATTACTTGGCCATAGGATATAAAATTATATACGACACCGAATTGGCTAAATTAATGATTTTTGAAATCATCGATTTGAAATTTATTTAAATGTTTTGATTTAAAAGTGATTAATAGAAATCAATTTATAGAAATCGAATTTATCGAAAAAATGAGTTTGGAATGTTGAAATAAAATTTTGGTTAAAAGAAATTGTTGAATAAATTTAAGTGGAGACTTTGAGATTTAAAATTTGGATATGATTGAATTTCGGAAATTTATTTGTTTTAAAGATTGAACATTAAATTTGAGCTTTGAATATTACTAAGTAAAAGTGACATAAAAATGATATTTTGAATTGAGCTTGAAATTGAATCATATTTGTAATTGGGATTTAAATTTGAATATTGAAGGATAATTTTGTTAAGTGTTATAAATTGATATTTTGAAAAATCAAGCCAAAAATCGATATAAATTGAAATTGAATAAATTAAAGGTGAACATAAAATTGAATAAATTTGAAATCAAAGTTGACATTGATTTGAATTGAAATCGAAATTGAATCGGTAGAATGGAAATTGAAATTGATTTGAATTGGGAAGTTATAAATTGAAATGGATTGGTTTTGAAGCTGTTTTATTTTGTTTTCCAAATTACTCTGCTATATAAACCAGTTTGAATACTTAACTATTTTAATCTATTTTAAGTCTACTTAACCCAATTTAAATTATTTTAAACAAATTTATCTATTTCAAATCCATTTTAAGATTTTAAGTATTTTAAGTATTTAATTATTTAAAACTACTTTTAAACTACTTAAAACTATTTTTCTAAAATTCTAAGCTGGTCAATAAGGTGAAATGTTTATATTTAAATCTTGAATTTAAATACGAATTGGGTTAAATGAAGTTGCAATCTAAATTGGAATCCGAATTGATTTTGAAATCGAAATAAGATATTGAGACGAAAAATGATTTTAGAAATGGAATCTGACATTTGAATAGATACGATGATATTTGAAACGGATTTGATTTTTGAAGCGAATATGATATTTTAATATCAATTATGAATCGATTTGAAATGTAAAAGAGCCACCACTGTAATAATACGTAGTTATTAAAGAGACCGGGATCGGATATGGACATACTCTATGTCGATACCGAAAACCACTTTAATAACTATTATATGTGGAGTGTTGATCCAGAATGAAGTGGATGGTTTAGTGAACGCGTTGATTAAAGAAAGAGAACGATATTGGATGACCCCTGACATGACTAAAACAGGAGCGGCGCCGGGCCATTGAGGTTTGCCACCTCTAGCGGAAACACTTCTTCGATACCATATCTATTACATTTGTGATGCGATTTGGGTGCACCCCTTGATTTGGGAGTGTTGTTTCGCGGTGTTGGGGTAGCTGCTGGCTATGCTCAACATCAGTCCGGATCACACAACTACTAGTATCCTAGTTGGTATCGCCTCATGTACCTTGTCATGCTGATTATCCTATTCGCGACCACTACGTTTTGTTTTGTGTTATACCTATGGGGTACCCTCTGATAACCACCAGTTTACGGTGGGGCTTACGGTGCTGTATAGACTATGGCATTCTAAAAATGTGTTAAGGGGGATTATGGTAACGCCTTAACGCTATTTTGATACTTTATATTACTGATAGGCATTATCTACTTAGCGTACATTACTACATATTAGATAGTTTAACGGATCCTTAAGAGATGGGAAATCCCGTAACATCTCTTAAGTTATTGCACGCACGTTGACACTGGATATGAGATGTCAAACCCCGTAAACATCTCTGACGCCGTTACACTCATATTTATTTACGATTGATTTAACTTTCATAAGGATATGTTAGTCCTGACTCGAGTGTTTTGTCTTTTCATTTCGCTCGGGTCAGTCCTGAGTTTTTCAGATTTTGAAGATCTATTCTGGAGGACGAAGACGAAGATTTGGTATACTATTACTATTATTACCCTTGCATCATGCTATCTGCTGCATTATTTAATTGTTCTGTTGTATATGTATAACTCCGATAAATGCTGTATAAATAATTATCAAAGTATAATAAACAGCTTCATGAACTGTTTAATTGTCTATTATATTTTATCGTTCCGCTGCGAGATTCTGTGTTGTTTCATTTCCTTTATTTCTCTTTCTTTTCTTTTCTTATTTACCCCAATAACCATCTTCCCTTTTGAATGGTTTGGAATCGACATGTGTATTTGATCGTCGGTTTAAACTGTCCAAAAAGGCGGGTCGTTACATATCCAATTAGTATAGATTTATGTAGATGATACCTTTTTTGGATCAACAAACAATGAAATGAACAAAGAGTTTTCTGAAATAATGAAAAAAAGAGTTTGAGATGAGTCATATGGATGAACTTACTGTGTTTTAGGATTGCAAATATAATAATTAGATAGCGGTATTTTCATTAGTCAAGAAAAGTATGCTAGGGATCTAGTTAGTAAGTTTGGTATGACCATTGCATGTGGAAAACCCACTCCTATGGAAACAATGAAGCTTTGAATAAAGAAGACATGTAAAAGATATTGATCAAAAACTATAAAGGGTAATGATTGGATCGCTGCTCTATATAATTGCGAGTAAGCCTGATATCATGCATAGTGTCTGTCTCTGTGCAAGATACCAATCTCAACCCAAAGAAACCCATTTAAAATTTTCAAAACATATCCTAAGATATGTTAAACACACTTTAGACTATGGCCTATTCTACCCTAAAAGTGATTCATTTGATTTAATCTCATATTATGATGCTGACTATGCTGGTTGTAAATTAGATCAAAAAAGTACAAGTAGACTTGCCATATTTTAAGACATTCTCTGGTTTCCTGGTTTAGTAAAAAGAAAAATACTGTCTCCCTATCAACAACTAAAGCAGAATATATCTCTGCTATTTTGACTTGTTCTCAAGTTATCTATATGCAACAGATCATAAAAGATTTTGGATTAAATATTTCAAAATCACCAATTTATTGTGACAATACGTGTGCAATAAATTTATACAAAAATCCTACTTATCATGCCAGAACCAAACATATTGATATCAGACATCATTTTCTTAGAGATAATATAAGTAAAGAGACGATTTCTCTTGAATTTACCAAAACTGAGAATCAAATAGCTCATATTCCGACTAAACCCTTGAATCAATCAACCTTTACTAAATTAAGAAGAGAATTAGATATTTGTTCTATAACTGAGATATAGAATATAAATATAATAACATATATATTTAAATAAATAGAGAAAAACAAAATTTTCAAAATTTTCAAAGGGATGTCGACATGCCCCTACCCCCTATGTCGACATACAACGGTCAGATTTGAAAATTTGATTTTTCATCTAAAATCAGTTGATGGTTATATAACCACAATATTTCGAATTCATCTGTCTTCTCACTTCATTTTCTCTGTAATAAACTTCTAAAAATACAAAGTAATGTCCTCTTCTTCTAACTCAAACCAAAATGCAACCATTTCCTTCCCTTCTCCTAATGCCGGTCCATTCCAACATACTACATTGGCTCGAGTAATGAAGATCGAGGAAATTATAAAGGATTCTTTGCAAATGCTGACTGAATTACAAGTCATGCAAATAAGGAATGCAAAGAAGCAAGAAATACAAGGCAAGATTCTTAGAAACTTGCAAAAATTTGTAATGGATAATCATGCAAACCCTATTAGATTGAAGATGATTCCTCTAACGTACGTATTCATAATCCATTAGAGGATGACAAATAAGAAGAAGTGGAAGAAGCGCAAATGGACGAGGACGATAATGTTGTTTGCGTTGGAGAAATCTGTTTTGACAAAAATGGTAATTTGGTCAAATAACATGGAAATTTTTGTCTCCATTATCCTAATTGTTCAATTTACAAGCCACCAATTGTCAAGGACTCTCGTTAGATTGTTATTATATTAATGTTTTTATATTTTGTGTACTTGTATATATTTGTGTGTATGTTATATACACACACACACACAGATATATATATATATATATATCTGTGTGTGTAATATAACATCATATATAATAAAATTAGATTTATGTTTCGCTTATTATACTTCGTTATTAGCATTTAATTCCATAGTGTTAGTTTAAGGGGGAGTTATGCAGTTTATGCTTAGTTTTTATTGATGATAAAGGGGGAGAATTATAAATAGGATAGCTAGGCTATTAGTTAGGCTTAGATTAAGGGGGAGTTAGTAGATTAAGGGGGAGTTGTCGGAATAAGGAGAAGTCAGAGTAGAATCAGAGTTTGGTGGTGTATATTTTATAAACATGGGTTGTCATCATCAAAAAGCGGGAGATTGTTAGTTCCCGAGATGATGGTTTGGATGACAACAACCTTCGGACTTGTTATAAAATATAAATACTAATATCTTCGTCTAGATATATATGTATATGCAGGATATATATATATATATATATATATATATATATATATATGCAGGTATTGAGAATGAAGACTGTACAGTATAAAGATTCAAGACTGATGAATTCAAGATTGCAGAAATCAAGACCGAAGACACATGAGTATCAAGATTGTCAAGAGTTCAAGAGTTCAAGATATCAAGATAAGTAATAGAGTCTAGATTTATGTTAAAACTTCATAATAGCACTAAAATCTTTATTTTGATTTTAATTGTGAAATGGAATCCACCTTCTCGCTTTAATAGTGGGATGGAACCCACGACCTCTTTAGTGGGATGGAACCCACGACCTTCTCTAGTGGAATGGAATCCATGAAATTTTCAAAATGACTTAATTTTAGATTTTTTTCAAAACTATCTTTTTAAAATAGACATCTCTATCTTGGTTTAAATATTTTAGCCTTAATTCAAAACTATTTTTAATCATATTAATTTCAAAATCATTTCTTGTATTTAAACTATCTCCTGGTTTTAACGTTTTAGCTTTAATCTGAAAATATTTATATATTTACTTTTTATTACTTCTATATTTCGTAAGATCACTTTCCAAAGGTTTTTATAATCATAAAGTATATTCAAAAATGGTTTACACAGTTCTAAGATTGTTTCGACATACTTTAGAAAGAAAATCTCTTTTAAAACCAAAATTAATTTTAAAAAAATACTAGGGGATGTCGACATGCCTATACCCCATGTCGACATGGTAGTCGTAGATTTTAAAACTCAAATTTTCAAAAGAAATGCATATTCATCATAACCTTTCGCAAATGGACATGACCGTTGTTCTCCTATATATACCTGTTGTTTTAAATGAATTTTATGCTAGTTTTTCTTCATTTATTTTCTCCTTCTTCGCCACTTAAATATTTTCTTATATTTCAATGCTTTAGCAAAATTCTACCAAAATCTTAAGTGAATCAAACTCGATTGTCTCTAGTTTGATTCTCTTCCACTCTTTCTCAAAAATATCAGTGCTGTTCAAAGTTATAGGATCATATGTAATCAAAGATCGAAAGATCGAAGTGCATCGGGTCTCTCTCTGTCAAAGTGTGATTGGAAACAGTATGATTATGGCCCATAAATCAATTGGGTGTGATTGTAGCCTGTAAATCAATTAGGTGATCTTGTAGCCTGGTTAAATCAAGAGAGCTTGCCCTAGACTCGGAGACAAGAGGGTGTATCTCGTGGCCTTGAAATTGAGGTTGTAGTATCGACATTATATTTGGAAAGAAATCTTCATAAGAAATTGTGTGGGACATGATGTAGGGTAACTCCAAACTAGTGTAAAATTCCGGTGTGTTCTTTCCTTTACTTCTTTTATTTACTATTTGCATTTGTGTCTGGTTCTGTGATTGTCTCTGTGTTTGTGAATGACATCTATTTGGGTTTAATTTGAAAAGACTTCAGAAAGATTCATAAAATTAATTAAACACTAGTCGCCTCCCCTTTAGTGTTAATTCTGCCTTAAGATCCATAATTCGCATTTCCTATAGATGTAGCATGAAGCTTTGTAGGGGATCTATTATTTTTTATTCCTCCAATCGAGAATGATCTCACGTTGTAGATAACCTTTAATATGAGTAATCCACGACTCTTTCTTAGGCTATGCTTCTAGTACCCAACCGATTTCCATCTGGTTTATGCTCGAAGCGTCTAGTACTTTGATGGGAACCAAGCCCATTTATTGTGCATCCCCGGTGCTAGGAAAGTTTGCCAATGAGTCCGCCTCTTTGTTTTTATCCCAGGGAATATGCATAATGTCATGATATTCAAAGTCGGTCCATAGCTCTTAGACTCCGATAAGGGACGGAGCGAGTAATTTTCCTTTAGCCTGGTAATATACCCCTGACTTGGTATACTACCAATTATGAGTTAAAAAATATTTCAAAAGATTTTATCCCCATTTCACTAGCGAGGTTAAATCTAGTAATCAGAGCTTCATACTCAGCTTCATTGTTTGTTGTAGGGAAATCAAACTTTAAAGCATAGCAATTGACAAATATTCTGGAGTTACTAGCACAATTCCAGCTCTAGAATGATAATCATTTGATGCTCCATCCGTATACAACTTCTATGGTATGGTAGGGGTTCCACTGCTTTCTAGGAATTCATCCTGCGTGGTAAATTCTGCTATAAAGTCTGCCAGTATCTATCCCTAAATAGCGCTTTGAGGAAGATAAGTGTGAATTAGCTGAGTTCGATATTCTACTTGAGCAACCTTCCAGACGTCTCAGGTCGTTGTAGGACCCTTCTTAACGGGTAGTCGGTGCAAACATTAATAGGATGAGCCTAAAAATAGGGGCAGAGCTTTCTTAAGGCAATTAGCAAGTAGAATGCCAATTTCCCTATCTTTAGATAGTTCCTTTTAGCTCCTGCTACAAGCTTGTTAACATAATAGACCAGTCTCTGGGTTCGATTCTCTTCGTGAATTAGTGCGACACTTATAGCATGTATCAATATGGCTATGTAGATATACAAGTCTTCATGATCTACTGCCTTTGACAAGATGTGTGGTATCTCTAAGTGGTTCACTAAAGCTTGGAATAAGTCTTTACAATCATGTGTCCATTTAAAATTCCTTTTCTCTCTTCTAATCAAGTTAAAGAAAGGAATGCATTTATCGATAGCTCTGGGAATAAATCGACTCAGGGCGACAACCTTCCCTTCAGGCTCTGTGCTTATTTGATAGTTTTTGGTGCTTGGATGTTGTGCATAACTTAGATCTTCTTAGGATTACTTTCGATTCCGTAGGCATTGATAATGAAACCCAAGAACTTTCCTGATGCAATGCCAAGAACACTTCAAAGGATTGATCTTCATTTTGTAATATCAAAGGATATCAAACATTTATGTCTAGTCTCAAATGTGGTCGCTATATCGTCATGACTTCACGAGCATATCATCCACGTATGCCTCCATTGTCTTTGCGATCTGATCTTTAAACATTATGTTGACTAGGTGTTGACAGGTCGCTCCAGCATTCTTTAGTTCAAATGGCATTACCACATAACAATACAATCCAACGTCGTTAATGAAGCTGATGTGCTCATGATCGGGAATGTGCAACGGGATTGGGTTATACCCTGAGTATGCATCCATGAAAGATAGAAATTCATGTCCTGCAGTTGAGTCTACTAGCTGGCCTATCCTTGAAGGGGAAAACTATCTTTTAGGCATGCCTTGTTCGAATCAGAGTAATCAATGCATGTCTGCCATTTCCAATTCGCCTTTGTCACAAGTACAGGATTAGATATCTGCTTAGCGTAGAGGGCATCGCGAGTAAACCCATTGTCTTTGAGCCTATCCACCTCCTCTTTAAAACCGGCAGACCTCTCTGGATCCATGCTACGCCTTTTCTGTTTCACCAGGGCATGCCTTAGGTTGATATTCAGTGCATTGCTTGCAATGGCAGGTGAGATCCCACACATGTCAGAGTGATTCCAAGCGAACACGTTGAGATTCACTCGAAGAAAACTAGCAAGTTCCTTCTTCATCCGGGTGCTGAGATGTGATCCGATCCTTAAGACCCGTGACGGGTTGTCATGGTTGACCGTGATGTCAACCGTCAGCTTAGCCAGTGCAGCCTTGGTCTCTTTGGGCTCCTTCTCGTTATCCCTCAAGTATATGTCTCTATGGAACCAACTGTGGTGCCCGAGCCAAGGCTCAGGTTCTACTTGTCAATCTTCAGTGGCTAGGGTGTGGCGAGACTTGTCCACACCCTTACCTTTCTCATTTTGTTGAGCATTCCTCAATTTAACTACATAGCTGTTACGTTTGATCGCCTAATCACCCTAAACCACTCCAACACCATGGTCTGTCAGGAACTTCAAAGTTAAAAACCATGGGGCAAGAGTCGCCCGGTACTCAGCTAGGGCCGGTCGACCCAGAAAAGCATTGTATGGAGAGTCAACATCCAAACAATGAATGGAAAAACCCGCACACTCCTGCGGTCACCTTCTCCAAACTCCACAGCCAATTTAACATAACTAAATTGCAGCACCGTTAAAGCCATGAATGGGGGATTTATATGGTTTCAAGTCCTTGGCTTCCATCCTCATCTGATCATAAGTTTTTCTAAAATTTATATATACGAAGCTTCCATAATCAACCAAAATCCTCTTCACCAAAGCAGGGCGGATCATGGCCGAAATGACCATTAGGTCGATCATTGGTGCCTCACCTTATCTGCATCTCTATTTCTAAACACAATGGCACCTGTCATTGTACATTGCTATTTTGTCGGAGCTCTGTCTTCTGTACTCGAAAGACATTTAAAATTCACATGCTTGATCACGCTAGTGTAGCACTCCATTTCATGCCAACTCTTATCAGCTGGATGCGGTCCTCTGACTATTGTTTTGATTACTAATCTTCTACCAATCCACGTAGGCTCCTCGGTCCTATGTGGTGCTTGTCCTTGGTTGGGGTCAGATCTCTCCTGCCTGTCATCCTATGGGGATTTTACAAACTGCTGTAACTTTCTCTCTTGAATTAATTTTTCGATAATATCCTAGATATGCCTACACTTATTTTTTTTATGACCGCAACATTCATGAAATCGATAATATTTTCAAGTTTGTTTCTGCTTCTCTGTTGGTTCTTTTAGAGGTGGCTTCCTATACTACATGGTATTGTAGGTAGACAAATAGACATCCTCTAGAGATGTATTTAGTGGCATGTAGGTATTGTACATCAGAATTCTAGGCTTTCCTCTTCCAGAATCCCACTTTCGTTCTTGGCTCCTATCTCCATGTTTCTTTTGCTGATTGCGTTTACTTTGGATATTCACTTGAACTTCTCCAGAATTATCACTACTCCACTTCACTGCAATGTTACTATGTACTCCCTCTCCACTTGGCCCCACAACACTCTTCTTTCTAGAGCATCTGGCTTCCCCTTTCCTTAAATACTGAGCTGCCTTTGCATAGATGCATTCCAATGTTATAGGTGACTTTTCAATTTACCAATCGCCAAAATTTGATTCTGGATCAATCCCTCTAGTTACCGTCATCAATATTGCAAGGTCAATCGGATTACTGTTTTTTATGATAGCTATATGGAATCTCACCAAATAATCTTTCAGCGATTCTCTAAAAGACTAGATCACGCTGGATAGGGACATTACAACTTTTGCGCAAGTTGTGTGCATATAGAACTGCTCCAATTTTTTTTGCTAAATCCTCAATTCTAGAGATCAATTATGGGGGTAATCTCGTATACCACATCATTTCTATTATAGGGAGAGTAATAGGAAAACATCTACAATTGGTTGCATCATCTGCTCCCACGTAATCCGTCAACCATTTGTATGTCATGATATGCTGCCTGGGGTCGGTCTTCCCTAATAGGCAGGCATCAATGTCATATTGAACCTCTTTGGACACTTGGCATGTAAGATATTATCAGCGAACTGGGTATTGCTTCTTGAAATCACACAATCATCAATAGTTAAGCCTTCGCTTTCCATTACCAGTTGTGTAACCATAGCCGACAAGTCCGGCGTTAGGATAGTTGGTCAAGCGGTAGTCGTGTTCCACCTTATGGGAATGGTCCCATCGATGTCAATGGGCCGTTGCACACCTTCTTGGCTCGACACTTTCTTGATGCATATCACATACATTCACTTTTTCATCTTTTTAAGGAAAGAAATGGTCGGCATCCACCTGAACTCCAACATCCAAATCAATTGCCGCATTTCCAGCTTGGATTCCAGCATGGATAGGTAAGTTCCCTCCTTTGGAGGAGGGATAGGTATCGATACCTATGGAGGGGTTAACATCGATCAGTCTTGGCAGACCAGGCAGGTTTGCCTGTTGATGCCCTGAAGCTTCTACGTGATAGCCATTAATTCTATGACATATGCGTCTGTGGTACTTGTCCGATGAAACTCTGTTGTAGAGTAAGGGGTAGGGTTCCTCCTAGCTTTCCCACGTTGTTGTTGACTAAGTTGGTTCATTAGATCGATATTGGCTTGAACCTGCTGATTCAATTGTCGATGGCTACCCA
Source organism: Allium cepa (assembly GCA_030765085.1). Lineage (NCBI taxonomy): Eukaryota > Viridiplantae > Streptophyta > Magnoliopsida > Asparagales > Amaryllidaceae > Allium > Allium cepa. Next base: position 1,030,101,337 of record CM060929.1, read on the forward strand.
CTAGCACTCTCTTCATATTATGGAATTCAGCACTTGTAATGGAATTATTTGGATTCTGGAAGTCAATCGGATTGGTAGCATTCATATCTATTAGTTGATTGCTTGGGCCTCCTTGTTGGATGCTAGCGTTCTCATTTCCTTTTGTGATTTGAGAAGCAGATCTGGTATTCCTAACCATTATTGATAGCTTTACTTAGAATTTTGCAAATCTGAATAGAACAAGCAAGTTTCTTGAAGATAGTTATGGATCTTCTTCGAGGATTTATGCAATTTAGTAGCAACAAAAGGATCTGAATAGGCTAAGAGTCAAGTCTCTCAATGAAAACACCAAAATGTTTGCACCCAAAATTGGCACAAACATCCAGTAGAAGTTTTTACGTGAAATAAATGAAGAATATAAAATAAAATAGAGGAAATAAAGTAGTGTAACAGTTGCAAATCAAAGCAATAACAGGAGCACGGCGATTTATAGTGGTTCGGTGTTATTTGCCTACATCTACTTTGAATATGAAGTTTTATTAATAACTTTGTAATCTGAATACAATAGGGATTGGATGAAAATCCTTAATTACAATTGAGTACGAAGCAACTAGTAGCATAAAGGTCCCAAAAATGAACAACCAAGGCTGTATTTATAAATGAAGATGATGAAATATCTCCTTAAAAATTCGGCAGAAGGATCTCCAAAACCAATGGACCCGTAAGAGGGATCACATTGTCCAAATCCCGAAGAATAAGGATCGAACCGATCCTTCTTTTAGTGGAATCTGGGGGTACGATATATACAACAGTGTCCACATGTCGAAACATGCTTAGCCACCAATTTTCATGCCAATTGAATTAGTATAACATAAATTATTGCTTGATCTTTGCTGTGATATGAATTGCGTTCTGATTTTAGTCGATCCCTGTTGAGGGAAGAGGGTCGATCCCTTTTACTCTATCCTTTTGAGGTGTGATCCCTAGGGTAGCTCCCTAGGGTCCCCACATTTTGCTCACAAAATTTCATATGCATTGGACTTGTGGATATTGAGATATTAATTGTTTTCTATTAAGCCGCACTTGCTTCCAGAAACATACCAATCCCTATGTTGGAGGTTGATTATAGCTGATCCCTCCTACATGTTTAACCATATTTCATACTTCGAATGCTTTGCATTGCATATCTCTCAATTCCATTCCATCACGGCTTCATATTACCATCTGTAATAGACATTTGGACCTCACATTGATCATCCTGGACTTACTGGCCTTGATGACAATCGAATCTATCTTGTGCGATTAGTTCAAACATAGCCGGGTAGACATGCCGGATAACACCTTAAAATTGGAATTTGTGAAAACTTAGAATTTAACTATGAAACTTGCACCATTATATTCTTGAATATCTTATGAGCAACTTCATATATAAAGCTTTATGATCGGAGTTCAAATGAAGAAGTTATCAAAGTTTGAAGATTTGGATCAAAAGTAATTCAAAATAATAAATATTAAATAACTTATAGACCAAGTCTTTAAATAAGGTAATTAATATTAATAAGTCAAGTAACATGGAGAATTAATTATCTGGGACCATTGTTCGACATTCAGTTACAACCGGTTGACTGCTAGTAGTCCACCGCTATAAGCAACCGGTTGACCAATTAGTTAGAGCTGGCACTGGTTTAAACCTCATCCTTACGACTTGGATTTAATAAATTTTAATCTAATGAACATAACTGATTTGGGCGTCTATAAATACAGACCCAACCCCTAATTCTTCTTATATTTTCTGAACTGCGCAGCGGAGCTTTGCCATTTCTCCTTCGGTACTTCTATAAATTGTAAAATTATATATATATATATATATATTGGAAAAGGATAGAAATTAAATGGAGAAGAAAAGAAGGAGTGATTCAATTCTATGAAAAAAGTAATTACTAGATTATAAATTTAGACTCTGCTTAACTCGAATCTTCTCTCAAATCTTAAACACCGATGGGTATGTACACACTTTTAAATACATAATTTTTGGTTGAAAAGAAAATTGAGTCAAGCAAGAAGAATGGATTTGGATCAAGAGATTTGGAAGCTATAAGATGAGTGGTAAATCATGTAATTTACATAATACTAAATTTATTTCGTTGAAATTCTATTTTTTGGCTATGCCTGTGTGAAAACCCTTGAATTGTCGCTTAAATAAATAAATCTAACTTGCAATCCTTGCTTATGTATTCAGAAATTGCTTAACTTTGGTGAAATAATATAGATACCCTAGATCTGCAAGTTAGGGAGAATAATCTCTAAAATTTATGAAATATAATAGAAATAAAATTGTGCAATTTTTTTTCTAGATTTTTTTTATTCGGGTTATAAATTGTTGAACTTGATAATCATCAATTAGAGATACTTTAGTTTGACTTAGGATTTAAATTTCTATATTTCAATTCATTGGAATTATAAAATCTCCAAAGGGAATTTTCATAGACTGTCCAACCTCTCAATTATGTATGAAAAGTGCGTCGTTTGAAAAAACAAGGAATATGCCCAAAATAACAGAGATGTGCAAACCAGGGATGCTTTTCCATTGTTTGCATCATCTATTTTGATAAAAATATAAAAAGACAATTCCTTGAAATTTCAAATGCAGCAGAATTCTACTTTTTGGTAGTTTATGGAAAATTGCAATGGTAACATTTTCTTCTTGGACAAGGATACAGTTCCAATGCATTAAATGTGGAAATAAATATTTTATGGAAGTTACATGTAAGTGTATATTCAGAAATCCTTAAATGTAGAAACTAAAAGGTTATAAAATGGAATATAAATAATCTTGTTACCAATTATATATATATATATATATATGTAAGTAAAGTATAATTTTAAGAAATACATAAAAAAACATCAATTACATCATAAATACACATATGTATGGTAACGTGCAATTAATTATATGTTATCATATTAATTACAAATAAAACGCTAAATATGAATAAGCAGTAAATTAAGAAGAAAAAGGGAAATTACCATAATCAAGTCGATACGGGTAGTAAACCATATAATGAATTTAATTACACATACCAATTATGACATTGATAAAGGAAATTAAATAGGCATGGTAAATTTATTCTAAAACTTGCAAATAAATGTCATTAACACTTGTTCAAACTGAATATAAAAGACCATTTATGAAAGGCATTAATTGGAGGGAAAAGAAGTAGTAAATGACATTATTAATGAAATAAGAAGTAAAGATAGTAAGCATATAAAATAAAGTGAAAGTTCATAGGAAGCACATAAATAAATATTAATAAATGAACTTAGGAGGCGTAATAATTTTTACAGTGAAATTATATAACCTCAATAATATGTTTGTAACGGATATGCATTAGTGGGTCTGACATAATATTTAGATTAATTATTAATAACTTTGTTTAGTATAGGTTGGGATGCGATGTTAGTAGAGTTGCACAATGGAAATATGCCATCAGTAAAGGGCTACTAGCAGTTGTGTGCACGTACTATTAATGTTGGATATACCCAACTATAAGACCCATGGGTGGGGTATACGTTCGTGTACAGATTTCAAAAAATACACCACGGGGTTTGCCTCGTATTTGATGTATTAAATGGCTAAGTGCATTTAGGTGGACAAGGTTTTTATTTTTGGGCAAAGGTCTATTGGGTCTGCCTCTACTCTAATTAAGAAATCTTAAGTAACTTATGACAGTGCCTAATTGGGAAGGTGTGGTTTGCTTCATTTCCAAATCAGAGGTATTAGGTAACAGTAAGTGGGCATTTTCCTTGGTTTGTATTAGGAAAATATAAAGTGGATAATTGGGTGATGGTATGCTATGTGAGCAATATTTGATAAACCAAGGTTTGTGTAGTGGGATTATGACAGGTTGAGGCTACCACTAGTGCTAAATGGTAATTAACAAAGACTTGGGTTATGCCTGAATGGATTACACGTCCTATTGTTATAGAGTTCATATGGGATATGAACTGGTCTCAAAGTTGGTTTTTTGTTTGTTTGGTATTTAGCTAGTTTTTCCTTAGATAAGTCCTTGAGGTGTGACAGTAATATTCGTAGTTAATTATAAAGCCATGTCTAGGAATCATCCACCTTTGGCCGATTAACTATCGTTTAAGTTGCGAAGGGGTTTTCTTTTGGGAGTACAGTGACACATCTATAAATAGGTATATCGATACTTAAACCTCGAAGTGGGTTATGTATGTAGATTATTAAACCTCGGAATAGGATGGACATATCATAAGCTTATGAGGATTTAACTGACTAGTCCATGATAGTAGACATAACACTTTGAAATCAATCGGCATAAACTAGTGTTATGGATAAAGTATATAATTTATCAATCACTAGAATATTGTTCTATAGCCCTTTTCATTACAATCCATGGGATATATTTAGAGGGATACATTATCGGTGAAAGATAATAATGGTATGTGGATTGGTCTTCTCATTCATGCTCAGCATTGACATGGTAAATGGATATCCAAGGAATAACATTGGTTCCAAGGTAGAAGCCTTAGTCGGTATATATGTTTTATTATAATCTACTATTCCACTGTGAGCTCATGTAGATAGCTCATTATTATATATATATATATATATATCTTTGTGTTTGTGTGTGTGTGTTTATTGTAGGTTACCAACACTAACGATCCAAGCCCAATGGACTTGAGTTTTTGATTTACCTGAAAACTCGGGCCTATTAAGATGAGGTTTGCTACATTTGGTATCAGAGCGTAGGTTAGTCGATCATAAGAATTAGGATATGCGGAGTGAATGTATTTTTATATTTACCAATATATATATATAATACACCAAACACTATGACTTTCGACTATAGAAGTAGTTGCAATCATATTCTAAAAAGATGAACTGGGCAATTATGAGTTGGAATAAAAAAATTGAGTTAAATTTATAGACCTACCCCAATTGCCCCACGGGATGTAGGCTATACCATAAGGCATTGACTTAAGAAGAGTATAAGCACAACATATAGAAGGGTCATTGAAGTTGGATGGTACATGACTCCTTCTGAGAGCCCTATGATTGTGGATTTATAGGGTTGTCGATTGACAATGTACATTTCATCCTGTCAGGAACTAAGAACCAACATGTTGTGAATATTCGAAGGTAAGGTATATATAGGAAGGAGTAAGTTCTAGCAAGAAGGCGTGATTTAACCACCAAAAGTGGATAGTCTGATTTTAATATATTTTGAGTTAAGAATAATTGGAATGGAAGAAAAGCACAAATGAAATGGCAAAAAAGAATCCACTTCTGAGTCCAATCTCATATGAAAGAATTTAATAAAAGGTTTTCAAAAAAATTATTAAAATATTTTGAAGTGGCTTTCAAAATCACTGAAAGGTTGTTATTTTTGAAAAGCAAGTATATACTAAATCTTTCACCATATAAATATTAAAATATACATATTTTTGAAAAGATAGAGATTTAGAGAAAGCTAAGGACCTTTATTTTTGAAATAATTGGAAAATAGGACACATGTTTGGCCCGATGATTTTTCTATTTGTATAAATTTAAAGTTTTAAAATTCTTTCTAAAGGGTGGGTAAATGGAAATGATACTTGATTTAAATGGGATAAAGAGAATGGAAAGGTAAAACCACCCAATAATGAGGATGGAAAGAATATTCTGGTCAAGGAAAATAACTAAAATATACAATTTCATGTTAAGGGAGAAAAGCCCAATGGCTAAAGTAGTAAATGAATGCACTGCAATGATCCAATAAAAAAGATGATCAAATAGAAGAGAGACAACAGTCGATGAAGAATATAAGCAAAGAAGAAGGTAGTCTCCGGCGGAAAGGGGAATTATAAGAGGAATTTAAATTAAAAGAGTAAAGTTCCTGACGACTAAGGCGACAAGCTAACGTAGAAATACCGGTAGATAGGGATTTTACAAAAGGATTATGAACCAAGTTAAAGAAGGCGGAGCCAGGAACAAAAGAAAAAAATCAATAAAAATATATTACCCGAACCAAATAGGATCCAGGTTCTTCCTGGGCTGAAAATGCGCAATCGGTCGATAACCCAGAACTAAGCGGTCGATCGGTAGCGGTTGACCGGTAGTACTCAACCGCCCAGATTTAGCAGTCGGTTGGTCCCTATCGATTCAGGTGCTCTAAAACTCGAACATGACATATAATCGCATCCTGATCACTCCCCCTCCCTCATTCTATTGCTCTTCTCACACCTCCAACAGCCTTCGCCAAGCCTACGTCGATCGAGCGCAGCATGTCACTCCCCCTCTATTTGCATATCTAACTGTAATACCTCAAGCCCCACTCCTCCTCCAAAATTGTCCATGGCACCACCAAGACAAGCCGACGTATCTTCATGCCACCCTACCCTTACTCATCAAGAGATTACTCAGCTATAAGGTGACCCTTACTCATCAAGAGATTACCTGGCTATAAGGTGATGATGGGAGAATTTCTAGTTACGAGGCCTAGAAAAATTTCATCTTTTTGGAAGGGAGGGTGGTAATCTTCAGGGACTTCGCCACGTATGGATTTGGAGAGCTAATCATGGCCTTGAGATTGACACCAATCCTAAGCAACGAGACTTTTAAGTAGGAATGCTACCCGTGGTGCATACGGATGTTCGATTCTAATTTGGAGTACAAATTCGATGAGGATATCAGTCGCTTCACGTTAGAGGTGAAGGGGATGGAGATAACTCTAATGGATGAGGATTCTGGGAGCATCTTAGGCATACCCACGGTTGGAATAGATTTGGAAAAATTGAGACTCCTAACCCAGTGATTATGCATCGGATCTTCCACCAAGAAGTGGACATTAGAAGAGCCAATAATATGTGGGCCCAAGTCCATCTCGTCACCTGCATTGTCCAGTCCAACATCATCCCCAAGACGGGAGCTTCAACCAAAATTTACTCTTTAGTGTAGAAGGCCACCTATCCATTATAAGTGTCATTGCGATGAACTGGACTAAGGCCATTATGAGCCACCATGTAGATCCCAAAGTTGGTATTTCTCAAAGCTACATCCCATACTGCCATCTCTTCACTTGCATACTTTGACAGTTCGGTGTGAGCTTCCGTGGGAGTAGGTCCAGAAGGAGGTTCCAGCCCAATTCAATAGATCCTTCCTAAGGAGAATGGGGATTAGGGAGGAACCGACTAAGGAAGGAGGTCAGGAGGCTGTAGGTCAAGGATGAGAGGCTGCAGGACAAGGACAAGAAGCTTCAGGGTTACAGATACTTGAGTTTAAGGAGATCCTAGAAGCTCTACTCTAGATTGAAGCTAAGCTATGGAAGATCCAAAACGAGTAGCAGAGCCAGGTCCTCCATCCCAAATGCCTAGCTGCTATGCTGCGCCCATTTAGAAGGTCCAGCGTTGGCTCGAGTCGTGGTAATGGAGCTGGATTATCCCCAGCCTATAGATAGTAGTTAGTAGACTATAATAGTAATAGTAGTTGCTATTCCTTTTCAGCATTTGTTTTGTTTTTTATGTTATTTGGGTTATAAGCGTTAGTTGTCTCCTTTTCTATAAAAAAAACCACGTATGATATAATATGAGATATGTAACCACTATATATGTGTGTGTATGTGTGTTAGAAAATGGCACAGATAGGGAAATTTCATATGAACATTTAACTAATAATGAATGAAAAGTAAAGCTGGAAGTTTATAAAATAATTTAGGAAATAATTAAATTAGCAATTAAAAATTAGTTATGCTTAATTCCAAAAAAATTAGGATTTTGGGAAAAATAATAATAATAAATTTTAGCAAGAGAATACAGGAAAGAGTTGTTGCAAAACTCACGGGTCATTATCCTTATGCATTAAAAGCTAAAATTTATAAATGTGCTTGTGTGTTGATTATTGTTTTGAAATAAAAGAAAATGATTTTTAAATTTTAATATGCTAGGGTCAATTATATACATTAACTTGTTACTCAGTTTCGATTATATTAAGATGTGGCTTAATTTATTTTAAAGTTGTAAAGGAAAATGATTTTGAGAAATTGTGTTGAGTGAAAAAAAATTAAAAGTTAAAAAATTTCAACAATCTTTACAGATTTAATAAAAAGAGGAAAAGATTCTGAATGAAAAATAAGAAAATCTTTGATTTTCAAATGCCGTATGCTCAGTATAGGAAGGGGCCAATGTGTTAGTTAATATGAATTTTACTACTCAATAAGTATGACAGTATGTAAAAAATAGATAATAAAAAGGGAAAAACCTATTTTAGCTTTGGAATTTCAATTTCCATATCTTGTTGATAGTAAAAAAAATTGTTTTTAAAAATAAACCTCCTTATGCAAATTGTACTTGGAAAAACTGGAAAAGATTTGGAGGCATAAGAGAACATTCCAAGGTATAATGGAATTGGTATGCAAAAGAACGGTGAGAATATAAAATTTTCTATCTAAACACTATTTTTAACATAGAGTACAGATTTAGGAAAACTGGATTTTCAAAATTTTGATGTTAGAAATTATGTGTTAGGTATTGGATGGTAGGGATAGGATGCAAAATTGGTTGAACCATACTCATATTCGTAGAAGTGTGGAAATTTTTATGTAAAGAAAAGGACTTTTTATTTTTGAAAACTTGCATACATATTGAACTGCGAATATATATAGTTTATTTTTACCATATTTTCCAACTCTTTTTAAACAATGCATTCATATAGGATGCGCCGATTGAGTATTATTAGCATACATATCATATGTGTTGTGATACACCATGCACTTATACATAATTGGTTGAAAATTGGGTGTACACTAATTGGTTGGATAGTTTAGAATGGTTGCGTTCTATTTACATAATTCGGCCCTTGAGAAATTTCGTAGATGAAATTCTTTTAATGGAAAAGAATGTAATAAACCGTAAAATAAACAATAACTAATTAAAAGGATCAATAAATAAGGCTTAGAAATGGAATTTTAGCAAACATCGGTATTTAACTGTGAAACTTGCACCATTGTGTTCATGGTGATTTTCTGAGCAACTCTGATGTAAAAAACTTCGTGATCGAAGTTCAACCAAAGAAGTCATCAATATTTGAAGTTTTCCGTTCGGAAATAATTCAAATAATAAGTATTAGATGACTTAACGACTAAGGCTTAACATAAATAAGGCAATTAATATTAGTACGTCAAGTAATACAGAGAATCAATTATCTGGGACCACCAGTCGACATCCGGTTACAACCGATCGACTCCTTTAAGCAATCAGTCGATCGATTAGTTATGGCCGGCGTTGATTTGAACCTCGTCCTAACGGCCTAGATATAATAAATTTTAATCTAACAAACCATTTAGTTATGGAAGACGTTTGGTTGAAGGTTGGCTAGTTAACCCTTAGACAAATCTTTGAGGTGCGGTAGTAATACGACTAGTTAAATTATATAGCCATGTCTAGGAGTCGTCAGCCTTCAGATTGGTTGAATATTGATTATATTGCAAATGGGTTTTCTTATATTATTATCTATCAGCATAAATTAATGTTATAAATAAAGTATGTGATTTGGAAGTCACTAGAACGTTGTTCTGACGTCCTCCTCATTTCAACCCATAGGATAGATTTGAAGGGATATGATACTGTTACAAGATGTAAAAGGTAGGTGGATAGGTCTTCTTATTCATGCTCAACACTGACACGACAACTTGTTATCCAAGGAATAAAAATTGTTCCAAAGTAGAAGTCTTAGTCGGCATACATGTTTTATTAGATTTTACTATTCCACTGTGAGTTCGTATAATAACTCTCTGATACACATATGTTTATTGTAGTTTACTAACACCAATGATCTGTATCCCAATGGACCCGTGTTATTTAGTCGAAAAACCGGCCCCATTAAGGTGCAGACTGTTAAAGTATAAGTTTACCGCTTGAAGTAAAATACTATTTAAGAGAAGGTTCAGCTTTATCAAGTAGTAGGTTGGTATCACCTTAATTGGTAGCCAATGTAAAGTCAAAGTGCTTAGCCAAATAAATCGATTAATCAATAATTTGTATCATATTGAACAATAAAATTTAGTTTTGGACTTTGCAATTAACCATGGATACTAATAGAGGTATGACCATTAATCAAGGTCTAGATATTTAAGTCATATAATGATGACGAAGAGAAAACTTGCATAACATATCTTCGCTTAATGGTGTCGCTTTAATAGATAAATAACTGAATTTCACCTAGATAATTTCTAAGCGACTGAACTCATTTCAAACTACCACGCTTCAGCAAAGTCCGTATATCTTTAATGTTTAAATTGTTTAAATAATACAGATGGATGAGTTCACACCTAGTAATCACGCAATCACAACTCTTAATTATCAAGAGAAAATAATTTATTGAAATAATTTATAAACGTTATAAATTAATACTATTATGGTTAAATTAATATACTGATTACATTAATTAGTTTATTTCTATTTTTTTGATTATAGATGGAGGCCTAAAATTAATTAATAAAATATATAGTTGTTATATATTTATATATTTACTTTTTAGGCCAATATATGAATAAATATAATAAATAATATACATATATGCATGTATTTTATTTTGGTAGTCAAAATTTTAAAACTGTTTCAAAATAGGGTAAACCAAAATATATATTGGTATGAATTAATTATATTGGTTTAATTAGTGAAGTGAGGTACAATTTCACTATATTGGGTCATACCCTAAATGGTGGATCTAATAGAATTAAAGGTGTGCACTAAGGGAAATTATACATTTTTTAAGTTAACTCTAATAAAAGAATCTTGTTGAACTAAAATATGCTTTTGGATTTTTTTATGTCTTGCTATATAGAGATATATGTAAGAAATATCTTATTGATTTATGTGTTCGTAACAATGAGTATTGAATCAACATCTAAATATATGCTCCTTAAATGTTCCAGTCAAGATGTATCGAGAAAATGATGTTGATACATTTGTTGAGACTAGTGTACATAACACTCTCCATATGATGGGCGGCGAATTACTCATGACGGTTGGGGGCAACACAGGTTTATATACTTACGATTGCTTGGAATGGTCAAAGAATGACAAGGTGAAATTCTTTTGTAGGTCAATTCAACAAAGTCAAAATAAAAGATCTCACGTTAATGATGCATAACAGTCTTCAGACTTGAAGGCACTGTTGATCTTAAGTGGCTAGGCTATACTTTGGTTTTTATCAAGCAATGGCATGGCGACCATATTGCAAGTTGGGTGTATGTTGAACTACCTACAAAAACACTATTCTAGAGAGGATTTGTCTTCTTCATTGTAGAAGGCTAGTATCAATGTAATTGATAGTCAATTTAAATTCAAAATCCCTGGCCATAGTGAATTGATTAATTGATAAATATTCATGGATTAAATCAAGAATTTTAATGTAGCCTATGTAATTAACAGCGGACAGTGATAGAGTTTTTGATTTTTAACCTAACTTAAATATTTAAGTGATACATTGTTGATGAAAAGAAAACGCGTACAAAATGTTGTTGTTAGGTGCAGCTTAATAAAGATTAGAAACTGGATTTCATCTAAATGATCTATAAGCTATTAAACTTGCGTCCAATATTATACTCTAGTAGAGTCCATACATACTTCAGTATTTAAATTGTTTAAATATTGTTCGGGGATCGATTTGGCACTAGAGAGTTAATACAACTGTGTTGTTTGTTAATTTCTGTGTTTGGCCAACGTAAATAATTTTATAAATATTATAAATTAATAATAAAGTTAAATAAAATTTTGTATCAAATTTTAATGGCATTTAAATTATCTATATGAACCTTAAAAATTAAACAAACGATGTATAAAAGTCATACGTTGATTTAATTACAGAACAAGATTAAATAAATTAATTAAATAATTAATTTACAGGTTAAATCAATTTGGCCAAAATTCTAGAAGTTCGAATATGGGGAGCCCAACCAAACGATATAGAGAAAAGGTGGAAACCTAGTCTTCAAGACAAGAGAGATAGGGGTAGATGTTTATGATCTTTTTAGCTATAAATACTCGTTCCATTCATTCTCTCTTTACAATAAGGGGAACCCTAACCCTAACCTCCATTGCTTGACATTAGAGAACCTTATATATGGAGTTGCATCCTATGATCATGGAGAAAGAGTTAAAGGGTTATGAGAAGAAAATGATGGACAACTAAGGTGTTTGAAGATTGGCGAGATCAGTAAAAGATAATAATCCCCTTTTCATCATTTCATAAATATATATCTATATTGTTAATATGCATGCTCTCCCCATTTAAATATTCAGCTAAAAAAATAAAATGAAAAATAACTATGTCCATATTTATTTTAAATAGTTAGGTGATATATATATATATTATATATTTAATATATATATATATATATATATATACACACTCGGATTTGATTATTAATAAAAATATTAAAAATTAAAAATAATTTTTTTATCATATACCATTCAGGTATAATAATGAAAAATATTATTTATGTATACGCGTGCTCCTATGTGGATTCCAAATTTAAAATGTATATGGCTATTAAATGATATAAAAAATAAAAATGTTTTCTTTTCAATTTTCTAATTTTCATAAATATTATATATAAATGTGTGTGTGTGTGTGTGTGTGTATGTGTATGTATGTATATGTATGTATATATGTATACATATGAATCCCTAATTTAAAATATATATGCCTTATACATATATTCAGTTTACTTTTTTTTAGAAAATAAGAAAAAATAATTTTTGCTTATATGTGTGTGTATATATATGTTGAATATTATATTATTATACATACATGTAAATTATTATTTTGAATATTTATACACACACATACATATTTGTTATTTATCTTCGGCTATGTCATAAAAAATATTTTTAATAAGTCAAGCTGTATTAAATATATAATTAGTAAAAACATTTAAATTTACAAAAATAAAATTATTTTTGAATATATATATAATCTTATGAAAAAATAATTTCAAATCAAAGTTTTTAAATAAAAAGTAGTATATATATTCAATAAATTCAAAATTATAAAATTATTTTTGATAAATTAATTCATGGCCGAAAAATTAAGTTAAATACATAAAGATATAATTGCATATATATGTACATATTCATTCATTATATATGTGTATATATATTCTTGTTGAAATCATTATTACATCAACACTATATTTATTAACCATAAACCTAGTGCTTATTTATACACCACTGTGCTTATGTTTATCAAGTATACCCTAAGTTAGACCATCATATTTAATATGATCATAAAGTTTGTATTATGAATACAAACATATTATATAATTATATTAAATTAAAATAAAAAAATTGATATTTTATACATATATTATAACTAAAATTATAAAATAAAGGCATAAAATTTACAATACATAATTATTAAATTATGACTAATAACCCAAAACCTTTAATTGATTACTACCAAATATGATTTGGCATAAAATCACTATTCTTGTATACTCGAACACGTTCTTCTAAAAGTCAATAGAAGAAATTTTTTTTTTGAAATTTTCTCTTTTAACCCTACTACCAATGCACCTAATCCAACTGGATTTTGGTTAGAAATTTTGCACAATCTATTAGTTCTCGTATAAATGTACCAATATGCCTTAGTTCTCACACATAGAAATTCATTCCTTCCCCATCGAAAAATGAAGCATCTTAAAGATGGACTTTGCAACTACACTATTGAGTTAGAGAATGGTATTCTCCAAGGTAAAGTTGACGGTTTAAGATGTGTTCGACCGTTAGGATTATCGAAGAAGACTTTTCAAATTATTTTTTCTAAAATAGATTTACAAAATAGTTTTGAATCATGTATTTTCCTTTTTTTGTACTTTATTTTTAAATAATTATTTTTGTATATGCAGGTATAGTCCATTCTCGCATGACTAGATCAACTTCTCCATTCATCACCATGCAACTTTATCCTCTCTTTTCATCACTGTGTAAGTTCATCTTCATTTATTTCCTCCTCCACTCATAGCTCAGAAATCATCACAAAACAACATGTTACTCCAACGTGATCCACGACAATATAAGCGATGTGCATGCAAGCTTAATTGATAGGTGACAAACTTAAATTATCATTTTCTTTAGAGAGCATCGAAGTGGACATAAAAGGTACTAGTCGATAGGGCTTGGAGAGACAGTCACCGTGTTGGCTGCTGGAGAGTGTCTGATGTTTTGACAATATTGGAAAATTACCTAAAGTTGAAAAATTATGACATCTAGGGTTTCTTTAAGTAATTTTTTTAATAAACCCTTGGAAATTTATAAAATTACATTTAAGCCTTTACAAATTCAAATATGTATAATTTTCACATATGAACTCCATTTTGTACCAAACTTATGTCCATATATTCATATTAAAAATAGGGACATTTAGACATTAGCTAATTGTATAAATAATGCATGTATATATGATTTTAAAAATTAGAACTATGTGAATTTTGATAATCTAATAACTATAGATTAACGATACTACTTTAAATTAACGTATTAAATTATATTTTATCAATTTATTATTACAAGCTTATTATATGTTATATACACTTTAGATATACTAATGTACATTATTAAACATTTACGTGTGTATATATGTTATACTGGATAATTTATTATGAATTTTTGAAGGAAGAAATAAACAATTGGGTTTAAAAATTTATTTCGTCTATTATATAGAGGATTTTGGGTCTAAATTTTTTATATGTTAGATAATATATTAAAAGTGATTTTTTTTTATTTTTGGGGATTTTTCCTAAGTAATTTACTATGTAAATTAAATTATTTAAGTTTGAGGACTTAAAATCTTAATTGTTTTGTTTAAGGGAAGTGCTACTTTGTAAACTATTTTTAATTAATTCTAGTTAAATTCGACAGTGTTTTAGAAAAGATTTTGATAAAGTTTATGACAACTAATTTTATTTTTACAAATAGGAAAGTTTTTTGAGAAGCATGCACTTAAAATGGTAACAAAACAGTTTTGTACAAAATTTTTTGTTTCGCCACTTCTAGGAGCAACCTTTCGACCACATACTCCCGCCCCAACCAAGTTGAAACCAATACATAAGATATCAATGTTTTGATACGTAGTAGATTGGAGAAATGCGGTAGGTAAGAGTTGAAACCAAGCTTTCAAAGGGGTCGAAGCCATTTTAAATGGCTTTCAAAGGCCTTTGTTTTGCTTTCAAAAAAGATTGCGCTTGCCTTGCTTTTAATAGAATGCTTTTGAAAGGCTTGAATTACTTTAATATGGCTTTCAAAGCGGTTGCTACCTTTTTATTTTAAAGGGTAGTTTTAAAAGAGTTGCTGCGTTTTATGTTTTAAAGAGAAGCTTTTGAAAGGGTAGTTTTGAACCAAATCGAAACCCTGCTGCTGTCTTCATACCTTTCAAACAGGTTGAAAGTTTTTAATGAGTTTGAAAGGCAAGCCTTTGTTTTATAATATAATAAACCGCTTCCCAATGCTTTTGAAAGGGCTTTAGTAGGCATTTAAACTAAAGGTTTCGAAGGCTATGGCTTCAAAAGTTGTTTTGAAGCTATTCTTCTAATTGTTATGCTTAAAAGGTTAAAGCTTTCGAAAGGATGGTTTCGAAGCCATCTTTTTTCCCCAAATTCTTTTATTTGAAATATTAGTGGTTTCAAAAGGGGTATTTTCACTTATATTCACTTTGACCTAAAAGTTATATTTAAGATTAAACCCAATGTTTCAAAGCTATTCTTCTATAAGTTGGAAAGTGATGCATTAATACCTTCGAAAGTAATGTTTAGATTGTTTTGAAAGATCTGTTTTAAAGCATTTTGAAAGGCATACACTTAGTGATTTGAAATAATATTTGAATTCTTTCGAAAGGTATATTCTAATGGTTTCGAAAGTATATCTCTAAGGTTTTGAAAGCCTTAGTTTTCAAAACAAAGAACCCAATCTCATTTTTAAAGGAAAACCTATGGCAATATAAAAGAGCTTTGAAATGGTTTTTTAATTTGGAGTTTTTGAAGAAGCTTGTGTTGATAAAAATAATGGGTTAAAGGGATTAACCAAATTTCATGTGGAAATGATTTCAAGGATATTAAACCTTAAATGTTGGCATTGTTGTGTTATTGTATATGCTTCTTCTTTAAATATATTCACTATATAATGAACCCATAATTGTATTTTGGGGAGGAAGGCCAAAATAACCAGCTAGGTTGATCCAGTAGTGAATATAAATTGAGTTAACTCATGTATGAAAAGAATTGCATTCAGGATGTCAGGTAGACTAGAATATAGGATGCCCAAGGACTAGTCGAGAAGTTGTCGGTTTGTCATAGTAAACGTATTGAAACTATATCCGGATAAAGTTATTGACAGAAGTCAATAGGTTCATAGTCAGTCCATGAAAACTATGACATAAGAGAGGTTATTAGAGATACCGATAAGTTCTGGAAGAATCCATGAAATAGTTGAATGAAGTTATTGGCAGAGGCCAATAGGTTCTTAGTAATCCCATGAAAATTATAAAACTGGACAGATGGTCCATTAGCTTTAAACAGTTTATTAGTCAGCCCATGAAAACTAATAGGTTAATAGTGACCCTGGAAACTATAACCGTGATAGATAGTCAAATGAATGGGGATAGGAATCCAAGATATTTTTCTTATTTGCATATCGTCATGATATATTTATACTGTTATGTTTTAACCATTGTCGATGCAGGGGCACAGTATATGGTTATTATAAAATTTTATGTAAGATACTAGTGAGGGGAAAACCCGTTCCGCTAAGCAGCGTGGTCTTACTGAATATCTAAATGGTTTGAGATGGTAGATTATTATTCATACCAAGCTTTATGTCTGACTTGACGTTTATGTTTCTCCCTAAACTCTCGGGTGCTCAATTGATTTTGATCAGTTTGAGAGTTGGAGTTTTCAGGTTGACCATCAAACAAATAAGCTTTCGGAGATGTGCATGAGGTAAGTTAGCTAATAGGAGTGTTTTGGTAGTAAAGGCAAAGTTGTTCAATTGCCTATGTTTAAACTCTAATCATCCAAGAGGGCATCTTCATATGTCGCTTTTGGCGTATTGTGTAATAATTATATTTTCTCTGAACGTAGTTCTCAAATTTGGGATTATGTAATAAATTTGAAACTTGATTTGAAGTGGAATGAGAAGTTCATTTAATGGCTCTAATTTTTTCCATATCCTTGTGTTTCTGTTATATCAATGTATCCCACATTACCACATTTGGTCACCGAAAATTAATAACTATGGATAAGTGCAGCATCCGTAGCCGTTAGTTATGGGCCTCTAAGTGGGGAATTTTACACATATGTTGTGAAAATGAGAGTTAATTAACTTTAAATATTTGATTTTTTGTTTAATGATGGTTTTTACACCTCCTCCATTTTCTGCTATATCCCCTCTATAACTTTTTGCACCTTCACCATTATAAAACCGCTAAGCGCTTTAACAGCACAGCTCTTGTGATCACCAAATCCAAAGGGTGGATTGGCTTGCCTGTCCAAGCAAGAAACGGTCTTAAAATTTTGTGACAAAAATTTAAGTCACTACAAGCTTTATTATTAAAACATCCATATTTTATTTCCCCTCATAATACCCAAATAAATACAAAAAGAAGAGTGTTTGTGTGTGTGTGTGTGTGTATGTGTTCACATGTTGATTTTATTTCCAAAAGTAAATGAGGTGATGGAAGGAGTGTCCTTGAGGATATGAGCAGTGCAGGTAATCCAAATGAAAAAAGTAGAGTCACCTCTTAAGAAGATATGCCTAATGATTTCCTTCTCTTTTTCACACATAAGGAAAGTTGATGAAATATGAATACCTTTGCGGATAAGTTTGTATTCGATGCTTAATTTATTTTAAATGTGCAATCACACAAGTAGTTTGACCCTAAAAGTAATCTTGCATTTCTATATTTTGCCGAAAGGGAAAAGTCTACTGGAGTCATTGGGTCTTGTATATAGTGATCTAAAAATGAAGTTCCATTGTTCTCAGGACCCCAAGAAAGATGATTCGGGTTGGGAGAGTGGGAGGATGTGCTGAGCTGGGAGAAAAAGGATATAAAGATAATTAACGGCAAGTCCAGTGATTGAACGATTGAACGACAAGTAGTGTAGTCCCAGGGTAAAGACATCGTGAATAGTGATCATTTTATTGCAGGCAATGTTGAACAAGTCAGGAAAGAGATTATTAAGGGGATGGGACTGAACCAGGAATCAAAGTAGTTGAAGCATCTTTCTCTATTACAAATGAATGATAAGGCAAGCATTAACCCAATTCAAGGAGGAAAGAATCCTAGACTAGAAATTCAAAAGTTTGAAATTGTGGGTGAAATTATAGAGTCTATTGAGGTGGAATTCCTATAACATTTACTTAAATTCCATGTCTTCCAAATGGAGCCCCCACCAGTAAGCTTCTCAAGATCTATTTGGTGAGCATGATGGAATTGAGATGATGGAGATTTATGAAACCCATTCAACCCTGAGATACATATTTGTAGACAATGTCGTATGCAACAAAACATTTATTAGGGAGTTGAAAGGTTAACTATGCTAAAGGAGGGATCTTCTGAGATGGTCAATCCTCCTAAGAGGGCATAGAGGACTGAGTTAAGAAGTGCTAAGCTGATAGCTCTAGATAGGCACGAGGCTCTCCTAGAGGAAAGTTAGTTCAAGATCTTAGAGATCAGAGGGTACTAGTCATCTTTTTGAAGCTTGGTTGGATGGACAGTGATGCCAAGATAAGTTAACGGGAAATGCCTGAATTTGCAGGTCAAGTAGTTAACTATATTTGTTCCTAAGTGGTCATATGCACCAATAATATGGACAGAGCTTTTATTAAAGTTGATATTTAGACCGAAGATGAGCTCATATGAGTATAAGAGGAATTGAGGTTATGAGTATGGGAAGGTATTGGAGAGAAAATAATATGGAATCATCAGCATACTAAATGGGAGAATACCTCGGTCAATGTGTGTAACATTAATACCAAACATAAGTAAGACATCAATGGTAAGTGCAAAGAGGAAGGGAGATAATTTATCTCCCCGATAAAGACCACGTCTGGATTTGATGAGCCCACCGTCGACCTCATTGCTAAGGATAGTCGACATTTTGTTATTAAGAATGTTGATAATCGAGTAGATCCAAATTAGGTGGAAACCATGATGGGTAACGTTGGCGATAATGAAATCCCAGCCAACATAGTCGAATGTTTTGGAGAAGTTTAATAAATAAGGCGCATGGGATGTTGGTGTGATGGCAATGGAAAATGACTTCCTGGGTGGTGGTAAAACTATCGAGGCAGATCTGTTATGAATGAAGACTTTTCATAGATAATAGGAGTGCCAAGGAAGGATTTCATCCTGTTTGCGAGGACCTTAATCATCAGTTTGAATGAGGTATTGAGTAGGCTTATAGACCTGAACTCGGCAATTGAACCGAAACCTGGTTTCTTAGGGATCGAGATGATGTTAGCATAACCAGTCTTAGAAATAAGATTCGGGTTGGTGTGAAACTCGTTAAATAGGTTAAGGTTATCCTGTTTAATGATCGCCTAGAAAACACTTATAAAAAAGGACCAAAACCATATGGTATAGGAGCTTTTTCATCGTTCATCTCATTGAGGGAATGCTAGATATCATCTTCATTGAAGGGATGGACAACAGGAGTTAGGGACGGATGTAGCGAGAGTCTATTCCAAAGGATAGAAGTGCTTGTTGGGTGGGAGGAGCCAGGGAGCTGTCTATAATAGGAGGTAATAGCTGTGTTGAGCTCCTACTTATCCGTGATGGTGGTATCATTATGGACAATTTTATGGATGGTGTTCGATCTCTCCGATTGTTAACAATCTTGTGAAAATAACCAGTGTTTTTGTCTTTATCTTTAAGCCGATAAACCCTGGATATTTGTCTCATAGCAATCACTTCTTGGTTAATTAGTCTTTCCAACTTCGATTCAAGATCACAAAGCCATTATCTTTTGTCTTGTGTAAGGGGACTACTTTCTTCTAGAGTATTAAGGTCGAGAGTGGCATTCTAATGGTCGAATTTATGAGATCAAATAGATCCCCAAATCACTATTAGCTAATATCTAGATTTGTGAAGGCAGATCCATGAGCATTGGGTGAACCCTAGTTATCTCCCACTAGATCATCAAATCTAGGCTCCAGAGTCCACATCTTTTCGAACTTAAAGCTAAATCTAGAGGGTTTGCCTTAACCATAATCCAATGGTTTGGGGCAGTGATCCGAGAATAAGATTCGGAGTCCACGGATGGAAACGGGTTAGTAGTTTCCTCGGATGAATTAAAAAAGAAATGGTCAAGTTTAGTTAAAGAAGAGGAAGAGCGTTTATCACTCCAAATTAAACGTTTGTTATTTATAAGGTGTTATTGAGGTCACACGCTTCAATAAAGAAGTTAAAAATATCCATATCAACTCTATATGTTGTTTAGGTGTATCTTCCATCAAGATGCCAAGTGATGTTGGAATCTCGCCAATGATCCATGGATCTTGGAATAGAGAGAAAAAGTTGGTGCAATTGGTCTAAATGGCCTATCTTTCGGGACTAGATTGAGGTCCATAAATATTGGAGAAAAACCAAAGCTAGTTGGTTTGGGTGTGTTCAAGGATGACATGAAGAACATCAGGGTGCTTAATGACCTATGTGAGTTTTCAACATGTTCATCCCAAGCGGTTAAAATAGCCCCGGAACCTGAAGCCTCAAAAAATTCTCATATGTTAAAAAAAATACTACCAATACTACGAAAGAGAAAATGGTCTAGATTAGCGATTCTATAATCTTGGATAAAAAAAACATCTATGTAAATGGGCTAACAAAATTCTTAATAATGGCCATTTATCGGGGGACGCAAAACCCTGAACATTCCATGTGATTATCTTCATATGGAATATAAGTTACTCTCCTTTTCCAAGGCTTCCATGGATCTTAGGTTATTAGAGTTTAATAATATTCCTACATAACGAGCTATTTTTGTATTTAAAGATTTTTAAGAGGAAAAAATTATAGGTTGAAAATTGCTACCTGACATTTGGAGAGTGGAGGAAGGTCACATCGCACCAACCTGACACTTCTTCTCACAGAATTGTCGAGAGGGCGGTGCTATCTTGCGGAGAGGTGAAGGATTACGAATATGTAGGAGATCAATTTCCATGTCTTGCTAAAACTTTGATGGGGCCTTCTTGTTGATGTCCAAATGCTCCTGGGAGGCCAATGTGTTAAGGTCGGGTACTTTTGATGTGTCAGATCCATATCTTCATCTACCATATTACCAAATTATTCCAAAGTCGATCAGATGCCCAAGGCGGATGGACCCAACCAATTGGGTCTGACATTCCCCTCACATTCCTCCTTAGATTGCATGCCTGCAAAAAATTTATTTCCCTCTAGCTATTTCACCTTTCTTCCCGCATTTCGAACTTCCATGATCATGATGTCCTTTGTAAGTTTTTTCTAATGGGTCTGGTGATTGAACAAGTGTTGAGGGTGGGTGTTTGCACCAAAAGGTGGCACAAACACCCAATAGATTATATGTAGAGAAATAAATGAGCAAAACAAAATTAAAACCGATAAACTTGTAGATGATAAGTAAAAAAACATTGATAAATTGATTTATAGTGGTTCCGCATTGAGTGCCTATGTCCGCTTTGATGAGATTGCTTTATTAATCACTCGAATTTTTAAGTACAAGAGGGATCGGGTTAGAATCCGTAATTATAATGGAGTAAAAAAACTACAGCCTAAAGATCCTTCAAATGAATGATTAACCTTGTATTTATAAGCGTAGACGACCGAATATCATCTTGAAAATTCACTGGCAGAATCTCCTGATGCAAACAAGGCCACCAAAAAAATTCCATGGCCTATTTCCTAATATTTAACGATCGGGGCCGTTCGGTCTTCCTGGCAATGTGGCAAGCCGCGATCGGTCAGATATGTTCCCTTCCATGCTCGCTTCGTGTTTCTAGTGTTGTTTGCATAGTTTCTATCAGGTATTTAGAGATATCTATCGATTCCCATTAAGTTGAACTGCTGATCCAATTTATTCATAGCCATAGTGATCTGATCTGATCCGATCCGATCCCTTGCCTAGAGGAAGCATTTTTCCATACTTCGAATGTTCTGTAGAGTCTATCTCTTGGCTTCGCTAGATCACTCCACCATATCATTGTCTATACTTTATCTCTGGCCTCTATGATCACCTCTCTGTGCTACTTGCCTTGTCTTTCATTGAGTCTAACTTGTCCAGTTAGCTTGGATATAGTCGGATCGAAAGGCAAATAGTACTTGCCACCTAAAGTATGTCTTGTTTCGAACATGGAGTGCTTCGAATCAAAGCAAGTTAGAGTCCTCGGGAAGAATCCATTCAGTTTCCTAAATAGTTTTTATCCTTCCACTAAGTTATCTTTTCAAAAAGTTATATCTCTCTCTTTCGTTATGATGCTTGGTCGATGTCTGACAATATAAATATTGGACTGTAACTTATGGACAACACTCCCTGCTTAGTTCTATTGAGCTAATTAGTCGTGCTGGTAGACTTTTGGTTATCTGTAGCGACATTTTTTCAGTGAGATCCATGTAAGAATTTAATTTCTGTTGATTCAAGAAATCAAACTTTAGGATATGTACATGCACGTTCATGTACACATTCTTGTAATTGGTTCCCAATCACGTTTGTACGCTCACGATTCGTTGCCAGTTTCACGTAATTAATTGCAATTGAAATGAAATTTTTATCATGTGTACATATGTATAGATATTAGTAGGGGATCGGTATAAATCCTTTAGGTAGGGATCGTACCCGATCCCTTCAACTTTACGGCCTTAACCATTTCATGGTTTAGATGAAACGGGCTGAACCGGGGGCATAGGCACTATAGGCATCGCTATACCTAAAAATCCCCTCAATCGTCGGGTGGCTCGCTGCACTGATTGTGCTCCTCAATTGCCGAGTGGCTCATCGCACTGATTGTTCTCTTCAATCGTCGAGCGGCTCATAATACGTTCTTATCGACGGCGCGTCCGTCTACATAGACCCCCTCAATCGTCGAGTGGCTCACTTCCTTTAGTAGCTTCGCATCTATTAAACTTTATTAGAGATCGGAGTGATTATACCGCCCCTATCATTATATAAGTTAACACTTAATTTTTTATTTCTCCACTTCACTTTACT
Organism: Allium cepa; assembly: GCA_030765085.1. Lineage (NCBI taxonomy): Eukaryota > Viridiplantae > Streptophyta > Magnoliopsida > Asparagales > Amaryllidaceae > Allium > Allium cepa. Next base: position 1,030,124,550 of record CM060929.1, read on the forward strand.
TTATTTGCATCCTGGAAACCAAACCGATCCTATATCTCCCCCTTTCTATTACCATCACCAATTCCAAGCTCAAGATTTATCACCTTCAATTACATTTCCACCCCGTTAAACTTCCATCACGTCTAAATCACTTTTCAATTACATTTCCACCCCGTTAAACCTTCATCACATCTAAATCACTTTTCATCACATTTCCACCCCATTTTCCACTCCTTGCCATTAATTTTCAATTTAATAAGTGGGTTTAATTCATATATGATTTGACTTAAAGTTGTGTGATGAGATGATGGATGTTTGCATATAGATTGTTGTGGGTATAGGGTTTGGTGGTGGATTAGATTGGTGATTGGGATCGACGATGGATGTATTGAAGATTGGTACTAAATTTTGGGGATTGGAGTAACGGCATGATGTAGAAATCGATATGGATGGAACGACGATGATGACGGAGTATTCAATGTTGATGTATGAACGGTTGGAGGTTAGTTCCAAGCAATCAGTTGTAATATGTGGAAGATGGAGCGAAGGGGTAGTGAGGAACGATCGGTGATAAATGTTGGAGTAGCGATCGGTTATAGGGATTAGGTTGTGAATATAGGGATCAGCTTCGGCATTTGGGAGTTTGAAGATGTATAAGGAAAATCTGCCATGAGGAGGGATCGGGTACGATCCCTCTACTTAGGGTACTTGGCCATTTTTCGAAGTTATTCTAGCAAACTTGAACTTTGGGACTTGATCACCTAAACTTGTATGCATGAATGAATAGGAGCCTTTCATAGGACCATAAAAATGTGAACAAAATCGGACATAAACGTTTGCATATCCAATATTGGACTTGAACTTAAACACTTCAACTCTGGGATATGACTCGACCACGATCTCAGCACTTTGACTTGAATGCCAATGCATATGACTTAGAATGTGAATGTTTGGACTTTGCATTTGAACTTACATGAATTGAATCATCAGAAACCGAAGTCGCACACTTTTGAATATGACTTGAACTTGAATAAGTATAGCATATTGTCTCGAATGAACCTAGATGCAAATTTCATACTCTAACATGTCGATGATTGATCCTAGAGCTTAGATAAAATCTATAACCATCGACGCGAAAGCCTGTTGGGATGGGCGATGATGGTCACTCTGGTCGAATCCCAGAGTCTTATTATAGCTGTCTTTTGAATTCTGAATAGTTTATCTCTGCACTGCACAACACTTCACAAAACTGCACTAGTTTACACATAGCCTGAAGGGAACAAGTTTATTTTCCTAATAATTAATATTTGTCGAGTCTAATAGTTATGGGTTCTAGACACTAGGAATGTTTAACTACTATAGGCACTGAACAAACTTCTTCACATGACAATCCTGATGTTGAATCAAGCTCAACAACGATATCTGCTCGAAACTCTCCAGGCTAGCAATCTGAATAGCCCGAAAGTTCTCTTTAAGTTCCCGAAATTCCTTTGAATCCTGAAGCAGACATCGAGTTCGCTTCTAATATTTATAAGATTCAATACTTTTAAATGATTAGAGGATTCAGTGGCTTCAAAGGTCGACGAGGCCTCTCTTTGCAAGCTATGCATTAAACATGGGATTTCGTACGTCGACATGTGAGTCCCGTCTCATAATGATAGGGCTCATTTGCCTTTGGAGGGGTATACTGTATGCAATAAGTTCATATGCTGGGCTGTTTTTGTTCCACCCTTCAATCTATTCATTCATAAAATGTTGCATTATTTAAAATTGGCGCTGGCTCAGTTCCATCCGAACAGCTATGCGTTTCTACAATGCACGTACATGATATTCCTCGAGTTTCTATATTGCGGGCCAACTTCAGAAGGCACTAGATTCATTTACAACCTCAAACTATGAAGGGAATTCTTCTCGTGGACTTTCCTTGAGTCAGTTACTAACTGCCAGGTCGTAACTGACGCTTGGAACAAATTGAGTGCTTTTAAGAATGAATGGTTCTACGTGAGCTGCCCACCTGATTTTGCAGGACGACGGTTGGAAGGAAGTGTCGCTTTAAACTTAACTTTAAGTGCTATTATTCAAGTAGTTTCCTGAATTAAGCAGTGCTTTATTAAACATTGCAGGTAGCCATCCATGTTCTACTGACGACATATACTTGGAGGCGGTTTCAACGGTCAAAAACATACTGGTGGCCAATAGAGACATCAAATCTCTTCTGATCGATGAGTGCCTTTTTTCTTCGGCTTACTGGAAGAAAGCCGCATCACGGGACTGCCTAGAAACATCAAGGAGGAAGTTGTAGAGAGAAGAGGGGTCATTAGGGAAGGAGGTGACAAAGCTGATCCCATCATGCCCATAGTCGAAGGGCTAAGGATGTCGCTGAGGAAGGCGAGGTAAGCGGCGATGCTAACGAACTCGGTCGTGATGATGTGTGCTAAATACATGAGCCTGCGGTTGAATCCTCTTAAGATGTACAGCTCCCTGCCTTAGAAAAGAGAAAAGGAAAAATGCTCATTTATAAGCTTTGTAGAGGGCAGGTATCCAAGAAACATAAATCAGCCTCTGCTGCTACTGATCAATCTAGTTCTTTGCCTCTAGGAAGTCTAGTTGAGGGGTTGTCGGACATCCCACTCTCGAACGATGTCAAAAATTATGATTTTTCCAACTTAAGCCTCGGGGGGTCAAAATCTCCTATTCGATTTTGTGGTGACATTCCCCCTACTAACATAGAAGAGATTACTCCAGCAAGCAAAGCTCCAGTAACTGGTCTGCTGGAGGGACACTAGAACACTTATGATCGCATGCACTACACCGCATGACACTTATCCAACTTTAACTCTAATGATTCTTATATGCCTAAATTTTGTTTGCAGGCTCCATGGGATGCCCCATAACTATGATTGCTTGAAGAGCTTAACATACTCCCAACCGTCTTATTTTAGGCTCAATCGAGATAGAATAGGTCATGAAGAGAGAGAAGACCGAGACCGAAGCTATCAATCCAAGGACTCATCGTCCAGGCATAAGTCAAAATCCCAATCTTCTCACGACTACGGTGCCAGTCAATGCCCCCTATACATAGTAGTAGCAAGTCGCTGCCTCATGCTCCCACTTCAGCCACTACGTCTGAGCAACATTTGGGTTCTTCCAATGCTGGTAGATTTTCGAACCACCAGTCAACCGCCGAAGGTCCTTGCACTTCATCCCACAAGCATGATAGATGGGCCCTCTCACTAACTACTATTGATGCCACTACTGTTGAGAAGATGGCTGAACTCAAGGCCATGTTTCCTTATTTGTGGTTTGACGAGTTCAAATTTATTCCCACTTTGCATTCAATTCCTCCTAAGGCCAAGGACACAGTGCTCTCTTACATTAATGATGTCTATGTCTTGCATAGTACAACTCTCCATGATACTGAGAGAATTTGGATGTGTCAATGGGAAGGAAACACAAAATTGATCGCTTAGCTCTAAAGGTGATCCATGATAAAGACATCATCAAGTGCTTGGATGAGGAGGTCAAGCAGTTAGGTACGAAGCTACCCTATACTGAGAAAAAAGCCAGCAAATCTTCTAAAGCCATAGAGCGTTTAATGAAAGTGAACTAAGCTGAACTGGACACTTTACAGCGGTAATTTAGCCCTCGAAAAAGATGTTTAGAGAAGGAGAAGAGGCGTTAAAAAGACAATAATGCTTTGGCCTTTTGTATTAAATAGCTTGAGGAAGAGCTTAAGAAGGAAAAGCAAGAGAAGCTTGAGGCTCAACTGCAGTCTTAACGATACTACGAGGAGATTGTTGAGGCTCACGAAGCTAAAATAGAAGCAGACAATCAACTTGCATAGATATCGGCCCTCAAGGAAGAGGCTAGGGAGGTAGGGCGGATAGAGATAAAGGACGAGTTTGATTTGTTGCTGATACATTAGAATGCATGCATCCTGATGAATCGCAATCTCCGCTTCCTTGGAGACGTGTATCCCGAGTTACTCGTCGAATCCTGGGACCATACTGTAGATTTAAAAAAGAAGTCCCTTGGTGGTGATAAAGTGGACGAAGAGAAGCTTATGCGTGAAGTTTTGAGTGATGAAGTGCCCAATGAGCTCGATGTTGTTCGGCTCGGCTTACTCAATGATTCAACGATCATTGGAAAGGGAAAAGATGGCGGTGAAGCCTCGGGATCTGATTGCCAAGAACCCTACTACTTAGGTAACTGATGCTTCAATTTCCCATGCCCTAGAAAAGGATGCGGGCTATGATCTAAGTCATCCAGGGATACATACATCTTTTGGGCTGTCTCAAATTTTGGAAGGTGGTACTCTAGCTACGACCAAAGGCTAATCTGGTAAAGGTATATCTCTTACTTCTTTGACATTCAAGAAGGTTTACATCTCGCATCCGATAGCTATGGGATTACCCATTGGTCCTTATGAAATTATAAGTTCATCTGCATCTATCCATTCCCCGACGATGATGTTTTCGTGGGACAGTAGGCCCAGACCACATGGCCGTTTATCACCTTCACTGTACAAGTGGCTCCTACCGATTAGCTTGGTGAGACTCCAGGCCTAGATGCTGAAGTCATTGGTGCTCTGCATGAATAAAGGCTGATAGCTAGGCCAGAATGAAACATAGGACGTCACAATGACCCATGTCTTCGAAGACACTGGTAAACTTAGCTTGAAGGGGTGCATTGAAAAGGAGTAGGAGTAGCAAGCCAAGAAGGAGAGTGTCGAAGTGGACATTATTCCTATTCAAGTTATACTGTTAGGCGGTGTCACTTCTGAGGAGGTCGATCCTTCTATATGTTAAAGTGAGACATCCTCTGTCTCTAAAAGCATCTCTTTTGAGGGTAGCAAGTGCAGAAAAGGGTTAAAGAGGAGAGGAAAATGCAGTAGCTCTAGAGAATCTACCCCAAAGAAGCCTAGAAAAGTGGAAATATAGCCCTCGAACTAGCCATGGCAGTGCATAGCTAAGTAGCTAGTTTCTTTTTGTCGGTCGCAATTGTGTGGGTACGACCCTCATTTTTGGCTTTTTGTTTCTGAAATACACTTGAACTTAGTTTTCTTATTTCAATACATGAATAAAATTCTTTTGTTTATGTTCATCTTTCGTAATAAATTTGTTTAAGTGTTCCAGCTATTACGTTTCCAATTAAATACACTTGTATTCATCACTCGTCGTTTAAGTTGCAATATCTTTCGGTCGCCTGCTGCTTTGGGCATCGACCCGAAAAATCCAACTCAAGGCTTCTTTTTGGTTATGGCCTTAATCATATCAAGCACTAGGTGCGAGCCACAGTGTTACGCTGCCATGTTCAGTGGTTAAGTGATTATACCCCTGCCCCTAGTCTTAAGCTGGCAGAGCGAGTTTGTGGACGTTCTGGTCCTGTCCATGATGACTCCTGTTGCGTTCAAGCCAGATTCAAAGAGTGAATGGTCGAATCACACTCACTCGTTTTGTTTATACTCTCATCTGCAATTTGGGCATTAGATTTAGTTGATGGGCGGTCAATTAAAACCGTTTGATGTTCATAACCTAGCCCACACTCTAGTGGTTGATGTTGTCCTAGTAAAAGGTCGAATCACATTTTCTTTGGCTAATTCCCTTAGCCCCAATTTCGGGGCAAAAGTCAAAGTGTGGTTGGTCGTATCATGAATACTATTAATTCACATTCATCCCTCGAATCGCGAGATGGTGTTAGTTAACGGGTGGTCGAGTCACACCCGTTCTCTGCTTTATACTTAGCCCGTCAGATTACACGCAAGATTTAATGGATGAACGATCGAGTCATGTTCATTTTGTTTCATTCGATTATGGACCCGAGCACTTGGTTGGCACCAAATTCCTTATACTTGTTGGTTTATATTATGCATATATGGACGTAAATTGGTCGTATATCACAACTACTATATTACGCATAAACAATTCATAGCTACAGAAGAAACTTCAGATCTTATTGCAAACTGAAAAAGAAGCGGTAGAATCTTTCTTAATACATGGCTTTAAATTCAATTACAAAAGCAAATTCTAAATGGAATACAACTCAACGAAACAAAACTAAGTGAAATAGTGACATAAATTCTTGCTATTCCATGCTCTAGGAGGAATAATGCCATTAACAGTCGTTTACTTGAAAGTTCCATCTCCTAGCTTCTGATTGATGACGTACAGTCCTTTCCATCTTGAACACATGTTTGCAGGGCTAGTAAAGATCCATTTCAGGACAAGATAGCCAATTTCAAAGGTCCTAGGCGGCCTTTAACATTGTAGTGTCGGGCAACTCGGTGTCGTTGTGCAACTGCCCTCAAGTCAATTTTTTTACGCTTTTCATCAACCAAATTTAGAGACTCCAAAAGGAGATCTCGGTTAGATCTGGAGTCATAATAAGTCACTCGATGAGAAGGGATTTTGAGTTCTATGGGAGTCATGCTTCAGAGTCGTAAACAAGGTAAATGGAGTATGGCCAGTCATGCATATGTGGATGGTTTTGTATGCCATAATGCTGATGGGAGTTCATTAACCCACTTGCCTCTAGCCTATGCTTCTTCAGAATACACTTTATGATTTTGTTGACATTTTCGACCTGTCCATTAGCTTGACGATGAGCAACTGCCGCAAATCTTTTCTCAATATGATGTCAGCGATAGAATTCTTTGAATTCAGCATTGTCAAATTGGGACCTTTGTCGATTATGGTTGCTCAAGGAGACCAAAATGACAGATAATGTTTTGAAAAATGGAATCGATTACTTTCTTCATAATGATTATGGCAAAGGTTCAGTTTTAGCCCGTTTAGTGAAATAATCAATGCTACGATGGTGTACTTCGCACCATCTTTGGAATCGATAAGAGCCGAAGATGTCAATACCCCAAGTAGCAAACGGCCATGGATTGACCATATAAGTGATTTATGTCAGCCAAGCTCTTGGAATTTCCACAAATATCTTGCACTTGTTGCATCCTCTAGCATAAGTAGCTGCATCTCGATTGATAGTTGGCTAGAAATAGCCATAGCGGAGTATCTTCTTTGCCAGGGTTTGCCTCCCAATGTGATCACCACATTCTCCTTCATGGACTTCTCTTAAGACTTTCTTGATTTCATTGTTGGCGATACACCGAAGTAGGGAGACATAGAAACCCTTCATGTTCATCACTCCTTCTTAGAAGGTGTACCGTGATGCTTTATGAAGGATCTATCATTTTTTCATTCCATCGTTCAAGAACGATTCCCTTTTGCAAATAGTCTTTAATCGAAGTCATCCACGTCTCCTTTTCATAATCCATTTCTAAGACCCGATTGATCTTCATCTGGTCAATGCTCGAAGCATTGAGTACTTGAACTAGGGCTAAGCTCATTTGTTATGCATCCCTGGAACTGGCTAGCTTAGCCAGTGAGTTAGCTTTCCTATTCCATTCTCTAGGGATGTGTGTAATGGTATAATACTCGAAATCGGTTAGCAGCTCTTGGACCCAAATGAGGTAAGGGGCAAGTCGTGTTCCTTTGGTCCGATATTCTCCCCTGACTTAATACACTTATAAATGGAAATCATAGAAAATTTGCTAAGCTTTTACTCCCAGCTCTCTAGCCAGTTTAAGCTTAGTGATCAAAGCTTCATATTCAGCTTCGTTATTCATTATAGGGAAGTCAAGTTTCGGGGCGTAGCAGATCGAGCATTCCTCAGGAGTTACTAGTATGACTCCGGCGCGAAAGCACCAATCGTTGGATGCTCCATCCATGTACATCTTCCATTGGATGGTAGGTTCTCCACTGCTCTTCGGGGAGTCGTCTTGTGCAATGAATTTGGCTATGAAGTCAGCTAGTGCTTGTCTCTGGATAGCTCTTCCAAGCAGATAAGTGGTATCAAACTATGTTAAATCAATATTCCATTTAAGCAACCTTCCAGACATCTCAGGTCACAGTAAGGCCTGCCATAGTGGTTGGTCGGTGAAGATGTTGATGGGATGAGACTGGAAATAAGGATGGAGCTTTCTTGGTGCAAGCAACAGGCAGTACGCGAGCTTCTCCGGTTTCGGATAGTTCATTTCAGCACTTGTCAACCGCTTGCTAATATAATACACTTGTAACGACCTAGAATTTTGGTTATTTGAAATTGGAATATTAAATTAATTTTAAATATTTAAAAGTTAATTTTTAACTTAAATTTAAAATATAATGATTTATTGGGTAATTTAATTGCTAATTTAATAACTGGAATTTACTTAAATAATTGAATGTTGAGTTTTAAGCTTCATAAAAATAATTTAAAGGCTTGTTAAATTTATATTAATAAGAATGAAGGTAATTAAAAATTTTAAATTGGATTTATAAGTGATTTACTCAAATTCAAAAATAACTTGTATAAATTGACGAGTAAAATAGCCTTCTGAGGAAAAGCCTCAGAATTTGACGAAACATGTTCCATTGGATATGTAATAGTGCATTATTATTATATTTGAAATTTCGTAGCATTTAGATTATCGTTTGGCCCTATGGGATAGAGACATGCTGAAATTTATATCGAAAATTCAATATAATAATTGGGTCCAAAAGGCTATCTTCTCCATACAATCGAATTAGGACTTGAAACCTTTTCCATTTTGTTCGGAATAGGGGTATAACATTATAAACACCTAGCGGCATGCCTTGATAGGGGTTTGATATTTTAAGTTATGTAATCGAGACGATTTTTGAAAATTTAAATATATATATATATATATATGATTAATTTGACTATATTCACATCAACTTGCTTTCTTTATTTTCTCAACCACCTACGATTTGACCTTCGCTTTTCAAACATGTTTCCCTCTCTCCCTTTTTAAAACACACAATCGAACAGTGAAAAAGAAAAAAATGGCCGATAGCTTCAAAAATTAAAATCTCGAGCTACAATCCACTATAAATTCCAAAGCAAGTTTCTTTGCATTCATATCGAATAAATCTATAATTTGGCATAAGGGTTGTGTTGTAGAAGTGAGTTGGGTGAAGATCGACTTTGAGGCAATCGAACTAGGGTCAGGTATTTTGGTAGTTATGGTCGTTGATGGGCCAAGGTGAGATTACATTCGAGTTTGTAGTGTCTAATAGCATCGGAGGCAAAGTTTTGCCAGGGTCCGATCAACCATTGGGAGTCATGACATTTGTTGACAGCAGCAGGTGAAGTCAGCGGTCACGTTTTGCATCGTCGAGGTAGAAGAGGCGTTGATGGTATGGTTGAGTCGAGAGAGATGAGGGGAGTGTATTGGCGTGATTGGTTCATGATTTCATCTAAGTTGTGGCCGTATCAGTTGAAGGTGCACGGCGATTTATTTGTGCGTGTACAGGCTATTGGCATTGGACAATAAAGAAGGGGGATGAAGATGAAATGGTAGTAGGCTTGCAGTTGCTTTTCTTAGGCCAGCTTTAGGAGTTAATGGGTAATGATATTAAGAATGGTGATTTAATTCTATATAATTTTTTTAATAAATTCAAGTTCTTAAAAATTTCGTATCTAATTCGTTTTAGATCCAAATTCAACACGGTTAGTCTCGTTAGATTCATATTAGTGAAGTCTTTGTTATGGAATCAACTTGGTTTAGAGCTTGCAGAATTTTCAGATAAATTCAAACGCGTTCGAACTAAATCGGAACCAGAACGCAGGAGTGACAATAAAAATTAAAGTGAGTAAATCTCACTCATTTGGATGATTGGCAATAATTTTAAATAGTTAAAATTAATTATTGATTGATTGATCGAATTGATAAATTATTATCAGTTGAATGTGATATTATATCTAGCAGTATATATGTTAGTAGTTGGATTGATTGTTCATGCATATTTTAGCGGATGAGACCCTGTGCGCCCCGCATAATAGCAGATGATCCTATATACCGTGTTATCTTGCCTCGAAGTAGGATTGGTATTTTTATGTTGTATTAACATCTGTGGATGCAGGGAAATAGGTTCAAGGGATCCAACTGCATTCCTTAAAAATGTTGAATTAAATTTCATATACGGTGATATATGATTTAGTTGAAATCTGTGATAGATTATTGTGTGATTTGAATTTATTGGATGCTATTATGGCAATGGCTTAGATTTTGGTATTTTAAAATACCATAATTATATACATTAAATTTTAAAAGGAAACTAAAAAGGGGTTTTTGATGTAAAATATTTATACAAAATTTTGGATGAGTTAAAAGAAATTGATCTTGATAAAATAAATAGTTTGACTTAAAATTTGTACTTAACTATTTCGCAATATTGTAAATAGAGATTTTGGAATAATGTATGTAATAGATTTTAAATAATAAAACATAAGCGATATTTTTTTATGTAAAAGGACTTTAAAAATCGAGATTTTAAACAGTTTGGGAGAATTGAAGGGAATTTGGAAATAAGTATAAAATAAGTTATAATGGATCTTAAATAAGATTTATAAATTACGAAACGGTAGTAGAATTGAGATTTGATTGGTTTTGGAATACAGTTTGGGTTATTTAAGGAGTTAATTTACAAATGGAATTCAATTTAAGAAATTGGTTTAGAAATGGAAATTAATTTAGAAATCGGGTTATAATGGATTTAAATGATGTGAAACTGTTGTAAACTGAAAATGAGACTATGGGATTTATAAACAATGTTTATAAATAAAGTGAAATGATTATCAGTTGTTAAATTGAAGTTATAAATTCACGATGTGAATTTATAATGAGATGGATAAATCGATTTAAAAAGAAAAGATAGATTTTCCTTTTGGAAATGTGAAAAAGAGATTTATGAAATTGGGGACGTAAATCAATTTGTGTTAAATCGAGAGAGATTTATAAATATTGGATTGGTTAATTTGGAATTTGGAAAATATATTTTTATCATGAAATTGAATTTGTTTAAAAAAAAAGATTTTTAATTATTAAACTAGGCAATTTAAAAGTGTTTAAAAATATATCAGAGAAGCAGTTATTTAAATATTTTTAAATTGTCAAAAGAATCATAAATTTTAAACAAGCCTTGTAAGTCTATTAGAATTTTATTAATAAATAGAAATAAATTGTTATTCAAAGTTATGTAATTATTTTAAATTGTTTTAAAGGTATATTTTATTATTAATCAAAGTTACCTTATAATGATTTTTTTTTAAAGTTAAGTATTAATTTATCAGTATTATTATTTCAAAAAGATAAATTAGTCAATATTAATATTGTTTAACTATAATAACTTTATTTAAAAGTATTTGCCTAAGTTAAACTTGGAAATTATATAGAAATTTTATAAGTAATATTTTGAGAAAATTATTAAATGAACTTTTCGGGAAGTAGCAGTATGCTTTCATGGCGTAATCAAGAGGCAGAGATTGCCTATAGTTAAGTTTGGATTTCTTTGGGATAGAGACGTAATTATTGAGCTGCGAATCCATGGTTGATACAGCGTGGTGCTTTCCATATTTATTTTAATAGTTTTCAAATATTTTTGAAAAGAATGGTTAGAGAATGCACTTACCCCAATAAGATAAGTATATATCTTTCGATAAAGAGATTTAATTTATTAAAATTTTGAATTCAATGAGACTTAATGTTTTCAGTGGAAAATGAACTCTTTGGTTGAATGATTGTTTATTTGATAGTTAAATAATCGACTATCAAATCTGGACCCAAAACATAACTTTGTAAGTATCTAGGAGAAACATGGGAATTATATGGTACAGTTACCGTCGAAAGGTGATATACTGTACATATAAACTCGTTTTGTTCTTCTAGGATGATTATAAAAAAATCCATCCACTAATGGTTAGGAGATGATTTCCAATCTTATTTTCATATGTTTATTTCCTAAAGAACCGGGGTTGGGTTTACCGAAAATATCAAACGTTGTTTCGAAGAGATCGGGATCGGATAAGTTATTCGAAAACCACTTCAATCCAATGAATATGTTTTCGAAGTGAAGACAAGAGAATGGAATCGAAGATGGAGGATTGAAATGCAAGGGCTAATCGCTACTGATCCTGAGGATGATTCCAAAATGGATATAGTAGGAATAGTGCTTTCGGTTTCGTTCAGACCCAAAATAGCCTTGTATAGATGAATTTTTTCAACACATTGTGATTGGAGGACAATGAACATTCCAAGTATAAATTCCTTTAAAAGGCAATCACAACTTCAAGCCTTAACAACCGGAATGACTAAAAATCAAGGGAAGTGCAACAAGGCTAAGTGGGTCGCATCCAATTAGGGTATGTTTATCAACTTTTTAGGTACCCTCGGATATTATAAATACGGTGCATGGGAGAGCTCCATAAGGGTGGGAACACCTGGGGTGATAGCATATTCGGTTTTATCCAGGTTTGGGGTAGGCCGATCTTATGTTTCAAGGGATCCCGGTGAGGTCCTCGGAACATTTTTTCTAGATGTGTATTATGATAGGTGGTACCCCAGTACCTAGTCATTATATGGAATCTATTCTCCAATACGTGCCTTTACGGTTTTGGTTGTAGAGCCTAGTATGCTGAAATTTAATTAATATAATGATTTTGGCTATTTGAATAAGTATTTGTACTTGGACACTATTATAATATCAGATGATTTTGATATAAAATGTTTTTGTTAACGTAAGGTAAAAACCGTCGTGTTTATATGTGGCATGTTTTTTTGAGATACCTTTGTTTGTCAAAGAATTTTGATAACTTTACTAATTCAAATTGAGTGTGTTTCTCACGATGGTTTTCCAGATTGATTCAGGTATTACTTTATTATAATGCTCGGGTCAAGCTGAGTATTACAGCTTCAGGTTAGGATGCTATGGAAATCAGGAAAGGAGCTGGATGATAGAGACGTATTCGACGTACTTGATTATATTCTGCTATGTATTGTAGGTTGTATGTATTGTACTCGTGAGGATAAGTTATTATAACTGCCCAGTATTGAGTTATTGATTTGTTGAACTCTAAGGATATAATGTATAAGACATGTTATTATCTATTATATATTGCTCTGCTGCGATTGTGAGATTCTGTGTTGTTTCTATTTTCTTCTACCACTTTCTTCTTTCTTCTAACGATCTGGTATTTTCGGCACTCGATTGCTCGGCATGTAATACAGTGGACGTGTTGATGTCGATTTTCGCATGTCAAAAATACGGTCCATTACAACACTGGCCTCTGCATTCAATTCTCTTAACGCACCATCGCTTATGGCATGTACCGAAACTGCCAAGTAAAATGCAAGTCTCTATATCTAATGGTTTAGACAAGATGAGGTCTCTCTAAGTGATGACCAGAGCTTGAAACAATATTTTTTCAATTTAACCCGTCGAAAATTTGAACCTGCGCCCAAAATGTTCTTTATTCCGCCGTTCCATCTCCGTTCATATGTTTGAAATAGATATATGGAGTTGACTAAAATTTTATGTGATTCAGTAAACAGAATATACATTCTATTATTGCATCAATACAATCCAACACCCATTAAAAGTTCCTCTTCCTTCTCGAGATTAAGTCGAAGAAAGGAATACACTTGTCGAAGGCTCATGAGATGAATTAATTTAAGGCAGTGACCTTTCGATTTAGATTTTGCACCTGCTTAATTGTCTTCGGCACCTGTATATTCCTTATCGCCTGAATCTTCTCAAGATTGGCTTTAATTCCTCAAGTGTTGACGATGAAACCCAAGAATGTTCCTGACGCAACGCCAAAAGAGCATTTCAATGGGTTAAGTTTCATTCCATATCTTTGGAGAACACTAAACATCTCTACCAACTCATCAATGTGGTCGTTTGATCGCCATGACTTCACAAGCATATCATCCATATATACTTCCATTGATTACCCAATCTGGTCTTTGAACATCCAATTGACCAGTCTCTGGTAAGTAGCTCCAGCGTTCTTTAGTCCAAAAGGCATCACAATGTAGTAGTATAATCCTAGGTCGGTTATGAAGCTGATGTATTCTTGGTCTGAGACGTGCATCGAAATCTGATTATATCTAGAGTACACATCCATGAATGAAATCATTTCATGTCCATCGGTTAAGTCTACCAGCTGGTTGATCCTTGGAAGTGGAAAGCTGTCGTTTGGATACGCCTTGTTCAGGTTCGAGTAATCGACGCATGTCCGCCAATTTCCATTAGTGTTTCCCACAAGAACTGTATTAGATACCCATTTTGGGTAGAAGGCATCGTGGATAAAACCATTTTTCTTAAGTTTATCCACCTTCTCTTTAAGTGCGGCAAATCTCTCTGGATCTATGCTGCATTGCTTTTGCTTCACTTGGATATGCCTCCGGTCGATATTCAATGCATGGCTCATAATGGTCGATGAGATCCCACACATATTAGAATGAGTCCAAGCGAACACAACAAGATTTGCTCAAAGAAAGCCAGCTAATTCCTTCATCATCATTGCACTGAGTTGTGATCCGATCTTCAATACCCATAATAGGTTATCGTGGCTGATCACGATCTCAATCGTCAGCTCAACGGGTGCAGCCTTGTTTCTTTTGGCTCCTCTTCTTCATCTCTTAGATCTATATCTTTATAGAGTCGATTGTGGTGCCCGAGCCAAGGCCCAAACGCTGATTACTAAGCTCCATAAATTTTGATGTAGAGAGGTTTCTCCGCATCCTTTCTTTTCTCTTTTCGCCGAGCATCTCTCAACATAGCCACATAAAAAACGTACAGTCACCTGATCTTTATGAATAATTCCCACGCCATTCTCTATCGAGAATTTTATCATTAGGAACCAAGGGGCGATAGTTGCCCTGAATTCAGCAAGGGCCGATCGGCCCAAAAAAGCATTATACGAAGGGTTTATATCCATCACAACAAATGGAAGGACCTGCACTCTCCTTCGGCTACCGTCTCCTAACTCCACCGGTAGCTTGATTTAACCAACCGCTTCAGTTGCAATACCATTAAAGCTATGAATATGTGCTTTGCACGGTTTATGATCTTTGGCTTCCTTTAACATTTGGTCATATGCCTTCTTGAAAATGAAATTCACAGAACTTACATAATCAATAATAATCTTTCTCACTAAGGTGGGGTCGATCATGGTCGTGATCACCATTGGGTCGATCGTAGGGGCCTCTACCTTATCTATATCTGTACTCTTAAACATGATATCATCTGTCATAGTTCGCTATTGCTTTGCTAGATCCTCCATGTTCGAGCAACATTCAATAATAACATGTCTGATAGCATTCACACAATGCTCCATTTCTTTCTAGCTGTTGTCGATCAAATGTGGTCCTCCAACAATGGTATTAATAATTAATCACCCTAGTATTCACTAAGGTTCCTCAACGCCGGGCAGAGCTTGTCATCGATTGGTGTTGGATGTCCCTTGACCACCGTCTTAAGGGGCTTTACAAATTGCTGCAATTTTTTTGTTAAATCAACTTTTCAATAACATCATGGAGGTGGAGACACTCGTTCTACTATGTCCATAACACTTATGAAATCATAGCACTTTTCGGATTGTCTCTACTTCTTCATTGGTTCCTGTGAAGGTGGTTTCTAGTATTACATAGTTTTACAGGTCGATAGATGAATATTTTCTAGTGACACATTCAATGGCATGTATGTATCAAAGATGGGATCCTCGGCTTCCCTCCCCAAAATCCCATCTTTGGTCGCGGCTTCTATCACTGCCTTTCTTTTCCTCATTTGGTTTGTTCTGAACATTGATCTTAACTTTTCCGAAACTATCATCGGAGTGCTTTACTACCACATTACTCTGTACTTTCTCGATGCTTGGGCATACAAAATCTCTTTTCCTAGTTCACTTTGCTTCCTTCTTTCTCAAAAATTAAGCCGCTTTTGCAAAGAAATGGTCCAATGTAGAAGGATGCTTTCCTGCTAACAAGTCGCGAAGCTCAGAATCGAGGTTGACACCCCTAGTCAGTGCCATGAGTATCGCATCATCATTCAGATTACTAACATCTGTAACAGCTGTATTAAACCTTTCTCGAAAATCTTTCAGTTACTCCCTCGGTGCCTGGACCAAGCTAGAGAGTGACATTACATCCTTAGAGCGAGTTGTGTGCATGCAGAATTGCTCAAGGAACTTTACTGCTTACTCATCAAATGAAGAGATTGACCACGGTGGTAAATTGATGAACCACACAGTTGTAACATCTTCCAAAAAAATGGGGAAACACCTACAATTAACTACATCAATGGCTCGAGCAGAGTCCATGTGCCATTCGTACTTCAGGAGATGCTGCCTGGGGTCAGTTTTCCTGCATAGGCAGGCATCATAGGCATATGGAACCTCCACGGATACTCTGCATATAGAATGTTATAGGTGAATGGAGTATGACTTTTGGAGAGTCCCCAATCATCGTTAGTCAAGCCTTGACTTTCTTTTACTAGCTACTTCACCATAGCTATTAAGTCTAGTGTTTGAAAAGTTAGTGCCAAGTAGTAGTCGTGCTCCAACTCATGTGAATGATCTGATCCATGCCTCCGACTAGGGCCACATTGACTGGCTCCTCTTGCTCTTAATCTATTTCCTGAGTAGCAGTTCTGTCGTCATCTCTCAGTCGTGGTTCGACCATAGTCACCTAAGCTCCACCACTTTGATTGATTACAACACCTCTAGAGTAAGCTTCACCACGTTCATGCCAACCCCCCTTGATCAATGGGTTCATTTTTGATCCCCCTGGGGGTTTGGAATCAATCAACGCCGATCGACCATGGCCGATGGACTAATCTCATCCTGATGTTCCAGCGGCGTATGCATTGTTTTGCGGCATCTACTTTGGTGATATTCATTAGATGAGGGGTATTTTCCGATCCTGAACATGGAATAGGCTCCCTCCTTGTCTTTCCACGTTGATCTTTCAACTAGTTCATCAAGTCGATGTTAGATTGGATTTACTGGTTGAGCTGCTGAAAGCTGTCCATTAGTTCCTTTATTAGGAATTCAAAATCAGCTCTGGTGATGTAGTCAATCGGATTTTACGCATCAGCACCCGCCGGTTGTACATTTTGATCAACTTCCTGAACACTAGCATTGTCATTTCCTTCAATAGCATGGGAAGCAGTAGACTTTCCTCTAGCCATGGCTAATAGCTTCATTCTAGATCTTCTTTAAATCTGAGTAGAAACAGAAACTTGTAGGTAGAAATTTGGATCATCTCGTTGATATAAGAATCCACCAGTAGATGATGAGATCCAATCAGGTTGAGAATTCAATTCTTAGTGAAAGCACCAAAATGTTTGCACCAAAAGTTGGCACAAATACCTAATAGAATATATGTAGAGAAATAAATGAAGAAAACAAAATTAAAACTGAGCAAATAAGTTGAAGATAAGTAAAAAAACGAAAAACTGATTTATAGTGGTTCGGTGTTGAGTGCCTTCGTCCACTTTGATGAAATTGCTTTATTAATCACTCGAATTTTTAAGTACATGAGAAATTGGGTCAGAATCTGTAATTACAATAGAGTATAAAGAAAACAACAACCTAAAGATCCTTCATATGAGCCATGAACCTTGTATTTATAGGCATAGACGACCGATTATCCTCTTGAAAATTCATCGGTAGAATCTCTAGATGCATACGAAGTAACTCAAAAAATTCATGGCCCAATTCCTAATATATAACGATCGATGCCGATCGGTCTTCCTGGCCACATGGCGAGCTGCGATCTGTCAAGTAGGTTCCACGCAAAGCACACATGACCATAAATGTACATCGAAATCACACACGTGTCCACACAAAGCACAGTTCTAACATCTATTTTCCAGTTTAAGAAAGTTTAAAATTTTGAAAATAGATTGAAAAGGCGGAATGAAGCTACATGTCTCTAGGGAAGGAATTGACCATTTGTTATAGTAGTGAGGCACAACATGAACTGCATCGATAGACTCGACCACCTTTGAAAAAGAGTAAATATCCTAAAAACAATTAGTCGAATCATCTACAAGTTGACTCACTAAATAAGACGCTCTAACTTCCAGTAACATATGATCAAAGGGAGACAAGGGACTTAAATGGGAACACTAGGATGAAGGTGGGTCAACCAATATACTAGAAGAAGAAATGCTGGAGGAATTTTGTGGAAATGATAATGACGAGCAAGGGAGTTGGATGATTTGGGCAATGATAGAGAGGAAGCTGGATGATGATGATAAAAGAGTAGGATGGTTGGATGATTATGATGTTAACGATAAAGCATCCATTAAAAAATTAGTACTAAGTAAAGTGCACCAAAATTATTATTAGTCATTGAACATGTGATGTTCAAGACAATATCATAAATTAAAATAATTCATGTAGTTAAATTAAGTTTTTAAACAAAATTATCCCAATCAAAATCATCCAATAAGAAAATAAATATGATCTAATGTTAATAACATTATTCATAACAATACTATAAAAAATCTAGTGCATAAAGAATTGAAATTCTTTTTGAAAAATGCCCCTTTTACCCACCTGTTAGATGCATTGGATCCAACAATGGTATTAAATCCTACATTGTGTTATTATGAATAATATGTAATATTTGAATTTAAAATTGGTTTAAATTTAATTTTATAAAGGTTTTGAATAAATTTAAAATTGTTTTAAATTTATACGTAAAGGTTAAAAATAAAATATTTATAATTATTTTAAATTTAAATTTAAATTTTTAGGGTTTTGGATAAAATTCAAATGTGTTTAAAATTTATATTCATAAAGTTTTAATGAACAAATTAAAAAAAAATTAAATTTGAAATAATAAAGGTTATAAATAAATAAATTTGAAATTGTTTTGATTTTAAAATTGTAAAAGTTATAAATGAATAAATTCAATATAATTTTAAATTATAATACGATTTTTAGTGTTGTGGTTCATAAAAGGTTGCAATTCAGTTGTAGTATTAATTGATTATTAATTGTATTATATATAGGATTTTTATTATATTATAAATATTACTATTAAATACGAGAATCTCATATAATGTATAGAAAACAAAATAAAATACAATTTTAAAAGTTAAAATCAAAATGAGGAATGATGTTATTGTATATTACAAATTAGTGAAGTTTAGCTACTTATTTCTATAAGGATAAATACATTGAGAGTAAGCACATGCATTGAATTTGGCTTCATCTAAAGCTGAGATTATAATTTTATATAAGAATGAACTGAAAAAAATCCATGTTAATTAGTTTTGGAAATGTGGTGCTCGACATACAATATGATACGAGCTTCGTGAACTCAAACCTAAATATTTTTTATGTAAGTCTACATGCAGTTCATAAAATATTTTAAATGCCTATTCCATCGTGCTAAGAAACAATTATTTCTTCGAGATACACCACCTTTGAAACAACCTGTAGTTGAGAAAAAATTAAAATAGAAATTTAATTATGTAAAAAAGGGTTTTAATAGTAAAATGCAGATAAAAACATTTAATTTGGAAATTATATGGAAAAATATATTATAGAGTAATCGAATAATTTACTTAAGCAAATTTTGATTTTAAATAGGTTCAGATATCTTTAAAAGGATCAAACTGATTTTAATATATTAAAAATGGTTAAGTAATTTTTTCATAGAGTTATATATTAGGAATAAATAAGATAAAGAAATTATTTCCCAATAAAGAGAATTTTTATTTCACCTGAAAAAGGAGCATATAAATTAATATTTGAAATTGGCCTTTATAAGGAAATATGGAAACAATTATTTAGTTGGTAAAAAAACTGTAAATAATAATAATTATAAAAATATGAAATGATAGGAAAATATCTACGGAGAATAAATATGATTTTTATTTATGCGCTAATTTGATATGGTAAAAAAAATAGAATGGCGATGAAAAAAAGGAAAAGGAATAAATACAAAATGAATAAGTAAGCCCATTAGCCCATCTTAGCACTTAGAAAAAAAGGAAAGTTTGGCTCACATCCTTGTTAAGTTTTAAAATGTACAAAATATCCTTCACAAAACAAAGTTATAAATTACATCCCTATTTTTGAATACAGGTAATTAAATTCCAAAACTACCCTTACACTGTCTTAATACAGAACCCAAAACCCTTTAAATTCGTATTACTGACATTTTTCAAAGTATATCCTAAATTCCTAAAATCTAGAGTTGTAAGCGAACAAAATTTAAAGACTGAAGATGGAGTCGAAACGAATCGAAAAGAACAGGGAATTGAAGAAGATTAAATCAAAACAGCAAAATCGAAGGTAATCGCCTAGTTTTCTTCCTGAAATGGATTATTTTCAATTATAATCGATCGATTTGTTTTAAGAATTCATTGAAAGCTCATTTCACATTATTCACACGTATACATGATATTATTTACAGATTTATATATGTAAGCAAGAATCTGGAAGATTGTCAGATAATACCAAAAAAATAAGAATAATAAAATTCTACAATTAAATAAAATAATTGAAGAAGTTACAACAATTGCCTGGAAAATTCAATGCATGCAAGCAAGAGTATGTAAATTGCAACATAATTCCAAATAAAATATGAATAATTGCAAATTAACCTACAATTAATCAAATAATTGAAGAATTTACATAAATTATTTTAAAAATAGAATGCATATAAGCAATTAACTGAAAAATTGCACACATATTTCAAGAAATATAGATAATTGCAGTATAATTTGCAATTAATCAAAATAATTGAAGCAAGAACAAAAATTAGATAGAAAATTAAATGCATGCAAGTATAAAACATCTTCAATTAAGAATAATTGCAGACATATTTCCAAAATTTTTGCAGAATAATCTTCAATTAATAAAATAGTCGAAGAAATGAAAGCAAATATATGGAAAATTGAATGCATGCAAGCAATTGTCTGCAAAATTGCAACATATTTCAAAAAAAAAAATACGAATAATTGTAGAATAGTCTTCAATTAATCAAAATAACCGAACAAAGAACTGCAATTATGTATAATATTGAATGAATGCAAATAATTCAATTGTGAAGATTGAATTCATGTTTCTCTGCAATTATATACAATAATTGCATATTTATCAGCACTTAAACACTAAATATCAATTATTATCATCTTTCACTGCAATAATTCATAATAATTGCAGAGGTACAAGTCTACAATTATTACTCTATAGTTATTGGGAATAATTGCATCTATCTCTGTAATTATACTAATTAATTGCTTATTTATCAGCAATAGTTCAAAAAATTTCATGCAATGATTCAAAAAAGTGCAGAAATACATGTAATTATTCACAATATTTGCAGAAAAATGCATCATTTTTAAACATTTGCTACAAAACTTTTGCGCATCATTTCTTATTATTGTTTCCAGATATCTAAATTTTTTTGTACATTATTGTAGAAAGTTACTCAGAAACGAATTGAAGAAGAAGAAAATGTTACTGAAGAAAAATCTGTAATTCCTATTCAAGCTATTGTTGAATCTGAAGAAGATAACAATACAAGAACAAAAAAGAGAAAAACAGCTGATGCAACAAAGTCTCCTACTAAAGAAGAGAATTATAGAAATAGTCCGAAGCCTTTTATTGAACTGATGATGTGGATTAAAAAGGAAACTTTGCTTAGGAATTCTCGTAAAAAATATCTTGAAAGTTTACCTTTCCACAGATTTATTGAAATGATTTATAATGGAATAACCTCAATTAAAGAAATGACCAAAACTTCGACCTTTATAGATATAATCATCAAAAACTATAGAAAGCATTTGAGATATTTCCAGTTTGGTGATCAGAAAATTACATTTTCAGAACTTGAAATTGAACAATTACTTGGTATTCTTACAACATGTGAATTGGTCAAAACATCTGGCCACAAAAAAAAGCAAGATAAAAGTGACAATGGGTATAATTCATCAGCGGACATTTAGATGGGGATGCCAATGTCCACAAGAAAAAGATTGAAAAACGTCTATTTTTTGCAATAGAAGGAACCACAGAAGAGGACAAAGAAGACATAGCAAAACTTCTCCTCCAATATTTGGCTGCAACATTTCTTGTATCAAATTCTAACTAAGATGTATCATGGAACATGGTTCTATATTGTGTATGTAATGCAAAAATGTCTCTGATTTCATGTCCCAAAACATGTCATAAACATCTTATGGATCAAATAGAAAAATATGCCGATACGCCACGAAAAATCATAGCTTGTGTAATATTATTATTGGTACGATATTTCACCTTAAATAGATAAGTTGCCAAATTATCTATATATTTTTTTTGACATTAATTATTTTCATCTTAGTGTTGGATCTATGAAAAGACTCATGTACTAAAGTCAGCTAAATCTGAATACAACATCTCATACCCATTAGCTGGAAAATGGAACATTTCAAAACCTAAACCAATTATGTTGTCGACAATGTGATACAAACCTGTAAGTCTACAAATAATAACACTAGAATTTACAAAATTTTGAAATTATTTGAACGAAAGATGTTATTCAGGATACTTGTAGACGCATCTGCAATTAAAAAACACATTTTCAGATATAACTACAATTATCAACAATAGCTGCAGACATATCTGCTATAATCTATGTTACTTGTAGACATATATGCAAATATAAAACATATTTCAAATATAACTGCATCTAATGGAAATACTTGCAGACATATCTACAAAATTCTGTAATACTTTCAATTATAAAACATACTTTCAAATATAATTACAATTATAAGAAATACTTGCAGACATATCTACAATAATCTATAATACTTATAGACATATGTGCAATTAAAAAACATACTTTCAGATATAACTTCAATTGTCAACAATAATTGCAGACATATCTGCTATTATCTATAATTATTGTAGACGTATCTGTAATTATAAAACATACTTACAGAATAGGATGAAAATATTGAGAATAATTGCTTAATTGTTGTATTATATACTCTCCAATAACTGTAGATATATCTGCAATTATTTGTAATACTTGCTGTTTCATATGCATATTACTAATAAATTCTGAAGCTACTGAACAAACACGTTTCAACTCTTTGCTTTAAGATACTCAAGGGAAACTAATAGGCATATTAAAAGATGCTTTAGAAAAGGGCAATCAATATGAGAAATATACAAAGAAAGAGAAGAAAATATAAAAAAATAATTCAAACGCTTGAAATGGACAACAAAAGCCTTCAAAATCAAAATGCTCGCCTAAAAATTGTACTAAGTAAATGCAAAAAAGAAACTTCCTTCCACTAAATCTTGTATGATGACACTACCCTTACAAGAAGTAAGTGGTACCGAAGATTATTTCTCTGAAAGTGAAGAAGGTGGAGAAAGTGAAGAAATTATTGACAGAGAAAAAGGCTGATAAGGAAGAAGACGATAAAGAGGATGATGAACATATTGAAGAGGAAGATGATGAAGAGGACAAAGAAGATGATGAAGCAGCCGATGAAAGTATTGAAGAAGAAGATGAAGATGATGCATAAGAAGATGTTTTAAATGTCGCAAAAGAGGAGCTAAAAATGGTTGAAAGTGTTGAGCCAGAAGAAAAGAATGAAGATACGGAGGATAAAAATGAAGCAAAAGAGAAGAAAGAAGATGAAGAAGAAGAGAAAGAAGATGATGATGAAGAAAAGAAGGAAGATGTAATGAAGCATGAGAATGTTGATGAAAGAAATTTGAATGAAGAAGAAAACTAAGATGAAGCATAGAAAAATGAAGATAAAAATGTTGCTACAACAAATGATCTAAGACAAACAAAACCTTTATTTGGTAATTTTCTGAATTGTTCTCCGATATATCAGTATTTATTCATAAATATTTGCTGATATATCTACACTTATTCATAATATTTGAGGAAACATGCATTTATAAATAATAAATGCAGATAAACCCTGCAATAGTTATCAATAAGTGCAGCATATTCTGCAATTTTTCCTATTATTTGGGGAATAACTGCATATATTCATTATCATTTCAAAAGCACTAAAAATTTAAATTTCGAATGTATTTTTCAGTTCAAACCACTAAAGGAAATAAAGATGAAATTGATCTTGCTATTGATAATGAAACAATTCAAGTTGAGCACAATCTTGAGAATGTAGATACAATTCCTTAAGATAAAATAAAAGAAACTATTGTTGGGAAAGAACCTACAAAGGAAAACTCTGAAAAATGGAAAAAACTATTAGAATATAACCCAAACTTTGAAATTCTTTCAAGTGAAAGCAACAGTGAACCACAAGGTCTCAGAAGCAGTCAAGAACTTGACGATATCTTTAAAAAGGGTGGAAGAAGAAAATGAAGAAAAAAACCTATTGATAGAAAGAAAGGAGGAGAAAAAAAGATCAAAATCAATTGAAGAAATTGAAGTTGAAAATGAAAAGGAGATCAAAAAATCAAATAAAGAAAAAGAAATCAAGCCAATAAAAGTAGATAAATATAAAGCAGAACCAAGATCAAATGAGTTGCCTACAAATGCAACAAAAAAGTGAGACAATGTTTGAATGTAAAAAGGCTAAGCAACAAAAAAACTCAAATTTCTCGAACAATTCTTCAGAACTAATGACCTCAAGTAAAAATAATTACAAACATATCAATGAAGCACAAAATTTAAAAAATTAAATTGCTATGTTGTCTGCAAAATAACCCCACTAATTGCTCTGTTGTCTGTAAATAAACCAAAAATTGCAAACATATAAGCAAACATTGGAAATGTTAGCTGTGTTGTCAAAATTTCCCTAACAGCGGTAGATATATCTGCAAATATTGGAAATAATTGCTATATTGTCAGGAGATATACCTATTAGTTGCAGACATATCAGCAAATATTGATTATAATTGTTGTGATGTCTGAATATTGATAATAATACTAATATTCTTCAATAATTTTATAGCAAGAGTGCATATCTCAATGGTGACAGAGATATTATAATATCTGGAATGCCCTTGGTGAGTTAATTCTTGGAAGATTCCTTGATGGCCAGGTACAAAAGATTGAAAATAATTTTTTATATTAATTTACAAAGAAGAATCTACAATTATTCATAATAATTACTATAATTTTTCATATTAATTGCTGTAATTGCGGACTAATCTGAAAATTTTCTTATTATTTGCTGATAATTCAGCAACTATTCATCATTTTTGCAGATAATTCCACATAAATCCCTAAAAATTGAAAAATATATTGTTATTTAACAAAATAACTATTCATGTAGATCATCGACTGGTTTGCACATGAGTTGGAAAAGATGCATTCAAAAATTTTATTCTTCAAAGTATATGCAACTGTATGTTTATAACTTTTTAATGAAATATTTGTTTAAAAATTAATAAATTTAGTTTACTAATATATTTTACTACAGACTTTCCTACTTAGCAATACAAAAAAGGTCGTACAAGCTCTGATTGATGATCTGATCAAAAATCGATTTACAAACTATGATAAACTATTCCACGCAATTCACCTAAATAGACATTTCACTCTTTTGGAATCATAAAAGAAAACAGACATTGGATTCATTATGATTTGATGAAGCCAAAATATGAAGGCCCACATGCCAAAGCTGCAAGAAAACTGGTATGTAAATTGAAAAAAAGAATAAATTATTTAAACTGAAAATAAATTACCTAATAAAAAATTTATTTTTTACAAGAGTTTATGTAACAAGCTTGTTATAAAAATGGAAAAGAAAGATAAAAAACCTTCATATTTAATTACATTTGCAGACAGCCCACAACAACGTAGTGATTCGTAGGTACACGACAACAAATAAACTTGATATATTTGCATATCATGCTGTAATTATTCTGACTAACTCGAAAATAATCGCAATTATTGTAGGGTTGATTATGGAATATTAGTTATAAATATCATGAGAGATAGATGTGAAAACAAGGTTATAAACAAAAAAGATATTCAATATGGATATGATGCTATCAAAATACAAAGAGCTGAATAAGCATGCCAAATTGGATCGTGCAAACCATATAGTTGGAGCATTAAAGAAAGTCTAATGTGGCAATTTTTATTATCAGAAGCCAACAAACAATAATGATATTTTGTAACCGTGGTGTTTAGTGTAGAACTTATGAAATGTATATATACTGGCAAACTTATGTGTTTGAAAGACCAATTTAATGCTTTAATACTACAGAAGTAATCAAAATTACTAAATAAGCATTTTTTGAGGTTGAATTGAGTTATATGTATCGTTGAAGGAAAAGTAGGGAAATATATTGAACTATTGCTGACATTTAACGCAGAATTTTCAAATTATTGCAGTTATGTCTGCATTTATCCTGAATAACTGCAGACATTTCTGCAAAATTTTCAAATTATTGTAGATATATCTGATTTTATCCTAAACTGCAGACATTTACACAGTTATTCAGAAGATTATTAGAAAGGTTGCAAATTATTAGAACATTTGTGCAATTATTCAGAATATTTACGCAATTATTCAGAACTTTTATGCATATATAAAGCAAAGTATTAGAAAGGTTGCAAAAAAAATGTGTAGCAACATTTACAAAGTACAGAAATATACACAATTATTCAGAAAAATTGCAGATATGACAACAATATTGCTCAACTATTGCAGAACATGCTAGAAATATTCTTTTCATTCACTTAAAAACAGTAAATATCCAGTATAATTACAGCAGAAATACAAAAAAATAGAATAAAGAAAACGTGATGTTTTAGCAGTACATCAAAATATTTCCAAAAGAAAATGCAACAGTGCTATATGTATTTCAAAGGACAAGTCCTTTTATTATGACCTAACTTCTTATGTAAACTGCATCTAATAATCTTTGTAATTTCACTGACAGATTTAATTCTCTTAGAAGCTGATGGACCACTAGGCATTCTTCTACCTGTAGGAGGTTCTATATCAACAACATCAGGCAAGATATCTTCTTTTGTGAAGTTTATAACTGGATAGGTTGCATGAGAATAAGCTGATCGAAAATTCACAACTTTGAAATAATCTTCATTGTAATCATACACATTCAACTTTTCACAACTCAAAATACATCTAACAGCATGAGCACAAGGAGAGCCATAGATTTTCCACAAATTACAAGAACAAGCCCGATTATACAAATCAACAGATTGTCGGACAGAAGAATGAACTTCAAATACATGTTCACTTGATTTAATAACAGACCATGTAGCTCCCTTCAAATGTAGATATCTCAAATGATTTTCATTGATTGGACATAAAATGCTATTCCAACTAATGACAAGTTCTCGATTATCAGACATAAGTTCATCAACTTAATTCTAATTTTATCTAAGAAAGCAGTGATCGGTAAATGCCTTTCTTCCAGTTCCATTTGTTAAAACTCTCAGAATAATTAGACAACATTTCACCATAACGGCATGTAGAAAAAAAACATTAGCAAACTTCTCAAAAGGAATTCCATTCAAAAAGTTTGCCACGGAAGATCCACTAGCATCCTTAAAATTTATCAATGCTACATTGAAATCATCCAAGTTAGAACCGTGTGCAACATGTGCAAACAAATCTATCAACCATTTCTTCTTAGATTTTGAAAATTCAGATTTTAGAGCAAATTTCAAATCATTATTCAAATGATAAAAACAAAAATCATAAGCTAAATTGGGAAATTTTTTTGGAACTACAACAAGATGACCGGGATGCCGATCAGAAATGAAAATAAAATTTCTAAGATCATCTTTAGAAAGTCTTTAGGTTGTTCACAATACAAATCCAATTATTTTCATCTTCACCAAAAACACTTGCAATTGCTATAGGGTAAAAACCTGATAAAATAGTAAACATATAAATAACTTAGCAAAAAACAATACTACAATAGTTAATCGGAATAATTGCAGAAAAGTAATCAACCATTGTAAAATAGTGCATAATAATATGCAATTATTTAGAATATATGCTAATGACAAGGAAATAATTGTGAATAATTGCAGCCAATTATGCATACAATCTACATAGTTGAATTAAAACAATAATATTATATCATATACAATATGAATTGTTTGAAAACAAGTACATAAAATATGTGAGGTTAACAAGAAGCAAACATACAAGTCTATGATATTAACAATTTTAGATTTTCTACGGTTAATATGAAATTTTGCAAAAAAATCAACAAAATTTAATATTAATTGCAGACATATCAGCAATAAATTAAAATAATATAAATATTGAAGCAGTTGCATAAAAAAAGTAAACAACATACCTTCATTGCCATTTTTACCAGTAGCAGACCTCAAACAACCTTGAGCTCTTCCTTTCATAAAAGTAGCATCCAAAAATGCCGACAAAATTTAGAACCGTAAGCACAAGCTTCAAAGCCGATAAAAACCCTCTCAAATTGACAGCGTACTAGAATTATGCTCCAAAACAACTTTACTGCCAGGATTAATTTCAAGAACAACATCATAATAAGACTTCAAGTGATGATAAGACATCATATCACTTCCATGTAAATCTTCTAAAGCCAGCCTCCTTCCACTATAAGAAAAATAATAGTTCAAAACAGTATTATACTCAGTTTGAAAAAGATTAATAATGTCCTTAGTCTTCATCAATTGATTAGCTTGAATATGATCATAAACCAACAATTTCATCAGTTTACTTGTAACTAGAGGATTATTAATATCAAGAATTCCAGCACCACAAGAATGCTCAAGTTGATATCTCTTTTTAACAAAATAGCCAGGAAGATTAAACTTAATAGAAGCATGAATCCTGAAGCTACATTTAGATTGAGAACAAATAGCAGTAACTCTTTCATTGTCATTCTTAACCAAATCAAGCTTGCACCCACTCTTAATGCTATATATCATCAAATTAAGTCTAAATTTAGTAACATCACCTGGAAACTGTTGACCAACACCAGTAAAGACAGATTGATTGGAATCATTTCTAAATAACTGCATGAAATGAATATTAGAATCACCAGTGCTAGCAAAGGAAGAATCATTACTGACCTAATAATATCAACATAGTTTGACGAAGAACTAGAAGGAACAATGTCAACAAAAATAACCAAGTAACCTCATGATTATGAGCAGACAACAACAAGATAGATTGAAGATCAGCATTAATTTCAATATTCCTTCCATACCATGTATAACATAATATAAATCAAACAACAATGGACTTAAATCGGACCATTTACCATAAATAGCATTTCTCAACATATTAACTGTATTATCAAATTGAAAACATAAAGAAAAACTATCATGTCCAACCATCAAAAGCACTAAAACACTAATATTGCCAGCAACGCTGTAAATTAAAATAACAAAACATCATTATAATTACAAAATAATAAATAATAAAAAAACCAGAAAAGAATGCATACCATTACAAGTAGAAAATAGATTATTTGCTGATACATATGCAATTATTATAAAAAAATTGCAGATAATTCTGCAAATAATATGAAAATTTCAATTTTAAAACAGTATTATTATTTACGATCAACATTTCACCTATAAACAATCATAAAAATCATAAATAGCTGACGACCGACAAGTTTGCATGTATTCACAATAATTGCACACAAGCCTTCATTTATTTACATTAATTGCATACATGTCTGCAACTATTTACTATCTTTGCAAAAAGGCTGCAATTATTTACAATCTTTATAGACAAATCTGCTATTATTTACAATTGTAACTAGTATAATTAAGTTAACGCATCTATAATTAGAATCAAATTTTATCATATGAACATTCATTAAATTCTGCAATTATTTACAATAGTTGATGAGAAAAGAAACACGGTCAATTGAAAAGAAAACCGCCGATTAAAAAGTAGATCAGATGTTTACCTAGAAGCTGATGAAGCCAAAATAAAGCCGAAATTTGATTTCAAAAAGTAGATCGATCTAAATCTGAGTTGGAAACATAGATTTCAAATCCTGACTGCAATCAAAATCACCACGATAAATAAACGACGGTATTTGTGGAAAAAAAATTAAGCTGAAAAAATAGGGACCCGATTTATAAAGTTTGAAACGGATGGAGTTTTGAAGGATATGTTTGGTTTTAAGGACGTGGGCCCTATTTTCACAGGAAAAAATCTACCTATTTGCATTTCTTAAGTAGTCTAGAACCCTACATATTGAATATAAAACACTTACCATATACCACTTTTGCTTCCATCTTTATAAACTCAATTACGAAAATCCTAATCCCTCTTCATTAAAATTCAAGAAAAATAGAAATAAATTGCCAAAAATTCTAAAATTAAAATATACCCCTCTCAACACCTTACTACACCTTAGGTAAGAAGAAGTTGTGATTTTGATAGTGTTTGGCTTGCGTTGAAATTTATAGAGAAGAGGAAAAAAGGAGCAAGAAGGTGCAATTCTATTGTTGAAGCTTAGCTAATTCAAGGTGAGTATTCTCTACTCGCAATCTATGCTTAAATGTTGCATTTCATGTTGAATGTTAAAATAATTGAATTGTGTGTTGCATACTCCTCTTTAACCCATTGCTTTGAATTTTTCATTAATTGAGTTTGAATGAAACGAATGTGTTTTAGGTTGCTGGGGTATAATGTAGGGTATTGTGATGAAATGGAGTTTAGGTGGAGGAGCGTAGGCTGCCTGGAGTTATCAAAATAGGTCGCAAGACCTAGAAATTCACTGTTCCAACTTGCCACTGGTGGACCAGTGTATGGTGCACCAGTGCATGGCTTGTGCATGGTTACAGCTCTGTGTCTGTGCGTGTCTTTGTTTAAAAATAAAATAAAAATGAAAAATGTATAAAAAGGATTTAAAACTCTAATTGTATTTTAGTAGTATTAATTTTAGAAGTTTTAATAAAGGAAATTAATTTGAGGATGATGTTATTTAAAGTAAATGTTAACTATTTAAAGTAGTTTACATAAAAAGTAAAGTTAAATGTATTTGAAGTTCTAAAAACTATTCAAAATTTAAATTCTGTCCTAAAATGATACAGAGTGTTAGTATATGTATAAACTTGTATTTCTATTAATTCTTTATGATGTAAATAGATATTGGTATCCTTGAAAATAATAGAGAAGGTTAAAAGTATGTTCATAATTATAAATAAATAAAAGGAATATTCTCTTATTGAATTAAAACTTATGAACTACTATAGAAATAAATGAATATACATTCTATATTTAAAACTCATTTTATAAAAGTTTGGATGTTAAAATATTATTTCTATGTGACAAGGAATTTGAATAAACGATGTTATGAAACCGTCTTGATTGATGTAACACACCTAATTTTAATAACATTATTCAGGAGATATAATTAGATAAATTAAATAGAATAATGTAAATACTAGAGTGATATGGAGATTGGGATTTGAAAATTTATTTACAGGCTGAGCTTGATTAAATTTTATTTTAAAAGAATAGGCTATGATAGGTTTCATATAGTTAATTAATAAGAAAATAATTAACACAAGGGTATTATAGGAACTACCCCCATCATGATCCTATTACCATTAAAATTCTCGTTCCACTTCCTTTTCACATTCATTTGGCAAAACATAAAACCTAAAGCTTAAGTTGGCCATTACTTAAAAGGAAAAGAGGAGTGAAATTCATCAAAAGCTAAGAAATCAAGCTAGGGGAATTCATCCAAGATCAAATCTCAAGTTCTTATCCAAATCAAGGTGAATAATAATCAAAACCATCACTTAAGTTTAATCCATTATGATGATTTTTTATGATTATATGCTTGGATTTCATGATATGATATATTCAAACTAGCTTGTTTGATAATAGTTTTATACGGTTTTAAGGCTAAAATCGTTTATTTGTGATTTTGAATGCCATGAAGAATTCATATGTTACATAAAACATAAATTTGAAGATGGTTTAATTTTCTCTAATTTTCCAAGCTATGGAAATTTGTTATGAATTTTTGAAGGAAGAAATGAATAAATTGGGTTTAAAATTATTTCAGCTATTATATGAAGGAATTTGGGTCTGAAATTTTTAGATTCTACACAACATATTAAAAGTGAATTTGATGATTTTTGGGGATTTTTCTTAAGTAATTTATTTTTGAAATTAAATTATTTTAGATGGAGGACATAAACGTTTTATTTGATTTGCTTAACAAAGGGCTTATTTGTTAAATTATTTTAAATAGATCTGAAGTGATTTCAGTAGTTTAATTTTAGAAAGAATTTGAAAAGTTATGGCAACCAATTAAATGTTTACAAATAGACAGGTTAGTTAAAAAGAAATTACTTAAAAAGGTATTAATTTAGTCTTTAACCAGAATTATATTTTGCCTCTTTCAGTAGTACCTTTCAAACCTATACTTCCACCTCAACCAAGTTGAAACTATCCAAGTCGAAACAAATACACAAGGTATCAATAAGTTATTATGTAGTGGATTGGAGAAAGGTGGAAGGTAGAGTGTCAAAACCTAGCTTTTGAAGGGGTCGAAGCCTTTGTTTACTGTTCAAAGATATGCGCTTGCCTTGTTTTCAAAAGGATGCTTTCAAAGGGGTCGAAACCCATTTAAATAGCTTTTGAAAATTTTGCTGCCTTTTTATTTCGAAAAGAATGCTTTCGAATGAATTGCCTTATTTTAATTTAATGCTTCGAAAGGGGTAGCTTCAACCCACTCAAAACCCTGTTGCGGACCTTATGCCTTTCGAATTTATTGAAGTCATCAAATAGATTGAAAGATAGCTTTTATTTTATAAAGGAAGTAAGCCATTTTCTAAAGCTTTCAAAAGGGTTAATGGTTTCGTACGCAATGGCTTTTGAAAGGGGTTTCGAAGCTATCCTTCCAAATATTTTAATTAAATGATTTAAGCTTTCGAAAGAATGGTTTCGAAGCCATCAGTTTTTCCCAAACTCATTTATATGAAGGTTAACGGTTTCGTAAGGGGTACTTTCGTTTATTTTCACTGTGTCCCAAAAGATATCTTTATAATAAACCCAATGGTTTAGAAAGGGATACTTTAAAATGGTTTTGAAAGAGGTACCTTCAATTGTTTCGAAGCTATGCTGCTAAGAGTTTTGAAAGACGTGCAGGAGGTAAGCTAGTTAGTAGGAGTTCATTTCTATTTTGATTCCACTGTGTTTTATTGTAGAGGAAAAGTTATTTAATTGCCTAAATATATACTTTGATCATCCAATGGGACATCTTCATATGTCACTCTTTCCATGTTGTAATAAATATATTTTCCCTGAGCATGGTTCTCGAATCTGGAATTATGTAATGAATTTGAAATGTTTTGAAATGGAATTTCAAAGTTGTTTAATGAATAATTTTTTTCCATATCCATGTGTTTCTGTTATATCTATGTATCTAACATTACCATATTGGGACGTCGAAAATTAATAACTATAGATAACTACAGCATCCATAGCCGTTAGTTTTTGACCTCCAAGTGGGGGATGTTACAAGTTGGTATCGGAGCATCGGTTTATGAAAACTTAAAAGAAATTTAGACCTAAAAGATTTTTTAAAACATAATCCAATAAATCAGAAAATAAGATCGGGGTTTGGGTTAACGTTGTAGTAACGTACTTGTATTTGATATATGTATGTGTGTGTGTATATATATATATATGAGTACGTATTCCCCTCTCTCTTAGACTGTTCTTCTGTATCGTACTAAGGCTCGTATGTAAATTTACAAGAAAGAAGATACGGAGGCAGGAAATAGAAAAGGAAATCTCGATGGAGGAAGCACCACAACAAATGGAAATTTTCGACCCACCAGAAGGAACCTGGGTCGACAGGAAAATGCTAACCTAAATGCAGATGCTAATGTAGGTGCTGGAAATCCTCCAGTAGACATGGGGATGATATATCAGTTTTTTGTCAATCTGATGCAAGAAGGAGTAGCTGCTGGAGTTTCTAGGAATGTTGGAGGAGCTCATCCCGTGGCTCCTATTGGAAACAACTTTGCTAAGTTAAGCAGGGATTGCACCAGTCTTGGTGGGAAGCTGTTTGTGGGAACGGAGGATGCCATAGAAGTCGACAATCGGTTGTTGCATTATGAGAGAATCTTTGCCGACTTGGGATTGAATAATGAGCAGAAGAGGAGACTAGCCTCTGGGTGGTTGCAAGGAGCAGCGCGCCATTGGTGGAATAATGTTACTGCTGGAGTTCCTAAGAAGAGTTAACTTAGGCAGAATTTCGAAGGAGATTTGAGCAGAAGTTTTTGTCTAAATTTCCAAGTCGGCATTGCTTAGAAAGTTTATGGATTTGGTGTAGGGAAAGACGCTGATAACTAATTATGCTACTAAGTTTGTTGAGTTGTCCCGATATGGGTATGCTACCATAGACACCGTCGTTAGGAGGAATGAGAAGTTCATTGAGGGATTGAGGCCGAGATTGCTAGGTCAATCCTACCACATCTTCGAGATAATTGGTACGTAGTTGTGGAGATGACAATCAACATTAGAAAATGCTTACCATTGATGGGAAAGAAAAGCCAGTTGAAACCCAGGGTTCTCAAGGAAAGAAGAGAAAGTTCTTTAAGAAGAAAGAAGCCCAGAAGTGAGAGGCTGCCAAGAAGGAAAAGGCTGATTTACTTTGCTTTAATTGTGACAAGAAAGGTCATAATGCTCATAAGTGCCGGTCAGGAAAGGGGCAGAAGGCTATAGAAATGAAGAATGTGCAGTGCTTTAACTACGACCAAGTTGGGCATTATATAATCAGTGTCCAGAACTAGTCAGGGCGGACAAGGGAAAGTCTTTGTTTTTGCACCATCATCTGCTAGGTCAACTGTAGCTAAAAATGGGACGACTATGATGGAAGATACGATTTTGATTTAGAGTATACCAATTAAGGTACTATTTGATACCAATGCATCACATTCATTTATATCTCAGTGTTTAGTTAACAAGTTATGCTTAGAACCCACATACCTTGTTACTTTCTTAAGGGTTGCGAATCTGATAGGAGGGTATGCAACTCTAGGGATGAGATGTGACTCGTTAGAACTTGATTTGTTTGGTCAGAAGTTTACATGCAATCTGTATGTTTTGGATTTCGTAGATTTCAGAATCATCTTGGGCATGGATTAGTTGGGTAAATATGAGGCCACGATATTTTGCTAGGATAGGGAAACATCATTGAGATACCCTGATAGTCATAAACGAATTATATTCTCAGTGGAGAATTTAGAACGTGGTGTTTGTGCTTCGTCAAGTGCTATGCAAGTGGGAGAAGTGATAATTCAGGTGCGAGTAGCAAGAGAATTTTCAGATGTTTCTGAGCTGATTACAAGACTATAACCGAAACGCGATGTTGATTTTTGGAGAGATCTTGTGACAGGAGCCGAACCTGTAAGCAGACCACTTAGCAGAATGACACCGACTGAGATGAAGGAATTGAAGGTGCTGCTGGTAGATCTAGATGGGAGAAATTTTATTAGACCAAGCGGTTCGCTTTGAGGAGCGGCTGTAGTGTTCGTGAAAAAACCAGATGGGTCATTGAGGATGTTTATCGACTATCGTAAGTTGAATGAGAGGACGATTAAGAATAAGTATTCTTTGTCAAGAATAGATGATCTATTTGATCAGTTGTGTGGAGCTAGAGTGTTCTTCCAGTTGGATTTGGCGATAGGTTTCCATTAGTTAAGAGTGGTAGAGGACAATATTCCATCGACGACATTTCAAATAGGTATGTTTCGTATGAGTGGTTAGCAATGCCATTCAGATTAACGAATGCACCTGCTTTCTTCATAGATTTGATGAACCAAGTTTTCCAAGAGTGCTTGGATAGGTTTATGTTGGTATTTATAGATGACATCTTAGTATACTCTAAGGATGTAAGAGAGCATCTTAGAGTAGTGCTTGAGACGCTGAGGTAGCATCAGCTAAAAGTGAAGTTTTCCGAGTGTCATTTTTGGAAGAAAGGTTAAGTTTCTTAGTCACGTGGTTTTAGAGAAGGGCTTGTCAGTCGATCTG
The DNA here is from genome assembly GCA_030765085.1 of Allium cepa. Taxonomy (NCBI): domain Eukaryota; kingdom Viridiplantae; phylum Streptophyta; class Magnoliopsida; order Asparagales; family Amaryllidaceae; genus Allium; species Allium cepa. The sequence goes on from CM060929.1 coordinate 1,030,160,375, forward strand.
GATAAGATCGAAGCTATTAATAATTGGAATAGACTAGAGACGTTGACTAAGATTAGAAGTTTTCTCGGACTTGTTAGCTATTACCGGAGATTCATCAAGGATTCCTCACAGATAACAGCGCCATTGACTAAGCTAAGCAGGAAGGATGTGAAGTTTGTCTGGTCCGACAAATGTGAGGAAGCATTCTTTAAGTGAAATCATTTGTTGACCAACGCATCGGTGTTAGTAGTTCTAAACGGAAACCAAGGGTTGGTGGTGCATACTAATGCATGTGGGACTGGACTAAGAGGTGTGTTGATGCAGAAGGGTAAAGTTATTGACTATGCTTCACGACAGCTTAGACCGTATGAAGTAAGATAATCCACTCATGATTTGGAGTTGGCTGCGGTGATCTTCGCATTGAAGATATGGAGACATTATCTATTAGGGGAGAGTTTCTAGTGATACACAGATCATAAGTCTTTAAGGTACTTATTCTCTAAGAAGGAGTTGAATATGAGACATCGAAGGCGGCTGGAGTTTTTAGCTGCTTATGATTTTGGTATAGAATATGCTCCTGTGAAAAGAAATAAGTTAGCCAAAGCTCTTAGTCGAAGAATTCATAATGTGGTGTTAGCTATGTTAGCAGAATGGGAGGATTTAGAAGCTTTGACTACTTGTAGTGTGTAGTTAAGAATGGCCGCTAGTTCTAATTAGAGCACCGCCATGTTCTCCTGTTTAGAAGTTAGACCAATGTTAATCGACATGATTGCTTGTATGTAGAAAGAGGATCCAGTATTAGCAGAGAAGATTAGAAGGCTTAAGGTTGGAAATGAGATGTATGATCTAAGATATTTTAGTCTGGACCAGAGAGGATGGTTGAGAAAGGAGAGACGATTGTGTGTTTCGAATGCTGAGGACTTAAGGAAAGAAGTTCTTGGGGAATGTCATCGGTCTAAATTTATGGTTCTTCCTGGAGGTACGAAGAAGTATCAAGATATGAAGAGGAGATTCTATTGGGAAGGTATTAAGAGAGATGTTGGCTTGTGGGTTAGGCAGTGTGCACACTATCAACAAGTGAAGGCTGAACATCAGAAACTGAGCGGATTTCTTCAACCTTTATAGGTACCAGTTTGGAAATGGGATTCTATATCCATGGATTTTGTAGATGGGTTGAAAAAGTCAAATAGAGGAAATAAAAGTATGTGGGTCATAGTGGACAGGTTGACTAAGAGTGACCATTTCATTTCAGTTAAGTCAACTAAGACGACACATGTTCTAGCTAAGTTGTTCATGAAAAACATAGTTAGACTACATGGAATTCCAAGTACTATAGTCGGTGAAAGAGATGCTTTGTTTACTAACGAATTCCGGAAGAGTCCACCGGATGTATTAGGTACTAAGCTCAAGATGAGTGCTACATATCACCCTCAGATGGATGGGTAAATAGAGAGAGTCAATAATGTACTCAAGGATTTATTAAGAGCATGAGTATTGGACTTTGGTGGACCTTGGGAAGATCACCTACACTTAGTGGAGATTTCCTATATTAAACGTTATCAAACTAGTATAGGAATGGCGCCTTTTGAAGCTTTGTATGGAAAGCCATGCAGATCACCAGCATGTTGGTTGGAGACTGGAGACAGATTAGTCCTAGGTCCCGATCTGGTTAGAGAGACGACATAGAAGATTGAGTTAATCCAAGGAAGGATGAGGGAAGCTTAGTCTAGATAGAAAAGTTTTGCAGATAAGAGTTGTAAAGACCTAGAATTCTCAGTTGGAGATAGGATTTTCATTAAGGTATCATCGTTGAAGGGTGTGGTATGATTTGGAAAGTCAGGGAAATCGACACCGAGATATGTTGGTCCGTTCAAAGTTATAGAGAGGATCGGGAAGCTTGCGTACAGAGTAGAGTTGCCGAGTAGTATGGAAGGTGTCCATAATGTGTTTCACGTATCTCACCTTCGCAAGTACGTGCGTGATCCAGAGACCACTATTCCTCCAACAGGGTTGGAAGAGTTGATAGCAGAACCGAATTTGACTTTTGTTAGACAACCAGTTCGGGTTGTAGTGAGATATGAGAAAAGGTTAAGGTATATGACAATCAAGTCGGCGAAAATTCAATGGAGCGACAACGAGAAGGACTGTACTTGGAAGACAGAAGACAAGATTAGAGATACTTATCCAGATCTACTGTGAGGGTATGTTCTATATTAGTTTTATATAGACTGTTGCTAGTCAGGTAGGGTAGTATGATTGCTAGGAGCTGTTATGGATGATTGCTATGTTTAGTATTTAGTCCTTACTGAATTTCGAGGATGAAATTCTTTAAGGAGAGGAGCCTGTAACACCAATAATGTTTAATAGCATTATTCAGGAGATTAAATTAGATAAATTAAATAGAATAATGTAAATTCTAGAGTGATAAGGGGATTGAGATTTGAAAATTTATTGATAGGCCGAGCTTATTTAAATTACTATTTTAAAATAATGGGCTATGGTAGGTTTCTTTTTTAATTAATAAGAAAACAATTAACATAAGAGTATTATAGAAATTACCCCCACCATGATCCTATTACCCTTAAAATTCTCATTTCATTTCCTTTTTACGTTCATTTTGCAAAACAAAAAAGGTTAAACCGAAAGCTCAAGCCGGCCATTACTTAGGAGGAAAAGAGGAGAGAAATTCATCTAAAGCTAGAAATCAATCTAGGGGAATTAATCCAAGATCAAATCTCAAGTCCTCATCCAAATCAAGGTGAATAATAATTAGAACCATCTCTCTTTTGTTCTAATGATCATTTGATTTTGAGTTTAAATTTAATCCATTATGATGATTTTTGATGATGAAATGATTGGATTTTATTATACGATATATTCAAACAAGTTTGTTTGATAATTGTTTTATACGGTTTTATGGCTGAAAACATTTATTTTGTGATTTCAAATGCCATGAGGAATTTATATGTTGCATTAAACATAAATTTGGAGATGGGTTTTCTGTAATTTTCCAAGGTAAAGAAAATTTATTAAGAATTTTTGAAGGAAGAAATGAATAAATTGGGTCTAAAATTATTTCATCTATTGTATGAAGGAATTTGGGTTTGAAATTTTTGTATGTTAGATAACATATTAAAAGTGAATTATGATGATTTTTGGGGATTTTTTCTAAGTAATTTATTTTGGAAATTAAATTAGTTTAGATGGAGGATATAAATGTTTTATTTGATTTGCTTAAGGGCGGGTTTATATTTTAAATTATTTTAGTTAGATCTGAAGTGATTGCAACAGTTTAATTTTAGAAAGAATTTGAAATGTTTATGGCAACCAATTAAATGTTTACAAATAGGTAGGTTAGTTAAAAAGCAATTACTTAAAAGGCATTAATATATTCTTTACCTAGAATTATGTTTCACCTCTTTCGATAGTACCTTTCAACCTATACTTCCGCCTCAGCCAAGTTGAAACCAACAAAGTCGAAACCAATACATGAGGTATCAATAAGTTGGTACTTAGTGGATTGGAGAAAGGTGGAAGGTATGGTGTCGAAACCTATCTTTCGAAGGGGTCGAAGCTTTTGTTTACTATTCAAAGATAGGTGCTTGCCTTGTTTTCAAAAGGATGCTTTCAAAGGGGTCGAAACCCATTTAAATAGCTTTTGAAAATTTTGCCGCCTTTTTGTTTCGAAAAGAATGCTTTCAAATGAATTGCTTTGTTTTGATTTAATGCTTTCGAAAGAGGTAGTTTCAACCCACTCGAAACCCTTCTGCCGACCTTAGGCCTTTCGAGTGGACTAAAGTCGCCAAGTAGATCGAAAGGTAGCTTGTTTTTATAAATGAAGTAAGCAACTTCCTAAAGCTTTCGAAAGGGATAATATTTTTGCAGGCAATGTCCTTCGAAAGGGGTTTCGAAGCTATCCTTCCAAATGTTTTACTTAAATGATTTAAGCTTTCGAAAGAATGGTTCCGGAGCCATTAATTTTCCTCAAACTCTTTTATAACAAAAGGGGTACTTTCTTTTATATTTACTTTGTCCCAAAAGATATTTTAGAATAAACCCAATGGTTTAGAAAGGGATACTTTCAAATGGTTTCGAAAGGGATGCTTTCATTGGTTTCGAGGCTACGCTTCTAAGTGTTAAAAAGTAATACTTTAATTCTTTCGAAAGGTATGTTTTAAGGGTTTCGAAAGAGATGATTTAAAGTGTTTCGAAAGGCATATGCTTTGTGTTTTGAAATAAAGATTTGAATGCTTTCGAAGGAAGTTATCCAATGGTTTCGAAAGTAAAAGCATAAGGTTTTGAAAGCCTTATTTTTCAAAACAAAGAACCCAAATCTCATTTTTGAAGGAAAAACCATAGCATATATAAAGAATTTTAAAATGACTTTTAAGCATAGAGTTTTTGAAGAAACTTTCCTTGATAAAATATTAGGTTAAAGGGATTAACCATGTTTCATATGAAAATGTTTTAAGGATATTAAACCATAGATGATGGTGTTATTATGTTATTATGCTTGCTTCTTCTAATATATATATATATATATATATATATATATATATATATATATATATTCACTTTAAATTGACCCATAACTGTATTTTGGGGACAAAGGGCAGAATAACCAGCTAAGTTGACCTAGTAGTGAATATAAATTGATTTAACTCCTATATGAGTAGAATTGCATCATGAAATCAGGTGGACAAGAATATATGATGTCTTAATATTGATTAAAGAAGTTGTCGGATAGATAGGTTCATAGTAAACCCGTGAAAACTATGATTAGAAAGAATTATTGGCAGCGGCCAATGGGCTTGTTGTGAACCCATGAAAACTATATCCAGATGATGAACCCATGAAAACTATATCTGGATAAAATTATTGAGAGATGTCAATAGGTTCTTAGTAAACCTATGAAAAATATATTCGGATAAATTTATTGAAAGAAGTCAATAGGTTCTTAGTTAACCCACGAAAACTAGGATATGAGGGAAGTTATTGGAGATACGAATAGGTTCGGGGAGAACCAATGAAACAGTAAAGTTGTTTGTAACATCCTGCCATTTTGGACCATTCAAATCGACAATAAAACCACAAATGTCAGACTTGAATAATTCAAAACAATGGATTGTTAATAAAATTTGGGACAAATAAAATCAATCATAGAATCACAGACATAGAATATCAGAATAACTCGCAGCGGAATAAAATAAACATAGGAGTTCATGAAGCTCCTAGATACATAGTCTCAAACTAATATGTAATACCTCAGTCCGGAAATAAATACACTTGGAAAGTTAGATATATAAGTTCTCTACTACAAAAGCAAAAGCTGAGTGGAAATAACTGGAATAAAATATCAACTAGACTACTAAATCTCCGGTGATCTCTAGCTCCAAAAGAGAATGAAACCAAAGCTATGAAACTCGGGATGACCCGAGCGTAAAGAAGAACATAAAACACTCGATTCAGTACATACATACTTATAAAATGTAAATCAACTCAAGTGAACTGCAAAAGAGATGCATCAGTAACTTAAAGGATGCCTGGGATCACCCATCCTATAAGGATCCGTTAAACTGTCTACTATATAGTAACATACGCTATTATAATAATGTCTAAAGTAAAGTAAACTATTTAAAAATATCATTAAGGCATTACCCATTTCCCCCTTAACACATTTTATAATGTCAATAGTCTATACAGTACCGTAACTCACCGTAAACTGGAGCCGCCAGAGAATACCCCATAGGTACGACATAAAACAAACTCGTAGAAGGCGTGCTAGGGTAGGTGACACGACACAACTAGGCAATGACAGGGTAGATATACCAATTACACTTCCGGACTATTAGTCACGCATAGCCACAACTACTACCCAACTCGATCCATACTCCCGAATCAAAGGTGCGCACAAAATCAATCAAAATGTAATAGAATGGCTAACGATGAAGTGTGTCCGATCGGAGGGGCTACCTCACTTGGTCTGTCAATTGCTCCTATTTTAGCCACCGTATGCTAACTCACGGGAGTTAGGTCCATATAAATATACCTTTAGGATCGTCGCCACCATCCTACTTCATTCTGAGATCTCCACCGCGTACACAGTTGTTAAAGTGGTTTTCGGTATCGACAGAGAGTATGCCCATATCTGATCCCGACCTCTTTAACAACCAATCGTTATTATAACTCGTGGTTATATAAATTTCAAATGGTTTATATTTCATATCAAACATTTTCCTTTCAAACCATATAAATTCCATATCATTATTCTTTTCAAAATAATATTCATTTTTTCCAAAGTCGTAACACTTCCAAATTCATTTAATTACAACACCTTGGAACATAAAATTTTAGCGATCATAGCACTTTAAAAATGTAACTTTTAGAACCATAACATTTGGAACCAAAACCCTTTAGAAAAATTTGTAGCATTATGGAAATGTCACTTTTTAAGAAAACGAAGCAGTTCAGAAATGCTACTGTAAGAATTCGCAGCAGTGTAGAACTGTTACTGTAAGAATTTGCAATGATGCAAAATGTTACTGTAAGAATTCGCAATGGTGCAAAACTGTTACTGTAAGAATCCACGACGGTACAGAACTTTACTGTAAGAATCCGCAGCAGTGTAGAATTGTTGCAGTAAGGATCCGTGGCAATGCCAAATTGTTACAGTAGGAAACCGCAGCAGTTTTGAATTGTTACCGTAAAAAATCACAGCAATTTTGAATTGTTATTGTAATACTTCCTACTACCATAATTTATGTAATCGAATATTACATATATTTGCAGTTTTATCATAGTCATTAGAACATTCCTATTATTACTCTAATTTTAGCTATTTTTACATTAAGAAACCACCTTTAGTTAAATAGCTTTGTTATTATAATGTCAAATTTTAAAGCTAAAATCCATGTGCTAAGTTAAAATTATTTTAACTTACATTTTTCATTACAGTAATTTGCACTTCTTATTTTAATCATTATTACATGAATTAAAACTCACAATTTATAGGTTAGAATAAAATACCATAATTAAGTCAAATCGGATTATTAAATTTCTACTAACCTTTATATTGTAAATTATATTCCAAAATTTACATTTTCAACTATTTATTTCTTATTAAAATCTTAACCCATATAAACAAATTTACAGAAACCATTGCCTAAAATTTTAGTTGAGATTCATATATAAAAATCCAAAATACTTAATAATTTTTATAAAAATCATTTTAAATCAACCATGGAGTCTATTTAAAATTCTCTAACCTAGGGTCAAGTAAATACAGACTTATATCAGTTCTATCTGCAATTTATTAATTTTTTGGGTTTTATATCATTTCAAACTCGCAATCCCAAGTCAAATAATATTGCTCAAGCCTATCATTTCAGCCCATAACAATTTTCCTTAATCTAAAGATCGTTCGAGTATGTATCATTTCAACCCATAGTGAAGGAACTTGCAGTGTGAGAACGGAATATTAAATAAACATAACAATATTCAACATATCATGGCATATGTTCATAGGTATAATATGATATGAAATAACATAATAAAGTCATATGAAATAAAAAATAAAATCATATGAAATAACATAATATATACATATGTGAAATTTATAACTTGCATATCCATATCCATACGATTCAATTGTTATCAGTTCACCAAAATATAAGTATGTTGTCAAGAGTGGTTACTCACCTTCTTTGGTTATAGAAGTGATTCAAAGTGCAACACAATGACTATGAGCACAACAAATTACGGACAAGCTTGAGTGAGAGGAGAATCCAAATCCGACACATTGAAAAAAATGAAATAAATTCCATACGTAAACAAATAATTCACATAGAATAATAAAAGTAGAAAATTATATATTTGCAAAATACATAAGAGGGCTGTCTAAGGGGTGCATAGGCTTGTTTGGGTTCGGCCATAGGGTTAGGGTTTGGGTTCAAGTTCGGCCATAGGGTTTTGGAGTAGGTTTTGTGGTGGAAAGGCTCGGCTAGGGTAGGGTTCGGCTAGGCTAGGGTTTTGGAAAGATGGAAGCTCGGGTTTGAGTAGGGTTTGTGATGGCAAGGCTCCGCCTAGAGGTAGGGTTTTGGTGAGGGTTTGGCTTGGCTTTGGTAGGGTTTTGGTGAGGTGGTGATCGAAAATAGAGAAGGGGAGATGGATGCGGAAATTATTGAAGAGAGAAGGAGAAAAGGAAGAAGAAGTAGTGGGTTTTGGTTGGAGTTTGGTGGTAGGAAGGTGATGGAATAGGTGTGGCCGAAATTGCAAGGGAAGGAGGAGGAAAAATTATAGAGGAGAAGAAGAAGAAGGTCTAGGGTTTTGAGGAGGAAGATGAAGAAGATGAAGACTTAAATTTTTCCGTGGAGGCACAAATGAAGGATGAGGAGGCTAACTAAAACCCTAGGATATTATATAGGCTCAACAACAGGTGGTTTCTCATCCACTAAAGGAGTTCCTAGCCCATTAGTACAAGCCCGAAATCCACATGTAATTAATATAAAAGTTAAGGGAAAATAACTACGTGCAATAGGCCAAAAGTTGCAAACTTTGAGAAGTATAAATCAAAATTTAACAAAATGAAAAACTGAGAAAATGTTATAATTAAATTCATCTTCATAAAAAAAAGTAAAATTAAAAATTCAAATTTTCACAGAAAATCAAACTTTGACCGAAGTTGACCAAAATTTGCATTTTAAGAAAAATCTCTATTTTATTAAGTTTGGAAGAACATTTCACATCAAACTCAGAAATTATACATTAATTTCCATATTTATAAATTTTAAAATAATTATATGCATCATTTCAACGCATTTTCATTTAAAATATTTTAGAAATTTTTGCGGGTTGTTACATTATTAGCAGAGGCCAATGGGTTCTTAGCAATCCCATAAAAATTATGAAACTGGACAGGGAGTCCATAAGTTTTAAACAGTTTATTAGTAAGCCCATGGAAATTAATAGGTTAATAGTGACCCCAGGAACTATAACTGAGACAGATAGTCAAAATGAATGTGGATGGGTAATCCAGAATTGATTTACTTGTTTGCATCTCATCATAGTATTTTGAGTTGTTACGTTTTAACCATTGTAGATACAGGAGCATAGTATATAGTTTTATAAAGTTTTGGATAAGATACTAGTGAGGGGAAAACCCGTTCCGCTAAGCGGCGTGGTCTCACTAGATATCTAAATAGTTTGAGATGGTAGATTACTATTCATACTAGGCTTTATGTCTAACTCGAAGTTTATGTTTTCCCCTTAAACTCTCGGGTACTCAACTAATTTTGGGTAGTTTGAGAGTTGAGGTTTTCAGATACTTCTTTAGATGAATAAGCTTTCGGAGACGTGGAGGAGGCAAGCTAGCTAGTAGGAGTTCTTTTCTGTTTTGATTCTGCTATGTTTTATTGTAAAGGCAAAGTTGTTTAATTTCCTAGATATAGAATTTGATCATCCAAGGGGTCATCTTCATATGTCACTCTTGGCGTATGTTGTAATAATTATATTTTCTCTGAACATGGTTCTCGAATCTGGGATTATATAATGAATTTGAAATGTTTTGAAATGGAATGCGAAAATTGTTTAATGATTAAATATTTTTTCCCATATCTTTGTGTTTCTGTTATATCAATGTATCTAACATTACCATATTTGGTCACCAAAGTTTAATAACTATGGATGATTGTAACATCCGTAGCCATTAGTTTTGGGCTTCCAAGTAGAGTATGTTACATATGAGACTTTCAGTATTATTTTTTCGGTTATTCTTTGGCCTTGTTATATAGAACATTATATGGGGTGAGTGGAATTCATAGACAATTTCTAAATAAGTAATAACACTAAGTGGTATGGGATGCTTGAGTGGTTATTTTCTTGATTACCTCTTAAATGTGTTTGGCACTCATATGAGTTGTGGTAGCTACACGTTACCATTAATGTATACACGATGGTTTGTATGTCATTTGATTGTGTGTTGGACCCAAATAGACTAGAATCCATCCTAATCGGCTGATCAAGGGTCGCGCCTAGGATCGTGACATCACTATTTTAAGTGTTGTGTGCTAAAATTTATATGATAGATAAGATACCCAGATGCCACACTTGCTAAATAGTCTATTACTATTGGGTAATTGGCTCATGACCATTACGTAGATGGACCTTAGACCATGATGAGCTAGAGTAACTTAAGACTTTGGGGTGTTCTGTGTGTTGTGTGTTGTCGCCTAGAGCGGTGATGTGTGCTAAAAGGCTCACATCTAAAATATGAGGTTGATACATACATTTATATAGACATACAGATCCACTCTTGTTATATACCTTCTAATGTTATGCATGGTTGCTAGTTGAGTACCTTATATGATGTAGTTATTGATGAAAATTGTACGCACAGCTGATTCACATGACATATTTTAGTCTATTGATGTATTATAATAAGGTATACATTTGTACATGTAACGAATATATGTAACGTAGAGGGATATATGCATTATAACACATGATATTTCACATATTAACATTAACATCTGGACATAGCCTGGCCAATGTTTTACTTTATAATACTCTGGTTAGTCCGAGATATTTTAGGTCCAGGTATGCAGCAGCCTGCTTGACTTGTTGGAAATTTTTAGAGCCTAGTATAAATTTTAGGATGATAATTTCCTTATGTGTTTTTTATAGCCTCATAATTCATGTTGATGTATCTATTTAATTTTGATATGTATATTTGATGATGATGAGCATTAGATTAGAATTTTATTGCTCACTTTGGACATATATTATTAATGTATTATAATTTATCGTTTAGATTCTATGATCTCTGTTTACTAATTCTGTGTTTTATATTTTTCTATCCTAGAAAGCACATGTGTTTATTGTTTTGTTCTAATACCATGTACATAAGATTTGAGAGATGTACCGATGTTAGCCCAAGAGAATATTCATGTGTGTAAGCCCGTTATACTATATTATCCTTACTATCAAACATTATTACCCAATAATAACTTTTGGTAACATGAGTACAGAGGTGGAGTCTTACAATTGGTATCAGAGCGAGGTTCAAAATAATATATAACACAAAGAGACAGAGATGTTGTGGTATGTTCGGGTGTGATGTTGGGTAGACTTTGTCCTAGACCATCTTTGATTGATCAAATTGCGGATTGTAATGACCCACCTTTTTGAACGGTTTAAATCGACAATAAACTACACATGTCTAATTCAAACCATTCAAAAGGGAGGATTGTTAATAGGGTAAATAAGAAAATAAAAGAAAAGGAGGAAAAATAAAACATAGAATCTCGCAGCGGAAGGATGAAATATAATACAAAAAAATAAATACATAAGTAGTTCATGAAACTATTTTCAACAAAATCAGAATTTACATTTTTTCCAGGCAGAATAAACAATTGCCATGATAATAGTAAATACGGTCCTCGACTCCGTCTTCGTCTTTAGAAATAAGTTTCTTTGCTAAACTGAAATACTCGGTCTGACCCGAGCGTAAAGTAAAAAAAAAAACACTCGAGTCAGGACTAACATTCTTATGTAAGTAGGTAAACTCAAGTGAAATGTACAGATAACTCAATAAGTGAAATACTTAGGTTTAAATAAACATCATCTTTCACACTACAAATCGGTTCAGTTCAAATACCGACTTTATGTTCATTTCCAATCGATTTATTATTAAATCTGACTTCAGAATTCAATTTTTCTCTTAAAGCTATTAAGTTATAAATCAAACAAGTTTAAATCCAATAAAAATTTGATTAAATTTCAATTTCATAATTTTAAGTTCAAACATAAATTCAAACTTACAATATTCCAATTTTATTTCTAAATCAATTTATTTAAACCCAAAGTTGTTTTATATCGGGTATACATCATTTCAATCCAAAGTGATTTTGTTAAAGAGAACTTGAAGTGTGAGAACAATAATAACATACATAACATAATATGTCACTGATCAACATGCATGCATAATTAACAACTTAATATATACACATGCATAACTAACATGTCCCATGTGTCACATATCGTAAACAACATAAGTGAATATTTCAAATTCTGACATGTCATACACTAACGTAACATATAAACATATAACACGACATATATACAAGGAACTTGCAAGGTGAAATAACATGGCATCTCATTTTTCCCACACATAACACATTATTTACACATAGCATAGGTGACATATTATTAACATAGTATGCATAACGTATGATTTTTTTTACTAATTCATTTTTTTTACAAAGCATATGTGACGTATTTCGATACAAGGCATATAAAATATATCTAACATAGCACTTTTTTTTACATCTCATATGTGACATATTTAGCATACATATGTGGAAATCAATCAAATTAACATAATATACTATTTGTGACATATAAAACAACATGTGCATGTGAATGTTATAACACAAGTTCAAGGGAACATAACAACATATATCACATATTCATATCTAAAGCAAACACTTCAATCAATGTTATTTACCTAACAATAAAAATGTTAATCATGAGTGATTGCTCACCTTTTGAAGTTAGAGAGTTTTTGACAACACAACTTGATAGATTCTAGATGAAATCCAAACACGACAAGCCAACCATCCTATCCATAGCAACAATCCAATAGCAAAGCAAATCACGACAATGCAAGTCGAACAAACTGGTTTTTTTTTTTTTTTTTTTAGCGAGATGAAGCAAGAGAGGAGTGATGCAGTTTGGCGTTTGAAGAGAGAAGGGATGGAGTTTGGGAATTTGTGGATTTAGGAATTTTGAAGCTTCTGTATTTATGAGGAAGAAGGAGAAAGTGTGAGCAGAAAGCTTCAGATAGAGTAATGAGAAACAATCTGTATGTACTTTGGTTTTGTTCTCTAGTGGAAAACCAAAAGAGGCATGTATTTAATAAAAGAAAGCAACAAAACCAAAATATGGAAATAGTGGCAGGTGTATTGAATAATAGGGAAATGAAAGGACCACTTAGGATTTAATTAATTGCGTGTTCCACTCAATTAAATATTATAGCACCAAATATACTTTTTATACACCCGTTTTAAAAAAAATTAACATATAATAAATAAATTTGAATACAACAACCAATGTAACGTTACACAAAATAAAAGATTATCCGAAACTCAAATTCAAGTTATACGAAATATTAATAAATAGTATATATACATACAAAATTAATAAGAAAATATATAAAATAAACATGAATGAGATAGTAGTTAGAAAAAAGCAATAGAATATGAAATGTGCATGAATATGAATCCATGATGAACATCACATTTCATACTTCATAATGAATATAATGCCACATTAATCCAATATGGAAATATATTTCAATTCAATTAATTTCGTTAATCCCAAATCAACTCAAATTTACGCCTATTTAAAAGTTTTGTTAACATACAAAAAAAAAATTAAACACACCAACCAAGGTAACGGGGACCACCGCTACATAAAATAAAAGATGAACCGTGATTCCAAATTCAAATCAAAGTCGGCGTTTTTCTCAGTGCACAACCATGAACATAAAATATTTAATTAAATTTTACGATTAGCACTATACCTCTATACTATCAAAGACTGCTATTTAACGACCGTAAAATGTTGCTTCAATATTCAATTTTTCTCTTTTGTAAAATTACGCTTACTTTAGAAATAATAACATTCATTTTTTTCATTAAAACATCCTTTTTTTTAATAATAACGTATGGTTCTTTCGTTAAATCCATTAATTACAATTAATGTATTTCTTTTTTTGCCTTTTTAATATTGAAAGATCCCAAATCGACATAATTGTAATTAATTTCAAAATTACACTTTAAAGCGGATCCTAACAAACATACATTTCTTTCATTAAACATCATTAATTTTAGTTAAATTCTCTTTCCCTTTTATTCAACGATTCCAAGTTAAATTAACGGCAATAAATTTCAACTTTAGAATTTAAAACAGAACATAATTAATGGATAGATAATTAAAACAATTGAAATCTTTTTACAGTAACTTAAATATATTTATAGAATTGTTGTTTACACATAAGATAATTAAAACAATTGGATTCTTTTTACAGTAAATTAAATACATTTATAGAATTGTTGTTTACATAAGATAATTAAAACAATTGAAATCACCTTTTTTTTACAGTAACTTAAATACATTTGTGGAATTGTTGTTTACATATAAGAGTTATAAATTAACTTGCTTAAATAGTATCAATGACATACAAATAACAAAATTTATATTTATATTTTATTATTATTGATAATTTCCCCAAACTTCAATAGTTTAAATTCGATTAAATTTAGTAGAGTTCTTAATTAAATACAATTTCAATTAATTCAACTTTATCTTCTCAATTCCTCAATCATTTAACTAATTAAGTCTTATTAAATTAAAATTTATACTTCTTTCCTTTTATGTTAAATACAATTATACTAAATTTTATTAACAAATTAATTTCAATAAGTTGATATGTAAGATGAGCGAAAATCAAGACTAAAATTTAAATAAGTTTGAATACATAATTATACATTTATTGTTTACAAATAGATTAGAAGTTAATTTACAATTAAAACCCAATTCAAGTTAATTATAAATTGATTTCATGCTTCATATAATATAAGATCTATCCAATTAAACTTTTATTAAACCATACGTTTGAAATCACATAAAATAGTTGTCACTTTATTAAATCAAAATCAGATGTTATAATTCAAATTAAATTTTATTTAAAATCATAAACTTTTAATTTCTTACTGTATTAAATTCTAAAATTTGAATTTTCTTCTTTTCGAAAAATACGAGTCGTTACACTCTCCCCCACTCAAAACTTTTCGTCCCCGAAAAGGAAGGAGGTAGGAGAATAGAACAACCAGAAAAAAAGTAGATTGAAAGTTAAAATTAACAATTAATTTGAAATTATATAAATTTTACCTGAAATATTCATACTTTTCGAAACCCATTTGTAAGATTTCCTGCTTCCTCTAAAAATATCATTTATATGTTTAAATAACACCTTTATACATATATGAAAACTATTTGAAAACAATTATTTACATCATTACGTATATTTACAAAGAAGCTATTGAAAACATTAATCCACAATTCATAAGTTTATAAATTTTATCTCAAGATACCTTTCAAATATTATTAATAAATCAATAATCATTTACTTTAAATATGTTCTATTTAATTAATAACTTCTAAAATATTTATAACAATAAAATTTTCTATTAAACAATGCAGTATGTAAATAAACAATATTTAAAAAGGATATAGTCGATAAGGAAAAGAAGGTAGATTCGGAAAAATAAAATATAGGTGAATAAATAAACTGAGCAGGTAAGGTAGAATCAAATGAATAGTATCGGGCATGAATAGTTAATCCAATACAAAATTCCTTTGTTGGAAATACAATTATAATAAAATACCTTTATATTGAAACAAAATTTCCTTTCGAAAATACTTCTATAACTCGATGTTTCAACAAGTTTATCCTCGTTCTTCCAGACTCTGGCCATGCGTTGATTAGGCGCAAAGCTAGAATTCTCCAAGTGCTTAGTATACCTGTTTCAACACCCAGTGAAAATACTTGAAAAATTTTTAAAAACAGATATGGAAAGTACAATCCAAACAAATCAACCAAACCATTTGTCCAACCATGGATCGTAGATACACAAAGTTACGCCTGAATCCCACAGGAAACATCTGTATCCGTAAGCTTTCTCAGCACTGCGAATTTCGCCATGATGACTAGTAGACCGTAGATACACAAAGGCTATGCCTGAATCACCCAGGAAATATCCGTATCCATAAGCTTTCTCAGCCCTGCGGATTTCGCTACTAAAAACGACCAACATAGATCACAGGATACATAATGGTTACGCCTGAATCCCCCAGGAAACATCCGTACCTTTGGGCCATCTCAGCCAGGCGAATTACGCTACGTAGTCACGCCAAGAAAAGAAAAACCATGGGTTACACCACGGTAGGACACTCGAGTATCACATCCGAAAAACTAAAATCTTAGAGAATAATATCGATAGAATGAATCCAAGATGTGGCCACAAATCGGATATCAAGCAGAAGGCACTTTCCATATCTTTACTTCGAAAATATGTATCATATAGTACCTTTTCAAATCACTTTCAAATATCATACTTATACAGACTTCGATAATATAAGATTTCACTTTTCAAATTGAGTACCTTTCCAAATCAATAGTTTTCGAATCAACTTCAAACTTATACAAATCAGTTTTATATAAGTTCGATAACTCCCAAATCAAGTATTTAGTAAAATAAGGTTCTCAATTTCAATTTGTTTCAATATTTGATCAGTTTCAAAGCCATATACTATTTCACCAAATTATTATTTCCAATTTAATATCTTCAGTTTCAAAGTTTCCAAAATAATAGGCTTAGAAAATAATTCTAGCTCCCAAATCACATAATTTACGTCAAAAAAATTCATTTTCAAAATCATCATATAAATACTGGGTTTTAAATTCCAAATCTATTTTTGAAACCAAATATTTTCTAAAATCAATTATACCCAAAATGATTATCAGTTTAAAACACACCCTTTTTAAACCTTTAAACTATTTATTTCTATTCAAAAGATCAATTTACTTTTCAAACTATTTAAAACTAAATTTTATTCAAAACAACCCAAACTAAATTTCATATCAGTATAATTCAAAATAGTCTTATTCATTTAGTTAACAAAACAGTTTCAACTCATTTACCTAATCGAATGATTTATATTTTTCTAGGATTACTTAGCTTTGAAAATTAAACCTTGATTTGGAAGTGCTCGAACCTTTAAAAATAGTCGAAGAAACCAAATTTTTAAATCCAAGAGTTGGAAATCAGCAACAAATCAATAAATCAATTCCAATAGATAAGGTTAAAGGAAAACAATATGAAACTCGAGGACTGAACACCGGCTTACTTTAAATCATTTCAAATATATATATATATATATATATATATATACATACATACATACATACATACATCTTTTGAATATCAAACCACACTTCAAAATCTGAATCAAAATTTGTTTCACAAAATCGCTCGCATAGAAAAGCTACTAGAGTGGCCTCTCCCCCACTCTGAAACTCGAAAATCAATATCGATGATGCGTGCACTCATCACCAAAATTATTTTCCAGCGACACAAGTGAATTCTGGACTTCTACTTTCTTGAAAACTTCTTTGAAATTTCTTTGAAATCATTGGAACTCGTTAGAGTCGTTTGAAACACTTCTTATTCAGAAAATACTTTCAAATCGTATTATTATATATTTTCAAAAATCTTAAAACCAATTTCAAAACACGGGAATTCCATCTCTCGAATTTCAAATTAAAACCCTTCGGTTATAAATCATTTTTATATAAATCAAATTCTTATAAAATTTTCAAAATCCAAATCCTTTCAAAACTCCGAATTCTCGTTTTTAAAAGGTATATAATCCTTATCGAAAACATTTCTCTTTTATATATAGAATATAATCATACTTCATATTTGTTTCATAGAATGTCTCCTTTTGATATAAACATTAATATATCCATTCTCATAATATTGCTTATATTTCCCTTTAATTTAAATTACATTCATTTCACATGTAATATTTCTCATTTATACTACATTTATTTGCAAATCATTTCATAAGGGATTTTCTTACGTTTATAACCAATTTATTAAACTTAATTCCTTTTTATAAGACATTGTTCGAGTTTAAAGTTATCACAACTTTATTTATAACCATTTATTGCAACATCCATTTATTTCATAATAATTTACAAGTCATGGCTTTATTTGTAGTCATTTTAATTTTAATTCATATTTGCTTATTCCATTTAGTTTCACCTTTACCTTTCAATTTATTTATGATACGTTTCATAAATGTTAATTAAGTTTATAAATATATTTTTCCAATTTAATATCATTTACAACATTTCCTTAATCACAATTTCAATTTGAAGATCCCAAGGCTTAAAGTTCACACTTGTATATTATTACATTACATGCCAAGAATGTATACCCCAATTCTATTCATTTACTAAACATAGATATAACAAATTAAACCTTGTTTTACTTGCTTTAAAATTAAGGTTATCAATTCAACTATATAATTCAACCCAATTATCAGGTTTCACTCATATATTAATTCAAAAGGTTTCGATTATCCAAAATATCCAAATATTTCATTTTTTCAATAGTTGAAACTACATGTCAACAAATAACAAAATTTCAATTTCATAAACAAATATCCTAATTATTCATTTTATTCTCTTTAATACACCATTATTAACTAATGTTTAGTCCATTAATTCAATCAACAATAATTAAACAATGTTTATAATTTGATTAAATACAACAAGTCAACAAAAATGATAATAATTAAATATTACCATTTCATAAATCAAACACATTACAAATAACTATATTAGTCATAAAATATTATTTCTTTACATATATCATATAATATTAGGAAAAATAATTTCATTTCAAAATTTATACAAAATGTTTTTATAACACTAACAAATACGCGCTCTCGTATATACACTCAGACAACTCATTCTAGGGTATTACTACCATATCCCTAATGAGTTAACCCCAACAAGCTAAGGTATGTCTAAACCAAAGCTCTGATACCAACTGTAACGACCCACATTTTTGAACGGTTTAAATCGACAATAAACTACACATGTCTAATTCAAACCATTCAAAAGGGAGGATTGTTAATGAGATAAATAAGAAAATAAAAGAAAAGGAGGAAAAATAAAACACAGAATCTCGCAACGGAAGGATGAAATATAATGCAAAAAAAATAAATACATAAATAGTTCATGAAACTATTTTCAACAAAATCAGAATTTACACTTTTTCCAGGCAGAATAAACAATTGCTATAATAATAGTAGATACGGTCCTCGACTCCGTCTTCTTCTTCAGAAATAAGTGTCTTCGCTAAACTGAAATACTTGGTCTGATCCGAGCATAAAGTAAAACGAAAACACTTGAGTCAGGACTAACATTCTTATGTAAGTAGATAAACTCAAGTGAAATGTACAGATAACTCAATAAGTGAAATACTTAGGT
This sequence comes from Allium cepa, assembly GCA_030765085.1. NCBI lineage: Eukaryota > Viridiplantae > Streptophyta > Magnoliopsida > Asparagales > Amaryllidaceae > Allium > Allium cepa. The sequence continues at coordinate 1,030,179,477 of CM060929.1, forward strand.
TTAGATAAACATCATCTTTCACACTATAAATCGGTCCAGTTCAAATACTGACTTTATGCTCATTTCCAATCGATTTATTATTAAATCTAACTTCAGATTTCAATTCTTCTTAAAGCTATTAAGTAAAAAAAAAACAAGTTTAAATCCAATAAAAATTTGAATAAATTTCAATTTCATAATTTTAAGTTCAAACATAAATTCAAACTTACAATAATCCAATTTTATTTCTAAATCAATTTATGTAAACCCAAAGTTGTTTTATATCGGGTATACATCATTTCAATCCAAAGTGATTTTGTTAAAGAGAACTTGAAGTGTGAGAACAGTAATAACATACATAACATAACATGTCACTGATCAACATGCATGCATAATTAACAACTTAATATATACACATGCATAACTAACATATCGCATGTGTCACATATTGCAAACAACATAAGTGAATATTTCAAATTCTGACATGTCATACACTAAAATAACATATAAACATATAACACGACATATATACAAGGAACTTGCAAGGTGAAATAACATGGCATCTCATTAATAGTGGTACTCCCTTGAGCTGGTACGAAGCAAATCAAAAGAATTTGGAAAGACGAATCAAAGGAGATTGATAGAGGAATTGTTTCCACTGTTACAAGGTATTGACCATTTATAGTGGTACTCCCCTGTCCCCTATCTCGTCCTCTTCTTGCACTCATACTTACTATCAACGAATAGTAAGAGAATTTACTGAGGCACACGAACAGATATCTTAGGGATATACTCATTCTAGGGTATACTTCACCCTATCTCTAATGAGCTACTTAATGTGTTATACTTCTGAGCTAAAGTTTTAACCCTAAGCTCTGATACCAGATGTAGCGGCCCTCACTCGACCTTCGAAAATCGACACCGAATACGACACTCGTATTCCAATGCCGTAGATCCAAACGTCGAATCTGGTACGCCGGAGCTTATAACACCATTAAGTACAACACAGCGGAAGAAAAGAATATCGATATATATAACATTGATACAATGACAGATACAACATCTGATATAATATGATACAACAGAATGATAAAATAGATATCCATACTATCAGAGATACAAGACACAGCGGAAAGAATATCTTCAGTAGAATGCATCTCCAAATCCAATGCTCCAATCCAAAGCTAGCTCAAACCAAGATTACGTTTCACCTAGATAAGCAAGTGTCGTCCTGATCCAAAGACTGGACTAACTGCAGATAATCTACTAAACCTGACTATCTGAAAAACCCAACTCTACACTGTCCGTTTGGAAAATTGTGGGCACCCAGAGTTTAGGAAAGGAACAATAAACTCCGAGTCAATCATGAGACTGGTATGAGTAAAAAACAGTTGGTTTTTAAAAACAGACAACAAGAGAATTTAAAATAAATCTGCAATGCTTTTTAGAAAATGAAACTACCATAAGGCCTCCCACCACACACCATGTAAACGTAGAATTGGAGGAGATTTCTCCTTATGGTAGTCAAACATGCTTGATACGAGAAAATTCGTTTGATATTATTATTAGTGCATAGTGCAGAAAACATTTCAAAAGTATAATATAAATCTTAGTCAGCATAGGCATTTCGCACTTATGCCTACTATAGCTACCATGTTCAATAACAGGTTACCGCCACATTCCATGGCAGGTTATACAACCAAAACCGTACAAGGCGCGTATTGTTTTGATTGGATTTCCAACAAATGGTCGAGCTAAGGAACTTCCCATTGTCCATGGGTACGCCTCTTGCAGGACGTCCCGAGAACTTAACCAGCTCTCTGCCAACACAAGGCCGAGTTACCTCTGTAACTAGGTAACTACTACACGAGCATGCCACCCCCCGGTCCTTTGGGACCTTTATCCGAGGCGCCTCTAAACCACAAAGCAACAACCAGACAGAAATGAGATTGAAGCCCACCACATAGATAAATATCTGGGATCCATACCATGATACCACCCTTTACCAGAAGGAAATGACACACCCCAAAAGGGCACGACCCTCATAACCTTGCCGCACCTTTCTTGTTTCGACCATTTCCGAGGTGTGAGGTCCTGATGCAGTCTCGTCCACAAAGCTACGCTTTATACAAAAGCCATGCTTTGATCATAAATGATCAACAAATGATCATTAACACACAGCAACACTTAGCATGCCACACTACCAAATTGGAAATATATCACTGATAACCTTCAACTACATAACCTCTGAGCTCGTACGTCTCAGAGAAGGGTTTTAAGCTAAGAGAATAAATTCTCCGCCACCAGCAGATATGTATTTGAAAGAAATCTGCTTTATATCTCAAAGTGTAGTGTTATACATACAACCATACAAGTCTGTTCCGGGTTCGTACAGAACCGAGGCACTTCCGAAGAAGCCCTTGCAAATCCGGGTATTCACAATCCCGATCGGACTTCCCATCACTTAGGGAATCTGTATACCGACGTGACTCAGTGCAGAGACAATCGATAGGTCATCCTATCGCTCTCGCAAATACCCGGTCTTCACCACCGGTCTTCAAATGCTATCCATATCGACGTATCATTGTTCGAAATCGGTTATATGACACAAAGTCTTCTCCCGGCTAAACCGGATAATGAGCGCAATATTTAAAACATATGGATATGGGATTTCAGTTAAGTCACAACTTTTAAAATCCAAAACTTTCTTTCAAATGGTTAAACAGATTACCATTTTAAATCTTTGAACAAAAAGATTTATTTCACAAAGTTCACCCAGTTCCACAAAGATCCATTTATGGATTCCAAAACAATTTCCATTTCAATTGGATTAACTCGTTAAATCTTTAAATCAAGGATTTAACTTATAGTTTTCAAATCGTTTCCATAACTTGGGAATTATTTTCATTTCAAACTTGAAATTCCTTTTAACACAAATTAGACGTTCATTTCTTATGTGAAAGCTTTATTATTTGAAAACAAATAGTTTTCGTTTCGGAAGAACCCAATTATATTTGCACGAGTTAAAGCCTTTGAATTTAAATTCCAATTCCCAAATTAATACCTTTAAATTGGTTTAACCCATATAAACTTGTATAACATCTTTAGTCCGTGGTTTCAAATCATAGAATTCAGTTTCAAATTTTGAATTCAAATTTAATTTCAAAACTTTATCAAATTATTCAAAAATAAATTTTATCTTGAGATTTCATTTCAAAAGCTTTTCACATTTAACCCGATTCCATTCCTAAACCATTTGAATTCAAGTTGTCTATTTAAAAATCATTTCAAAAATCTATGAATTAATCGATTTCCTCGTGAAATTCATATTTGTGTGTGTATGGTGTGGTACAGGGGTTTAACACAATAGTGCAGCAACATCATCATCACAGATCAAAACATAGAAATATAGTTGATAAGCGGTTTAAACTATAATGCTCATTGTTCATTCACAGATTTACAGATAATATGCAAAGGTGTCACAAATAAATGAATAAAATACACATCTCAATCCATAGAACAAAATATCACAGATCAGATAGGAACAATCAATTCAAGGCATCTCATACAATACAATCATTCATAAGTAAGGTCAAGCACTCAATAATTATTTATAAGTAGGATTAATTAATTATTTAATCCTAATTAATTCAATTTATTTCCAATTAAATTAATTACTTATGAATTAATAATCCAATCCTGCTTAATTAATTACAAATCATTTGATATAAATTAATTAATCAATCGCCTTAATTAATTAAATTGTTCTTAATTAATCATATTAATTAATTTGACCTTTAAACCAATTACATAATTAATTAACCCCTTAATTAATTATTTTAAGAAATTAAACCTTCAATTACTTACCATTAAGCAATCATCTCATAACAATTAATCATTAATTACCAATTAATCTTTATCATTAAATTAATCAAAATATCCAAAATTAATTACAATAGTAATTAACCCCTTAATTACTTTCATTAAGTAATTAACAATTTACCATTGATTATCTTAATTAATTAATCTAATTAATTATTAAAATTAATCACATTAATTAATACTTAATAATCCTTAGTTAATTATCTTCATTAACTAATAACATTTCTTTAATTACTTTCTTAAGAAATTATCTTAGATTAAATCATTATTAATTATTTCTAATTATAAATTAATCTAAATTATTAATTTATAAATTAAATAAATTATTCCTTAATTATCTTATTAATTAAATCACTTAATTACCTTAATTATCTCTAAGGTAATCCAATTCTTTATTAATGACTTCATTAACATTAAAGTGGATTTAAAACATTACACTTTAAATTTAAATTCAAATTCCATTTAAATTTAAGATTCAAAATGATTAACCAATTAAACATTACCAAATTTAAATTCCATTTATAAAACTTTTAAACAATGTAAAGAACATTCATTACTTATATGAAACTTATATAGAAATTTTTTAAACTAGATTACTTAATTTTTATTTAAGAATTAAGCTTTTAAAATATATTAATTATTTAACTTGCAAATTCAAGTTAAACAATTTATTTAACTTTCATTCAAAATTAAGAAAACCTTTTATACAAGAATTTTACATAAAACAAATTTAAACATTTAGTTGGAAACAATTTACTTTTTTTTAAAAGCTATTTAATTTAAACTTGTTTAAAAACATTCAGATTTAAAAACTAATTTAAATTTCCAGATTTGGATTCAAAGTAAACTTGAATCCATTAGATTAACCATTTATTTTAAACCTTTGATTTAAATCTTTGATTTAAAACCTTGATTTTATATTCTTGATTTAAAAATCAAAATTCATTTTAAAACCTTAAGATTCAAAAGTTTCATTTGAATGTAAACTTCATACTAGATTTAAACTTTGTTTAAATCCGTATCACAAATTTAAATTCATTTAAATTTGTTTCAAATTCATTTAAAAAAATCAAGACAGTGACAGGTTTTATCAAAAACCTGTAACCAACTAATACTTGAGCAAAACCCAAAATTTGCTTCGAGTCAAACCCTAATTTACCTCGAGTAAATACTCGAGTCACTCGAGTAAATCCCGAGACGAAATTCACTGCACAAAACCAAAGGTCATCAGAAAATCAAAATGCATGGTGCACATGCACCGTGGTTCTGGCCAACTCCGGCCACCTTCTACCCTTGCTTCACATCACTGATCATCATCAGGCATGATCACGATCATCCAAACCCACTACATCATCTCGAATCGAAATCGAGTTTTAAAAAAAAATGAAACTTGAAAGCATCATCAGGTTTCGCCATCAACCCTGGAAATCGCGTCATACTCGTCGCTCCGACCACCGGAAACTCCATAACTTCGGCCACTTCCTCGTTAACCCACCAACTTCCAACACCCAAGGCCTCGTTACACTCGATCAACCATAGAAGCCGTGATGATCGATTCACTAAACCCAGTAATAACTAGGGTTCTACACAAACATTCATCACTGCTCTTTCCAACATGAATTAAACATCTGTCTGATAATTTTGCTATCATACTTGATCAATCCACCATCATTTCTGAAGATTTACAACATTCCAAACCACTGAGACAATTAGAGTTACCCAATTTCCGTATTATGATGAACTCAGGACGGCTCCCTTAATTTCAAACTAGAAATTAAATTTTAGTTTTAAAATTCATGTTCTTGTTAATGCATTCAAATTACATGCTTGAATTGATAAATAAAAATGTCTGAATTGTGACAAAGTTTGAACATTCCTGTTCTTATATTTTTTCCAGAGCAACACTTAAATTAGTTTAACTTGAACACGTTTTAAATCTCTACTCTATCCTTTAACAAACAAGTTTTGTTTAATAATCAAATCATAACATAGATTGGATTAGGGAATATAGACTTTTGTTTGCAAATCTGGCTAAAAACAAAGAACAGAGATATCTAAATAAAAAAAAATATGCACATATCATTAATCAAAAATTCTGACAATATAAATACCCAAATATACTTCACAACACAATATTGATCACAATAATAACATGCAACCAGGATTATACTTTAGGTTCAAAGTGAAGTTACTCACAGTATTTCCAGAAGAAAGAACAGAGCCCTCTTCATGTTGACACAGGCTTTGAATTTGCTTGCTGAAATCATTTCTTTAATCTTCTTGTTTGTATTGTTGGATTGTTGTTTAAACTGAATTATTGTTTAAGTTTGAACTGAGGCTTACTCCAGAAGTCACTCAAATTTTTAGATGATCGAATTAAGATGAGAAGCTTGATATATAAATCAGAAGTTACAGGGTGATTATATAAAGAAAGAAGCTTACAGGATAATTATTTTGTTTTGTACAAGTTATCAGAGATTTTTTTTTCTCTGTTTCATTAACAATGTAGATTTCGGTTGATAGATTTTTTTTATTTATTTATTGACTATGCCGATTTTTCCTACTTGGCGGCTGATGAGATATGTATTGTGTGTTGCATTAATTTCTTGTTGTCTTGTTTTATATTTGAGCATATATTGCTTTCCCTGGTTACAGCCTATCCTGTTGTATTCACAACTTGACATGTTTTACTTTAGTGTTTATGTTTTATTAGTATTATTATTTTCCTAACTGTACTTGGATATACATCTTCCTTTGCAAGCTTCATAGATATTTTATATTCTTACTTTGCCTTGTTTTATAAGTTGCTTATCTTCTTTTATTTGTTTGTTCATATTTGAATGTATTTATCAGTGTCTTCTTTTGCAAGCTCAAAGATATTTACTTTTGTTACTTCATTTTGCAAGTGTACATACTTGTACTTGAATATATTTTTATCTTTTCTTTTGTCTTTTGTATTCACTTTATATTTTACAAAGTTTATTAAGATGTTGTTTGAACTTATCTAATTTATTTCTATGTTCTACTTTATATTTTATAATTTCTTATATATATTTATTTCCAGACATCCAAATTAATCCTCGATTAATTCATAATTTAACTAAAATTTCATATTAATTACCAATTATTTCACAATTTTTTATTCAAAAATTAAATTAATTAGCAATTTAAAATCAGTAAAAATCTAGGATCGTTACATATTGTTCGATACTTTACATCATCCTTTCACTTCTTACTTTATGTCTTATTCACTTAAAGATTATGTAAAGAAAAGTAGTTATTTCGTTGGATTTTGATGTGATTTGGATTTGATCTTTACTTTTGACTTTTCTTAAACTAACTTTTCTTCATGACTTCTAGAATTTCCTAATTATAATTAGTAAAAGTAAAAATGTTTAGTTATTAAAATGTGCAATATCTATGTTATACAAGTTAACAAAGGTGCGATAACATTGCGACAACTTATTTTGAACAAAACGTTGATTTTCGACAAAACGTTTTCCGATTACATTTTAACGTTTTAGTTAAACTATTTATTTATGTAAACCAAATTTAAAAATAAATTTATATAATGTTACTTAAGAATATAAACACCAATAATTAAATTAAAATAATTTATTTAACCATTAAAACTTACTTTTCTGAAATTAGCACTATGTCACTTTTGTCGATATAAGCAAATGTTATTATTTTTATGTATATTTCCATTTCCAAATCCTATATAATATTATTTAAATCATAAAACCTTTTATATTTTATATTTAAAATCACTCTAAATAGTATATGTTAAAGTATTCAAATTCCAGGTCGTTACGTTCTCCCCTACTAAAAAGAAGTTCGTCCATGAAATTACAAAGACGAAAAAATTAACGAAAAAACAACGATTAATGAATGTTTAGCACACCAAAAATAGTAATATCAACCATAACCCCGGTCAAAGATACGGTATCTTATCCTATCCATTTTATTTATCAAATTAAGGTAGTTTCATTTATAAAATTCCTAGGTTGATTTACTAACCTAGACAAATTTTACTTAGGCACCTAACCTAAGCTCTGATACCACGTGTGACGACCCGGATTTTCGGACCAGTTAAAATTGAAGAAAAATCCATCCGTTCTAAAATTACTAATGAAAACTACCAACTCAATACACCATATTTGATAAATATTCAACATTACTAAATGTATATGACACAATTTCAATTATACAACTTATCACAGTGATTAATTTATTTGTTAATCCTACAAAGTGTGCTTTAATACATACCAAATACAATGACTATAAATTTACCACTGCACAACTCTGATGTGAGAGATTGCACTATCCTTACCTGTGAACTCAACAAACAATGTAAATGCGGAATAAAATAGTAAACAGGAAAGATATAATAACACAAGATAAACAATAACCAATAACAGATAAACATGAAAGGGTTATATTATTTTAGGGGCTGCATCACTACCACTTGTGACTGCCTACGTTCCCCTATCTAGTTGGGTACCCAATTAGAAACAGGATCAAGCCAACGTAGTTCTCATACCACAAATTGGACTCGTGGAGCCTACGATGCAACAAACAATATGCAATTTCCAAAACTATCCACTTAGTCTTAATCTTCAATTTTAGATTTTCAAATCTAATTACCTTTACGGAAATTATCTCTTTGGACTTTATTCTCAAATTCTTATTTCAAAATTTTGATATATATATATATATATATATATATATATATATATACACTACTTTTGGTTCTTAAATCAAATCACTTTTGAAAAGTTTATTTGGAAATCCCAAATACTATAATAAAAGCATATCAAACCATATGCAACCAGATCGGAAGGTTTCTCCCAATAATAAGGAAATTGGGTCCCAGCCTTCATACGATCAATAAATAAGTACATCCCTCTATTCCAAGAGCGGATTATACCAAAAACATGTGCCGACTTTTTAGTTACGGGCTACCTGAATAATCGGGTAACATAAAAAATCGTTTTATATCCCGAAGTGATAAACCATTTCACATTAACATTCACAAGTATTTTCAAATCTATAGTAATTTTCATTTTCTAAATTCGTTTAAAAATCAACTTAAAACCTAGTCCTCGAAATTCTTTCTGTTTCATAAACATTTTTTATAAAACCATTCTAATATAAATCACTATTATATAATAGAACTTTAAAATATTCATTACCAAACATTTCTATTTCTTTTAAAGGGAAAACATTTCATAACATTTCCATTTGAAAACCAATTTTCAAAACAATTCGTTAAATTGAAGTGAATCAAATATTACCGCTAAACACCTTATAGTTAAATCGTGAAATAAATCACAAGATGCTAGCCTATAATTGTTTTCTACCCAGCCCATCCATATGGATAATTAATTGCTTATAAACTGGTTGAGCAAAGTCAAAAATCAATAAATAATAATCAGTGCTCATAAACTGGTCGAGCGCAATCTAGACAACCAAACAATCAACTAACAAAATAAACACAACAATAAATGATAAATCAATGCTTCATTCTATCAAATATTTATAACACGTCTTATTTTATCTTGAGTTAAAATGATATGTTATTTATTTTGGAGCATCTAGGCTTTCCTTTCAATCTGTTCCACCCATCGTGTAAAAAGAGAAAACATAGGCCATGTAAGTTCAGGGCACAGTTTCTCCATCCCTAACCTCAGTTAAACATTTTGTTTTATCTTCCTAGATCTCACAGGCGAGACAAATGTACTAGTCATTTCCGCATATTTAGTCATTTCAGAAATGATTTATTAAACTTTCAAATCATCATTTAAAACACTTAATTATTCTTTTAAAAACATTTCTAAAAGGTTTGAAAAAGTATTGTTAAGTTTAAATTCATGATTCATAAGCGTTGCAAAAAGTATTGCAAAAAGATATATTCTTCAAAACGGCTTTTATAGTATTTAGAAATCCATTCCTTCAACTTAAATTTCTTTTAAAACATTTTATAAGATTTTTAGAATTTATTTCATGTTTCTAAAACATTTAAAATATCAATTTTAAAAGTTGGTCACTTTACTACAAAAACGTGATTTTTCTAGAAAATTGTTTTGGACATATCTAAAATATACAAGATAAAATCTTGAGTTTCTTTATTTATATCTTTAAACATATTTAAATGTTATAAAACATTTTTTAGCTCATTTTAAAACTATTTCCAATAGGTTTAAGCATTCCATATACACCATTTCATTTTCAAAAGGAAAGTGATTTCCTTTATGCTTATCGACGTGTATTAACCTGACTTGATAAAACAATTTAACAAACATATCAAACAATCAATAACTAGATGATCAAAGCATATATAATAATCCATAAGAGTCATAACACATCATCAAACATGTATATATATATAAATGTAGATATTCAATAGAGTTTCTCACCATAAACCAAAGCGATAAACTTCCTTCCAACATTCTAATCAACCAACACTTTGCTAATTACTTCTTACTCCATTGAACACAAGAAAAATAACACCTTCTCTCTTCTAATATCTTGGCTAAGGCTTGAGATGGTGGTTGGACGAAGGATATAGAAGAAGCGGTAGAGCTTTGAACTTAAATTCCCAAGATTAGGTTATTTTGTATCTAATTTTAGGCCCTCTAAATTTAAAATTTTTTAAAAGTTGTTAATTAAAAATTTGTTGAAAATTCTTTTCTCTTGAATTTGGAAAAAATAATTATTTGAATACAAATAATTTCAAGGGATATATGATAGAATGAAGAGGAGGTATTGACGGATTGACAAAAATGAATCCCAAAAATGCACTTCAAAGAATTAAGTTTCAGGTATAGAAAATCTCAAAACTGAAAAAAGCGATTAACATAAAAGTTGCAGCCACTGGAATTTCATATGCTTTGAAAAATAGAATTTCATAATTTGGATCGGTTGTGATCAAGTTATGATCAAAACAAAGTGAGATATTCTTTGTCTTAAAAACTGGACCAGATAATGCACTGGAAAGAAATGGACATTTGACATGGTTAAATTAGAATGAGACAAAGTGGTCAACATGAAATTTGTAGCCACTAGAAAAATATATGATTTAAAAAAATTGCATTTTGATTCCTTTTTGAAGATGTTATGGCCGAGAAAAGAAGAGGTAAAATATGGAGAAAAGAGATGTTTGATTTGAAGATAATGAACATTGATTTCTTTTGAATATTTTGTAAATATATTGATATTTTTTCTTTCTAATTTTTTTTCGTATGGCTTGGAAGCCGTTAAAGAGGAGAGGAAGAAGGTGAAAAAGCTTGAGAAGAGAAGAAGAAATGTGAATGAAATAGAAGAAGGAGGTGAGTATTTATAGGAAAAGAAAGAAGTGGTAAATTTACTAAAATAACCTCTTACCAAATCATCAAACTAACCTTAATTCAACCTAAATCAATCTTCACTTTTTCAACACTTAACATCATCCTTTCACTTTTTACTTTACATCGTAGTCACTTAAAGATTACGTAAAGCAAAGTAATTATTTTGTTGGATTTTGATGTGATTTGGATTTGATTTTACTTTTGACTTTTCTTGAACTTACTTACTTTTCTTAACGACTTATAGAAATTCCTAATCATAATTGGTAAAAGTAAAAATGTTTAGTTATTAAAATGTGTAACATACATGTTAAAACATGTTAACAAAAGTGCGATAACGCTGCAGCAACTTATTTTGAACAAAACATTGATTTTCGACAAAACATTTCCTGTCACATTTTGACATTTTAGTTAAACTATTTCTTTATGTAACCCATATTTAAAAATAAATTTGTATAATTCTATTTAAAAATATAACACTCGTAAATCTATTAAAATAATTCATTTAACCATTAAAGCTTACTTTTCTAAAATTAGCACTTTGTCACTTTTGTCGATATAAGAAAATGTTACTATTTATATATATATATATATTTCCATTTCCAAATCCTATCTAATATTATTTAAATCATAAACCTTTTATATTTTATATTTAAAATCACTCTAAATAATATATTTTAAAGTAGTCAAATTCTGGGTCGTTACAGTAAAGGTGCTTGAAGTATGTTCTAAATGAGAGGTTCTAGAAGATTCAACTATAAATGTTATGTATTGCCTTAAATAGTGCCACAATGAAAGCAATATATATGTGCAAGTTTATAACAAAACTAGGGGTGGTGAACACTATTGATGTAATAACACACTATGTTGCAATAATGCAATGTTGACTATAATAGGTAACTACACCTTGATAAGAGATCAAGATATGTTCTCTATAATTAACATTTCATGAATTTTTATAAGTGATAGAGAAGTATAATCGAAAAGGTGGATATATAATAATATTATAGATCCACTCAATTTTATTTGCCTTAAGTGTAAGGGTGTTACCTAGTGAGAATCTTGTAATTTGATTGTATAATTTAACCCTTCAGGGAATCTTGGTCAAAATAAAGTAAACTTTTGGTTTTATTTTTTGTTGTATATATTGTTATATTTGGATATAAATAATGTTTTAAATACATTAAATATACATAAGTAGAAATTTCTTTGAAAAAGTATTTAATCAATTATAGTTAAGAATATGATTGTAATCATGAGTGTAGAATCGAATACAATAAAAAATTATTCTCCAATGTTCCCAGTCAAGATGTATCGAGAATGGGATATAGGTATATCCATTGAGAATGTAATATGTTAACATACAAAATTTATTTTTGTTTGGAAATAAATTATAAAAATAGGGAAATGATTGATTTAAACTTATTTTGTAAATTGGTTAAGAAATTTAATTTGAAAAAAGTTCTCTAACAATCCTGCCAGCCAAACACACCTTCTGTGACATGGATAATGAACTTAATTGATGAAAATAGACTTAGAATTGGATTTTCTCTATAAAGCATCGAAGTGGACATAGGTGTTACTAGTCGATAGGGCTAGGAGAGATGGTCAGGATGATGACTGTTGGAAGCGGTTCTAAATCCGAAGTGAGACGACCCGACTTTCTCACCACAGAAAATCGTATCATCTTGAAGAAAGAAGGGGATAGAAAAGAGAAAAGAAAGAAGAACAACATCAGAATCTAAATAGCGGAACGAATAAATTATATTAATAACATAAATATTACATAGTTTACAACCATTATCAGAGTTACACAGATAGTACAACACATACTAGACAGTTATAAACACCTGTCTAGTTATACAACTCAATACAATACAAGGAAACTACTCAGAGAAATCAACACAGCGGAACACTATATATCTACACGCAGAAGCCTCCTGCTCCATTGCTCCTCCACAAATCGTCAAAGCTAACCTGAATCCCTTGGCTACTCGTAAAAATTTGAGTACCCAAGAGTTTAAGAAAATAGAAGATAAACTCCAGGTCAGACATGGGTCCGGTGTGAGTAACAGGTTAAGGTTGCTTAACTTTCAAAATCCTTTTGAAAAGAAAGGTATCTCGTAAGACTTTCCACACATAAACATGGAAAAGTTTTTACCTTACGCTAACAAAAACATTTGATAGGAAATCCGGTGATATTATAATAGTGTCTAGGGTTTTCAAGTAAAATAAAGAAATAGCTGGAATGCTTACATCTCACGTTCCAACATAGTTGGGCACAACTAATACGTACGACACTTATTGGATTTTGGATTCCATACAATGGCAGGGCTACCGGGGTACCGCCCGTCATAGTACGTGGCCTAGATCAACGTACTGAGGATCACTCCCAATCCCCTGCAACACAAGGCCGGAACCATTCCTTACTGATCAGTCTCGAACAAGACAGCCTCGCGGTTGTAGCTAGCAACCGCCTACACAGCCGAATAAAAAGGACCTCTAGACAGGGGAAAATCTCGTCCTACTTGCGCTTGACCCACTTAACCTTGCTTCACCTCCCCTGTTTTAGCTATTCCCGGTTGATGAGGCTTGAGGCTACGATTACCTTTAGTGAACACATCACTTAGAATGCTCATCGTCCACCTGACGATGTTCTGAAACATTCAATCCATACAAGTTCGTTCCGGGTTCGAACGAAACCGAAGGCATTATCTCGTTACACTCATTTTGGAATCACCCTCAGAGTTAACGACAATAACCCTTGCACTCTGAATCTTCATCTTCACTTGAGATTCACGACCTATCGTTAATTTGGATCGATATGGTTTTCGGATATCCAAATATGGAAACCCGATCCGGTCTCATCGAAATCCAAAACTCCACCTTTTAGGTCCAAGTTGTTTTAAAGTTTAAAATAATTCAATTATCTATATACACACAGATAGATAACTCACAAATCACAATTGATAATCAACATTATCGTTATAAACAGCTAATCCACATTATCATCAAAATAGGTAATCCATATCACCATCACAATATGTAATCTATATTATCAACACAATGCAACCAAGCATTCATACCACACAATATTACTTATCTCATTTCTGAGATCACAACCATTCAAGGCAATCAATGTCATCCATTTATACATAAGTAAAGATTTACTTAATCACAATATAATTAATTTAAAATGAATTAAATTAACTATCTCCATTTCTAATTAATTTAAAATGAATTAAATTAATTACTTCATCTTCAATTAATTTAAAATAAATTAAATTAATTACTTCATCAATATAAATCTTGCTCAACCATTTAATTGATTACAATCAATTAATTAATCATTCAAAATAATCATCTTAATTAATCACCCTTGATTAATTATCTTAATTACATCCATGTAATTATCCTTAATTATTTTCACAAATTAATTATTCTCAACCAAAAACAGTAATTAACCTTTATTTACTTAAATTAATTAATTAACTATAATTAATTACCTTAATCCTTAATTAATTACATTAATTAATTACCTTTAATTACTTGTCATTGATTAATTAATCATAATTAATCAACTTTAATTACATCATTAGTTGTATTAATTAATGATTCTTAATTATATTTAATTAATTATCCTCTTAAATCAATTACCTTAAGTTATTAACCCATAATTATTAATCCCTTCTGATTAACCATATTCAGTAATTAACTAACTTAATTACTTCATTAAACAAATTAATTATTCCTTAATTAATTTCTTAATTAATCCCTTGATTAACTACTAAGTAATTTAAATCCAAATTACTTACATTTTAAAACATCTTCCATAAATTACATTCAGTAATTACCAAATCAATTACTTCACCAAGTAACTTCCAATCCATTATTTACATAAGTAATTATCATTAAACATCAAGTGTTTAAAATTATATAAACTTAATTAATTAAAATAAACAATCACATTTAACTCAATTAATTACCTTAAGTAATTAATTTCTCAATTACTTCATTAAACAAATTATACTCAATAATTCACAAATGTTTATTATTAAATTAATTAATCTAATTAATTATAAAAATTAACCACATTAATTAATTATTAAATAATCCTAGTTAATTACCTTCATTAACCCTTCTCTAATTATTTTTATTAAGTAATTAACTTAGATTAATCACAATTAAATTATCTTTAATTATCTGTTAATTAAAGTCTAATTATTTAATTAATTAAGTGTTAACTGTCACTTAATTAATCCTTAATTATTTAATTTATTAACCTTGATTAAACTTGATTACTTAATTAATAATTCTTCAATCATTAGTTAAATAATCTAATTAATGATCTTAATTATAAATTAATTAACCATTAATCAATATTTATTAAATCTTAATCAACTAATTAAATAAATTAACTAGTTATTCCTTAATTACTCCATTAATTAAATTATTTTTCAAAACATTAAATCTTAACTTAATTTTAAGATAAAACATTTCTTAATTATGGTTTAAAAACAAATTTATTTGAAACAAAGTACTTTTGAACTACTTTTAAATTTCATTTCAAATACATGATTTAAAATGAATATAATTTAAACTTAATCAAAGTTTAAACAATTTAAAACTTTTTAAAATTATAAGGCAAACAAGTGCTTGTCTTACAAATGAATTAAGAATTTTGAAACTAAAATTCATTAAAAAATTTCAATAACTTCAATTTACATTTAGTTTAAATCTTTTCAAATTTAAACCTTCTTTTAATTTCAAAAATTGAAGTTCATATTTGATTTTAGATTTCCAGATTTAAATTTAATTTCAAATCTTGCTTATATTTTATAAACTCCAATTCTAAAAAGTTCAAACTACTTTAAAAAAATAAATTAATTAAATAAGTTCAAGTTTAAAACTTTATTTTTATTTAAAACTGAGATTTTAAATTTAAACTTAAATTCTAAAATTCAAACTTGAATTTTAAAACCAGGTTTAAAATTTCTTAACATTAAAAAGCTTCAGAGTTTAAAATTTTAAACACAGATTTTACAGGTTTCTGTAAACCTGAAATAAACAGAATAACTCGAGAGCACCTAAAATTACTTCGAGTTCAATGCCTATCTTCCCCGAGCAAATCAAACGGCTACTTCGAGCAACCAAACAACTCCCCTGCTACCAAACTAAAACATCATCAGAAAATTCATCGCCGTGCATATGCACGGCGACCCCAGCCACCTCTGATCATCTGAGATGATCGTCCTACATCCAGAAACACCCCTACACCCAAAGGCGATCATCAGATCGAACAATCATTCTCGGAATCAAAATTGAACATCCAAATGCAACCCCTGGAAAACAATAATCAGGTTTCCCTTCAAAACCTGTCAACGTCAAAAACTCGCCGCTCCGACCACTTGGAGATCAACCCCTCCAGCCTCAACTTCAACTACGGCCAAACTATCAATCCCCAAAAGATTGAAACACTCGGTCAACCCTACATCCCGAAATGTTCGATTCTTTAAACCAAATAAAAACTAGGGTTTAAAAATGAATTTTCAAATCTGCAACCTCTCTGATAAATTTATCACCATTAATGATTTTTCTCAGCATCAACAAACACTCCTCTATTACCATGAAGAAACCCGAGACCTCCCAATCCAAAGATCGCCAGAATTTGCTTAAAATTCAATTTCAGTTCAAAAAAAACTGCACCTTCAACTTGTATCTAAAAATCCTAATTCTTGATTTAAAAATCATGTTCCAGTTAATGCTATTGATTTAAGATACTGAAATTCAAAATTAACATGTTTGGGTTTTTGTTAAAATCAACATGCATTGATGTTATTATGTGTTTCCAGAGACAACTACTGATGTTTTAACTTACTTAAAGTTTAATTATTAACTTCATACAGTCAAACAACTTTACTTTATAAATTTCATCATATCAGAAATTTAATTAAGAGATAAGTATTTTAATAAAATACTATGCCTGGAAAATCAAAACAGAACAGGCAAAATAAAATAAAAAAATAACAGCATGCACACAATTCATTTTCACATCAACATTTACCTATAACACAAGCAATACTATTCCACTTCAATATACTAGCATGCAACCTATTTTTAAATTTTTAAATTTAAAAAGTTACTTACTTTTTTTAAAAGAAAGCAGGGCCTCTGTTATGCTTTTTTGAATTTGCAGATGTAAAACTGTTTGCATGCCTCTATACAAAATGCTTTGAATTTGCTTCAGATCAGGCTTCAATTTGAAGATGTGCAGATTAAAATGTAGGTTTGCCTTTTGCTTCCAGGTTGCATGCAGAGTTCATTTTTCCAAAATGCAGAAAAATATGATAATGCAGATTTTACTTTTGCAGAGCCCATTTCCAGGTTGAAAAATAAAAATGATGCAGATATGCTTTTTGTAGATGATTACTGACTTAGATAATGAGGGGTTTTGATGTTGTATTGATCATGATTTCCAGATTTTATAAAAATGATGCAGGCCTTTTTGATAATGAGGGTTTTGATTTTGTATTGAACATGATCTCTGGGTTTGAACATGCAAGCTACAGATTTAGATTTGCACAGGGATTTGAATTGCTTTGATTTTGAAGAGTTTACTGATTTTGGAAAGAAATGAGGAGTTTACTGATTTTTGATATGAAGATGTTTTGAAGTTCTCTTTTGATTTTAGGAAATGAGAAAAAATAACAAGTAAGAAGAAAATGCATGTTTAGATGTAGTTTCAGATTTTATTAAATAAAAGAAAATTTTAAAACAAAATGACACTTGTAAACATTCCAACGTTTGTCAACTTGAATGCTTAATCTTTGAACATTTGTTTAATGAAGCTTTAAGAATACAACACTTGTCCCTTTAAAGTGATTAGCATTTAATTCATAAGTTAATATATATATTAAGCTTAATTGATTAATTAATTAGAATTTAAATATGTATATAAATTTAGAAAGAAATAAAACAAATTATACTTAAAATAAAGCTTATGTATATAAAAATTAAAACAATTAAAAGTATATACTTTGGATTTAAATTCAAATCAATTTCAAAATCTAATATTTAAAAATCAAGTTATAAATACAAATTAAACTTTGAAATAACAATAGCTATTTTTCATCAAAATTTATTTGTAAAACAATACACTATTAATATTATTTTCAAAAATATCTCATTATTAAATTAAAATCATTTTAAAAGAAATTATATTTTTATTAATAAATTATCTGTTTTATTAAGCCATAAAACTTTTTGTTTGTTAATTCGTTTTAAATTTAAAACTCAAGCCAAATTATTTTAAACATTTAAATATTTTTCTTATAAATTTTAAAATCATATACTTATTTATTAAATAGCTTTGAAAACTTAATATTTAATTAAAATCAAAATTTCCAAATTATTAATGTATATATTTTAATTTTAAATCAAGATTCATTTATTAAATCTAAACCGAGATTATTTATTTAATAACATTGAAAAGCTTATATATTAAATAAAAATAAATTTCCAAATTACTAAAATTATTAGAATTAGAAAATATGCTTTACTTATTAAAATTAAAATAAAGCTAATCTATTTACAATATGAACTATATATTTATATTATAAATAGAAACCAATTTATTATTTTTAAAAGATAAAATAACCAATTAAATATTTCTTAAAGAAGAATTATTAAATCAATCTGAATTATTATTAACAAAATTATCGATATCAATTAAATTTTAATACAGATTATTAAATTGTTATTGTCAAAAATTCCGGGATATTACAATCCTACCCCCTTAAAAGAATTTCATCCCCAAAATTTAAAACAAAGGTAATTTAATAATCTCATTAAAGATTTTAAATTTTAAAACACAAGCATATATCAGACATATGCTAACAATCAAAACAACCAACACACATCCAATCCGGGATATTACAATCCTACCCCCTTAAAAGAATTTCATCCCCAAAATTTAAAACAAAGGTAATTTAATAATCTCATTAAAGATTTTAAATTTTAAAACACAAGCATATATCAGACATATGCTAACAATCAAAACAACCAACACACATCCAATCAAACAAATTTAATTATCCAGACAAAATTCTGGATAAAATTTCCTCGAGTTTTCCCCAAGTACAAATACCGGGATACTCGCTCTATAGAATTCAAACAATCAATACTATGAAGCTACAAAGCTCCTATTCATCTAGATCTACAAAACTAGACAAGAAATCAGACTACAGACAAGTCTGACTCAACAGCCAAAACTCCAGAATTATTGGTTCCACAACCAGAGATAGATAAAACACGTACTCCCTCAGAGATACGTGAAACTCATCGAATTCCAGTTATCCAAACTGGCAATCCAATCTTGTAGATCAATTACTTATTCTCACAAGATCACCGAAAATATCCAAAACACTTCAGAGCTAGCTTCCCAGCCTTACCCAATCTTATAGCTTCCTTACGATCGGAGAAAAATTATCCAAAAAATAAATCTCCGACATCAGAATCCAAATTCCTCCGTCACTTATCCTCAAAATCTTCGGACAATCCTGGGCTGCCTACAACCTTACTGATCAGCACATCCCATTGCAGATGCCTCTAGAAACAAACTAGACCAATCAACTCAATAAAATGATCGCTTCAAGACCAACCAAGATCAAACCCTACTCCTCAAACATCAGAAGATAGCAATTTCTCCTGACCGAAAAAGAAAAGCAGATACACATCCAAACTGCTTCCGCTGCACAACTCTGATCCGAAGTAGAAGAAAAATGCTGAAGAAGAACATGAGCACAAACTGGACAACACATCCCAGAAATATGGTTCAACAGATCCATAAGAAAACTCAGAAACTCCACTAAAACCTGAGCTGCTACACCAACTCAGACTCTTGGAATCATCCTTCTACTAAGCTGAACCACCGGTAGCAATCCTGGGATCCCAGTCGATACAGAAACTCAATCTCCAGATGCGAACAAAAATCCGACTTCTCTGAAGACATCCGGAAAACTCTAATAATTCAAGAGAACACTCAACTATCGCAGGTCACTTTTGCGATCAACCCAAACCAAATCCAAGGAAAACTGTTCTCCCTTAATCAAACAGAACAACTTACACCTAACTAGCCAACCCATCGAAGAAACGGGTCACTCTGCTGCTTCCGAACTCCATTTCTAGAAAAACTGCTCAGCCAGAAGACTTCCTGCCAACACACAGAACACTCCGAGCTACACTGCTGCCACAGATGCCAAAGACTTCCTAATCCAATGCTCTTCGATAAACTCGAACCTCAAACCAACAGAAACACCATGCTGAACATAACCACAACATCGAGGCAGACTCACTTCCTTAAACTTGTTTCCAAAGAAAACATCTTCAGAAATATCCATAGTCACTACATCTCATCACGCAGCTACTACTTCCCGAGGTATCCAAAATACCATCATTTGCTTCTACCAACCAACTGATCCAAAACTCTACTCGTCCAACTTCAAAAATAGACTCCGAACCTTAACAGGTTTCCTTCAGAGATCAATGAAATCCTTCATCACAACAAAACTTACTCGAGATGGTATTGGGCCTACAGTCTCGACAGATACACTTCCAACCTCAAATATTCAAACTCCAACCATTGGTAGTCATGCTATACACCACTACCCTATATACCTTTATAACTTATATTGGAAAACCCAAACAGGTAACCCAACAGATAGGTAGATATATATATATATATATATATATATATATATATATATATATTTAAAATTACAAATACGCTCTCTCAAGATAGACACCACTCTAGAGCCTAGGTATTCACTCAACCTAACACTCTGATACCAAATGAGACGACCCGACTTTCTCACCATAGAAAATTGTATCATCTTGAAGAAAGAAGGGGATAGAAAAGAGAAAAGAAAGAAGAGAAAGAAGAAACAACATCAGAATCTAAACAGCGGAACGAATAAATTATATTAATAACATAAATATTACATAGTTTGCAACCATTATCAGAGTTATACAGATAGTACAACACATACTAGACAGTTATAAACACCTGTCTAGTTATACAACTCAATACAATACAAGGAAACTACTCATAGAAATCAACACAGCGGAACACTATATATCTACACACAGAAGCCTCCTGCTCCATTGCTCCTCCACAAATCGTCAAAGCTAACCTGAATCCCTTGGTTACTCGTAAAAATTTGAGTACCCAAGAGTTCAAGAAAACAGAAGATAAACTCCGGGTCAGACAGGGGTCTGGTGTGAGTAACAGGTTAAGGTTGCTTAACTTTCAAAAGCCTTTTGAAAAGAAAGGTATCACGTAAGACTTCCCACACATAAACATGGAAAAGTTTATACCTTACGCTAACAAAAACATTTGATAGGAAATCCGATGATATTATAATAATGTCTACGGTTTTCAAGTAAAATACAGAAATAGATGGAATGCTTACATCTCACGTTCCAATATAGTAGGGCACAACTAATACGTGCGGTACTTATTGGATTTTGGATTCCATACAATGGCAGGGCTACCGGGGTACCGCCCGTCATAGTACGTGGCCTAGATCAACGTACCGAGGATCACTCCCAATCCCCTGCAACACAAGGCCAGAACCATTCCTTACTGAACAGTCCCCACTACTACAAAACAGGCCATTTGCATCGGTTGTTTACCCCCCTTTTGCATTAGTTCAACAACCAACGCATATGCAACCGATGCAACAGGCTTAATACTTTTGCATCAGTT
Source organism: Allium cepa (assembly GCA_030765085.1). Lineage (NCBI taxonomy): Eukaryota > Viridiplantae > Streptophyta > Magnoliopsida > Asparagales > Amaryllidaceae > Allium > Allium cepa. The sequence goes on from CM060929.1 coordinate 1,030,201,449, forward strand.
CTGAAACTGATGCAAAAAGGTCCTTTTTGCATCGGTTGTTACTAACAACTGATGCAAAATATCATGGTTGGTTGCTTGAACACAGCCCCCTTGTTGCATCGGTTGTAATGAAAACCGATACAACAAAGAAACTTGTTGCATCGGTTGTTGTTGAAAACCGATGCAACCTAATCCCTCTATTGCATCGGTTTTTTATAACAACCGATGCAAACTAATCCCTCAGAAACCATTATTACAGTCCTCAAATAAACTATATATATATATATTTGATAATCTTTATATAAAAAAAGAAAAAAACACACAAAAAATAAAAAGATTATTTCATTATCATTTACAAATTATGCTTTGGTTTACAAATTTTCACCTTCATCTACAACATTGATTGAAGAATAGAACTTAAATATATTGTCACGTATACACAAGATGATGACGAATATGACAAATTTGAATTAATAATCTTCATATAAACCAGTAAAACCTTTTCCACCTCACAAAATATAGAAACAAAACTTCCTTAAACTTGATAAACTGTGATTTTTTCAGCATGAGCATCAGTTTTTTGAAAAGGAACATCTGCTTCAATAATCAAAACAAAATCTTTGGCAACCGAAGAAGGTTTACAAGACATAATCATGTAAAATTATGTGTAAAAATTACTTGTTTCCAAGAACTGAGTGGAGGTTCATAATCAGCTTCTACCACTTGCAACCCAGAGCTTCTCCTAGGCCTTAGAAAAAGTCCCTCTTTTGATATCAGGATGCAAATGATCAGTCCATCGATATCTGCAACTATGTCCACATTAGTTTAACCCAGCAAATTTCAGCAACTGTTTCCAGCATCCAACACCATTTTTGTGGTAACTTGCAGCATGCCCATTGTATTGTATTCACTGTTGTGGGCGCACTGAGTTATATAGTCTGGGCATTTGTAATTATACATCACATGTTACTATAAAGTAACTCTCTAACCTGTTGCCCCCAAGGGATGGCCAAGAGCAATAGCACCCCCATTCACATTAATTTTTGCTGGATCAATTTCAAGTTTCTTGGCACAATAAACAAATTGAGATGCGAATGCCTGTCCATAATCAGTGCAACATAAAATGTCCATAACTTATGTTTTACCTCATTTATTTCAAAAATGTCAATGTCATCAATTTGAAGACCAGCAGATTTAACTGCAGGAGGTATTGCCGCTGCAGGCCCAATACCCATAACAGCAGGATCCACTCCAACTGCAACAAAGCTCCTATAATATATGAATGCTCTTTTAGTTTAAACACTAAATACATAAAGCTATATTTCAAATAACCATTGCTGTCACAACAATATTTACTGCGAAATTAAATATTCACAGTAGCATTTCTAGAAATAGTACATCTTTTTTTAACTGAAAACAATCTCAGTATTTGTTACTTTCCATTGGACTATGTCCAAGGTCCAAGGTACACAAGAGGAATTATCCACATCAATTTTACAGTAAAGTGGTGAAAAAGCTGAAAGTTCATGTTAAGTTTATTAGTCTACAAAAATGATTATTACACACATCAGCTACCTTCACACATACGCGTGCGTGCTACACCACATTCTAAACCCGTTCGGCTTTTTGTGTTGCACCATTCGAAATCAAATGAAAATTTGGGAATGTTCAATTTAAACTATTAACGTCATGTCCAAAAAAAGGAGACTATTTCAAAACCTCTGTCAGGTTCAAAATGTCAAGGCAATATCAACCGTTAAAATATTTCTTTTAATTGTTGATTTGAAACATGTTCATAAATTTTTGTCCAAAATCTCGAAAAACCGTAGGGATGTAATTGAGGTGTAATGGAACCCAACCCTACCTACGTATGTGTGCACGTGCAAACATATGTATATATGTATAAGTACATACATACACTAAAAAAAATTGTGTGCGTGCGCGCAACACACACACACACCAAGAATTATGTGTGAATTTGTATAGCCCATCTTCTTCTGAACAAAGATAACGCACCGGAATATCCCAAGAATAGGCAAGCATTTACGAACAGCTACATCCCTCCTCATGAGCAAAACTGCTCCAGCACCATCACTCACTTGACTTGAATTACCTATAAAGTTATGTCAGATTAATGTCTCATTCTAGGATACTATTATGTTTGGCATCTATAGTTAGAGAATCAATTGCAATACCAGCTGTCGTGCTTCCATCTTTCTTAAACACAGGTCTAAGCTTTGCTAGACCTGATACTGTAGTCTCAGGACGTATTCCATCATCCATTGAAATAGTTAATTGTTTCTCTTCTCCGCTTTTTGGGTCTACAATCTGCAGGAGCGCAACATTGCATTAAGATTCAAAAATCGTATGTATACTGCGCAGGACAGTTTCTGTTGCTGCTACATATAATTTAAGGTGCTCCTGGAAAAATTAAAATCTCGATTGCAAGATGAAACCATGGATTGAACATACTTCACATCAATGAACAATTATATTTTTATAGGAAAGTTGGATTAGCAAAAAGACAGTGAATTTTTTTAATGGGGCAATAATGTATATCACCTTTGTGGTCACTGGAACAATTTCATCTTTGAATTTCCCAGAGGCAGCTGCTGCAGCTGCTTTTCGATGAGATTCAACCTGAACAAGTCGAAAGATGGTGAATCAGATGTTGTCAAGACATATACACATATGCTTCTTTGTGTACACATAAGAACGCATGACATTGCCAATGTAAACACAAATAATATACTTACAGCAGCCTGATCTTGCTCTTGTCTGGTTACACCAAAATGATGGGCAACATTTTCAGATGTTACTCCCATAGGAAGCAGACAATCTTGAGCTTGTTGAAACCGTTTCACCTGCAATTAAAAATTAAAAATAGAAAATTTATCACTAGAGAACTCTCTTAAGAGAGATTGAGATTGGCCAAACAATTCAAAATTTTCCATTCAATTTTGTCGATCCTCATCTACTACAATATGCTAACAATTGGGCTGAACTACAGACTGCAGTTGCCTCTTAAATTCGATTGAGATATGGCCTCAGCTCAGTTTAAAAACTTGTTTCCATTAGGTCAATAAATATGTTAAGTTCACTTTTACATAACCATAATATTTATGTACACTTTTACAGTTCTAAAATATGCATGTAAACGATATGGGAAGGAGATTATTTACCCAAGGGGCAAGATTATTTCTTTACTGTCCGAATATAAAAAAAGGTGAATTTCCGCAATGCATTTAACTTTTCGTTCATCCAATCAGAAAAAAAAAATGCCCTATTTCTGAAATCACAAAAAAAAAGCGAAGTTTAGGTGACAAGTTTATTCTAAGTATCAATAGCGTATTTCTGAAAATTCATATCTGAAATCTTATTTCTTAGAGGCAAATATTGATAAGAATTTACCGATTGAGATGCCCAATTAAAGATCCCACCATGGAATAAGAAATTCTAATCTGTCGTTCATTTTCTGACACACTGTTTTTCTGACACACTTTTGCAATATCATGAAGTATAGGAATGATGGTCCAATCCTATAAGATAATGTTGTATTAAAGCAAACAAATATTTATTGCAACTCATTTTTTTGATGTGCCAACGTCACCTTAAAAAATAATCAGTTTTCCAACTATCTAATTAACAATTCGGTACAAATTCTCATTAGCAGGATGTCTGAGGAAAAAAAAAAGAAAAAAAAGGTGATTTTTATCCTTCTCCCTTCAGAGCATTATCATCACAAGGGGGTATACCGATCTCTTAATCATCTAAATATCAAATTCTTACCAATTCTTGCAAACTGTGCCATCCTAGAAGAGGATCAGATTAGAAATCTTTATCTCCTCATCTGGTTGCACTGATCTTGATCACTAGAGTCCACTTTGGCTGCAGTATTATCACTGCCTTGCCAAAAGCATCATCTTCTTGATCAAGATCTTCTCACCTGATTGCTCTGCATCCATAACTATTGGCTGCAAAATTATCATTGCCTCGCCAAGGTGCTGCTTCACTGATCAAGATTTCAGACAGCAGGGTTCTTGACCCATCATGGCGAATCAAGATGATGATGCCACCTCTGTCAATACAGTAAACAGGTCCAGAAATGGGCAGAGTACTGATCCAATCTCGATCAGACCTAAAAATCAATTCAACATGATAGCTACACTTATCCAATTATACAACATGCAATAAAGACATGAGTGCACTTAATTCATGAAATATTCTTTTAGAAGCAACTGCAGATTCTGACAATGTTTCTGGAACCATAGGTAGCAATAATGTAGTAGCATTTTAAAAAAAATAAATGATGAACTATATACATTTTAGACTTTTTAGACTTTAATCTACTGTTACAGACATTCAAAACAGTAAGATTCATATAAGTATATGTGTGTCAGTACGTTAGAAAAACTTTTGCTAATTAGATCAAACTTTTTCATGAATATCTTAAGATTCATGTATCTAGCATCGGTTATAGGACTATTTGTTTGTTGAATATATCCATTCAACTAGTAAGTATGCATTCCTTCATAAGAAAAAACAAAATTTTATATATAAATCAAGAATTCAGTTGTTGTAACAACTCATTGTTCTTAGTATGGTCATATATTTTGTTATAAAAACCTTTTATTTCCATTAAATGACATTGTTGCTGATTTCAGTCCAACGGAATGGAGTGATCACCATGTGTCAACAAATTGTTATGGAGTAGGCTGCATAGAATCTTGATTAAAAAAAATTGGTAGAGAATATTGATTATTTATTCTGAATATTAATAACTGTAACTTACTGGCAAGTTGATGGTATACAATAAATTGATAATATCCAAAGTTTCCAAACTTTGGAAGGTGGTCAAAAGTCAACGAGTTTACTAGAATAATGAATAGTGTAATGAAAACTATATACCACGGCTACTTGGAAACCTCTACTGCATTTGAAATATATGGCTAGTTGAAGAAGAATATTAATTTGATCTTATTTTGTTATAGAAGGAACGCGGAATTTATATATTTATGATTCCTTGGACTTGAATAATTAGTTCACATGATCATGGTTAAATGTGATGGTTAAGTGTAATGAAAACTTTTGAACACTGCCTGTGTTATTACTGAATGCACTTACAGTGACATTAGCATAGGGAAACTTGGCAGCTAAATATCTTGTGCTAACTCCTACAGAGCAACCGATATCAAGAATATCCTTTATAGCCAGGTTACCAAATTTAACATGGTGGTCTTCAATTGCTTTAAGTCAGTTACCACGTAGTATTTCGTTTGCCTCGGCTATTGAAGAAGCATTAGGTATTGCTCGCTTAGCAATTGATAGTGTAGCAGCTTCTGCTTCAGCTGCTGCCTATTATTATATCAGTTGATTTTTCAATCTCGTCTTTTCATATACAAGATAAACAACAGCAGCGATCAAGAAAATGCTAAGTGCACCTGCACATTAAAAAAGAAAGAAGGATAAGTTACTTAGAAGTGTTTGTATATATTTTGAAACTCTTGTTAAGAACAAATACTTTCTCATAAAAAAAACAACGTATCTGAAGTATCTGATCATGATCAATTGATGCATTTGAGCCTTGTTACTGTTTTAAAGTACTAAAATGCATCTATGAATCATTTGATTTCATAATTCACTTATGGTCATTTTCAGTTTTACATTGTTAACATAGAAAATATAGGATCAATTTAGTTTAGCTAGAAAAAATACCTGTAAGTAGCAGTTGTTGCAACAATTTTGGCTTTGGTCAGCAACCTCCTTGCTGAAAAGGGTCTCCTTCATGTCCAGATGGGCATTCACACGTAAAACTTCCCACGACATTACCACATTCTCCATAGCAGATATTTTGTGTCTTGTTTGTACATTCATTGATATCTGTTTTGCCAATTATTCACATAAATGATCGGTTACCAGTTTAGTTTAACAGTCCATTTGGGTTCGTAACATAATCAAACGGATTGTATAAACGTAATTCAACAAATTATGGTGAGGGTTAACAGATAATCTTATTTATAAACCCACATGCTGGAACAGGCATTAGATAAATATTTAAAGCAGCAATGATTTTCAACTTACCAAACTATTTGAACTTCTTACATTCAAGCATTCATATCCATGTTCACATTAAAGTGGACATCTTTGCTAATTTTGCGACATTTATTTCTAATTAATTCTCTTAATAAGATTAAGATAAGTCAAAGGGATAATACTTACCACTGCATCCTCCTAGTGTATATGGATTTCCTTGGAAACCAATTGAACAATTCAAAGAAAGGAACAATCTCACCTTCGTCCATTCACATTTTTCACCTTTTTATCCGCAGTTCCTTTGCTGTAAGAAAAGCGAAAAAAAATAAAAAAAAAAAATCCGAAACGTGCCGCAAAGCAGCTACCACCATAATATCAAAAACAACCTGTCACGAACCATCCAGATCACGCCACGTCACCACCTTCCCCCTATTAATTACACCACACCAAACCCAAAGCTCCATTTAATCTTCCCTTTCCTTCCTCCGTTATACATTTCAAATTACTCACAGGCGCCATGGCTGTTCCCGCCATCATCTTCTTCCTTTTCCTTACCATCGCTTCCTCTTCACCCACATTGCCCTCCATCAACTCCAACTCCATCCTCGTCGCACTTCTAGATTCATCCCGCTACACTGATCTATCTGAATTGATTGAAAAGGTCCTTCTCCTCCAAACCCTAGAATCCCAAGTCGCCACACGCAACCTCACCATCTTTGCTCCCAACAACCAGGCCCTAGAACGCGACCTCCACCACGAGTTCAGGCGCTTTCTACTTGAACCCAGAAACCCCCCTTCCCTCCAGTCCCTCCTACTCACCCACGTCTTCCCTCATCGCCTCCATTACCGCAACTTCAGCCCTCACTCAAGCCACAAATCGCTATCAGGCGAGAGCAACATCATAGATCCGACCACCGTGACCCGGCCCAACGACGTCGTACGTCCCGATGGAGTGATACACGGCATCGACCGGATCTGGATTCCGAAATCCGTACAAGCGAGCATTAATTAGAGGAAATTAGGGTTTGAGATGAGAGAAAGGAGAAGAAGGTGAATGAGGAAATGGGAGAGGAATTCGGTTGATTAAATCATGGATTTGGTTAAGGTTAGGGTTTTTTTTGGGAAGCAGGCGAAATACTGGAAACGAATGAAAAAATAAGCGGTGAAATACTAGAAACCAACGAAAGTGCATAAGGAAAGGGAAGCAAATTAATTTAGTTGCATCTGTTTACTTTATAACCGATGCAATTACAACTATTTGCATTGACGTATTTGCATCGGTTGTTGGTGACAACTGATGCAAATTTGATTTTTTTTTATTACCTATTGCTTTCTACGCACCAATTGCATCGGTTATTAAGACAGAATTGATGCAAATAGTTCTATTTGCATCAGTTTTTACTTCAACCGATTCAAATGAGGCGATGCAAATGGCCTGTTTTGTAGTAGTGACCGAATAAGACAACCCCGTGGTTGTAGCTAGCAACCACCCACACAGCCGAATAAAAGGGACCTCTAGACAGGGGAAAATCTCGTCCTACTTGGGCATGACCTACTTAACCTTGCTGCACCTTCCCTGTTTTAGCCATTCCCGGTTGACGAGGCTTGAGGCTACGATTACCTTTAGTGAACACATCACTTAGAATGCTCATCGTCCACCTGACGATGTTCTGAAACATTCAATCCATACAAGTTCGTTCCGGGTTCGAACGAAACCGAAGGCATTATCTCGTTACACTCATTTTGGAATCACCCTTAGAGTTAACGACAATAACCCTTGCACTATGAATCTTCATCTTCACTTGAGATTCACGACCTATCCTTAATTTGGATCGATGTGGTTTTCGGATATCCAAATATGGAAACCCGATCCCGGTCTCATCAAAATCCAAAACGCCATCTTTTAGGTCCAAGTTGTTTTAAAGTTTAAAACAATTCAATTATCTATATACACACAGATAGATAAATCACAAATCACAATTGATAATCAACATTATCATTATAAACAAGTAATCCACATTATCATCAAAATAGGTAATCCATATCACCATCACAATAGATAATCTATATTATCAACACAATACAACCAAGCATTCATACCACACAACATTACTTATCTCATTTCTGAGATCACAACCATTCAAGGCAATCAATGTCATCCATTTATACATAAGCAAAGATTTACTTAATCACAATATAATTAATTTAAAATGAATTAAATTAATTATCTCCATTTCTAATTAATTTAAAATGAATTAAATTAATTACTTCATCTTCAATTAATTTAAAATAAATTAAATTAATTACTTCATTAATATAAATCTTGCTCAACCATTTAATTGATTATAATCAATTAATTAATCATTCAAAATAATCATCTTAATTAATCACCCTTGATTAATTATCCTTAATTACATTCATGTATTTATCCTTAATTAATTTCACAAATTAATTATTCTCAACCAAAAACGGTAATTAACCTTTAATTACTTCAATTAATTAATTAACTATAATTAATTACCTTAATCCTTAATTAATTACATTAATTAATTACCTTTAATTACTTGTCATTGATTAATTAATCATAATTAATCAACTTTAGTTACATCATTAATTGTATTAATTAATGATTCTTAATTATATTTAATTAATTATCCTCTTAAATCAATTACCTCAAGTAATTAACCCATAATTATTAATCCCTTCTGATTAACCATATTCAGTAATTAACTAACTTAATTACTTCATTAAACAAATTAATTATTCCTTAATTAATTTCTTAATTAATCCCTTAATTAACTACTAAGTAATTTAAATCCAAATTACTTACATTTTAAAACATCTTCCATAAATTACATTCAGTAATTACCAAATCAATTACTTCACCAAGTAACTTCCAATCCATTATTTACATAAGTAATTATCATTAGACAACAAGTGTTTAAAATTAATTAATTAATTAAAATAAACAATCACATTTAACTCAATTAATTACCTTAAGTAATTAATTTCTCAATTACTTCATTAAACAAATTATACTCAACAATTCACAATGATTATTATTATTAAATTAATTAATCTAATTAATTATAAAAATTAACCACATTAATTAATTATTAAATAATCCTAGTTGATGACCTTCATTAACCCTTCTTTAATTATTTTTATTAAGTAATTAACTTAGATTAATCACAATTAAATTATCTTTAATTATCCATTTATTAAAGTCTAATTATTTAATTAATTAAGTGTTAACTGTCACTTAATTAATCCTTAATTATTTAATTTATTAACCTTGATTAAACTTGATTACTTAATTAATAATTCTTTAATCATTAGTTAAATAATCTAATTAATGATCTTAATTATAAATTGATTAACCATTAATCAATATTTATTAAATCTTAATCAACTAATTAAATAAATTAACTAGTTATTCCTTAATTACTCCATTAATTAAATTAATTTTCAAAACATTAAATCTTAACTTAATTTTAAGATAAAACATTTCTTAATTATGGTTTAAAAACAAATTTATTTGAAACAAATTACTTTTGAACTACTTTTAAATTTCATTTCAAATACATGATTTAAAATGAATATAATTTAAACTTAATCAAAGTTTAAACAATTTAAAACTTTTTAAAATTATAAGGCAAACAAGTGCTTGTCTTACAAATGAATTAAGAATTTTGAAACTAAAATTCATTTAAAAATTTCAATAACTTCAATTTACATTTAGTTTAAATCTTTTCAAATTTAAACCTTCTTTTAATTTCAAAAATTGAAGTTCATATTTGATTTTAGATTTCCATATTTAAATTTAATTTCAAATCTTGCTTATATTTTAAAAACTCCAATTCTAAAAAGTTCAAACTACTTTAAAAAAATAAATTAATTAAATAAGTTCAAGTTTAAAACTTTATTTTTATTTAAAACTGAGATTTTAAATTTAAACTTAAATTCTAAAATTCAAACTTGAATTTTAAAACCAGGTTTAAAATTTCTTAACATTAAAAAGCTTCAGAGTTTAAAATTTTAAACACAGATTTTACAGGTTTCTGTAAACCTGAAATAAACAGAATAACTCGAGAGCACCTAAAATTACTTCGAGTTCAATGCCTATCTTCCCCGAGCAAATGAAACGGCTACTTCGAGCAACCAAACAACTCCCCTGCTACCAAACTAAAACAACATCAGAAAATTCATCGCCGTGCATATGCACGGCGACCCCAGCCACCTCTGATCATCTGAGATGATCGTCCTACATCCAGAAACACCCCTACACCCAAAGGCGATCATCAGATCGAACAATCATTCTCGGAATCAAAATTGAACATCCAAATGCAACCCCTGGAAAACAATAATCAGGTTTCCCTTCAAAACCTGTCAACGTCAAAAACTCGCCGCTCCGACCACTTGGAGATCAACCCCTCCAGCCTCAACTTCAACTACGGCCAAACTATCAATCCCCAAAAGATTGAAACACTCGGTCAACCCTACATCCCGAAATGTTTGATTCTTTAAACTAAATAAAAACTAGGGTTTAAAAATGAATTTTCAAATCTGCAACCTCTTTGATAAATTTATCACAATTAATGATTTTTCTCAGCATCAACAAACACTCCTCTATTACCAAGAAGAAACCTGAGACCTCCCAATCCAAAGATCGCCAGAATTTGCTTAAAATTCAATTTCAGTTCAAAAAAAACTGTACTTTCAACTTGTATCTAAAAATCCTAATTCTTGATTCAAAAATCATGTTCCAGTTAATGGTATTGATTTAAGATACTGAAATTCAAAATTAACATGTTTGGGTTTTTGTTAAAATCAACATGCATTGATGTTATTCTGTGTTTCCAGAGACAACTACTGATGTTTTAACTTACTTAAAGTTTAATTATTAACTTCAGACAGTCAAACAACTTTACTTTATAAATTTCATCATATCAGAAATTTAATTAAGAGATAAGTATTTTAATAAAATACTATGCCTGGAAAATCAAAACAGAACAGGCAAAATAAAATAAAAAAATAACAGCATGCACACAATTCATTTTCACATCAACATTTACCTATAACACAAGCAATACTATTCCACTTCAATATACTAGCATGTAACCTATTTTTAAATTTTTAAATTTAAAAAGTTACTCACCTTTTTTAAAAGAAAGCAGGGCCTCTGTTATGCTTTTTTGAATTTGCAGATGTAAAACTGTTCGCATGCCGCTATACAAAATGCTTTGAATTTGCTTCAGATCAGGCTTCAATTTGAAGATGTGCAGATTAAAAATGCAGGTTTGCCTTTTGCTTCTAGGTTGCATGCAGAGTTCATTTTTCCAAAATGCAGAAAAATATGATAATGCAGATTTTACTTTTGCAGAGCCCATTTCCAGGTTGAAAAATAAAAATGATGCAGATATGCTTTTTGTAGATGATTACTGACTTAGATAATGCGGGGTTTTGATGTCGTATTGATCATGATTTCCAGATTTTATAAAAATGATGCAGGCCTTTTTGATAATGAGGGTTTTGATTTTGTATTGAACATGATCTCTGGGTTTGAACATGCAAGCTACAGATTTAGATTTGCACAGGGATTTGAATTGCTTTGATTTTGAAGAGTTTACTGATTTTCGAAAGAAATGAGGAGTTTACTGATTTTTGATATGAAGATGTTTTGAAGTTCTCTTTTGATTTTAGGAAATGAGAAAAAATAACAAGTAAGAAGAAAATGCATGTTTATAGATGTAGTTTCAGATTTTATTAAATAAAAGAAAAATTTAAAACAAAATGACACTTGTAAACATTCCAACATTTGTCAGCTTGAATGCTTAATCTTTGAACATTTGTTTAATGAAGCTTTAAGAATACAACACTTGTCCCTTTAAAGTGATTAGTATTTAATTCATAAGTTAATATATATATTAAGCTTAATTGATTAATTAATTTGAATTTAAATATGTATATAAATTTAGAAAGAAATAAAACAAATTATACTTAAAATAAAGCTTATGTATATAAAAATTAAAACAATTAAAAATATATACTTTGGATTTAAATTCAAATCAATTTCAAAATCTAATATTTAAAAATCAAGTTATAAATACAAATTAAACTTTGAAATAACAATAGCTATTTTTCATCAAAATTTATTTGTAAAACAATACACTATTAATATTATTTTTAAAAATATCTCATTATTAAATTAAAATCATTTTAAAGAAATTATATTTTATTAATAAATTATCTGTTTTATTAAGCCATAAAACTTTTTGTTTGTTAATTCATTTTAAATTTAAAACTCAAGCCAAATTATTTTAAACATTTAAATATTTTTCTTATAAATTTTAAAATCATATACTTATTTATTAAATAGCTTTGAAAACTTAATATTTAATTAAAATCAAAATTTCCAAATTACTAATGTATATATTTTAATTTTAAATCAAGATTCATTTATTAAATCTAAACCGAGATTATTTATTTAATAACATTGAAAAGCTTATATATTAAATAAAAACAAATTTCCAAATTACTAAAAATATTAGAATTAGAAAATATGCTTTACTTATTAAAATTAAAACAAAGCTAACCTATTTACAATATGAACTATATATTTATATTATAAATAGAAACCAATTTATTATTTTTAAAAGATAAAATAACCAATTAAATATTTATTAAAGAAGAATTATTAAATCAATCTGAATTATTATTAACAAAATTATCAATATCAATTAAATTTTAATACAGATTATTAAATTGTTATTGTCAAAAATTCTAGGATGTTACACGAAGATGCTAAAAATTATGCGAAGTTGAAAAACAATGGCCACAAGGGTTTTTTTGGTAAATTTTTGATAAACCCCTATAGATTTATAAAATTGCATTTTGGCCTTAGTAAATTCAAACATGTACAATTTTCATATACGATTCCATTTTGAATTGAACTTGTGTCGATGGATTCGTATTAAAATTTTGGACATTTTGACACTAGCCAATTGTATATAAAATGCATGTACATATGCCTTTAAAAATTGGATGTAAGTGAATTAAATTGATAATCAGGTAAACACACATTGACATACTTACATATACTGATATATTTTATAAGCACTAGTGCGAACCCGTGCTATGCACACGGATGTTTCTAAAAATATTATGTTTTTGTAAAGTTGTAGAAACTAATGGGAACCTTTCTCTGCACACACATAGATTTCATTTTGTTTGTTACTTAGTAAAATTGTTTTTGACCTTTTTGTTTATTTAAAAATAAAACACTATGTCTGCGCACAGTACAATTTTCATGATATTTTGAATGGCTAATTACTTGGATGCCGTCATTGTTTATTATACATTTTATGGTGTGTTAGTAAAGAGAAAAGCAATAGGTTGGAATAAACTTATGTTTCACGTACATAAGATTTCAATTTTCGTTCAATGCTAAAGATGCTTGTGCAGATGAATTTATTTTTATTTGAAATACGGTAAAACTACTATGATTTTTTTTGCATGTACTGCAATAAGATTCCTTTCATATTTTCTTTATAAATGATGATGTCGTTTTATGTATCCATGTGGAACTTTTGTTAAAAGGTAAAATGCTTGGAGCAAAATGTTAGAGGCTTTCGATATACATTCATGCATTGGAAAATAAGTATTATTTTTTTAAACTACCATTCATACGTGTTATGAAAGACACCTACAGTAAATAGCCAAATCATAGCAGTAGGTTTCCTATAAAGATAAGTTGACTTGTTGAAAAAGCTAGGTAAACAAATAAATATTGCCCTTTAACGTGTGTGCCTTATCATTAACTACGGAGCTTGTGCAAATATCATCGATTGGTAAGAAATCTAATGGAAAAAAAGATGCTAAAACTGGAACGAAAACTATCTTTTAGTTTTAAGACTAATAGTTGTGTCCACTAATATCATGGATGAATAATTTTATTCCATATATACTCCTTTATGTTGATGCCAATTTTATTTAAAACAGCACAGAGAGTCAGACCTTGTATGAAATGACATATAGCTTGAGGAAAGAGTAAAAATAGAATGTAGCATTAGTACGCTTGACAATTACAATGTAAAAGAGGTTTTTGTGATATATTGGTGGCATCAAACATGGTCATCATGACTAATCGTAATTTGAACAGATATACAAATATCCTATGATATGCATAGTCGTTTTTCTTCTAAGCTACTAATGTTTACATCAAAGCCTAATCCTCTGGGTTATGTTTTTCTGCAAATCAAAAGGTATTCACATGTTATTTAAATTACATGTCATAGTAGTACGAATCATTGAAATTTACCAGCAATTGATCGTTAAGAACATAAAATGAAGTAATAAGGCAATGTTGAGGCAAAGCTTTTAAACTGAGAATCAATGATTGTTTTATTTAGCTAATGATTCTGAAGGTGAATCAAAAGTCTAGCAAAAAATAGAAAACATGAGCCCATGCTATGCACTTACCTTGTATTGTGACTGAATATTTAAAAAGAAAATTGAAAGTGATTTTGGCAATTGTCATTTGTTTCAATATATGCAGGCTTGAAATGCAAAAAGCAAATTTTTAGAACATACAAAACTATCTACACCAAACTTTAGCCTAAATTATATTAGGCTTTTCGCACTCAAAGCAGATTTAAGAAAAGGTTCGACAACAAAGGAAGCGATAACAATATTCCATTGTCGTTGAATACAACATACCACAGTATTTTATTGCTTAATACATGCAAGTATTCATGATTAAAATTCAACACTTTCAAAGAGTGATGTTTGCATGATGTGATCAAGTGAAGCATATGGTTTGTAATGAAATATTAGTAAATCTAACCTTGTTTTAACCATGTAAGCCTAAGTCATCTAGTATTTAACTTTATAATTTACATGTAATCAGTGTAAAATAATTTCATAAAGTCCAAAGAGCAATTCTAAAGTAAACTCTATAAAATGATATTTCCTATATTTTTTTACTTGACCAAATATCATGGAACATATTGGATAGCATGTACATATCAGTTTTTATTTGCACATATAAATTAACAGTTAAGCAGTATATTTTGTTTAGTTGTAACTAATTAATGCCATACTGGTATATTTTTCTTTACCAAAAAATATGTACACGATGTGGCTTTTTATTATAAGTTAGTAGCTCGAACAGTTGAAGTGATATTGTAAATTTTCTCTTGCAAAATGCAATTTTTTCAAGGGATATGAAAATTGTTGAGTGATAAAAACATATTTTTAGCATTAAAAATTATGAATATTTTCGTGGACGGTAATATTTTTCAAAGATCAATTGCACCAAAAAAAGCTGAAAGAATAACAAAAGTTGGTTATAGCAATTGGATTTATTTGTAAAAGAAATATCCATACATATCATAGTATTTTTTTTGCCCATGGAAGTAATTACCATAGTAGTTGCGTTTTTATAACTTAATTAGGTCCAGATCAGCACAATTAGTCATTTTATATATGGATATAAAATTTACGCTTTGAGAAGGAATAATATAGATAAAATAATAAAATAACAAACTAAAATTATTTTCAACATTTACTAAAATTTTGAGAAATTAAATTCCCCCAAATCAAGGCAAATGTTCATTCATCTCCTAACAGTAATACTAAAAATTCTTGTAATTATCGGCTGAGCTTGGTTTCTCTCATTCAACGAAATTAAGTTCCTAACATTCCTTATAGTTTGACTAAGGTTCTCCAATATGCATGTAACAGATGTTACTAATGTTATCCTACTTCTTTTTGCGCATTGGAAGTTGAAATTACAAATTTGTAACCTATAATTTGTTTTAGTTCTTCTTACTAATAAACTATTAAAGGAAAATGATCTTAAGCTCTTGAAATAATATATCAAGGGTAGATCATATGAACAGAAAATTTGGTTATGAGTGCATGATTCAAAACCTAGATGTGTAATTAAAGATTAAGCACTATACAATTTTGGGAGTAAAATTTTAAAGTTTAAAACAAACCTTAGATCTTTTAATTAAATGGTAAAAATAAATTATAGAATAAAAACTATGAAAAAGATGAACCATACTTGGTTTTTAATAATGCAGCAGCATTACAAAAACTACATTACCAAAAAAATAAATGGGTGAAATATAAATGCATGATATAAAAAAAATCAATTGAGTTAGGATTTTGCGACTCTTGAAGATGTTTTATTTTTACGGGATGCTTAATATAAACATAGATAAGGTAAAAGAGAGGAGCAAATAAAATTTGAAGTAATGTTCTCGATTGTATCATATATATATGTACATATATATATGTATATATATATATATATATATATATATGTACATATATATGTATACACACACACACATATATATACGTACATATATATGTATATAGTTCTCGTTGTGGTTTACTAAATAATAGAAGGTTTAAATACATATCTGGAATTGCGGCCTTGACTCAAAACTTAAATTTATCAACATAGGAAAATGGATTCATTGATCTAGTGGATTAAGTAATAAAAATTAAATTAAAGCTTCATGCTTTCAATTAAAAATGTAGACGGATTACCACCATTCATTGCAAGCAGGATGTTATTTATTAAAAAGGTGCGGTTAATGCATTTAAAAGAAGACAATTAAACTAATTAAATCTTAATATTAAACCACTGATTTTATTTTCAATATATGAAATTTGTTTGTATCTATAAAATAAGAACATAAAAGTACTCTATAAAAGCACTCAAAAGTGCGATACAACTTATAAACAAAATTGGTTTCATTTATTTATCAAATACAACAAATAAACATACCAAAACAAATGTCATTACATATTCATATAACGCTCGGTACTTATAGTTGATCCAAATTACATCAATACCCTTCTATTTTTAATGAGAAAAATAAAATAAAATAAAAACCTTTTTTTAGATGCTAAAACATCTACAGAAGTTCTTATACTAATTTTGAAAAAAACGAAAATATATAATTACTCTTTAAATGCACTCAAATTATGAGACAATTTAGTTAGAACCAAAACTGCTTTTATTTTTTTCCAAAAACTACAAATATACATACTAAAACAAATTCATATATATCTTATAATAAAAGAACGAAAATATATCAGAAGTAATTGACATGTGAGAGTAAAAGGCCTTTTGGGTTCATCTAAACAACAACTTATAAGTAAATTAAATTATATTGATTTTCAATTTCAATTTGAATTTAACTGCAAATAAATTTCCTTATATAGAATCATTTATGAAGAATGTGTATATACATACATACATACATATAGATAGTAATAAAAATAAATTAGACATCGTTTAGTGCCATAAAAATATTATTATTTATGCATTTAAATTATAGAAGATAAAAATACAAATATATTTGAAATAAAATCATCATGTAAGAACGAAAAGGCCTTTGTTCATATATAAACTCAACCAAAAGCTGTCAACAAGCCTGACAGGTAACCGAGAAAAAGGAAAGGAATACAAAACTGAGAAACCACATCAGAAGAACATCGAAACAACCAACAAGGGAAACCAGTAGACACGAGCGAGAAGCAAAGGCAAAGGACCTTTGGCACCAGGCACACAGCACACCCGATGAGCTCGTGGAAACCCTCCGCCCATCCAACATCGTAATCGAGCTCCGGTAAGGCCACCGCCCGATGACGATGTTGAGTGACCATCGTGCAAAGAAACAGAAATCCCAACAGGCGACCCTCCAAAACAGAAGAAAGAAACGGCCAACACCCCAACAACTGTAATACCGACAGCTGGAAAAGAGTAGCGGCATTCCTTTAAGCAAGCCCCAATCAGAAGAAGTACTGAGAAACAAAAACCACCCCAGAAAAGCCAGAGCCTGAAAGCAATAGCCACACAGTAAGAAAACAAAAAAAGGGGGGAAGACGGTCAGGGAGGAGACTAGTAAGCCAGATCCACCAGTCTCCGGATCGGCAGTCATCCAATTCCCGCTCTATAAGAAGTCTGAGAACAGGAGATAGATAAAAGGTTCACTAAGCGACCAGAACGAGTATTGACCGAACCTCTGAAAGGTCGGCCACGTAACGCCAAGTAAACATCATCTCTAACCCGTCGAATAACGGAGAGGGGATCCATAGGAATCTCGTCAAAAATTGCCTTATTCCGCGCACACCAGATGTGCCAGCAAATGAGACAGGGAATCAAGCGAAAGATGATAGAGCGAAGAGATCTACCAGAACTATCAAACCACCAAGAGGACAGAAAATCATACGACGAGGAGATGGAGCCATGGACACCCAATAAATTACCGAAATAATTCCAGCAGTATCTGGCACACCAGCCAACGAAAAGTAAATGATCCGCCGATTCTGTTTCCCCGTTGCCGCAGCATCTACAACGGGAAACAAATGGAATGCCAATCTGCTGAAGGTTCTCATCAACCGGTAACCCATAATGGAAGGTTCGCCACATGAGGAGAGAGACTTTTGGTGGGATTCGAACGTCCCAAATGTATGAAAAAATAGGAAGGACTGGAGAGGGATTTCTAGATGAGCTCCAGGCCTTAAGAATAGAGAACGGACCGTCATCCCAACCGGAGTGGCCATTATGAGAATCAACGAGCAATTTGACCGATTGCATATGCTTCGAAGTCACTGGCGTAAGATGGAGAACTGGCATAGCCAGAAGACGCCAGTCTCCGGTACTTAGCATGAATGAACTTCGCCTATAAGGAGTCGTTAGTCCCAAACCTGTACCACAACTTGCAAGCGAAAGCCGAACAGATGTCCTTCGGATTACGCAATCCTAACCCACCCTCACTCTTAGGCCGGCAGATAACATCCCAAGACACCCAGTGATGTCGACGATTGTCACCCTTCGATCCCCAGAAGAAAGAGGATGCCAAAGATTGGAACGATCGAAAAAAGGAGGAAGTTGGGGTCATAGCGGCGAAAATATGAGTACCCATAGAGCTCAAAACCGATTGGATGAGCACTAATCTTCCTGCTTGAGACAGAAGAGACGCATTCCAACGGATAATCTTTCCCCTAACTTTGTCCGTAAGAGGATCGAAAAGGGCGTTAAGTTTCCTTCCTCTGTAGAGAACTATTCCCAAATAAGGAAGGGGAAGGGAAGCTGCCCTGAACCCGGTAAAAGATTCGACCCAAGACGCTCTCAAAAGGTCCATGTCCTTCGCGTGGACGAAGCAACTCTTCGCAGAGTTGACCAATTGGCCCGAACGCCTCTCGTACAGATGAATGAACCGAATAAGGCGGCGAACAAAGGACCGATTTCTGTTGGAGAAAATGACAATGTCATCCGCGAATGACAGAGAGGAGACGAGCGGACACCCACTCGAAAGTCCAAAACGCTGAATTTGACCAAGAATCGTTAATATGTGGATGCCACGAATGTAAGCCTCGGCCGCAATAACGAAAAGAGAAGGGGATGGAGGATCGCCTTGACGGATACCTCTACCAGCTTTGAAAAAACCATTGGCCGATCCGTTAATGAGAACAGAATACCAACAGTTGGAAATGAGCCTCCACACCAAATCGATAAGGGTTTTAGGAAAACCGAAGGCACGAAGAACCTTGATGATGAAAAACTAGGACATACGATCGTAGGCCTTTTCCATATCCAGTTTGAAAATAATGTTAGAACCCCTGACCTTACGGTCAATCTGAGAAACAAGTTCTTGGGCTAAAAGGACGTTATCAGTGATCAAACGATCTTTTACAAAACCCGCCTGAGAGGAAGAGATAATGCGAGCAAGGTATGGAGCCAAACGAGTGGCCAGGACCTTAGAAATCACTTTGTTGGCGAAATTACACAGGCTGATTGGACGGAACTCCGAGCACGCCCGAGGATTATCACACTTTGGAATAAGGACCAAGTTAGTGGATGACCAACTAATGGGAAGAGCGCCTCCGCAAAAGAAATCTGAATAGCCAGACATAATTCAGATTGGATGATATGCCAGGTACTACGAAAGAAGGACCCATTAAAACCATCCGGCCCACAGGCACTATCCTTGCTAAGAGCAAAGACATAGGCACGAATCTCATCTGACGAAGGCGGGGAAGCTAAACCTTCACTTCCCACAGAAGGAACAAGCCGAGGAATGAAAGACAGGATGTCCGAAACCGGATCAGACACAGAAGGAGAACCCAGGTAAGATTGAAAATGAGAAACTAAAACCTCTTTGACTTCAGACGGAGTCGAAGCCACAGATTGGTCCGTCGTCAAAATCTCACGAATAGAAAGCAAATTAGCTTTCTTACGAATAGAAGAATGAAAGAATTTGGAATTCGTATCACCTTCGACTACCCACTTGATCCTCGCCTTTTGACAGAGGTATGAGTTTTCAATACGAAGTTCCAAAGAGAAAGCCAATTGAGCGCAAGCCCAATTCTCCTTGTTTTCGGATGAGGGACTCTCGTCGAACAAAGATTCGACAAGAATCAGTGACTCTTCGGCCGCTCGCACACGATCGAAAAATTCCGGAAAACAAGGGAATTCCACGTCTTTAGGCAAACCTTAAGACGCTTCAGTTTCCGAGAGAATGCCCCCATGGGAGCAGCCACTAGGGGAGTGGACCATGATTCCTCAACCACCTGTAAAAAACTATGGTGGGAACTCCACATACTAAGGTAGCGGAAAGAAGAAGGTCCCGACAAAGACCACGAAGCGCACCGTAATACTAGAGGCGCATGATCAGAACAAGAGCGATGAAGATGAGAGATAGAAAAAGTAAAAGGGAGGTTAAACCAATCAGCAGACCCAAATATCCTATCCAACCTGGAGAGGATCCGATTCGGACCTTCCTGATTGTTAGACCAAGTAAAAGCAGAGCCAACGAAAGGAATTTCAAATAACCCGGATCTCACAATGAAAGAATTGAAATCAGAAACCGATTGCCGATTGACGGCCACCCCTCCTAATTTTTCAGCCTGACTAGCGACAACATTGAAATCACCACCCACCACTGAAATCGAGCAACCGAAGTCAGCAAGTGACATAATGTCATCCCAGAGAGATAATCTATCTATCCGGTCACACTTGGCGTACACCTCCGAAAGCAGGAACGGTTGCGGGAAAAAGGAAGAGGAGCACAAGACAGATAAAAGTTGAGACGAGTCAAAAACAGGGCGAACAACGCATTCTTTGGACCAAAGAATCCAGATCTTACCCGAAACATTCGATATAGCACCTCCAAGACCAAGCGACAGAACCGCCTTGGTAATCTCACCAGGACCCACAAAAGGTTCTAAAATAGCCACCAAGCCAATGGAATGCTTACGGACCATCCGTTTAAGCCTAGCAGAAGATGCTTCATTGCCAATACCACGAATATTCCAGAAGAGAAAGTTCGTCATGAAGACAACATCTACCAGAGAGAAAGACACAAGCCTAGAGAGACAACACAGATGCAAATCAGATACGATACAAGGAGGATAGGGAAGATCTATCGATCTGCTCAGTCGCCGCTATAGAGCGAGTACGGATAGTGCGGGGGATGACGGAAGCGCCACGCGAACACCGTCGAGAGGATCTGCGCATAGGCTGACGCAAAGGCTCGGACACCGAAGAAGCACCTAAACTCTCCTTCGAATCGGACAGAGAAGAAAAGGATCTGGAGGGATCAAAGTTCTGAGTAAGACGAGAGAGCCGCTCATTTATCAAAGCAATTTCCTCTACACTAAGCATCGGAATGACGATCGATAAGGCACAAGAAGAAGAAGGAAGAGAGCAACGGGAAGAGCAACAAATAGGCGAAGAATCAGGAGAAAACGAAACAGATAGAGGATAACGAAAGTATGTAGGGGAGCTGATAAAACGCATCCCATGATGCTGTAGAACGTAACCCATGCCGGACTGCCACTAGTGAGACAGCCCCGCGAGACAGGTGAGGTTAGCAAGGAGGCCCTAGCAGAAATATCACCCGATCGGGTCGCAACTGACTGGTAATATTCCAGGCTGCCCGCATAGTGGACCACATCAGGGTACACTATGCAATCAGGACTGGAACACCGCCTGAGCCAATCGACCCAGGAAGGGTAATCTCTCCGAAGAGACCAATGGGGACCAACCAGTAGAGGAAGACGATAATAAGTCAATAACGACACTGACCAGGCCTCGCTATGGCTCATAACAAAAA
Organism: Allium cepa; assembly: GCA_030765085.1. Lineage (NCBI taxonomy): Eukaryota > Viridiplantae > Streptophyta > Magnoliopsida > Asparagales > Amaryllidaceae > Allium > Allium cepa. The sequence continues at coordinate 1,030,223,603 of CM060929.1, forward strand.
TCCAATAGAGGGATCCACACTGTCCGCTCCAAACGGAGAACACAATGCCTAAAGGACCTGACACGCCACCAAACAACACCAGGGTAGCAATATCAGGGAGCACACGCCGAAGCGCGTCATGGCTCAAAACCACAAAGAACAAGCCAACAGACACAAACCGACAAGATAACATAATCCCAAAATCAACGACCAATTGAAAATGCACAATCGAGATACTCACCTGACCGGCCAACAAAACACTTACCTGCTTCTGCGCGACGAGGGGATTAACAGACCAACCCACCAAAATCTGCTCGCGCAACAAAACACCCCACAAACAGGGTCGAGGAGATCGAACAGATAGACAAAGACGAAAAACCCAACCAATAACAATCGCACTGGAACCCACAGCCAAACCGCCACGACTAACCCAAAAGTCACGAAACACCACCGAAGGTATGGGGGGGGGGGAGCATCGCAACCAGCCTGGATGGGGTGTCAGAGTCCCCTACGACGCAAACATCAAGAACACCGTCGAAACCATCACCACAATCAAATAAATCCGAGCCCACCACCAGCGGAGCTACGGATTCCAATGCCAAAATTCCAGTACCATCCCAAGAACCACAAAACGATGAATAAGGAACCGGGGAGGGAAGCACCGCATCCTGAGTGGAAGGGGTGGTGAAATCCCTTTCGACCAAAATATCCAATCCAAAGCCAAAATCACAGAAAACCGAGCCCACCACCAGCGTCTCCTCCCCACGAGGCAAAACCTCACAAGCAGGCGAAAAATTAACCGACGGAGCGAAGTGGGTGATGAAATCCCCTTCGTCCAAAACATCAGAACCATAGACAGAGCCACAACTCACCGAACCCACCATCAGCGGCTCCTCCCCACAAGGCAGAATCTCACAATGGTCAGAGAAAGCTAACAGCGGTTCGAAAACGGTGGTGAAGTCCCTCTTCGAAGCAACTGTGGAAACATCAGAATGAGACGACACCACCCAATCAGCGCCGAATTGATAAAACAATTCTCGAGCCCTACAGGGAGGAGGACGGCACAACAAGCCACTATCAGAGACCGGCAGCAATTCCATAAAACAATTCTCGACCCACAAATAACGGGATCTGGCAAGATACCCAAAAGAGGCCAGGTAATAAACCCTAATCTCAACAGAGTAAGCACCATTGAATACCACAGACAGAGGACCGGAGGCAACTCAAGAATGGCATCTCCAATAGCTGCGAAAGAAGGGCAGTGGCGAATGAAAGAACCGGAGCGAACGAACTCTCCATCGCCACCCAAATACGGCAACATAACCAACAAACAAGCAACACTAAAACGCAGCGACGGTGATAGCAGCCTCTGGGAGAAAGCGAATTAAGAAGGAGAAAAGAAGCAGTAATAGAAAATATCAGAATCGCTATAGAGAGGCGGCCATTAAAATAGCCGTTGATATTGTGTTTAGGTTCAATGGCTGTGTGTATAAAATCTAAAATAGTTTTTAAGTTTTGTAATCTTGATGAGAACAATTTCTATAATTTAAATGGCATAAAAGGTTCATTGGTAGGTGCACCTCTTTTCAGAACTAAGGGTAGAATAGAAACTTGCAATGTGGAATTTAAGGACAAAAAAGACCTTAGTATATTATCGATGGAAAATCGAGCACGGAATGAGACAATAGGAATAACTATCAAAAAAATCATATGCTTCCACATATATCTACGAACTCATTGCTTATTTAAGTCAAAATTTCAAATCTACTTCTAATAGCTGAAAATTTTAAAATTAATGAATACCAAAGTGGACATATTTTAGAGGTAAAGCAATAATTGTACATTAAGAAACACAATTTCGTCATTGTGTAAATCCAAATTTGTATGCTTAAATTGTATAAAGGTTAGGATATTAGCAATGAAGAACATAATAATAATGACATAATTAATTTGTGAAAGCTAGTACATGGTATAGAGTAGAAGTAGCAAAAAGCTTTGTACTTTATAGGCTGAAATTTCATTGTTCTTATTGATAGATCAAAGCATGTTCGCAGATTTAAATCTTTCAATGTCCAAATTGACAAAAGAAAGTATATCGTAAGTTCATATGAAAATTAAAAAAAAATCCGAGAAACAAAATATAAAATGTTAAATATGAAAATTGAAAAAATATATTGAAAATGGGAAGATAGTTTCATAGAAAAATGCCAAAAACAAATACAAACAAACATTAAAAGTCAAAATATAAACTTTTAAAAGGAAAAAATATATATTATTCATTAAATGTTTAAAAAAAAGCCAAATACAGATTGGAAACTGGTATTTTCATTGTAAAAAAGCAGAAATTTAACATTTTCTTTAAAAACTCCAATATATAAAACCATATAACATTTAAAATTTGAATTCAGTTTGCAAAATTTTAAAGAACATATAAGCTTTTAAATCATCATTTACACTTTAAAATACATATTAAATATAGAATACAAATTTGATAAATACACGTAATACAAATTTAGGGTAAACAAACTTAAAACAACAACCGAGAGGTCTAATCCAAAATAAAGAAACAAATTAATCCGCGATAAACATAAATCAAAAAATTAAAATTCTAAAAGTCGTTTGAAAAAACTCAATGCTTATACACACTTAAATTAAATTCTTGTTACAATAAAATATTCTAAACTAATAACATGTGTACATATATCTTAGTACAAAATAAATGCACACATATATCTGAGAAGTCGTTGCTGATTTAAGTTAAATTTTCAACTCTCCTCCAAAAAGTTTAAAATTTTAGAATTGAAAACACTAGAGCAAAAATAATAATTGTAAACCTGCAAACACATACTTTGTCGTGTACATGCAACATTTTATGGCCTCAATTATATAAAGGTTAGGTGCGTGGCAATGAAGAACATCAGAGAAAATGACATAATTTATTTATGAAAGCTAATACTTAGTATTGAACAGAAGCAACAAAAGTTATGTACTTCGGTTGCCAAATTTATGTACTTCAAGCGGTAAAAAAAAACATGTTCGCAGATTTAAATCATTCATTGTCCAAATTGACAAAATAAAGCGTACTATAAGTTCCATATATTTGAGTTTGACAAATAAATAAAAAGATGAGAAACTAATTTTAAAAAGTTAAATCTGAAATGTTTAAAAGAAAAAATTTGGAACCTTCATAACCTTTATAAACGTAGTTTTACTCTAAACTTTCATAACTTGAATAACAATGACAGAAAGAATTATATTTGAAAACGATGACTTCGCATCATACTTTCCTACCTAATGAAAAATGCCGAACACAGTACGAAAGCCAACCTTTTTATTTGAAAGCTCCTAATTTAACATTTCAAAGCTTTATAAAACCATATTGATTAATAAATCTTTGATATAGATGGTCTTGGTTACAAATTTATTTGGCCAACAAATTGTTGAAAGTATGTATTGCAGAGTGAACCACTTTTTTGTTAGACACTTCACACTAAAGGCAAGAAGAAATAAAGATATAATCGAATGCTAGCACCTAAATCATACATCTGAGATAGTGCCCCCTAATTACATTCAATTTTCAACTAAATGATAGTCAACTTCAGCTATTAGCTACATCGTAGTTAAAACAGTATAATCTCTAAAATGGACCCTTTTATTTTCTCTATGTGTTCATTACGAAAACAAATGTAAAGAATAATACATTTCCCGTAGGTCCTATCAATGGTAAGAAATAGCATCGTCGGAGTTCCAGATTCGATGGGGATTTACGACGCTGTTTGGAACAACGTGAAGTTCAGTTTTGGGTATCTCAGGAAAATTAGGCGGCATGAAATTGGAGTTAGGGTTAGAAAAGATGAAGCCGGAATTTCATATTCGAAGGGATTGAGGACGCTATTAGGAGGAATGGTCAAGGTCGATAGTGGGTATATTCGGCCAATTATGCGGCACGATTCAACATGTATAACTCAAATTAGGGATAGCGAATAATTAGGATTAGGTAGAAGAGAACAATTTTAGAAATGAATTTGTTAGAATCAGGAGAAAAAATATATTTGGAATTGAGAAAACGCACGACTGCTGAGCATAAATTAGGGTTCGTTTTCAAATTTTCTACCAAATGCAAGGAGGCCTGTCAGCTATTGAAGTCAAACCCAGTAATAATTGTATAGTATAGATATATAATATAGATTTGGAGACTGCTCGCTTGTCAAAATTCAAGTGGGCTTGTGTGCTCTTGAAATCCAACTCACTGATCATAATATAGTATAGATTCATGTAATTATATGTATATTATATTATATATACAAGTATACAAATACATACATACACACACATACATAAATAACAACATATATATACACAAATACATGCATACATATATAATCCCATAGTATGTTGATTACCTAGCTAACAGAGGGCAAGCTAAAAGCTATGAACCCAAACTAAACAAAGTGGCCTTGATAGTCGTTGTTTGGAACATTTGGAAGGAGCGGAATAATAGTATTTTTCAACGAGCAGAAAAACCGATGAAGTTAGTAAATTAGCCACGATGGATATGATATTGGTAGTGAAAAGAATTAAAGGAAGATTACTTACCAGCTGCTCGGGACAAGCAGAAGTCGCAATTGTAGTAATATATCGGTACGAGCATTGATAATTCCCGAGAAGGAGGAGAGGGAATTGGCAGGTTTGGAAACTGGTAGTATATCTCAATTGTGAAGTAAAAGTTAATTTATGTAATCTTTTTTAGTTGTATTGCGGCTCTCGCTCGATCATTCACATCGGCTGAAAAGCCTTAATAAAGTTTACCCACCTTCAAAACAAAATCAAAAACAACCCTAGTATAGTAGACCTTATTATATTATGTACTATCAATCCCATTTATTAGTCATTGAGCATGTGATGTTCAAGACAATGCGATATGCTAAATATAATTTATTTAGTTAAATCAATTATCTAAACAAAATTATAATGTCATTAATTTATTTTTCAGTTAATTATATTTAATACAAAAGTCAAATCAAAATCATTTAGTAAAACATTAAGTATGATGTAATGTTAACAATATTATTTATAATTTGGAAAGAAAAATTTTCATGATAAAATTATAAAGATCTGGTGCATAATGAATTAAAATGAATTAAAAGGAAAAAATACAATGATGTCTAATGCACTGCTATGAGGGCAAAGAAGATACACTAAATACACCAAATCTACCATATTCGATAAATATGTCATCGACCTCCTCCAGTACTACTGCCTTCCCTATCATCTACATCATTATCCTCATCACCCCCACCTCTTATGCTTAGCAAATCTATTGCGTGCCTCAAGTAGTCCATTTGAGATTGCATCCATCTTCCATAATTAATATACTACTACAACATTAAATATGCTGCATCCCATAATCTTAAGGCAATCACATGTACATGGATTTACATAAATCAATAATATGTGGAATGGTGCTCTGGTAGGATATGAGATCACTTGAAGTTCCTTGAGAGATGATTAGAACTCATTAGCTAGGGCTTGTATTATATGTTTGTTTTTTACTCATGTATCCATTGATGTGAATTATCAACATGTAACACCCGCGCCCGATACTCATGTCATTGGAGGGAGTTTATAGTCCAAATGCAGAGAGATGAGACGCGATAAGTGAGCTCCATCATGCACATTTCCTTATACTAACGCAGATACATGATAATAACACTAGAAATACTCAACGATACATACCTCATTTTGATACAAAGAACTAGTACACGAAGTTTCCTAGAACATAACAATATAGATACAATAACATAATAAACTTTGCCCATCCACGTATAACAATAATATATATAATTTAACAATAGTCATGACCGCGAGTACATAACAAAATAAAAGATGTTATGTCTGCATACTACTACAAAAGTAATATATATATATATATATATATATATATATATATATATATATATATATATATATATATATATATATATATATATATATATATATATTTGTGTGTGTGTGTGTAAGAATATGTTTATAAACATATACTTGTTCAAACACTTACGTAAGACAATACCGTACTAAAAAAATATTCAATGGATGCCTCCTACAAGTCCTATAAAAAGATCCCAAAAAGATCCACATGCAAATCTAACGTACAAGCTTACCCATGAACTATTGTAAAAAGATAATAAAACTCGGTTTTAGCTATATCTAGTTGTAAGAGAAATAATATCCAAGTATCATAACTGGAAATAATAGGTGTATAAGGGTGGATGTCACACAACACGGTAAATATCCAGTATATCAATGATTGCACCCATGTTATAACTCCCACGTCGTGACACTAATTTTCACAGTGACACATATTAATTCTTCTAAACAATTGAGTTTCATGCCTATTCCATTATTATTAATTTCATATTTATTAGGGAATTAAGTTATTCTAAATTTCAATCATTTTTTTTGCTACGTTCACCCTAGGTTATTGATTAGCCTATTATCAGAAGTTGACTAGCTCGTTTAAGGTATTGACTACCTCTAAAACTCAGATATGTGAGCTTTCTTACACAGTCTATTTGTTTCACAAATAAATCCTCATCTCGCTGCTATCCTTACTTCCATCATCATGGTCGTCCTCTTCATCCAAACCTTGTTGTTTGCCCAAGCAATTGACTTTTTGAGTAATGACAATATGATCAACTTGTCATGACCTGAGGAGCTACCCCAACGTCAATAGCTAGGATAAAATACTAGCATATCTAGTACATAACATAGCACTCAACAAATATTAATTACATACATAACTCTCACCTCCAGTAACCCCCTCTCGTTACAGCTCCTACCTATATGACATTAAGGGTTTTATTTATTTTACAGGTGAGAGTAAATACATTAATAAAGCCAACTTATAAAACACAATATAGTCTTACACATCATCACATTTATGCACCATAAAAGCATAAGCACCCAAATCATGTAATTAATTAATACTTTATATAACTATCAACAAGTAACAAAATATCACACACAATGTTGTATCGAATTTGAAGTTAGCATACCATGCTTATCTAAATGAAAAAGTTAATTTGAAATTTAGTACGTTTAGTATCAAATTTTTTTACTTCTTAGAAAGTATAGGTAGTGCTTAGACTAAAAATGAATTTTTGGTTTTTTGTTTTCAAATATATATGTCACACATGAGAGGAGTGAAGCGATGACAGAGGTGATGGAAGGAAAATGAAGGGGATGGAAAGAAGATGGAATGATGAATTGTTTCTCGTGCTTTTATTATTTTTCAAAACACGAAAAATAAGAAAAAATTGTTTTCTATTTTGTATGTTAATTTCGTTTTCTAAATTGGTCGTTTTCGAAAATATACATGTTCTCACGCATTTTGTATGGATGAAAACCCAAAACTAAAAATGGCAAACCAAACACAACCTCAAATTTCTTAAACAAAGAAATACATTTTTTACAACAACAGTCCTTTCTCTTTTTGATTACAAAATCGACTTAAATTTTGCAAATATACGTTATTTATTTATTTTCCATGAAATAATAAAATATGAAAATATCAAACTCCATTTTTTATACATTTCAGTATTGTTCCTGAACGAACTTCATCTCAAATATCAAAGATATACGAAAATATCTCAAAACATTACTGATATGTGAAAAGAGAATTTTATTCTTCTCAAGATAAATGATATATATATATATATATATATCATTTAAATATTCCCAAGATAAAAGATATATGAAAATATCATTTAAATATATTCTTGAAATATCGATAATTAATTGTTCCATAAAATTCAAAAAACTTCTTGAAATAACTATTAATTAAAGGAAAAGAGATATAATTTATTTAAATATATATGTATTTATATTCGACTGTCCCCTCACCACCTATATATAAACATACTATTATTTAAAGCGGTCTATTTAAAATTAAATAAAACTAAAAATAGACTTAATTTCTTTTTTCAAATAATTCATTTAGATACTTTATGTAGTTCTTGATGGAGTAAGGAGTATGCCACAGGGGCAATTAATGTAATTCATTACATATACCTAACTTCATAACTATTCTTATTCATAATAAAGGTGTTTGATTTCTATAATATACTTTATTATATTATGAAATAATTAATTAAGTAATTGATTTAAATATATTAAATAGAAATTATTAAGTGATATGTTATGTGATAGTTATTACAATTTATTGTAATCTTAAGAAATTTATCGCATTAAAATAACATCTTATATTAAAGATTCCTAGTCAAGATTTTTCGAGATAGGTATCGATACATCATTGAGACTGGACTATGGTACGCCTTTCAAATATTACGTGGTGTACTACTCATGGCTGTTAGGGCAATAAGGGGTTATGTACTAATAATTATTAGATGACTATGGAATGACTTGCTCCAGAGTTTCCTATTATTTAATTATAACTAAGGTCAAACATAAGATCTTGAAGCAAGGATGTTATATAATTCCTTTGACTTGAGAATATTATGAAATTTCAACGGTCATACTCCAATTTGATTATAGGTAAACAATGGCATGATGCTCCATCGAGCGACTATAATTGGGTTTGAGTGTAAGCATTGGAAGTGAAATACTATTTAATAAAGAATTTGTATCCTTAGTTATAAGAGGTTAGTATCCCGCTGAACTGTAGTGAACTCAAAGTCTCTGTCCAAAGCAGTACAATTAACGTAACGACCTGCAAATTTATCACTTTGATAAATTATATTTGTATTTGAAATATTCAAATACAAGGTTTTAACACACAAATTTTAATGTTTTGAACCATATATAATGATGGTAAACTTGTTTTAGAAGTATGTTAACAAATATAGATATTTGGGGTTTTATCAGAAAATCGATGAAAATAAGCTTTTAGGAAAATTGAGATTTTCTCAATATTAACGTGCAAGGAACTGGATACATACACTTATTTATCCATATAAGTAAGAATATGTAATACAATTATTTATTTTATTTTGAAAATAAAATGTTTTATGACATCCTCAATGATGTCACCATTTTCAAATAATAGATTTTTGGATTTAAACTGAGTTTATATGATTTAATAATTATTTTAAAATCTAATAAGGCCATTTTTAATTATTTAATAATAGTAGAAATATTATTTTCAAACTTTGTTTACAAATATATAGTGTACGGAACTGGATTCACTATGGTTTGATGAGCGGAACTTGTAATCCAATGTTGCACCATTGGTTGTCACATATGACATATATATGCACACATACATGTCATAACACACATATAAACATAAATATACATATGAGAAGTTACCATATGCATTTACTAATTACATAAGATAAAAAATTAGAAGATATCATGATATTTTCATAGCAAAGTCATAAGCACATGCATGATGTGATGGTGGTGATGGAAGGGGGTATGGGCCAATCAACTGTAGGGGGTGGGCTAGGGGTAAAATGGTAATTTTGCATTTAGATATTTTTAAACATTTTTTTTTCTATAAATACATGCCTCCTCCTCTCATAATTTTCACACCTTCCTTCTCTTTCTTTCTTTAGTTCTTCATCTTCTTCATCCGATTCATTAATGGCTTCCAAGCCTTGAAAAAAAGTTAACAAAGTTATGAAAAAGTAATGTCAAAAATGTATACATATAAGCTATGTTGCTACCACCTCCAAAACCAAGTCAAAACACTCTCTACCTTCTTATGTACCACGGCCACCCTGAATCACCACTTAGGACCGAGCATCCACCCTCTTTAGAGTAGGTCTTGCACTTCTAAAGGGAACTAAGGTTGATTCCATAAGCTCCAGTAAGATAGTAGCGGAATTATAATAAATTATAGTAAATCTAGAGACCAATAAAGGTAAGAAACTTAACTATTTTTATTCTAAATTATAGGATGATATGATATGTTTGATATAATGTTTTTGTAACACTCCATATTTTTGGCAACATTATTTAGGATATTTAATTAGCTATATTAAATAAAATAATGGTTGATTAGGGGATTGAGATTTGAGTTATAATTAAGGGGTAGCAATGCCATTTAAACTATGAATTAAAAAAAGAGTTTAAAATGAAATATAGGAGGGGTAAAAGAGGAAATATGCCATTCCTATATCTATATCCCTTAGATGTGTATGCTCCTATATGTTCATTTTCATTTGTTCAAAATTTTAAAAGCTAAAACCACCATTAACAAGAGAAAGAGAAAGAAAGAGAAAGAGGAAGCTTAATCAACATCAAATTCATTCAAATCTCATCTCTTTAATCTCTAAAGCTATTGTGAATAATGTTTACATCTCATATTTTTTTGTTTTCAGTTTTAAGATGAAATGAGAAGTGTTTTGCATTGATTTTCCAGGTTTTTTAATGAAGGATTAATTATATATACTTGTTGATGATTTATGCTTGTTCATATTGATTTTATGACATGTTTTGATATGAAAACCCTAATAAATTCCCAAATGCCTTGCGGATTTTTAAGAAGATTAGAAATATTATTTTGGAAATGGGTTTCAATTTTCTAATTTTTTTTGGAATTAATATGAATTTTCTAGTGAAGAAAATGTTATTTTGGGTTATAATTATTTACGATTAAATAATAATTGGTTAGGGTCTGAAATTTATATATGTTAGAAAACATATAAAATAAGATTTTTAGGAATTTTTGTAGAATTTTCCTAAGTGTTTTGATGGATATATAAAATTATTTAAGATATGGGACTTAAATATTTTATATATTCATAGAAGGAGAAAGGGCTTTTTGTAAATAAATTCAATTTATTAATTTTGGGCAGTACTTTAGAAAAGAAAAACTTGCAACCAATCACAATTTGACAAATAAGGTAGGTTAGGTACAAAAAAATAGTTTAAAAGGACAAATAAACATCTTTTTCACTATTTCAATGCTTTCGGCACCAGGTTCCGCCTCATTACCATCACCTCCATCTTTGTCGAAACTAATGCATAAGGTATCAGTTAACTGGTACGTAGTGAATTGGATATAGGCGGAAGGTATAGAGTCGAAACTAGGGGTTCCAAAGGGGTTGAGGCACTACTTTGCTTTTACAATGAAAATGTGCCTGCTTGCTTTCCACTAAGTAGCTTTCGACTAGGTTAGCTTTCGACCAGGTCAAATGGTTTTAAAGGAAAGGGTTTCGATTGGGTTGTGCTTTCGTTTTTAAATGACTACTTTCGACTAAGTCGAAACCTTTAGCAACCTCTTTTTACCTTTCGACCTAGAGGGTTTTGAAGGGGTTGTTTTTCTTTTTAAAAACTTGGCCACTTCTCAAATACTTTCGAAGAAATGGTTTCGAAACCATCACGACTGTATATAGGAAATGGTTTCGAAACAAATGCTTTCGAGTTAAATGATTTATCTACCCTTTTTCTTTGAATTGAAGTATAACCCAAATGGTTTCGAAAAGATAATTTTAATGGTTTCGAAAGGTGTTTCCACATGTTTTAAAATGAATCCAAGTGCTTTCAAAAGGGTTGAGTTTTGATGCTTTCGAAAGGTTTTAATGACTAATTTGAAGGGGTGGTTCCCCAGGGGTTTCAAAAGGGTTGAAAGGAATGGTTTATCCTATGTTTTCAAAAGGCAATATTTAAAGATTTTAAAGAAGGATTTCTAATGTTTTAAATCTTTCGAAGGGAAGGTTTTTCTATGCTTTCAAAAGGAAGGATTGGGCCTTTCGGTCTAGTTTAAGTAAAAGGTTTTAGTTGGTTTAAGAAATGTTACTTTCATGGGTTTTGAAGGGGCTTTTAAAGGTTTTAATAACTAGGCAATACAGCCTAAGTGTTTCAGGTTAAAAAGGGGTTTTAACTTGTTTTGGAAGGATAGTGAATCCTCATTAAAATTCATAAACACTATTTTATTTAAAGTACATATAACATGGAAAAATAGCTTAGAGTAAAGCTAAAGATGTATTTTCCTTGTATAAATATGATTTAAAAGGTTAAATCATTTTGAAAGGTTTTCAAGAAAAAAGATGAAGTGTAGTTAACCCTAAGAAAATGATTTGGACAGATAGTCCATTTTGATGCGGACGGTTAGTCCGCAATCAGCCCAGTTATCGGATAGATGGTCCATTTATTACTTGTGGACAGGTAGTTCATTAGTTACCTGTTTTTAGCATTACCGATATTACTATTACTATTATTGTTATGATAATCAATTTTTTAACCAGTTTGGTTGCAGGAAAAGATTTGCAAAAATATGTTTTGAAAAGGATATTAGTGAAGGGAAATCTATTTCGCTAAGCGGTGTGGTCTCACATAATATCAAATACCGAGATGTAACAGTATATTCGTACCAGACTTTATGTATGACTCGAAGTTTTTTCCCCTTACACTCTTAAGTGCTTAAAATTGATTAGAATAGGATGAGGGTTGAGGTTTATAGGTTTTAGTTTTGGCGAATAAAACTTTCGAAGTCGAACGAGTGGCTTACGGATAGCTAATTAGGAGTTACAATTTATTCTGTATATTTCTGCTATGTGTATTAATTCAAATGGGACTTTTTGACTCTGATCAACCAAGGGGGCATCGTTATATGTTGCTCTTGCTATATTATTGTAATGGTCATATTTGATCTTTACTGGTAAACGATATGGGATTATGTAGCTTGGATATGAATTTGTTTTGAAATGTAATTAGTAAAATGTTATTTTTGGAAATCTATGATTTTGTTCATATTCAAGTGCTTTTGATATTATAGATACCATTAGCATTAGCGTATTTTATCACCAAAAGTTAATACTATCGATGACTATAGCATCTATAGCACTTAGCTTTTAGCCTCTAGATATGGGATGTTACAACTTGGTATCAGAGCATAGGAATTAGAATAAGATTGGGGTATGGGATAACGCTATAGTAACGTACTTGTATTTACTATATATAAGTATATGCTTTATCTCCAGTCTCCTATCTTTATTAGGTTATTTATCTGTATCACATGAATATATGGATGGTAGAAGAGGAAGAGTTAACCCAGGAGAGGAGGACACTATGGGAATGCCAAGACTAATGCGAGGAGGACCCAAGGTTAGGCACAAGCAGAAAATGTGGGTGCTAGAGTCCCCAAGTGGACAAGGGAGCTATGTATCAGTTTTTTTGTGAATAAGATGCAAGCTAGAATTGCAACTGGAGTGGTAGGAGGAGATGCTGCAGGGGCAGGAGTTTCGGAAGTTCTGCTAATTAACCATTATGCTAAGATGAGCGAAGATTATGCTAAACTTGGAGGGAATCCATTTCTGGGAACGGGGGATGCCATAGAGGTGGAAAATTGGTTGTTGCACTGTGAGAGAATCTTTGCAGATTTGGGGCTTAATGATGAGCAGAAGAGGTGGCTTGCTTCGAGAAAGCTTTAGAGAGCAGCTTTGTTTTGGTGGAATTGCATGACAGTTTGTATGGATGAGAAAACCTTGACATGGACATATTTCGTTGGGAGGTACTATGAGTGGTTCATGTCTGCGATGGCACAGTCAGCTCTGATCAGAAAGTTTGTTGAATTAGAGCAGGGAGGGATGTCTGTTCTGGAGTGCTAGAAAGTTTGAGGAGTTGGCCAGATATGGGTATGCTTCAGTGGATACATTGATGAAAAGGAATGAGAAGTTTATCAGGGGGTTGAAGCCTGAGTTAGCAAGGGTTACATTACCTCGTATTAGAGATCCTTCCAATTTTTGTATTGGAGATGGCCTTAAGTCATGAAGAGATTCTTGATTCTATAGAGAAGAGTAAGCCTAAGGAGGTCCAAGTTGGGCAGGGCTAGAATAGGAAGTTCTTTTCTAAGAAAGGTGCTCAGAAGGGCGAAGCAGCTAAGAAAGGGTGGTCTATGGTTTTCTGTTTTAAGTGCGACAAGAAGGGGCATTGTGCTAATGATTGTCATGTTGGAAAGGCAAAGGAGGTAGCCGGGAAGAAGAATGTTAGGTGCTTTAATTGTGATTAGATTGGCCACTATAAGAATCAATGCAAGGAGCCGGCTAAGGATGGAAATGGCAAGGTGTATGCATTGGAGCCTGCTACTTCGAAACCAACAACTCAGGAGAAAGGAAAGGCAGTTTTGGGAGGTATGCTTTAGATTCATGGTATGTCTGTTAGCGTTCTATTTGCTGGTGCATCACATTCTTTTATATCTAGATGTTTGATATATAAGCTTAACCTAGAACCCACATATTTAGTTACTCCCTTATGGGTTATGAATCCAATAGGAGGGTATGCAACTCTAGGGTTGAGATGTGACCAGTTAGAGTTTACTTGTTAGGTCATACTTTTGTTTTCAGATTGCATGTGTTTGATTTTGTGGGTTTCGGAATTATTCTTGGTATGGATTGGTTAAGTGAGTACGATGCTAGGATATTTTGCCAGGATAGGAAAATATCACTTAGACACCCTGATTATAGTGATAGGATAGTTTATATCGTAGAAGGTTCTAGCAATGAGGTGAATGCTTTGTTGGGTGTTATGGAGATGGATGATGAGCTAAGTCGAGTTTTAATGGTTAGAGAATTCATAGATGTTTTCAAGCCTATAGTATGATTGCCACTGAAACGATCCATCGAGTTTCAAATAGACTGGTTCTCGGGAGTAGAACCAGTTGAGTAGGCCGCCAAGTATGATGACCCATATAGAGATGAGGGAGTTAAAGGTGCATTTGGTGGATTTAGAAGGCAATAGTTTTATCTGACCGAGTAGTTCGCCTTAGGGAGCAGCTGTAGTGTTTGTTAAGAAATCGAATGGATCGTTATGGTTATGTATCGATTATCATAAGTTAAATGAGAGGACGATAACGAATCGATATCCATTGTCGATAATTGACGTTTGTTCGACCAGTTAAGTGGAGCCAAAGTGTTTTTCCAGTTGGATTTGCCTACAGATTTCCATCAGCTTAGAGTAGCTGACGATATATATACCTTTGACAGCGTTTAGGACCAGATATGGATCGTACAAATGGTTAGTTATGCCGTTCGGACTGACTAATGCGCCATTCTTTGTGGATTTGATGAACCGAGTTTCTCGGGAGAAATTGGATAGGTTTGTATTGGTTTTCATAGATGATATCTTGATATACTCTATGGATTAAAGAGAGCATGAAGTTCATCTTCGAGTGGTGCTTGAGACGCTGAGGCAACATCGGCTGAAGGTGAAGTTTTCGAAGTGTCATTTCTGGAAGAAGGAAGTGATGTTTCTTGGTCATGTAGTCTTAGAGAAAGGGTTATCAATGGATCCAACTAAGATTGAAGCAGCAAATAGTTAGAAGAGACCCGAGAAAGTGACTGAGATAAAGAGTTTCCTTAGGTTGGCCGGTAATTGTCAGAGGTTCATTAAGGATTTTTCGTGGATAGCAGCACTGATGACCAAGCTATCGAGAAAAGATGTGAAGTTTGTCTTGACCAATAAGTGTAAGGAAGCATTCCAGAGTTTGAAATACTTATTGACCCGTGCACTAGTTTTGGTTGTTCCAAAAGCGAATCAGGATTTGATGGTTTATACAGATGCGTGCGGAATAGGATTAGAAGCTGTGCTAATGCAGAAAGGTAAAGTGATAGTCTATGGTTCAAGACATGTTAGACTACATAAGATTAGATATCCGACACATGATTTGGAATTGGCTGCAGTGAATTTTGCATTGAAGATGCGGAGACATTACCTTTCGGTAGAAAGGTTTGAGTTATATATAGATCATAAGTCGCTAAAGTATTAGTTCTCTCAGAAGGATTTGAACATGAGACAGTAGAGGTGGTTAGATTTTATTACCACTTGTTATTTTGGGATTGAGTACACAATAGGGAAAGGCAACAAGTGTAACATCCTGTATCTAGAGGCCAAAAGCAAAGCGCTATGGATGCTGCAGTCATCCACAATATTAACTTCTTATGCCAAAATACGGTAATGTTAATGATATCCATGATATCAAAAGCACTTGAATATGAACAAAATCACATATTTCCAAAAAATAATAATTTTCAGTGATTACGTTTCAAATAATACCATATCCAAGTTACAAAAATCCCCAAACGTATCCCATACATTGATCAAATATAATTTACAACAATACGCCAAGAGCGACATATAAAGATGCACCCTTAGATGATTAAAGAAATGTAGGCATAACTATCTTAAGACACAGCGGAAACAATTTAAAACAAAATTCCTAAATTAGCCAT
This sequence comes from Allium cepa, assembly GCA_030765085.1. NCBI lineage: Eukaryota > Viridiplantae > Streptophyta > Magnoliopsida > Asparagales > Amaryllidaceae > Allium > Allium cepa. The sequence continues at coordinate 1,030,239,775 of CM060929.1, forward strand.
CCATCGGCCACCTGCTCGTCTTCGGATGCTTTATTCGCAAAATCTACTAAAACCTGACAATCTAAACCCTCAGCCTGCTCAAATCAAATTTTGAGCACCCGAGAGTTTAAGGGGAAACAAGAACTTCGAGTCAGACATAAAGCCTGGTATAAATAATTTCCATTAAATCTATGTTTACTGATATATAGTGAGACAACGCCGCTTAGCGGAACGGGTTTCCCCCCACTAATATCTCTTTTCAAAATATATATTTTGCAAATTCTTTCCTACAACCAAACTAGTTAATTCACTGATTATAATAATATAGCAATATCCCTTATGCTAAAATAGGAAATAAAATAGAATATCTATCTAAAATCTGAACTATCTGTTCTTTACTGGACTATCTTTCCTAAATTCTGAGCTAACTGCTCTATTTTGGAATATCTGTCTTAAAACTGATTATACCAAAATAGTAATATCTTTTATGCTAGATATTGTTCTATCTGCCCAAAACAGGGAAAAAGGGTGGACTAACTGTTCTTAAAAAGTAGCAAGGCCCACTATGCTAATTAATGAACTACATATCAGAGCTAGCTGCTCTTTTCTAGATTAACTGTCCTATGGGCTGACTACCCTCAAAATGGACTGACTGTCCAAATTTAAATAAGCTAACTGCCCAAATATTCTTTTGGGTTAACTACCCTTCAAAATATCTGGGCTAACTGCCCTTCAAATTTTCTTTGAAAACCTTTTGAAAATGATTTAGTCCGTTAAATCATATATATGCAAGGAAAGTATATCTTTAGCTTTACTCTAAGCAATTTTTGCTACGTTATATATACTTTACTCAAAATAATGTTGATGATGTTCAATAAGGATATCTATTGCTTTAAAATAAACTAAAGTCCTTTATAACTTAAAACACTCAGGCTATCTGCCTTTAGTCATTTTGTTTGAAATCTTTGTTTCAAACCTGTAAACAATTTTCGAAAACATAGAAGGTAACTCCATCAAAACCATTAATAAAACCCTTCAAAAGCATTGAAGGTAACTCCTTCATATCCTTTAATAAAACTTTCGAAATCGTTGAAGGTAACTTCTTCAAACCCTTTTGAAAAGCCTTCCTTTTACAAGCTTTAAAACATATGACATCGGACTTTTAAAAACTTTAAACCTTAGCCTTTCGTAAATATTGAAAAACATACCTTTCGACCTTGTCGAAAGGTCCCACCTTTCGACTTTGTCAGAAGGTTTCTTTTCAACCTAGTCGAAAGGTTTCACTTTCGACTTTGTCGAAAGCCTGGGGTACCCCTTATAAAATCATTTATAAACCTTTCAAAAGTAATGAAACTCAAAACCTTTCGAAAACATTGGGTTCAATTTAAAACAAGCGGATATCTTTCGAAACCATTCAAAGTTAACTACTTTGAAACCTTTAAAATGTTTCGACTTAAAACATTTGGATTATGCCTTCAAGTAGAGCAAAAGGATCACAAAAACATTGGAGTGGAAAGCAACTGCTTCGAAACCTTTTTACAAAACCTTTCAAAAACAATGAAGTGTTGGTGTTGGAACCAACCCTTCGAAATAAATGGGGAGAGGCGACAAGTTTTCTAAAAAAAGATAACATTTGACTCCATCTGTGTCAAAAGGTTTGGATGTGGCAACTATACTTTCAACCTTGTCGAAAGCTATACCTTTCGACTTTGTTGAAAAATTTCAATTAAAATAAGGAAGCAAACCAATTGAAACCTTTTTCTTTTAAACCATTTGACAATGTCAAAAGCTAGCTAGTGATTTTCTTTAAACCCAAAAAATCTTCATCTCCTTCAAAAGCTCTAACCTTTCATCCTTAAACCTTTCGACTTCATACAATTCACTGCGTACCAGTTGCTTGATACCATGTGCATTGTTATTTGACATAGTCAAAAGGCTTGATACTTTTCAACCTTGTCGGAAGGTATAGAATGAAGGGGAAAGCTCTTGCTGAAAGAGTTGAAGTAGTAGAAAACTATTTATTTGTACTTTAAAATAGTTCATTTAATAGGGTTTTTATCATAAAACATGTCAAAAACTCTATATGAACATATAAATCGTTAACATGTATATATAATCATTTTATCATTCGAAAACATGACAAATCTTTACAAAATCATTTGGATTTAATCATAAAACCGAAACCATAAAAAATTTAGAGATGTAAACATTATTCACCTTTTCTTTAGAGATTAAGGAGCTTGAGATTTGAATGAGTTTTATTTGAATTTATTTTCCTTAAACTTTTCAGTAGTTTCCTTTTCTTCTTTCTTTGTTAATGGTGGCCATCCTCACTTTAGAAAATTTTGAAATGAAAAAAATGTGTACAAAGATATACCGCCTAGGGAAGATAATATAGGAATGACCTCCTTCCCATAATATCCCTCCTCTAATTCATTTTAAACCCTTTTTTTTTTTTTTTGGCAAGGCCGACGGGGTTAGATGGTCCCCGACCATTTTATTGCGACACCATAGAGCAACTACAAACACGAAAGAAAAACAGAGGGGAACAAAGTGCCACAAACACAACGAGAGACAAACACCCAAAAAAGAAAACCCAAAAACAGGAAAAAAGAAACAAAAAACAACAAAACACCAAGGGGACTTAAGTAGAAAAACTCAATAGAATTCCAGGGTCAAAGGGGAACCGCAGCAAACTCAAGTCACGTTTAATTAGTTGCAAGATCCATTGCATAAGCAGAGAACTTGTCTTCGATTTGACAGGATCAAAGACCTTGACATTACGTTCAGTCCAGACCGCCATGATAAAACTCTTCAATACAACAGTAGATAGTTTCTTCATCACTTGATTACACCCCGTGCTAGCATAGATATGGTTCCATTCATCCAAATAATGATAAGCAGCATTACCAATACCTAACTTTATCTTAACATCATTGCATAAAACTCTGATAACCGGGAAAACAATGAACAAGTGCTCAACTGTTTCAGGGTGGACAGTACAGAAAGTGCAGTAGATATTAACATTAAGATTATTGATGAGGCTCCAGTCAAATCTGACATAATCCGCAGCTTTGAATGTCAAAGCAAGATTTAATTTGGTATCAAGATTCATTTTAAACCCTTCATTTAATTTATTAGTTAAAAGCATGGCTACCTTAATTAAATCAAATCTTAATCCCCTTATCAACACATTATTTTATTTAGTTTATCTAACTAAAACTCCTAAATAATGTTATCAAAAATATGAGGTGTTATAGACTACCTCCTTAAAAATTTCATCCTTGAAATCACAATAAGGCTCCAAACAAACAAGAAGGTAAAACATACCATCAAAACAAGTCAGGATAAGTATCTTTAATCCTTCTCTTAACCCCTAAGAACAGTGTCTGTTATCGTCACTCCACTGGACTTTGACTAATCCGACCGTCTTGGTTTTAAGCCTCTTTTCATCTCTCGCAAAAATGCAAACCGGCTTCCTCACTATGGTCAAGTCCAGTTCTACCCCTAAATCATCTAGCACCATCGGTGCAATAACAGTCTTCGGGCCTCTAAAACACTTTCTAAGATGATAAATATGAAAAAAATTCATGGACACCTGCCAAACTGACGAGCTTTCCAATCCTCTCAAGAATAGGAAAAGGTCCAACAAACCTAGGAGATAACTTCCCCGATTTTCCGAATCTAATTACACCCTTCATTGGTGATACTTTGACGAAAACTTGGTACCCAACCGAGAACTCCAAATCTTTCCATCTTTTATCAGCATAACTCTTCTGCCTAGAATGAGCCTCCTACATCCTAGCCCGGATGACCTCAATTTTTTCTACAGCCTCTCTAACCAAATTTGGACCAAGAATCATCCTATTCCCTCTCTCCGACCAACAAACGGGAGATTTACATGGCCTCCCATACAAAGCTTCAAACGGTGCCTTCCCAGTACTCGTCTGATAACTCTTATTATACAAAAACTTGACTAGATGCAGATGGTCCTCCCATGATTCCCTAAAATCCAGAACACGGGCTCTTAACAAATCTTCCAAGATTTTTTTATCTCTTTCCGTTTTCCTATCTATCTACAGATGGTAAGCGGTACTTATCATAAGCTTGGTTCCCAAAACTTCCAACAGACTTTTCCAAAACTTGCTAGTGAACAAGGAATCTGTATCACTAACTATACAGCTAGGAACCCCATGCGGTCTAACCATATTCTTCATGAACAACCTCGCTAAAACGGGTGCCATTTTGGTTGACCTAACTGGAATGAAATGGGAAATGTTGGTCAATCTGTCCGCTATAACCCATATAATTTCATTTTCTCTGTTCGGCCTTGGCAACCCGTCTACGAAATCCATAGAAATAGTAACTCACTTCCATACTGGAATATCTAACGGCTGAAGCAAACCACTTGGCTTCTGGTGTTTGGCTTTTGCCTATTGGCAATTGATGCACTGCCTTACATACAAAGTAATACCTTGCTTCATTCCTTCCCAGAAGAAACTCTCTTCATATCCTGATACATCTTGGTACCTCCGGGATGTATATTGAACTTCGAATGATGGCATTCATCCAAAACTTCCTTTCTTATGTTTCCTACACTCGAAACACATAATCTTCCTTTCTTTCTCAACCACTCATTCTGGTCAAGACTGAAATCTTTCAAGTCATCGCTCTTTGTTCTTTCTTTTAGCTTGCTGATCCGTTTAGCTAATACCAGATCCTCTATCTGCTTAGAAACAATCCGTTCGATTAACACAGGTCAGACTTCCAAACAAGACAATACAACTGTATTTCCACTAGGCCCGGCTTCGGATCTCCACTGCACTCAGCAATCTAATAATGCTTCTAAATTATTCCACTCAGCTATCATAGCTAACACTACATTCTGATGTTTCCTGCTAAGTGCATCTGCAACCTTGTTTCCTTTCCCTAGTGTGTACTCAATCCTAAAATCATAAGCGGCTATCTCTATTGTCTCATGTCCAGGTCCTTCTGAGATAACAAATAATTCAAAGACTTATGATCTGTACAGAGCTCAAACCTTTCACCCAAAGGGTAATGTCTCCAAACCTTCAAAGCAAAAATCACCGCAGCCAACTCTAAATCATGCATTGGATATCTGACCTCATGCGGTCTAGGCTGTCTAGAAGCATAGGCAATCACTTTACCTCTCTGCAATAGCACAGCTCTTAATCCTGTTCCACAAGTATCGATATAAACCACCAAATCCCGATTCCCTTCTGTAATAACCAACACCGGTGCATGGTTCAATAAGCATTTCAAACTATGGAATGCCTCCTCACACTTATCGGTCTATACAAACTTCATATCCTTCCTCATGGGCCTGGTCATCTGTGCCGCTAGCCAAGAAAATCCTTAATGATTCTCCAATAATAACTAGCAAACCCTAGAAAACTTTTAATCTCGGTAACTATCTCGGGTCTCTTCCAACTATTCACTGCCTCGATCTTAGTCGAATTTATTGATAATCCTTCTTCTGAGATTACATGACCAAGAAACTTCACCTCCTTCTTCCAGAAGTGACACTTCAAAAATTTCGCTTTCAGCTGATGCTGCCTCAACATCTCAAGCACCACTCTAAGATGAACTTCATGCTCTCTTTCATCCTTTGAGTAAATCAATATCATCTTGAAAACTAGTACGAACCTATCATGTGCTCTCAGAAACTCCAGTTCATCAAATCCACAAAGAAAGCTTCGTTAGTCCGAATGGGATGACTAACCATTCGTTCGATCCATATATGGCCCTGAATGCTGTCAAAGGTATACTATCCTTTGCTACTCTGAGGTGATGGAAACCCGTTGCCAAATCCAACTAAGAAAATATCTTTTCTCCACTTAAACGGTCGAACAAATCATCAATTCTGGGCAATGGATATCGATTCTTTATCGTCCTCTCATTCAACTTGCGATAATTGATACATAGCCTCAACGATCCATCCAGCTTCTTAACAAACACTGCTGCTGCACCCCATGGCGAATTGCTTGGCCTGACAAAACTCTTGCCTTCTAAATCCACCAACTGCACCTTCAAATCCCTCATCTCTGAAGGGGTCATCCTACTTGGCGGTCTACTTACTGGTTCTGCTCTTGGAACCAAATCTATCTAAAACTCTATCGCCCGCTTCGGTGGCTATCTAACTACAGGCTCAAACACATCTGCAAATTCTCTAACCACGAAAACTCGACTTAACTCATCATTTGAATCCAAAGCACCCAACAAAGCAAACACTGTACCTCTAGAACCTTCTACGGTGAAAACAATCCGATCGCTGCTATTCGGATGTCTAGGAGATATTTTCCTACCTCGAAAAAATATCTTAACATCATACTCACTTAACCAATCCATACCTAGGATGATCTCGAACACCACAAACCAAACGCATTTAAACTGCACACAAATGTATGACCTAACAGGTCAAACTGGTCATACCTCCACCATAGAGTTGCATACCCTCCTATTGGATTCTTAACCCGTAAGGAAGTAACTAAATATGTGGGTTTAAGGTTAAGCTTATCTATCAAACATCTAGATATAAAAGAATACGATGCACCGGTTAAATAAAACGCTAACAGACATACCATGAATCTGAAGCGTTCCTCCCAAAACTGCCTCCCCCTTCTCCTGGGCTGTTGGCTTAGAAGCCGCAGGCTCTAATGCATACACCTTTCCCTTACCATATCTAATGAGCTCCTTGCACTGATTCTTATAATGGCCAATTTGGTCATAGTTGAAAGACATGACATTCTTCCCCTTAGCCACATCCTTCGCTTTCCTGAGCGACAATCATTAGCAAAGTGCCATTTATTGTCGCATTTATAGCAGACAACTTCGGACTTCTCTTTCTTTGTTGCTCCACCCTTTTAAGCACCTTTCTTGGGAAAGAACTTCCTCTTTTGGCTTTGCCCAACCTGGACCCCTTTTGCCTTGCTCTTCTCCAAAGACTCAAGGACTTCTTCCTGCCTTAAAACCATCTCTACCATAATATTAGAAGGATCTCTAAGATGAGACAGCGTAACACTAGCTAATTTTGGCTTTAATCCTCTGATAAACTTCTCATTCTGCTTCAACACGATATCCACTGAAGCGTACCCATACCGGGCCAACTTCTCGAACTTCCTAGCATACTCAGCAATAGACATCTCACCCAGCACTAGCTCAGCAAATAGCCTAATCAAAGCTGACTACGCCATCACAGACAAAAACCTCTTCTAAAATCTCCTCTTGAAATCCTCCCAGGTTACTGTCTTCTCATCGACTGTTGCTGTTACACTTTTCCACCAGAACAATGTGGCTCCCTAAAGCTGCCCGAATGCCAACATCCTCTTATGCTCAACATTGAGCCCAAGATCTGTAAAAATCCTTTCGTAGTGCAACAACCAATTCTCAAATCCAATAGCTTCCTCCATTCCCATAAACGGCTTTCCTCCTAGCTTCGCGTAATCGCCGGTAATCTTGGCAAAATGATTAACTACCGGAACTTCTGGAACCCTTGCTTTTGCAGCATTTCCTCCTAACTCTCGGGCTGCAACTCCTGCCTGCATCATATTCCTGAAATACTAATACATGGCTTCCATTCTGACCTACAGGGCTTTAGCACCAACATTCTCCGCCTGACCTTGACCGCTTCCTGCATTAGGTCCGGCATTCCTTTCGGTGCTTTCACTACTTTGGTTAACTCTATTTCTTCTACCATCCATATCTATATTCAAACCTTATGAGATACATAAAGATAACCTAATCAAAGATAGATTAAGGGAGATAAAGTGCATATTTATATATAGAAAATACAAGTACGTTATTATAGCATTAACCCAACCCCAAATCTTACTCTAATTTCTTTGAAATTTTGTTCTCAAAACCAATTTTTAGTAAAAAATTCACAAACCTATGCTCTACCAAGTTTTAACATCCCATATTTGGAGGCCAAAAGCTAAGCACTATGGATGCTGTAGTCATTCACGGTATTAACTTTTGGTCATGAAATACGATAATGTTAATGGTATCCATAATAACAGAAGCATTTGAATATGAACAGAATCACAGATTTTCAAAAAACAATAAGTTTTAGTGATTGCATTTCAAGTAATTTCATATCAAAGTTACAAAAATCCCCAAAGGTATCTTAGGCTTTGATCAAATATAATTTACATCAATATGCCAAAAGCGACATATGAAGATGCCCCTTTGGATAATCAAAGCAATATAGACATAACTGTCTTAATACACAGGGGAAAAAATTTAAAATAGAATTCCTAAATTAGCTATCTATCAGTCATCTACTCGTTTTTGGATGCTTTATTCGCCAAAATCTGCTAAAACCTGAAAACCTAAAACCTCAGCCTATTCAAATCAAATTTTGAGCACTCGAGAGTTTAAGGGGAAACAAAAACTTCGAGTCAGACATAAAGCCTGGTATGAATAATTTCTATTACATCTCTGTTTACTAATATATAGTTAGACCACGCCGCTTAGCAGAACGGGTTAATCCACTGATTATAATAATAATATAGCAATATTCGTTATGCAAACACAAAAAATAAAATAGATTATCTATCTAAAATCTGAACTATCTGTTGTTTACGGGACCGTATATCCTAAATTTTAAGCTAACTGCTCTGTTTTGGACTATCTGTCCTAAAACAGATTATACCAAAATAATAATATCTTTTTTGGTAGATAACGGTCTATCTACTCAAAACAGGTAAAAAGGGTGGACTAACTATCCTCAAAAAATAGCAAGGTCCGCTATGCTAATAGATGAACTAACCGTTCATATTAGAGCTAACTGCTCTTTTCTGGACTAACTGTTCTATAGGCTGGCTGCCCTCAAAATGGATTGACTGTCCGAATTTAAATGAGGTAATTGCTCGAATTTTCTTTTGGGTTGACTACCCTTCAAATTATCTGGGCTGACTTCCCTTTAAATTTTCCTTGAAAACCTTTTCAAAATGATTTAGTCGGTCAAATCAAATATATGCAAGGAAAATATATCTATAGCTTTACTCCAAGCAATTTTTGCCATGTTATATGTACTTTACTCAAAATAAAGTTGATGATGTTCAATAAGGATTATCTATTCGTTTGAAATAAGTTAAAGTCCTTTATAACTTAATACACTTAGGCTATTTGCCTAGTCATTCTATTGAAAACCTTTGTTTCAAACCTTTAAATATCCTTTCAAAAACATAGAAGGCAACTCTTTCAATACCATTGATAGAACCCTTCGAAAGCATTGAAGGTAACTCCTTCATATCCATTAATAAACCTTTCGAAACTATTAAAGGTAACTCCTTCAAAACCTTTTAAAAAGCCTTCCTTTTACAAGCTTAAAACATATAACATCTCCCTTTTAAAATCTTTAAACCTTAGCCTTTCAAAAACATTAAAAACCATACCTTTGACCTTGTCGAAAGGTCCCACCTTTCCACCTTGTCAAAAGGTTTCTTTTCGACCTAGTCGAAAGGTTTCACCTTTCGTCTTTGCCGAAAACCTAGGGTACCTCCCCTATAAAATCGTTTATAAACCTTTCAAAAGAAATGAAACTCAAAACCTTTCAAAGACATTGGGTTCAATTTAAAACAAGTAGAAAACTTACGAAACCATTCAAAGTTAACTACTTTGAAACCTTTAAAAAGTTTTGGCTTAAAACATTTGGATTATGCCTTTATGTTGGAAAAAAGGATCAAAAAAAATTGGAGTCGAAAGCAACTGCTTCGAAACCATTATACAAAACCTTTTGAAAACAATGAAATGTTGGTGTTGGAACCCACCCGTCAAAATCAATGGAGAGAGGCAACAAGTTTTATAAAACAAAAGATAACCTTTGACTACATCTGTGTCGAAAGGTTTAGAAGTGGAAACTGTAGTTTCAATCTTGTCGATTGCTATACCTTTCGACTTTGTCAAAAGTTTCAATTGAAAAAAGAAAGCAAACCAATCGAAACATTTTTCTTTTAAACCATTTGACAATGTAACAACCCCAGTTTTAAGCTAAATTTAAATTGGTAAATTTATATGATTTTTTGGATTTAATTGATATTTCAAAGATAAATAGGATATGTGTTTATTGTAAATAAGAAATTGATTTTAAATTTAAAAATAAATAGATTGTGAATGGAATAAAATTTATATTTATGAAAAGAAATTTGTTTATCTACTCATTTATAAATACAAATTGATTCTATATTAATTTTTTGATTTGAAATTTAAAAACAAAAATTTTGAATAATATATTGGATTTGGAAACACTATACTAATAGAAAATTTTGTTTTGTTTTGTATTTATAATATGATGATTTGAAAGTTATATTTTGAAATTGATATAAATAAATTTACAAAAGCTATTTAAAGAGTTAAATTCAAATATATACATATTATGTATTCATTTATTAATGTTTATTTTAAATCACATTCTTTAAAGTTATAAATATATATATAAAGGTAAAGCATTAGTTTAAATATATATATATATATATATATATATATATATCTTTTGAAATCAATATAATATTTAAAATAAGAAAGATATAAAACATATATATAAATATTTAAACTAAATTGGAATTATGAAGTAAAACATCATTCGTAAAGTGAGGGTTTAAAACATAAAAAAATTTATAATTGACATTTGGAAGATAAACAAAATATGCTTTAACAAATGTAAGTTAAGTAACTATATAGATTAACAAGTGTATGGTTCAGTTAACAAGTGGCATTTTATTTTCTTTGAAATCAAATTTATATAAACAAGTTTTAAAAGAAGAAGCCTGGTTACTTATTTTAGTTAAAAACTTTTTTCTTCATTTTTCATCTTCAAAAACAGATCAACATCATCTCAAACCTAGAAAAAGAAGTTTTATCAAACAACTTCAACCAAGTTTCAACATGATTTAAAAGCAAATCAGAAAGGAAGATTCAATAAAACTCAAACCTAAAAATAGATCTGAAAGCAAAGCAAAGTTTAAAAGCAAAATTTAGAAAATCACGATCCAGATTAAAGTAAAAGGAAAAAAATCAAAATAGTGTAGATAAAAATCAAGACCTAGAAATCAAGAACATTAACAACACTTACTAGTTCAAGTTCAAACCCGATCAAAGGAATAAAGCTTCCAGTTTTTCAAATTCAAAAGCAAAATTCTTGTTCTCTGTCATTCAAACTCAGGTGAGCAAACCACCCCTTTTAAATTCTTAAAGCTTGTTATGTCGGATTAGCATATGGTGATTTTTGAAGTGTGATATGAATTATGATGTTCATGTTGTTTAAAAATAATTTTATGTGTATATATTTGTGTTAATGTCTGTGTACAGGTCTGGGATCAGGCAAAACAGGCCTCTATTCAAACATTACAGGTTCTTTAACCTGTTTCAAAAATTCATATCACCTAAACCAATAAATATTTGGCTTTGATTTCTAAATATAAAATGATTGTAAGAGTATAACCTCATTTTTAAAAATGTTTTGGAGATTTTTTATCAAGTAATCGTTTCAAAATTATAAAATTTACAATAAACTCATTTATAAAGCCAGAAATCAATAAACTTAATTTAAGGCTTGGATCCTATAATTAGATTAGTGTTAACAAATGATGATTTTTAGAAGAAATTTCATGATTTTTAACATTATAAATAATGAGAATTTTCGAGTTGATCGAGAAATCTGTTTTGGGCAAATTCCGATGATCGACGACAACTGGTCCGTCATGCTTTGGTTGGAAGGTGGTTCAAGCATCGAGGGTAAAAGAAAAAATGGCTATAGGGTTTTCTCATCATCCGGGAGGTCGGGCCACGCCATTTTAGGGTTTAGGCCCAGTTTTTTGTTAAGGTCGAAAAGAGGGTTGTTGCATCGTCGTGGGTTGATCGGAGTTGTCCGGACCTAGGGGATAGAAACACGGGGGATGTGACGTTGCTTTGGACGGAGTCGCAAGAGTTTTGGTGGATGGCGTCATGAATTCGAGGGAGTTTTCCGGCGATGTTGGTTCCAGGTTTGCCTAGAATAACTTGATCCTGATTTTGGGCTTGTGAAAGAGATTGGGTCGTCAGGATCATATGTAGGTGTGATCGTTGATGAGTTGGAGGTGTCGACGGCGGTCGATGTCGTCGCGATCGATGGTGCATGTGCACAACGTGGTGGTGGTGTCAGTGTGTTTGGGTAGTGAGGTAGGTGTGACTCGGAGATATGAGGGTAATAACTCGGGTTAGTCTCGTGTAACATGATTTCCAGATTTAAAACTAAACTAAGTTTTGAAAAGAAGAAAAATATGGATTTTCTCGGGGCAGAACTCAAGAGTTATTCGAATTGGACCCGAAGCAAGTTTTAAACAGTTTTTTAAAAAGTTTTATAAAAAGCAAGTTTTAAGATTTAAATTGAATCTTGCTTGAAACTATTTCTTAGAATCTATTTCTTTATATAATAAATGTTTAAAATAGTTGTTTTATGAAAGTTATATGATTTGTTAACTTAAATTTGTAATTATTTTAAATCTTAATTTAGAAATGAAATTAAATAGTTAATTAAAAGATATAATGTTTTAAAAACATATGTTAATGATAATTAAGTCACTAATATGATAAAGGATTTATCTTAAAAATTAATTAAGGTTTTAATAATTTAAGATTAATTTAATTAATAAGGTAAGTAAAGTGTAATTAATTAGTTTAATTCATTTATGATTAAGGATTAATTAATTTGTAATTAACGGTTATTAATTAAAAATTAAGGTATATTAATTAATAATTAAAGGATAATTAATTAATTAATTAAGATTAACTAATGTAAGTAATTAAAGGTAATTAATTATTTAAAGATAATTAATTACTTAAAGATAATTACTTAATTAAAAGTAATTAATTAAAGATTAGAAGTTGATTAATCAAGTGATTAAAATTAATTTGAGATTATTAATATAAGTGATTAGGGATAATTACTTATTATAATTAATTAAGAATAACTAACTAAATGGTTATTAATTAAGAGTCGACTAATTAATGAACTTAAGGAAAATCAAATTAAAGATAATTAAATAATTAGCGGTTAATTATTTAATGATTAAAGGTTGATTTAATTATTAATTAAGGATAATTAATTAATAATAAGGGTTAATTTATTTATTATTAAAGGTTAATTTATTAAAATAATTTGTAATTAATTAAAGTTAATTAACCTGGATTAGCAGTTAAACTGGTTTCAATTAATCAGATGATTAATTAACCCTACTTATGGATGTTTGGATTGCATGGAATGCTTTGAATTATTTGGTATCCCTGATGTGTGATACTTTGTGATATGAATTGCTTTGATTTGAGCTGTGATGAATATAATTTATTTATGTGTAATGAATTTATATTATTTATCTGTGAATCTGTGAGTGAAGATAAGCGTTGTAGGATTATGCCGCTTATCGATATTGTTGTTGCTTGAATTGTGATGATTGATGATGTTGCTCTATTGTTTAAAACTCTTGGAATACACTATACACACACAAATATGGATTTCACGAGGATTCGATTAAGTCACAGATATTTAAATTTAATATTATTTTATCCAAAATAATGAAATGATTTTAAAGTTGAATTTTGAATCCAAAACAGTTTGGAAATGTAATTGGGTTAAGTATGAAAACTTTTGAAAAGAAATTTTTGGAAATTACTTTGAATATAATATAACTTATTAAAGTTTTCAAATTTAAATGGTTTGATTTGAATTTGAATTCAAGATTTAAGGTTAAGTTCTATGAATATATGTTTGGAAATTATGGTTTAAAAAGGTTCAACAAGTTATATAATATATTTATATAGGTTTAACAAGTTATATAATATATTTATATAGGTTTAACAAGTTATAATATATTTATATAGGTTTTAAACCATTTTTATGTATTATTTTGGAATTTGAATTTAACCCAAGTTTATACTTTAAAAGGTATAACTTGTGAATATCTGACCGGAATCTTCCGAAACGAAAAGTATTCGTTTTCAAAAGATTTGAAATGGAAATAGTTTTGAAAGCTATGAATTAATCTATGTAAAAGATTGTTGAACCTTAGTTTCTAATTGAAGTGGATTTTAAAAGGGTGAATCTTTTGTTTAAAAAGATTTGAAAATGGTAATTTGTTTAAACCAATTAAAGAAAGGTTTTGGGATTTAAGATGTGATTTAACTAAGATCCCTCTATATCCATATATTTTTAAAATTAAGCACTCATTATTCGGTTTAGCCGGGAGAGGACTTTGTGTCATATAACCCATTCCGAATAGTGATACGTCGAAATGGATGGCACTTAAAGGTCGGCGGTGAAGACCGGGTATTTTCGAGAGCGAAAGGATTACCCGTCGAATGTCTCTGTACGGAGTCGCACCGGTATAGAGATCTCCATATGTGATGGGGAGTCCGATTGGGATTGTGAATACCTGGATTGCAAGGGCATCTTTGAAGTGCCTTCGGTTCTGTTCGAACCCGGAACAGACTTGTATGGATATGTGTCTGACATTACGATGTAAAGCTGGTTTCTATCAAATACATTTCTGTTTGGTGGCGGAGAATTTATTCTATTCACTTAACACCCTTCTTTGAGACGTACGAGCTCAAAGGTTATGTAGTTGATGGTTACTAGTGATACATTTCCAATTTGGTAATGTGGCATACGAAGTTCTGCTGATCATTTGCTGATCGAATCATGGCTTTGGTGCAAAGTGTAGCTTTATGGATGTGACCTCGTCGGACCTCACAACCCACAAATGGTCGAAATAGGAAGGATGCAATAAGGTTATGAGGGTCGCTCCCTTTAGGGTATGTCCATTTCCTTCTGGGAAAAGGTGGTATCATGGTATAGAGCCTAGATATTCAACCAATGTGGTTACTGTAAATTTATTAGTTTGTGGTTGTTTGTGTTGAGGATCCTTGGATAAAGGTCGATAACGACCGGGGGATGGCATATTCGTGTAGTAGTTACCTAGTTACAGAGGTAACCCGGCCTTGTGTTGGCAAAGAGCTGGTTAAGTTCTCGGGGTGTCCTTCTAGAGGCTTACTCATGTGGCCCAGGAAGTTCCTTTGCCTGACCGTTTGTTGGAAATCCTATCACCAATACGCGCCTTGTACGGTTTTAATTGTAGAACCTGCCATCTAAAATGGTAGCTATAGAAGGCATACTATAATGGTACGTATGCTGGCTAAGATTAATATTATACTTGCAAATGTTTTCTGCACTAATAATAATATAAGAAGGATTTCGCGTATCAAGCATGTTTGACTACCATAAGGAGAAATCTCCTCTAATTGTGAGCTTGCATTGTGTGTGTATGAGGAGGCCTTATGGTAGTTTCATTTTCCAAAAAGCGTAGCTGATTTCTTTTTAAATTATTTCGTTTGTTTTTGTTCAAATAAACTGTTTTCGTTTGATCACACTAGTTCCATGACCGACCTGGAGTTTATTGTTGCCTTTCTAAACTCTGGGTACCCACAATTTTCCACACAGGCAGTCTAAAGTTAGATTTTTAGATAGTCAGCTAGTAGATATAGATTCGCTAGCATCCAGCCTTTGGATTTGGCGATCGCGTTTATTTCTCTGGGATTGGAGTTGCTTAAGTTCTGCATTGATGATGGTTCGAGCTTATAGCTTGGAGATCTTTGGAGCATTGGATTGGGATGCAGTTTGTGGATTCAATCTCTTTTGGAAATCATGGTGGAGTTATCCCTTCCGTTGTCATTCTTTCGCTGTTGTCTCTGCTATTGTCTTGTATCTCTGATATATGTTGATATTCATTTGTATCATATTGTATCAACTATTGTGCATCAATGATATTATTCAATTTTCTTCCGCCATGTTGTTAAAATTAATGTGTTATAAGCTACGACGAATCAGATTCGACGTTTGAATCTATGGCATTCGAATACGGGTGATGTGTTTAGTACTGATTTTCGAAACTCGAGTCAGGATTGTTTCATTTGGTATCAGAGCTGAACATTGAACTTTAGCTCAGGAGTATAACACATTAGGTGACTCATTAGAGATAGGGTTACAAATACCCTAGAATGAGTGTATTCCTAAGATATCCGTCTGGATGCCTCAGTAAATTTTCTTACTATCCATTGGTAGTGAGTATGAGTACAAGAAGAGGGCGAGATAGGGGACAGGGAAATACCACTACAAATGGTCAATACCTTGCAACAACAACGAAAACAACTTTCTCTATCGATCTCCTTTGTTGATCATCCAATTTCAAATTCTTTGATTGCTTCGTGACAGCTACAAGAAGAAGCTTCGGTATGGTGGTGGCCTTGCGAATCATTATAGAAAAGGTTATAAATTCCCAATTCGTATTCTCTTCATCAGTTTTCTACCAGCCTTTTGTTTTAAACTTTAATAAATTTGAAAATTTTATTTGAAATAAATTGGTTAACGAAATATGGAGTTAAATTGAATTGTATCCATTTGTCTATTCTTTGAGGTCCAGAAATGTTCTACGAATGGTTAGTTATCCCTTAGGACTAACCAATGCCCCTGAATATTTCATAGACCTGATGACCCGTGTATTACGTAAAGTATTGAATGACATTGTTCTCATATTTATTGATAATATTCTGATTTGGTAAGCCAAATACAGAATAGATATTCAGTTTGATCTGGTAAAACATTCTTCATCTGTTCTTTGGTTGCCTCCCTGTCCATGAAACTTCGAGGACGAAATTTTCTTAAAAAGGGAATCTGTAACAACCCCGGTTTTAAGCTAAATTTAAATTGGTAAATTTGTATGAATTTTTGGATTTAATTGTGAATAAAATTGATATTTCAAAGATAAATAGGATATGTATTTATTATAAATATAAAATTGATTTGAAATTTTTAATTAAATAGATTGTGAATGGAATAAAATTTATATTTATAAAAAGATATTTGTTTGTTTACTCATTTATAAATACAAATTGATTGTACATTATTTTTTGATTTGAAATTTAATAATAAATGTTTTGAATAATGTATTGGATTTGGAACTCTATACTAATAGAAAAATTTGTTTCGTATTTATGATATGATGATTTGAAAGTTATATTTTGAAATTGATCTAAATAAATTTACAAAAGCTATTTAAAGAGTTAAATTCAAATATATACATATTATGTATTTATCTATTAATGTTTATTTTAAATCACAGTCTTTAAAGTTATAAATATATATATATATATAAAGGTAAAGCATTAGTTTAAAAATAGAAAAATATATATATATAAGAAAAATATAAAACATATGTATAAATACTTAAACTAAATTGGAATTATGAAGTAAAACATGATTCATAAATTTATTAACATAAGGGTCTAAAGTATACTTTTTAAAATATTTAAAGTGAGGATTTAAAACATAAATTTTTTTATAATTGACATTTGGAAGATAAACAAAATATGTTTTAACAAATGTAAGTTAAGTAACTATATTGATTAACAAGTGTATGGTTTAGTTAACAAGTGGCATTTTATTTTCTTTTAAATTGAATTTATATAAACTTGTTTTAAAAGAAGAAGCCGGGTTACTTATTTCAGTTAAAATTTTTTTCTTCTTCTTTCATCTTCAAAAACAGATTAGCATCATCTCAAACCCAAAAAAAGAAAAAAAAAAGAAGTTTTATCAAACAACTTCAACCAAGTTTCAAAATGATTTAACAACAAATTAGAAAGCAAGATTCAACTCAGTAAAACTCAAACCTGAAAACAGATCTGAAAGCAAAGCAAATTTCAAAAGCAAAATATGGAAAAACAAGATCCAGATCAAAGTATAAGGAAAAGAAAAATCAAAACAATGTAGATAAAAATCATGACCTAGAAATCAAGAGCATTAACAACACTTACTAGTTCACGTTCAAACCTGATCAAAGGAATAAAGCTTCCAGTTTTTCAAATTCAAAAGCAAAATTCTTGTTCTCTGCCTTTAAAACTCAGGTGAGCAAACCACCCCTTTTAAATTCTTAAAGTGTTTTATTTCTGATTAGCATGTGGTGATTTTTGAAGTATGATATGAATTATAATGTGCATGTTGTTTAAAAATAATTTTATGTGTATATATTTGTTTTAATGTCTATGTACAGGTCTGGGATCAGGAAAAACAGGCCTCTGTTCAAACATTACAGGTTCTTAAACCTATTTCAAAAATTCATATCACCCAAATGAATAAATATTTTGCTTTGATCTCTAAATATAAAATGATTGTAAGAGTATAACCTTATTTTTAAAATGGTTTGGAGATTTTATATCAAGTAATCATTTCAAAATTATAAAATTTACAATAAACTCATTTCTAAAGTCAGAAATCAATAAAATTAATTTCAGGCTTGGATCCTATAATTAGATTAGTGTTAACAAATGATGATTTTTAAAAGAAATTTCATGATTTTTAACATTGTAAATAATGATAATTTTCGAATTGATTGAGAAATCTGTTTTGGGTAAATTCCGATGGTCGACGACAACTGGTCCGTCATGCTTTGGTATGATGGTGGTTCGAGCATTGAGGGTAAAAGGAAAAATGGCTATAGGGTTTTCTGATCATCGGGGAGGTCGGGCGATACCGTTTTAAGGTTTAAGCCCAGTTTTTTGTTAAGGTTGAAAAGAGGGTTGCTGCATCGTCGTGGGTTGATCGGAGTTGTCCGGACCTAGGGGATAGAAGCTCGGGGGTGTGACGTTGCTTTGGACGGATCGCAAGAGTTCCGGTGGGCAGCGTCGTGGATTCGAGGGATTTTTCCGGCGATGTTGGTTCCAGATTTGCGCTGAATAATTCGATCCTGATTTTGGGCTTGTGATAGAGATTGGGTGGTCGGGATCAGATGTGGGGGTGATCATCGATGAGTTGGAGGTGTCGGCAGTGGTCGATGTCGTCGCGATTGAAGGTGCATGTGCACAGTGTGGTGGTGGTGTTAGTATGTTTGGGTACTGAGGTAGGGATACTCGGGTGTGACCTGGAGATATGAGGGTAATAACTCGGTTAGTCTCGTGTAGGCTCATGAGTCTAACATGATTTCCTTATTTAAAACTAAACTAAGTTTTGAAAAGAAGAAAAAAATGGATTTTCTCGGGGCGGGACTCGAGAGTTATTTGGGATAGGCCCAAAGCAAGTTTTAAACAGTTTTTAAAAAAGTTTTATAAAAAGCAAGTTTTAAAATTTAAATTGAATCTTGTTTGAAATTATTTCTTAGAATCTATTTGTTTATATAATAAATGTTTTTCAATAGTTGTTTTATAAAAGTTATATGATTTGTTAACTTACATTTTGTTAAGTTAAATTTGTAAGTATTTTAAATCTTAATTTAGAAATGAAATTAAATAGTTAATTAAAAGGAATAATGTTTTAAAAACGTATATTAATGATAATTAAGTCATTAATATGATAAATTATTTATCTTAAAAGCTAATTAAGGTTTTAATAATTTAAGATTAATCTAATTAATAAAATAAGTAAAGTGTAATTAATTAGTTTAATTAATTTATGATTAAGGATTAATTAATTTGTAATTAAGGTTATTAATTAAAAATTGAGGTTTATTAATTAATAATTAAAGGATAATTAATTAATTAAGATTAATTAATGTAAGTAATTAAAGGTAATTAATTACTTAAAGATAATTACTTAATTAAAAGTAAATAATTAATGATTAGAAGTTGATTAATCAAGTGATTAAAATTAATTTGAGATTATTAATATAAGTGATTAGGGACAATCACTTATAATAATTAATTAAGAATAATTAATTAAATGGTAATTAATTAAGAGTCGATTAATTAATGAACTTAAGGAAAATCAAATTAAAGATAATTAAATAATCAGAGGTTAATTATTTAATGATTAAAGGTTGACTTAATTATTAATTAAGGATAATTATTAATAATTAAAGGTTAATTTATTTATTATTAAAGGTTAATTTATTAAAATAATTTGTAATTAATTAATGTTAATTAACTTGGATTAGTGATTAATCTGGTTTCAATTAATCAAATTATTAATTAATCTTACTTATGGATGTTGGATGGCATGGAATGCTTTGAATTGTTTGATATCCCTGATTTGTGATACTTTGTGATATGAATTGCTTTGATTTGAGCTGTGATGAATATAATTTATTTATCTATGATTAATTTATATTATTTATCTATGAATCTGTGAATGAATATAAGCGTTATAGGATTATACCGCCATCGATATTGCTGTTGCTTGAATTGTGATGATTGATGATGTTGCACTATTGTGTAAAACCCCCGGACTACACTATACACATACAAATATGGATTTCACGAGGATTCGGTTAAGTCACTAACCAAAATAATGAAATGGTTTTAAATTTGAATTTTGGATCCAAAACGGTTTGGAAACGAAATTGGGTTAAGTATGAAAACTTTTGGAAAAGAAAGTTTTGGAAATTACTTTGAATATAATATAACTTGTTAAAGTTTTGAAATTTAAATGGTTTGATTTAAATCTGAATTCAAGATTTAAGGTTGAGTTCTATGAACATATGTTTGGAAATTATGGTTTAAAAAGGTTTAACAAGTTATATAATATATTTATGTGGGTTTTAAACCATTTTAATTGTATTATTTTGGAACTTGAATTTAACCCGTGTTTATACTTTAAAAGCTATAACTTGTGCATATATGATCGGATTCTTCCGAAACGAGAAGTATTTGTCTTCAAAAGATAATTTCTTTCGTATAAAGAAAGAACTTCCATTTTTATTGAAAGGGTTCAAATTTGAAATGAAATTGTTTTGAAAGCTATAGATGAATCTTTATTAAAGATTGGTGAACTTTTTTTTTTCTCAAATTTAAGAGGATCTTAAAGGTGTATCTTTATATAAAAGATTTGAAATGGAAATAGTTTTGAAAGCTACAAATCAATCTTTGTGAAAGATTGGTGAACCTTGGTTTCTAATTGAAGTGGATTTTAAAAGGGTGAATCTTATGTTCAAAAAGATTTGAAAATGGTAATTTGTTTAAACCATTTGAAGAAAGATTTTGGGACTTAAGTTGTGATTTAACTAAGATCCCACTATATCCATATGTTTTTAAAATTAAGCGCTCATTATTTGGTTTAGCCGGGAGAGGACTTTGTGTCATATAACCCATTTCGAATAATGATACGATGAAATGGATAGCATTTGAAGACCGGTGGTGAAGACCGGATATTTTCGAGAGCGAAAGGATTACCCGTCGAATGTCTCTGCACTGATTCGTGCTGGTATAGAGATCTCTATATGTGATGGGGAGTCCGATCGGGATTGTGAATACCTGGATTGCAAGGGCTTCTTTGAAGTGCATTTGGTTCTGTTCGAACCCGAAACAGATTTGTATGGATGTGTGTTTGACATTACACTTTAAGATGTAAAGCTGGTTTCTATCAAATCTATTTTTGTTTGGTAGTGGAGAATTTATTCTCTTAGCTTAAGACCCTTCTCTGAGATGTACGAGCTTAGAGGTTATGTAGTTGATGGTTACTAAAGATACATTCCTAATTTGGTAATGTGGCATACAAAGTGCTAATGATCATTTGTTGATCGAAGCATGACTTTTGTGTAAAGCGTAGCTTTGTGGACGTGACCTTATCGGACCTCACAACCCGAAAATGGTTGAAACAGGAAGGATGCATCAAGGTTATGAGGGTCGCGCCCTTTAGGGTATGTCCATTTCCTTTTGGGAAAAGGTGGTATCATGGTATGGAGCCCAAATATTTAACTATGTGGTTGCAACAAATTTATTATTTTGTGGTTGTTGGTGTTGAGGATCCTTGGATAAAGGTCGATAACGACCGGAGGATGGCATATTCGTGTAGTAGTTACCTAGTTACAGAGGTAACCCAACCTTGTGTTGGCAGAGAGTTGGTTAAGTTCTCGAGGCGTTCCTCCAGAGGCATACCCATGTGGCCCAGGAAGTTCCTTTGCCTGACCTTTTGTTGGAAATCCAATCACCAATACTCGCCTTGTACGATTTTAATTGTAGAACCTGCCATCTAACATGGTAGCTATAGTAGGCATACTATAATGGTACATATGCTGCCTAAGATTAATATTATACTTGCAAATGTTTTCTTCACTATGCACTAATAATGATATAAAAAGGATTCGCGTATCAAGCATGTTTGACTATCATAAGGAGAAATCTCCTCCAATTGTACGGTTGCATTGTATGTGTATGGGGAGGCCTTATGGTAGTTTCGTTTCCAAAAAGCATAGCGGATTTCTTTTTAATTATTTTGTTTGTTTTTGTTCAAATAAACTATTTTTGTTTGCTCACACTAGTCCAATGACTGACTTGGAGTTTATTGTTCCCTTTCTAAACTCTTGGTGCCCACAATTTTCCACATGGGCAGTCTAGGGTTAGATTTTCAAATAGTCAGCTAGTAGATATAGATTCGATAGCATCCAGCCTTTGGATTTGGCGATCTCATTTATTTCTCTGGGATTGGAGTTGCTTAAGTTCAACATTGATGATGGTTCGAGCTTATAGCTTGGAGATCTTTGGAGCATTGGATTGGGATGCAGTTTGTGGATTCATTCTCTTTTAGAAATCATGGTGGAGTTATCTCTTACGCTGTCGTTCTTTCGCTATTGTCTCTGATGTTGTCTTGTATCTCTGATATATGTTGATATTCATTTGTATCTTATTGTATCAACTGTTGTGTATCAATGATATTATTCATTTTTCTTCCGCTGTGTTGTTAAACTTAATGTGTTATAAGCTTTGGCAAACCAGATTCGATGTTTGAATCTGCGGCATTCGAATATGGGTAATGTATTTGGTACCGATTTTCAATAGTCGAGTCAGGATCATTTCAGACAATGTCTAAAGCTCCTTATCGAAAGCTAGCATGCGTATTTTCTTTAAATCCAAAGCAAAACTTCATCTCCTTCGAAAGCTCTAACCTTTTATCCCTAAACCTTTCGACTTCATCCCATTCACTACGTATCAGTTGCCTAATACCGTGTGCATTGGTATTTGACCTAGTCGAAAGGTTTGATACCTATGGACCTTGTCGGAAGGTTTAGAATAAAGGTTGAGGCTCTTGTCGAAAGAGTTCAAATAGTAGAAAACTATGTATTTCTACTTTAAAATAGTTCTTTTGTACCCAACCTACCTTGTTTTTTCTAAATCTGATTGGTTTCTAGAATTTTATATTCAAAAATGCTGCTGACTTTCCATATTTGGAAATTTAAATAATTTTGAAAAAGCCCATTTCTCCTTTACAATTATATAAAACATTTTACTCCCATACCTTAAATAATTTTATATAACTATTAAAACATCCTAAAAAATTCAGGAAAAATTCCAAGAAATCAATTAATATGTTCTCTTCAACATATAAAATTTTCGAACCTAAATAATAATTATTTTCTTCGTAAATATTTTAATAATCAAAATTACCATTTTTTCCTTAGAACATTCATAACAATTCTACAAAAATTCAAAAAATTGAAACCCATCTCTAAAATAACTTTTTAGATCATCATAAAAATTTGCAAGGCACAGAATGTCATTTAATAGGGTTTTTATCTCAAAGCATGTCATAAACTCTATATAAACGTACATAAATCTTCAACATGTATATATAATCATTTTATCATTCAAAAATATGGAAAATCTTTGCAAAATCATTCTTTCTTTGTTAATGGTAGCCGACAACACTTTAGAAAATTTAGAAAATAATTTAATGTGTATAGACATACACGGCCTAAGGAAGATAATATAGGGTGGCCTCTTTTTCATAATACCCCTCCTTTAATTCATTTTAAATCCTTGATTTAATTTATTAGTTAAAAATGCACGACTACCTTAATTAAATCACATCTCAATCCCCTTAATAACACATTATTTTATTTAGTTTATCTAACTAAATCTTTTGAACATGCTATCAAAAATCCGGGGTGTTACAACAATGTTGCAGATGCAATTAGCCAGAAACATCAGAATTTAGTGTTAACGATGATTGCTGAGTGGAAAGATTTGAAAGCATTATCAGATTGTAGAGTGCAATGGAGTAGTGTTTTCTTTTTTGTAAGTTTGACCGATGATGATCGAAAGGATTGTTTCTAAATAGGAGGAAGATCCGGTATTAGCTGAACAGCTCAGAAAGTTAAGAGATGGAACCGAAAGCGATGTCTTGGAACATTTCAGTCTTGACCAGAACGGATAATTAAGAAAGAAAGGAAGATTAGGTGTTATGAGTGTAGGAAACATAAGAAAAGAAGTCTTGGAGGAATACCATCATTTGAAGTTCTCTATTCATCCAAGAGGAACTAAGATATATCAGGATATGAAGAGGAGTTTCTTTTGGGAAGGCATGAAGTGGGATGCTGGCTTATGGGTAAAGAAGTGCTTGATCTTCCAACAAGTAAAGGCCAAACACCAAAAGCCAGGTGGATTGCTCCCACTGTTAGATATTCTAGTATGGAATTGAGATTTTATTTCTCACTACTACAAAACAGGCCATTTGCATCGGTTGTTTACCCCCCTTTTGCATCAGTTCAACAACCGATGCATATGCAACTGATGCAACAGGCTTAACACTTTTGCATCAGTTCTGAAACCGATGCAAAAAGGTCCTTTTTGCATCGGTTGTTACTAACAACTGATGCAAAATATCATGGTTGGTTGCTTGAACACAACCCCCATGTTGCATCGGTTGTAATGAAAACCGATGCAACTAATCCCTCTATTGCATCGGTTTTTTATAACAACCGATGCAAACTAATCCCTCTATTGCATCAGCTATTTATACCTGATGCAAAAAAGTCATTCTCAGAAACCATTATTACGGTACTCAAATAGATTTTATATATATATATATATATATTATTGATTATAACAAACAATTATTGCATGCAATATTACTATTATTCAAAATTAAATTTGATGAGAAATACATAATCAAATTTAATAATTCTATAAAAGAATGAAAAACATGAATAAATTCTAAAGAAAAATAAAATTAGAGGCATGAAACGAAAAAGTTACAACTGATATACTTGTCTAGAATCAATCAACCAAATATGACTGAACTGTATGAAGGTAGTATCAATGTTGGCCAAGGAATTAGCAAGCATTGTAGATGAGGGTATTCCACAAGTTGTTTCTTGTATTGCCGTCTATAAATGAACGAACATATGGCTCCCTTCCAAGATAATCTCTTATAATTTCATTTGGGTCTTTAGCTCCTCCTGGTGCCAGCACCTGCATATGTATAGTTTAGCTGTTAGCCACTTCCAAAGAACTGAATGAAGAAGAAAACTTCCAATACATTACAAATCAAAATGTGCATACATGTGTATGAATATGTACAAGTTCTTTACATACCAACAGAGATAAAATACAAGCACTTATTTTAAAGTGAAGTGCGTACAATATTGGTTCTTGGAAACTGCAGTTCCAAGGCATATCACTAAACATCGTAACTTTATAACTGTTCCCTATCTTTGAGTTGTTTCAAACCTTTCAATGCATTCTACCCCCAACAAATACAAATATGATGCGACTGATTACATATACATAACCTCGAAGTGATAGGAAAGGACATCACCTTATTCCTAAACTGCAAGCCAGCATTCTGATTTAGCAAAAAATCTTCAAACTTTGAAGCATAAACATCGGCAGCAAGAACCTGTAAGATTCTCTGAAGAATTAGCTCTGCTAAACATTAAATATAAAATACCTTACATGAAAAAACATACTTCACTATAAATGTTAGTATAGCAAACGACTTCATAGCCAACTACATAGCGAGAAAACACAAAGCTGGGTTGGTTCCTTCCAATAAAGGTATCCCCAACATCACCTAAAAAATTAACCAAGATCAAAAGTTAAATCAAACAAAACAAAAACCAAAAAAATGAAATGAAAAATGTGCAAGAAAAGATATAAGGATTTAATAATGCTAAGTATACCTAAAGATCTGAATACAATGTCATTTCAAAACAAAGTTAGTTTTATCAGTTTCAAAAGGCTAATAAAAAGTGACCTCGGAATACTTCTTCCATGCAAGGAAAATTTTTTTGACACTGTTGTCTCTGCATCTGTGAACTGAATTAATGCCTGCATAACATTGTACAAAAATATTTAGTCATTTTAGATCTTTCCATAATCAATTTAATTCTCTACAACCAAAAAAACTGAATAACCTAAAACCCTGCAGCCATTTTGAAAGCAGAAATTTTGTGAACAAATCCAAATGAGCCAACCCCCTTCCACAATCTCCTCATTTCCATAGCATATACAACGAGGCAAAAAGAAGTAGCAAGGTATTAA
This sequence comes from Allium cepa, assembly GCA_030765085.1. Classification (NCBI taxonomy): domain Eukaryota; kingdom Viridiplantae; phylum Streptophyta; class Magnoliopsida; order Asparagales; family Amaryllidaceae; genus Allium; species Allium cepa. The sequence continues at coordinate 1,030,266,049 of CM060929.1, forward strand.
AAGAGACATATAAAATCATTAAGAAAAGGAGGCACGGCCAACAACTCAAATAGCATAGCAAACGCACTAAAATGAAGCAACATATATAGATGAATGTAGAACTAATTTTCATACCAGGTGCATTTGAAGCAACACGAAAATCAATTGAACCTGGATAAAAATACTGGCAATTGAAGAATTAGGTAAACAAAAATCTAAATGAAGTTGAAGTGCAGAGGTATTTGAATCGATGGAGGGAGCAATATGCGTGGCATGCATAGCAGCGGGACTTGAAAATACCAGCAGTTGAGTCGGATTCAGGCTGCAGCAATGCAAATGCATTGGTTTCATTGGTTAAGATCGATGGAATGAAAATATGGGACATAATATTCACTGACATAGTGGGAATGAGATAGAGGAAGTACTGAAATCCATTGGCTTCATAATTTGCAGAAATGACGAAGCGAGAACAAATACAAAACTATGCTAACTGACCAAGCGACAGACTGCAGCAATGCAAAATCAAAGATAGAATGAAAATGCGGGCAAGCAAACTGAACTAAGCCGAGGCAATGGTTGCGTCATTTGCTAAAGTAGTGGACAGTGCAGTTGAAGTAAGCTGATTTTGTGAAAAAACTTCTAACATTTGAGACTTTTGGTATGATAATTGTTATGTGCAAATGTTATGTGAACATAAAAGTGTTTATTCTAGTAGAGAGTGTGGTAGAATCAAAAGTGAAAGCCTATATTAATTCTCATTAGCAAGTAAACAAAGAAATCAATTATTAGTGTATAGGGTGGTGCTGTACTTCTTGCACACGCGTGTGCGGTGTGGGCATTGAAGCGTCTTGCAAGCATAACAGTTGGATACTCTCATCTGGTTTTTATTTAACAGGCATGTGACCTCAAATCCAATCAAGAATGTTGAATTGTAAATTGAGCATTACCCTGAGCACTTAGGTGGGCAATGTGTTTTGTTGTAGAGATGCCTGATGCCTCCGAAACGTGGATATTCATGCTGAAAAAGGGGTCGTTGAAGATCCTCTTTGTATGAGCTGGAATTTGATTTTAGCTATTTCAACCTTTGTAAATAAACAGTACTCAGTAGAAATCCTGTTGTTGAGGTCACACAAAAGCAAACCAAGTCAGAAGTCAGAAGTAGGAGCCCTACTAACTTATTTCTATCTGTAAATAGACCATAACCATGCTAACTTTTTTCCAGATCATTGCCAAGTAAACTACTGCAGTCAACCAATTAAAATATCTGCATCGTTTTATATACATTTATATTAATAATTTGAGATTAAAATACGATGAGACCTTTTTGCTCCTATAGTTGTTCTCCCCCAAGTCCTGTGCTCTTCAGCAGTTCCACATTTTCCATTGAATGGTGGCATGTAACAAACCTGCCAATAACAGCAAGAAAAACATTGTCAGATAACTAAAAAATCATTACAAAAGCGGAATAAATAAATAAAATTGCCCTGTTTTAGTGCTGTTTTACCGGGATCTGTTATCACTTAGTAGTATGTTACCAAACAAAATAATTATGCATAATAACATAAGAACTTGGAAACAGAAGAAAGTCATCGAGTTTGAAAATTGACCGTGCACATTGGTGAGATGCACTATTTTTCTTATGAGGAAACCGATAAATATACGATGATAAAATAAATGGTCTCCAAACTTGCCCAAGTTACCCAACCATTTAGATTGTAATTATACTCAATCGAGAAATTAGAAAGAGTCTCTCAATGCATAGCACAGATAATAGTAGACTTAAGTATTTATACAACACCGATATTTAAATTAACTGCCATTCTTCCAAAAACACTGAACTATCTCCAAGTGAATACAACTGTGTAGGTTTCACAAGATGCATATATAGGATCACCCACGAGAGTCGCAGACCCACTTGCATGTGTAGTCCAACACTGATTTCAGTTATTTGGTTGGATTGGATCAAATATCTTAAGAATTCTTTTTCGTGTAGTTGTTTACAATATACAGCCAATACATGCATTACTAGAATTCAACGTGCAAGCATTTTATTTTCAAAGCGCACACATTGGAAGTACACTGTAAACTCTCTTTTGCGCTGCGACAGAGCAGCATTTTATAAGCAGATAAATCTCCACTTCATTGACTCACAAATTTTCATCGTAAGCAACAAAAAAGACTATAAATACAATTAACTATGCACAACATGAACTTTTGTAGGATAGCGCTGATTCCATGTCATACAGTATTATCCCAGTATTTTGAGACAAAAAAAATGTTCCAGTGTCAAATAACGTTTAACATCCAAATAGAAATTTTAGCTGTGAGCATGACCCTATGAAAGTCGATGCTATAATTTAGGGATCCAATTAGATTACTTGGTTTGTTATAGCATATCAAAGTGCTAATAAAACACATTAATTGACACAGGTCAGTAGATCATTGATATAGAGGTTCAGATCAATTGGTGAACCCTGGCAAGCAATGCAAATATCATTAAACAGACGGGAAGTAGCTAATATCATTAAACATGCATTTTAATATTTAATGCTTACCTACTTAGGCAGCTTTTGTTACATCAGAGCATGTGCAACGACATTCTAGACAAATAGGGGTATGTTGTTCGGGAAATGACAGGTAATGAATCCTCACCAAATAGGCAAGCACTATGCATTTTTAATTTTAATCATATATTGGCCAGTGCAAACAATCCAGGCCTTGGATAAATATAATCATTCTAATACACGGATAATTAATCAATATTGCTAAAATCAGTAACCGTAAGAAGGAATATACCATAAAACCATTTACAAAATTTGTATAACTGATTAATGATTTTATGGTCAAGCAGGAATTCAGGTTTTGCAATTAGCATACTTGGTAGCCCTGATAACTTGTACTATAAACGGTTTTATGGAGTCAGGAAGCGCTGATCAAAAATAAAATAGGACGCGGGATGATGCATAAAAAGGAAATCAAATCCACGTGCGATTCTTCTCAGGTACCAACACTTGTGTGCCCAACGTCCAAAATAAGGCAAGCCCTATACGCCGTATGTCATCCTAGAAGTTCAAACCACTTTAGTTTGTACCGTTTCAATTCTAAAACATAAGGTAATATCTAATTACCTTATTACAGTTTGATAGCTTCAATTATTTAGATTTGGATGATGATTTGATGATCGCACTTCTAATGCTTATTTTTAATAGAAAAATTAAGTTGTCCTAGTGTGTTTATTCTCCGGATAAATTCATTTGGTCTTTGATCATAACAGTGCTAGCATTTTTACTAAGTTATTGGTTGCACCAGTAGATGGAAAGGGATGTATTAGTGCTAAAAAATTTATAAAAGAAGGTGATTGACTATATCAGAGTTAAGACAGTGGACATGCACTGGTGGAAATGCCTATATAGATCAAACTTTACAATCTCAAACTGGAACATAGGGATCAGGAAGCACTGAATAGGATTGCAAACATAATTAGAATGCCTACTTGAACAGACACCATAACTGCATCAAGGAAATGAACAAATTATTCTAGGATTCTAGTAAGTGTTAATATTAAAATAAATTACCCGAAACTGTTAATATGAAGACTAATAGGGGAGATAACTGCACTATCAAAATTGACTATGAATTTAAACCTTACATATGTGAGCATCGTCAATGTTTTGGTCACTAAACTGTGAAATATAGTAAGAACAGACCAAATAGGCAACATACACAACAAGGTTTGAAATCACAATCAAATACTACTACAACTAAACCAAAATTATTCCCCAATAGTCAACAAAAACAACAACCCCCCTCCCAATCAAATTCCTCTACAACTTCCAACCCAGTAAACTCAAAAGAGGTAAATGAAACAGCCTAGAGCCACATACTACAACCTCTACTGCACAATAGCAACAAGTAGGCAAACAAAGTGTGTCAAAGTAGAGTGACCCAGAAAGATCTAATGAAATAGGGAATTCAAGTACCAGAAAACTACAAAACAATGAAGAGACGTCGCTTACTCGAGTATGAACCATCAAGGCGGTTGACTGCTCATGAAGCTCTATGGCATCCTTTCTTCATAAAGAGACGTCGCTCAAGGTCTTAAAGTGGAAATTTTGCTTCTAACTTGACGATATTGACAACTGATTTTTTAAGCCTGCTTTGCAAAATGAAGAACAGAATAAGCCATGCTGTCGAAGATGAAGTATTTATTGCTACATCCTCAAATAATTAATTTTTTTGAGGATTTCGATTTGGGAGGAACTGCTAATTTGATTTGCTAATTTGATTTCAATTGAACGGAAATAAAAGTTGCTTTTGTTTTCTTCCTAGCGGGTTACGGGGATAAGTGGAGGGATAAATGAAAGCTAAGCGGGAAATGAAAAGCTAAGGGGAGGGAAAAATGAAAGTTGGAGTAGCAAACCAATGGAAAATGAATGCAAACTAATATAGTTGCATCGGTTGAATTTAAAACCGATGCTACAAAAAATATTTGCACGTACCAATTGCATCGGTTGTTGGTGACAACTGATGCAAATTTGATTTTTTATTACCTATTGCTTTTCACGTACCAATTGCATCAGTTATTAAGATAGAACTAATGCAAATAGTTCTATTTGCATCAGTTTTTATTTCAACTGATGCAAATGAGGCGAAGCAATATGCACTTTTTGTACCAGTGTCTATGGATTTTATTGACGAGTTGCCTAGGTCGAATAGAGAAAATGAAAGTATATGGGTCATAGTGGACAGATTGACCAAGAGTGCCCATTTCATTCCAGTTAAATCAACAAGAATGACATCTTTTTTAGCAAAGATGTTCATGAAGAATGTGGTTAGACTATATATAATTCCAAGTAGTATAGTAAGTGATAGAGATTTCTTATTCACTAGCAAGTTCTGAAAGAGTCCATAGGAAGTTTTGGGAACCAAGCTAAAGATGGGTACCGCATACCATCCACAAACTATTGGGAAAATAGAGAGAGTTAACAGAGTCTTGGAAGACTTGTTAAGAACATGTGTACTAGATTTCGAGGGATTGTGGGAAGACCATCTGCATATAGTCGAGTTTTCATATAACAACAGTTATCAGACGAGTATTGGGATGGCACTATTTGAAGCTTTGTATGGAAGGCCATGCAAATCTTCTATATGTTGGTTGGAGACTGGGGATAAGTTGGTTCTTGGTCCAGAATTAAATTGAAAAGCTGTAGAAAAGATTGAGGTCATTCGGGCTAGAATGAAGGGGGCTCAGCCTAGGCAGATGAGTTATGCAGATAGCAGAAGGAAAGACTTAGAGTTCCCCATTGGAGATCAGTTATTTATTAAGGTGTCACTGATGAAGGGTATGATCAGATTTGGAAAATCCAACAATTTGGCACCGAGGTTCGTTGGACCTTTTCCTATCGTGGATCGGGAAACTCACATATAGAGTTGTGCTACCATGCAGTTTGGCAGGGGTCCATGATATCTTTCACGTTTCTCATCTCAGAAATTGTGTTAATGACCCAGAGACTACTATCGCACCGACTGTGCTAGATGACTTAGTCGTAGAACAGGACTTGACTATAGAGAAAAAGCCGATTCATATTGTTGCGAGAGAGGTGAAGAGGATTTGAACCAAGACGTTCAGATTTGTCAAAGTTTAGCGAAGCGACGACGATAAGGACTGTACTTGGGAGATTGAGAGCAGAATTAGAGTCACTTATCCTAACTTGTTTGATGGTACGTTTTACCTCTTTGATTGATTGTTGTATACTTTATTGTAATTTCGAGGACGAAATTCTTTAAGCATGGGAGTTTATAACACCCCATATTTTGTGTAACATTATTTAGGATATATAATTAGTTAAATTAGATAAAATAATGTGTTGATTAGGGGATTGAGATTTGAATTATAATTAAGGGGTAGCCATGCCATTTAAACTATGAATTAAAAGAAGAGTTTAAAATGAAATATAGAAGGGGTAAAATAGGAAAGAGGCCATTTCCATATCAATATCCCTTAGCCGTGTATACTCTTACACGTTTATTTTCATTTGTTTAAAATTTTAAAAGCTAAGGTCTGCCACCATTAACAAAAGAAAGAGAGAGAAAAAGAAAGTTAAAGCTTAATCAACATCAAATTCATTTAAATCTCATCTGTTTAATCTCTAAAGCTAAAGTGAATAATATTTACATCTCATATTTCTTTTGTTTTCGGTTTTAAGATGAAATCCAATGTATTTTGCATTGATTTTCCATGTTTTTAAACTATGGAATGATTACATATACTTTTTGAAGATTTATGGTGCTCACATAGATTTTTTGACATATGTTGATATGAAAACCCTATTAAATGACATCCAAATACCTAGTGAATTTTTATGAATATTAGAAATATTATTTTGAAAATGGGTTTCACTTTTTAAAATTTTTGTGGAACTTATATGAATTTTCTAGTGAAGAAAATGTTATTTTGGGTTATAAATTATTTACGGTTAAATAATAATTGGTTAGAGTCTAAAATTTATATATGTTAAAAAACATATAAAAAGTGAGTTTTAGAAATTATTGTAGAATTTCCCTAAGTGTTTTGATGGATATATAAAATTATTTATGGTACGGGACTTAAATATTTTATATATTTATTAAAGGAGATGGGGCTTTTTGTAAATAAATTCAATTTATTAATTCTAGAAAGTCGGTAGTACTTTAGAAAAGAAAAACTTGCAACCAATCACAATTTGACAAGCAAGGCAGGTTAGGTACAAAGAAATAGTTTAAAAGGACAAACAAACATCTTTTTCACTATTTTGATGCTTTTGGCACCAGGTTCGGCTTCCTTACCTTCGCCTCCGTGTCCGTCGAAACTAATGCACATGGTATCGGTTAACTGGTATGTAGTGAATTGGATATAGGCAGAAGGTATAGAGTCGATACTAGAGGTTTCGAAGTGGTTGAGGCACCACTTGGCGTTTAAAATGAAAATGCGTCTGCTTGCTTTCAACTAAGTAGCTTTCGACTTAGTTAGCTTTCGACCAGGTCAAATGGTTTTAAAGGAAAGGGTTTCACTTGGGTTGCGCTTTTGTTTTTAAATGATTGTTTTTGACTAAGTTAAAACCTTTAGCTATCGTTTTTTTACATTTCGACCCAGAGGGTTTTGAAAAGGTTGTTTTTTTTAAAAGCTTGGCCACTTCTCTAATGCTTTCGAAGGGGGTGGTTTCAACTGCATCACTTATTTACTTAGAAAAAGGTTTTAATACAGAAGCTTTCGACTTATATGATTTATTGACCTTTTTTCTTTGAATAGAAGTATAACCCAAATGGTTTTGAAAAGTGTTTCCACATGTTTTAAAGTGAACCCAAGTGCTTTCGAAAGGGTTGAGTTTTGATTCTTTCGAAAGGTTTTAATGAAAGATTTTGAAGGGACGGTTCCCCAGGGGTTTTAAACAGGTTGAAAGGAAAAGTTTTTCCTATTTTTTCAAAAGACAACATTTCAAGGTTTTAAAGAGGTATGTCTAATATTTTAAAGCTTTGGATTCGAGGGTATTTCTATGCTTTCGAAAGGAAGGATTTAGCCTTTTGGCCTAGTTTAATTAAAAGGTATTACTTGGTTTTGAATGGGTTACTTTCAAAGTTTTGAAGGAGTTGTTCAAAGGTTTTAAACAAAGGTTTCAAATTTATTAACTAGGCAATATAGCCTGCGCTTTCAAGTTAGAAAGGAGTTTTAACTTGTTTTTGAAGGATAGCTAATCCTCAATAAAATTCATTAACATTATTTTAAGTAAAGTATATATAACATGGAAAAATATCTTAGATTAAAGCTAAAGATGTATTTTCCTTGTATAAGTTTGATTTAAAAGGTTAAATCATTTTGATAGGTTTTCGAGGAAAAATATGAGGGGTAGTTAACCCTAAGAAAATGATTTGGATAGATAGTCCTTTTTGATATGGACAGTCAGTCCAGTTTGCGGGCAGTTAGTCTAGTTCGTGGCCTGTCAGCTCAGTTATCGGATAGATATTCCATTTATTACTAGTTGGCGGATTATTCATTAGTTACCTATTTTTAGCGTAACAGATATTGCTATTACTATTATTGTTATGATAATCAGTTGATTAACCAGTTTGGTTGTAGGAAAAGATTTGCGAAAATATGCTTTGAAAAGGATATTAGTGAGGGGAAACTCGTTCCACTTGGCGGCGTGGTCTCACATAATATCAGTAAACTAAGATGTAACATTATTATTCATACCAAGCTTTATGTCTGACTCGAAGTTTTTGTTTCCCCTTAAACTCCCGAGTGTTCAAAATTGATTTGAGTAGGCTGAGGGTTGAGGTTTATAGGTTTTAGTTTTGGTGAATAAAGCTTTCGGAGACGACAATGTAGCCGACGGATGGCTAATTAGGAGTTAAAGTTTATTATGTATATTTACACTATGTGTATTAAGTCAAATGTGACCATATTCACTCTGGGGGCATCGTCATATGTTGCTCTTAGCGTATTATTGTAATGATTATATTTGATCTTTACATGGGAAATGGTCCGGGATTGTGTAACTTGGATATGAATTTGTTTTGAAATGTAATCAGTAAAACGTTATATTTGGAAATATGTGATTTTATTTATATTCAAATGCTTCTGATATTATGGATACCATTAGCATTATGGTATTTTGTCACCAAAAGTTAATATTATGGATGGCTGCAGCATATATAGCTCTTAGCTTTTGGCCTCTAGATACTGGACGTTGCAGTTTTCTATGTTTGATCATCATGTTTTGGATGTTGATGATATGTTTGTTTGATGTGGAAATGATTCACGTATAATATACGTCGAATTTACAGTAGGAATCAGTTTCGTTTACAGTGATATACATGGCATTGTTAAACCTCTTTAAAATAGTGTAAAATGATTTATTAGTGGTTTATAAACATTAAAACTCATTATGGAAAAGTTTGAGAAAGTTTGTAAAATGGAGTAAAAATAAGCCATCACATTTCGGCAATTTGGCAACTTGAAAAGTTAACGGACATGCAGAATGAGATATGAGTTGGAATTCTTTGCAATAAGAATTCTCCAGACCGTAATGAACATAGTTTTCAAGCAAAAGAAGAAAATCAAGATTTCATTCAATAGAATCTGCGTTATGTCCAAATAAGTTTTTTGAAAAACATCGCGATTTAGAAGTTCAAAAACCAAAATGACAAAATCTTTAAAATGGATATTATTAAATCTTTAAAAATATGAAATAAATTTTATAAGTATGTTAAAATGTTCTAAAAATTATTTGAGTTATTAAAATGGACATATGTGGAAAGAAATTAGCATTTCTATCAAAAAAGCTTTAAACACACTAGTTGTAGCACTTTTTGGTAACTTTTGAAATTAAGATTTAAACTTGGAATTTTCTTTCCAGATCTTTTGGAAATGTTTTTCAAATAATAAATCAAGAATTTCAAAGAGTTTTAGTTAATCAAATAACTTGACTGTCTTATGGGTGATAGATAGATTGTCTCTAGACCCGAGCTTGGACAACCAATGTCAAGGTACTGCTCTAGCTATCCAGACTGGCAAGATGGAGGGGATTGTAAATTTGATTTACTTAGACCACATCTTCCTAAGATAAAAAGAGATTTGGAGCTTTCCAAAAGTTAAGCAAGATTTAAAATAGGATTTTGGTTGTAAAGAATATTTTTTGTTAAATTCCATATTAAATTCCGAGAAGGGAACTCTTATAATCCATATGAATTTAAATGGTGATTTTAATGTTATTCGACAAATAGTACAGGTTGAATATGGAAATCAGTATTGGGATAATCAATCTAAAATTTATGGATCCCTTTTATTCAACACTAATTGGTTTGGGTTTAGAGTAAATTATGTCTTAAATAACATTGTTTTTGATCCATTAAAGATATGTTTTGGAAATGTGGAATCTTTATTACGATTTGAACTATCCTTTTCTAAGTAATTAAAGATTAAAGTTTTTATTTCATAGTTAAAAAGGGGTTTTAATTTACCAAAGGATTTGATAAAAGAGGGTTCATTATCTGTATATTCTAAAACAGAATATGTTTTAAAGATGCATATCTCTAAATAGATATTTTAATTGGATAAAAGATATTAATTAATTGAATAATAATCACTTATATACTTGACATCTTTTATCGATAATTGGTTCGGAGAAATGGGATCGAATTTGGGTGATTCCTATCTAAAAACCATTATGTACCAATATACGTTCAAAACTGAAAACATGTTAAGGACAATGATTTTGAAGACGGGGATCTTCATAATGTAGGGCTGCTTGCTACTAGCCTTGCGATTCCATATTACGTATATATGGTGGTAGTAGTGCTTCATTCTGAAAATCTTCGATGCAAAGATTGTGCGCTACCAATCCTAGGGTTGATTCCCAACAGGAGGTAGTAGGGGAGTGCCTTCGGTTTGTCCTATGCCTAGAAAACTTGTATGGATAAATGTTTGACATTACATTTCTTAGACCACGTATATTGATTTATACAAATGTATATCTTTTTGGTGGTGTAGGAGGTAACCCCTCTTACACTTAGCACCCTTCTCTAAGACGTACGAGCTCAAAGGTTGTAATTTTATGGAAATCAATTTGTGTGTTGTTGGAAATGGCAATGTGGCATTCAAAGTAGTATTTTTTATGTAAAAGGTAAAGCGTTACCTTAAGCCTCGTATATCGATAATGTCAAAAACATGGTAGATGCAGCAGGGCTAAATGGGTTGCTTCCATTAGGAGATGTTCATCACCTTTCTAGATTTCCTTTATATTTTGGATTTGTTGTGGCTACGGATAGGTCGGGAACGACCAGGGTGATGACATAATCGGTACTATCTATGGTAAAGGTTGGCCGGTTCTATGTTGGTAGACAGCAGCGAGGCTGTGCCTCGGTACATTCCGTTAGAGATGTACTATTGGAAGGTAGTCACTTACCATGTCATTGTATGGAATCCATTCTTCAATATAAACCTTTATGGTTTAGTTGTAGAACCTAGTATGCTGGAATTTATTAATGTAACAATTTCGGCTAAGATTATATATATTTATTTGAAAAAGTTTTCAAAAAACTTCATTAAAAATAATATCTTTGATTTTGTTTAGCTAATAGTCTGGTTATCATAAAGTAAAACCCCGTTCGCGTTTATGTGTAGCATGGTCTTATGAGATACCCTTTTCTTTTAACAATATCCGTGTTTTGATTTTTCTCACACCAATCTCATAACTGACCTGGAGTTTATTATCTTTTCCCTTAAACTCTTGGTGCCCTATTTTTCTGGGCAACCAAGTAGTTTAGGTGTAGCTTAGAGTATGCTGGAGAAGCTTGGAACAAATTTGGAATTTCCTTTATAGATAATTATCCATTTCCATTTCCATTACATTTGTGACTATTTGCATTTAGCACTTGTAGGGACAGAGATTTATAATTGTACATGATAAGATTAGGATAGACTCTAATGTATGTATTTAAAATTTTCAATGTAAAGATTATATATTGAAATAATATATGTTATTCCATTCGTTTAAGATTCTGTTCTATCTTATTTTCCTTATCACCCTTCATGATCCGTCATTCTGGCACTTGGATTTGCGGCATGCAATACAGTGGTCATATTAGTGTCGATTTTCGAGGGTTGAAAAGGCTGGTCATCACAATTGGTATCAGAGCTTATGTTAAGCGAACACCAGAGCTTGGTAGGGTAAAGTCTTATAGGACGTTGGGTTGGTAATACCCTATGATGAGTAACTCATTATAGATAGGACAAGTGACATGCTAGAATGAGTTTGGAGTATTATATATGGTCGCGTATTTGTTAATGCTATACAAAAATGACCTTTGTTTTGGAAAATTGGTAAATGAAATAATTTTACCTAGGATTATATTTTGAATATAAAGGAATATCTTTCAAAAGATATAGTTTTGTAGTGTTTGGTTGTTAAGGGAATGATAATGTTCCATTATTATCATCAACTGATTATTTATCTGATTTAAATATATAAATATGAACATCTTGTGAATTTAGTTTCACAATTCGACTATCTGGTGTTCGATAAATAATAATGTTGGTTCAAATTAAAGGAATTTATTTAAGATAAATAAATTTTATGGATGCATTTTATTAGTGATTTTATAAATTGGATTTATAAAACGTATTTTATAAACAAATTTTTGAGAATTTAAATTCCAGTATTTTTGAAAAGAATCTGATGATTAAATAGTCCAAGTGGCTCGAAAGTAACTAAAAATGGACATAAGTTGTGTTCAAATGGTAAACATTTCCCTAAAATATTCCCTTCCTGTTAAGGGAACATATGATACTATTGGTAGTATACAGTTCCTTGGCATCATTTTTGAGTTACTTGGTAAATATAATTTTATAAAGTTAAAAAGATAATGTGAATCATTACTTGATAGATTAATTAGTGATTTTTAACTTTTATCAAGGTGTTCGCATTAGTTAAGGAAGTAATAACACTCAATTATTATCATTTGTTGATTTAACGAATACCTTGTGCATTAAGTTTTACGATTTGACCATAAGGTATTCGATAATAATATTGGGTTAAGGATAATGAATTTATATATGATAATAAATGAGCATGTTGTATAAAAACGTGTATACAAAAATGAAATGATTCTTTAAAAGATGGATTTAGAAGTTATGTGTTGTAAAAGGAGATTTTGAGTATTCAAATCCTATTATTTTGGAAACGCTGTGAAAAAATTAAAATTGTTTGGTAGAAGTTATAATTTCAGGATTAGAGTTTATAAAATGGAAAGTTTATATTTATAAAAGAGATTTTATAAAGTTAAAATATCGTTTAAGAGAAACGATTTAAAAGTGATATTTAAAATGAGATTTAAGCTATATTTTTAAAGGTGACTTAAAAGGGCTTAAGTGATAGGAAGACATAGATTTCAATAGTATTGTTGTAATAAATGTTTTCGAGAAAGTAAGGAAGACACAGACTATAACATTGTAGTTATTGTAAGTGATTTCCGAAAGAAGATGTTTTATATAGTATACAGGATTTATTCATATTCGATGTGTGATTTAAAGGTTCAAGGCGGGTAAGTTATATCTATTTTGAAGTTAAGAATGACATCCATTCAAGGTCTGTGAGGTAATAATAACCCAGCTTGATTGGCTTCATTGTTAACTATTACACAATTTCAATTTGACATCGAAAATTAATATTAAGTATAATTAATCAGATCTGTATACTAGTGTTTTTGGATTGTCGTAACAATGATTTAAACAACATTCGTTTTGACCCAAGAAGATGTGTTTTGGATAACATAAAGATTTCCTTAAATATTTATACGGATTTAAGTTTATAGAGGTATTTTCTAAATGTTGAAATTAAAATAGTTTTTTTGAAAAGAATATAGAAATTTTTGATGAATTAAATTATTTATGAAGAATCATCTTTATAAAATGGTTTGAATAAAAGATAAATGTTTTATGAAATATTTTCATAAATAAATTGAAAAAGGAATTTGATATAACTATGACATATGAGGTACGTAGATCATTTTGTCACACGATTCTGATCTAAAATTCGAGTATGGGACTTTGAAGTGTTTACACTAGTCTGAAAAAGGATTTATCAATCGATTCTTGATGGCAAACATTAATGAGGGTTTGTGGTTAAGTATTTGCGTTTTTATCATAGTTGAGAGCTATGTAAGGAAAACGAAGGTTTCTGATCAAAAAGATTATTAGAATCCACAATAAAGGATCGAAGTATCGATAGTAGTTCAGAAGTGAAGTTGTATGAATAGAAAATCGAATCAGATATTGCATATGGATAATCTGTATACATCACACTTGTTTGTATTTAAAATTCAAAATAATTTTTTTACCGAGGTTTTGGTTAGGTATAATTTCGGGATAAAATTCTTAAGGAAGAAAGTCTGTAACAACCTACAAATTTATCACTTTGATAAATTATATTTGTATTTGAAATGTTCAAATACAGGGATTTGTAACACAAATTATAATTTTTTGAACCATAAATAATGATGGTAAACATGTTTTAGAAATATATTAAAAAATACATATGTTCGGGATTTTCATTAGAAAAATGCGAAAATCAGTTTTTGGGAAAATTGAGATTTTCTCAATATTAGTGTGCACAGAACTAGATACATACACTTATTTATCCATAAAAATAAGAATATGTAATAAAATTATTTATTTTATTTTTTGAAAATAAAATGTTTTATGACAACATCAACGTTGTCATCATTTTCAAATAATAAATTTTTGAATTTAAATTGAGATTAAAATTTTGAATAATAATAGAAAATTTATTTTCAAACTTTGTTTACAAATATATATAGTTTAACTAAAATATTATTGGAAATCAGATCCTAGATTCGCTATGGTTTGATGATCGGAAATTGTAATCAAATGTTGCACCATGGATTGTCACATATGACATATATATATGCACACATACATGTCATAACACACATATAAACATAAATATACATATAAGAAGTTACCACATGCATTTACAAATTACATAAGATAAGAAATTATAAAATATCATGATATTTTCATGGCAATGCACAAGCACATGCATGGAGTGATGGTGGCGATGGAAGAGGGTATGGGTAGAGCAAATGGAGGGGGGTGAGCCAGGGGTAAAATGGTAATTTTAAATTTAAATATTTTTACACATTTTTGCTATAAATACATTCCTCCTCCTCTTATAAGTTTCATACATTCCCTCTCTTTCTTTCTTAAGTTCTTCGTCTTCTTCTTCCAGTTCTTTAATGGCTTCCAAGCCTTGGAAAAAAGTTAGCAAAGCTATGACAAAGTAATGTAAAAAATATACACATATAAGCTATGTTGCGACCAGCTCCAAAACCAAGTCAAAACACTCTCTACCTTCTTATGTACCCACGACCACCCTACATCACAACTCAAGACCGAGCATCCACCCTCTCTAGCATAGGTCGTGGACTTCTTAAGGGAACCAAGGTTGATTCCATAAGCTTCGGTGAGATTGTTAGTCCTTGAGAAGGATGGTTTTGAAGACAACAACCTTAGGACTTATTGTAAAATATAAATACTAACATTATAGTTTAAATATATATGTATATGTAGGATATAAACATGCAGGTACCAACAATGAAGACTGTACAATATAGAGATATAAGACTGATGGATTTAAGGATCGAAGATATCAAGACTGAAGACTCATGAGTATCAAGATATTAAGAGTTCAAGATTTCAAAGTGCAAGATAAGTATTGAGTCTAGAATTATGTTAAAACTTCTTGAAAGCACTTACATCTTTATTCGAAATTTATTTGTGGAAAGGAATCCACTTTGAGCCTGTTAAAGGAATGGCCTAGTGGGATGGAACCCACGACAATATCTAGTGGAACAGATAGTGGTCCTATTTTGGTATCCACTAATTTTATAAAAATATTTTTTCAAAAATATATCTCTTGTTTAAAAATTGTTTTCAAAACTTCCTTTTCAAAAAGACATCTCTCTTGGTTTTAAATATTTTAGCCTCAAAACTATTTTATCATTTTTAAAATATTTGATTTCAAAATTGTCCTTGATTTTAAACTATCTCTTGTTTTAATATTTAGCTTTTAAATATTTATATACTCAGATTTTAAATCACTTTATAGATTAAGATTATATATTAAAAATTACTTCCTAAACTCTTTTATACGGTTAAACTATATTCAAATATATTTATAAAAGTTTAGAAATTGTTTTGAAAAATTATAGAAACGAATTTTAATAAGAAAATCAAAATCACCATTTTTGCCTAGAGCATGTCGACATTCTTCTACCTCCATGTCGACATGGTGCCCGTTAATCTTCGAACTTTAAATTTTCAAAAGAAGCGTCTATTCGTCGTATCATTTCACGAATAGATATAGATGTTAATCTCTATAAATACCAGTAGGTTCTAAATGAATTTTTACCAGATTTTCATTCATTTTCTCTCCTCTTCATCTTCCACATTTATTCTAAATAATCCTATACCATACTTTGCCGAAATACCAAGTGAATCGGACTTGAATATCCCTTGTTTGATTCTCTGCCACTCTCTCCATAAAATCTCAATGCTATTTAGAGTTATAGGATTATTTGTAAATCAAACTGTTGAGTGAAAGGAGCAGTTGAGCCTTGAAATCAATTGGGTGTGATTGTTGCCCTGGAAATCAATTAGGTGATCTTGTGGCCTAGTAAATCAAGAGAGTTTGCCTCGGACTCGAATATAGGAGGGTGTATCTCGTGGCCTTAAAATCGACGGTGTAATCTGAGAGATTATTTTGAAAAGAAATCCGTATAATTGTGCAGGACTGGATGTAGGGCAACTCCGAACTAGTATAAAATGCTGGTTCGTTCTTTCCTTTACTGCTTTTATTTATTACTTGCATCTATGTCTGATTTTGTGATTATATCTGTGTCTGTGTATTGCATTTGTTGGTGATTAAATTACTTAAGTTTCAAAAAGATTGATTAAATCCACAAAACAATATTCACCCCCTCTAGTGTTATTCTAGCATTAAGATCCGTAATCCGCTTTCTAACATTTGGTATCGGAGCAAGATTTTCAAAGTTTTCATAATCTAAACTTTGATAAGTTTTTAAAATGGCTATCAACACTGGTTTTGTTAACACTATCACTAGTTCATTTGTAGAGGGTCAATCTATTGCCAGACCACCACCTTTTAGTGGCAGTAACTATGCATATTTGGCATGTAGAATGAAAATATATTTACAGTTAATAGGATTGGATACTTGGAATATCACACAAACTGAATATTCTGAACCAACAACTAATTTTGCATAATGGACTACTGAGCAAAAGACTATTGCACAAAATAATTCCAAAGCCATGAATATTTTATTTTGTTCACTCGATATGAATGAATTCAATAGAGTATCTGTTTGTAAGGCTGCATGTGATATCTGAAAAACTTTGCAAGTTACTGATGAAGGAACAAGCAAAGTCAAACGGACCAAAATATCCATATTCACTAATCAGTTTCAATTATTCAGAATGAATTCAACTAGTCCATCTCAGATATGTATAGTAGATTTGAGGATATTGTGCATTCTCTAGTATCATTGGGAAAAAGTTTCTCCAAAGAAGATTAAGTCGGAAAAATTCTAAATTCTCTTACTCTGGAATGGGATCAAAAAATTCTTGCAATCGAAGAAGCAAATGATATCGACACTTTAAAGATTGAAGAATTGATAGGAAATCTAATGTCATTCGAAGTTCAAATGCAAGGGAGAAGAGATAGCAAGGCATTCGAAAAGATGTCAATTACGTTCAATGCGTTAACAGATGAATCAAAATCGGGTAGGGATGGTGATGAAGAAATAGCCTTCATGACAAGGAATTTTTGAAAGTTTCTAAAATACGGAAAGATGAAGAACCTCCAAAAGAATGATCATAGGAATTTTGGAAATCATAATGTAGTACCAAATCACGTCAAGTGATTCAACTATGACGAACCAAGTCATCCCAGAAGAGACTTTCCACATCTAGATAAGCAATAGTTTCCTACAAGCAATGATTATACACAGAAAAGGAAAAGAGCATATACCGCTACTCTAAACGATTCAGAATCAGATTCATCCTCAAGCGATGATGATCAGAAGACAGAAAATTCAAATATGTGTTTTACGGCTATTTATGATTCTGATGATTTCAAGGATACAAATCTAGAAAAAGGTACACGTTTACATTATTTTGGTTGAAATTGTTTGTTTAAATTTGATTGATTGTTTGATTGTTTGATTGCTCTAGAAATTATGTGTTGTTTGAATTTTAGAATTTATAATATTATTATATTTTATTATAATATTTTTTATTTTATGTTTAAAAAGTGCATTATTATGTTTAATAATCACTTCAGAAAAATATGTAGACATTAAAAATAATATATATATATATATATATACTAAAGTATTTACGAATAGATAGGTCACATGAATTCTCTAACCCATGTCGACATGTTCCTACCCATGATGTCGACATGCCTGTCAGAAAGTCGAAATTCAAATTTGAATTCAAATCTTTGAACTTCCCTCCACCATTCCACCAACTCCAATGTCTTGAAAAGGTACCTCTTAACTAGAGAACATGCCTATTGAATATCTATTTATCTCCTTTATCCTATCATAACTTTTCACTTTCATTTTCAAAACTCAGACTCTCTTTTACTCTCTTAAACTCTCTACTTTCTCCAAAAATGGCTTCTTCAAGCACTCCACCCACAATGAGATTGTCAAAAACTATTAAAGAGTATCTCTATAATGATCCAGAAGCAATCAAGGCTTATATAAGCTATTAAAATTATGGAAAAGTTCATGCGGGAAAGTTTGCTATCTTTAGCGATTTCTCTACATATGAAATCAATACTCTTCTTGAAGAGAACCATATTCTTTGTCTTTTTGATAATTCTGAAAATGATTTTGTTTGCTATCCAAATCTTGTTAAAATGTTTTATGCAAATATAATTCGGGATTTTCATGAAGGAAATGAAAATGAAATCGGGAGTAGCGTTAAAGGCACTAAAATTATTTTAAGTTGTGAAATTTTGGGCAACATTCTCAATTGCAAGAATTCAGAAATGGATCTTCCTACTTTTAATATTAATGAACATGATCGTGAGACATTTTATCATATTTTTGAAGGAGTTGACAACTTTGAATTTAAAAGTCGTAACTTTTGTCTGAAAGCACGTATTGTTATCTTCTTTTGCAACATACTATCACTCCTAGATCAGGAAATTTCAATAACCTGACTTTGAAAGTTTGTAAAGCTCTTTTGGCTATTTTTGGTCATTATGACATTAATTGGGTGCAAGTGATTATGGATGAACTTCGTCCTAAGAATTTGGAAATGGGTGAGAATACTTTGTATCATGGAATCTATCTCACTCAGATTTTTAATTATTTTGGCATTGATTATAAACGGGAAGAATTTGTTTCAAGAATACGAATCTCTAGCTGAAAAAGATGAAAGGTTGGCATATGAAGAGATGGAAGAAGAAAATAAGGAAGAAGAAGAAGAAGGGAAGGAAATGGAAACTGAAGAAGAGAATAAAGACACCTCGTTGGAAAGTATTAAATATCCTAACAATCCTTCCAACAAAACTCTGCTCAAATATCTAAAGATCATAGTGGAAAATCAACGGATTCTCAAACGATCCGTTAGTAAGAAATTGGATAAAATGACCACTAATATGAACAAGTTCTTTACTAAAGTGGTCGGAAACTTGGCCTATCATCATCTTCCTCATCCTCTAGCACATTCTAAAAACTAGGATGTGATGTATTAGTTTATTTTGTATGAACTTGTATTGCTTTTTAATCATATTATGAAGTATCTCATGTATTAGCTCACCTATCTATGAATTTTTATCTATCTTATGTCTTTCTATCTTACTGTACTTCTAGAATGAATGACAGTATAATATATAAGTTTATATATACATACTTATGCATAAAACAAAGAAGACACATAAATCAACACACCCATGTCGACATACCCCAATACCCTATGTCGACAAATAACTATCTGATTTAGTTATTGTCTTGTGTTTATTCATTTTAAACAAATCCCCGCCTATTTAAACATATGTTTCTTCCATAACTCTTTATTTCTATTCATCTCTATTTGCATCCTTTAACTATTTATCAAAAATGACATCCTCTTCTCAAACTCTAACTGAAAATCTTGAATAAACTCTCAAGTCATTCAAAATATACTCACTTTTATTCTCCGCAATCAAAGGCACTAAGAACTAAGTCAATGCAGATGATAAAAGAACAAGAGAAGCAATTTGGTGCCCTCCGTTGGATGATTTCTAGCCTAAACAAAGATGATTTCAATGCAAATCCTGAAGGAACTTTGACTCAAGATACTGAAGACTGGAAAGATTTAAAAAGGACTCTATATTTGGAAAAGAAGGACGGGTTGAAGGACCCAGAATTTCTATTAATTAAAATTCGTTTATTTAATTGAATTTAAATATGAACAAGTAAGATTTGTAAGTCGAATAAATTTTATTTCGAATATCTAGATTTAATTGGATAATTAAATCGATAATTTAATAGTTGAAATTACAGAAATAATTGAAAATCGAGTAAAATATGATTAAAATTGATTTGTAAAATTTTATTATATCATATTGGAGTTAGAACGATATTTTAGAACTTTTAAAATCGAATTTGAAGTTAAATTGTGAAAATTGAATATTTTAATATTTGATTGACGAGTTAAAATAGCCATTTTTCAAATAGTCTCGGATTTCGACGAAACTAGTTTCATCGGATCCGTAATGTAATATTATAGTAAGGTTTCAAATTTCGTGTCAATCGGATTTACTGTTTGTCCGGGGCAAGCTAAAACGCACAAAAATTTGATTAACCGATTTAATTTAAAATCGATCGTTTATTGCCGTAACTCGCACAGATGATCGAATTAGCTTCCGAAACCTTTCCATTGTGTCCGGAACGCGGGATAAACCCTAGAAACGCTGGTCACCGTGCGAGATTTGGAGTTCGGAAAAATTGGAAATGAATAGTGTTTTTGGTAAAATTTCTATAAAAGGAGCCTTAGCCTTTCATTAGCTCAAACCCTAAACCCTAATTGGTAGCTGCCGGCTATCATTCAATGGCCAGAAAAACACGAAAATTCTTCTCTTAATTTCTCTCGATCCACAACCTTTCGCGAGAAACTTTCAACTAGGAAATCGAAGGGGATGGTGTATGCTTCACATCCGTATGGTGGGTCGGCGCGAAGATCTTCGTGGTGGTCGAAATCGGGGATCAAAGACGTGCGTTCAAGCACGTTTTTCCACGCACAGGGGCCACCGCACACGACCGGTTCTCTGGTGAAGGTGGAGCTCGACGTTGGCTTCGTGGTGGTCGTAGTTGATCGACCTAGAAGTGTTTGTACGAGGTGCGACAATTTCTTGATGGTGGCGGCTACGGGTTCGGCATTCACTGGGTAACGAACGTGGGGGAGGAGAAGAAAGGGAACGGCCTTGATTTCCTGAACGGATTTTGGACGGCCGAGATCTAAATTAGGTTAAAAAGTTATAAAAAAAGTGTAATTTATTTATATTTAAATTCGAGTAAACTTTAAAATATCATAACTTTTTCATACGAGGTCGAAAATGCACGAAACGAATTGCGTTGGGTTCGTATGGACGAATACTACACGTTGGAACTGGATTGGAGTCATTTGGAGCTAGTGAGAATTTCGGGTAAAATTAAACGTCCGTTTAATTTTATTCGAAATAAAATGCCGAAACTGAATTAAAATCAAGGTGAGAACTTCTCACTCAATCGAATTGTTTCGATTTAAATTTTAAATAGCTAGATTTAAAATTGTTGATTGTATGCCTGAATGATAAATTATTATCTTTTATTGATTGAACTAGACACTATACGCCTTTAGTAAGCGGAGGTTATTTATTAAAAACATATACGGCGATAATTCCATCTTGATTGGAATTGGTATTATTTATGTACTTGGAGTTGATTTCTCGCATTATATAGCGGGTGAGACCCTATTGCGCCGCATAATAGCGGATCATATTTTACAAATCCTATATACCGCGATAATTCCGTATTGGAACGGAGTTGGTATTGTGCTAACGTCTTTGGATGCAGGGAAACAGGTTGGAGGGATCCAACTGGATTCCTCAACTATATTGATTTATTTACAAATATTGTGATATTAGTGATTATCATATTGATATATGATGTTTGGTTTGTCGTGATTGACTATTTGGTGCTGTTGCATCATCGAATCCATTTTTGAAGTTTTAAAATAATGATTTTTGATTTTAAAAAGAATTTTAAAGTGATTTTTGAAAGTATATGTTTTATTAAATTTTGGAATTGATTTATTTTAAATAATTAAACGTTATAATATTTAAATTATAAAAGTTATGATTTTTGTGAAATATAACCAAAATGTGATTTTTGAAATAAATAGTTGATAAATTTATAAAATAGTTTAAATTAGGATTTTTGAATTATTATAAACAGTTTATATAAAAGATTTATAATATTGATATTTATAAATTAAAAATATAGGAATTATAAAACGAGTTTTATTAAGTGTTAAAATGAAGCATAAATGGATTTCATAAGTAAATGAAATTTATAGATTTATAATTTGGGAAGTTATAGAATGAATAGATTTTGTAAAATAAAAGATTTATAAGTAAGTAACTTATAAATTGGATTTTGGGCATTTGATTGGGATATAGATAGAACTGGTTAATAAGTGATTTTATAAGTTGAAGTTGTTATAAAATATAAATGGGATTTATAAACATTGTTTTATAAATCCGAAATCGACTTATTTTGATAAGTCAATTATTTTAGATTTTAAAGGAGACAGATCCACGATTATGGACAGTGGATAATCTTTTGATAAAAGTGTAGAAATACTGAATTGGGTAAATAAGGTATATTCACGATTCTGGACAGTGAATATGTTATTAAATAAAATGGATTTGTTTTAGGGAAGTGATATTATAAAATGAAGTTAATTGTTTTAAAGATGTACTAAAATGGATTAACTATCGAAACCATAGATTTCAACATTCATTGTTGAAATAGACGTTTTCGAGAAATAGAAGGAAATGGTGGACTATAACACTATTGTTATAGTAAATGATTTCTGAAAGGAAAAGTTTCGTATAGTATTGGGATTTATATATCTATCTTAATTTCGAATCCCTATACTAGTGATTTTGGGTTATCGTAACGATGTTGTACGCAACATTCGTTTTGGCCTAAATAAATGTGTTTAAGTGAATGTTTTCCTTAAAGAATGAAATATAGACTTAATTTCGATTTAAGTATATTGAACATTTTCCAAGTGTTGAAAATAAATGGATTTGTGAATTACTTATTATCAAATAAGTATGGAAATGTTTTCCAATATGAAGTGAATATTTTGAGATTTTATCTTTTAAAGATAAATTGGAAATGAATATTAGAAATCGATTTGGAAATTGTATATTCATAGATATTTTGGAATTGTAAATTCACTATGGAATTTATAAAAGAAAGGGAAATTGTTTAAAAATAAACGTTGATTTATTTTTGAAGTGTGGGAATAAATTTACGGATTTGAATCGTAAATATAAAGTAAATCGTTAAGGATTTATTTAATTGGTTTAAATGAACCATGTTGAAATGAAAGTAATTCCGCGTAAGGAAAATGTTTGAAATTTGTTTTCAAAAGTGGTAAAGGTGAAAAGTGATTTGAAAATTTGTTTTCAAATGGTTGAAGTGTGGAAATTATATATCTAGTAAAGATATTTTGGAAAGTAAATAATTTGGGAAATTATTTAGGATCTGGTGATGTTGAACACGCTTATCGATAGTTAAATAACCGACTATCAATATTTACCTTTAAATAGGTATTTGTTGTGATTGTTTGAATTTGAATGCCATACTTAATTTTTGAATAAGCGCTCACTATTCGGGTTAGCCGGGAAAGGAGCTTGGGGTCGTATAACCAATTTCGAATATGTGATACGTCGTTATGAATTGCATTTGATGACCGGTGTTGAAGACCGGATATTTGTGAAAACGGAAGGATTATCGTCGAATGTTTCTGCATCGGCTGATCTCCGATATAGAAATTTATTACCCTTTGTGATGGGAAGTCCGGTCGTGATTAGTGAATATCCGAATTGCAAGGGCTTCTTTGTAAGTGCCTTCGGTTCCCTTCGATCCCGGAACGGACTTGTATGGATGTGTGTCTGACATTACAATTTGAGATGTAAAGCTGGTTTCTATCAAATATGTTTCCGTTGGTGGCGGAGAATTTATTCTCTTAGCTTAACACCCTTAGAAGTTATGTAATTGATGGTTACAAGTGACATTCCCAAATTGGTAATGTGGCATAGGAAGTGCTGTTGAGCATTTGATGATCAAAGCACAACTTTTGTATAAAGCGTGACTTTGTGGATGAGACTTCGTCGGACCTCACACCTCGAAAATGGTCAAAACAGGAAGGATGCGGCAAGGTTATTAGGGGGTAGCGCCCCTTTAGTGTATGTCATTCCTTCTGGATAGAGGTGGTATCATGGTATGAAGCCCAGATACTTAACCTATGTTGTTGTTGCAAATTTATTGCTTTGTGGTTGTTGGAAATCGAGGATCCTCGGATATAGATCGGTTACGATCGGGGAATGACATATTCGTGTCAGTAGCTACTTAGTTTGAAAGGTAACCCGGCCTTGTGTTGGCAGAGATCCGGTTAAGTTCTTGGGTCATCTTTCCAGAGGCGTACCCATGTGGCAATGGGAAGTTTCTAGGCCTGACCATTTGTTGGAAATCCAAAGAAACAATACGATCTTGTACAGTTTTAGTTGTAGAACCTATCATTCACTTATGGTGGCGCCCCACTGTTTGGATGGTAGCTATAGTAGGCATAAGTGCGGAATGCCTATGCTGGCTAAGATTTATATCTTTACTTTTGAAATGATTTTCCTACGCTATGCACTAGTAATAATATCAAATGTTTCTTTTTAATGCGTATCAAGCATCTTTGACCATCATAAGGAGAAATCTCCTCCGATTCTGCGTTTGCATTGTGTGTGTGCGGGAGGCCTTATGGTAGTCTCATTTTCTAAAAAGCATTGCGAATCTATTTTAAAATTATTCTGTTCTTTGTTTAAAAGATAAATAAACTGTTTGAGTTCTCACACCAGTCACATGACTAACTCGGAGTTTATTGTTTTCCTTCCTAAACTCTGTGTTTGCGCAAAAAATGGACAAACACCTCCAAGTCGTATGAATTAGTTGATTTATGTTGTTTCTAGTGGTTTGGGTGATTTACGCAAATATATAAAAACAAGGACTAAACTGTAAAAGACACACAGATTTATAGTGGTTCGGCCAGAACATGCCTACGTCCACTTTATATGTTATTCTCCTTTTTCTTTCAGATTACAAGTACAAAGCTTTGTATACAAGTATATGAAAGTTGTTTGAAAGTTCCTTCCGTGCTTGAGCTCTCAAACTTGTCTGCCATTGTTGTACCCCTGCCCCTCTATTTATAGAGTGAGGCTGGGGGCAGGGGTCTTGGATGTATATAGCTGTTGGTGGGCCTGGGCCGAAGCGATCTGGCCTGGCATATCTGGTTCGGCGGAGCTTGGTTCGGTCGTGCTTGGAGTGGTTGGTCCGGAGGTTCATTTGGTAGTGGGTGAATAGATGTTTGGTTCGGCATGGAAGTGGAGAGATGGTTCGGCATGGAGGAGAGGGCTTCTGGACCGGTGGCTTGGTGATGAGTGGTTCGGCAGTGAGTTGGTTCGGTATTGGAAGGGGAGATGGTTCGGCATGGAGGAGAGGGCTTTTGGACCGGTGGCTTGGTAATGAGTGGTTCGGCAGTGAGTTGGTTCGGTATTGGAAGGGGATGGCCTGGTTCGGTATTGAGTTGGTTCGACGGGAGGTGGCTGGGAACTGGTTCGGCAGGCGATAGTTGGATTCGGTTTCTCTTGGACCGGTGGTGGCGAGAAAGGCACCCAACACTTTCCCCCTAAAGTGGGGCATGTGCTTTGCATGTGTCGCGCTTTGTTTTTTCTTTCCGTTGGTGTAGCTTCATTCGGGTGTGGGTGCTGATCCGGCTGGTCAGGTTGTCCTGTGCTTGCTTATAAATAGGGGATACACCCCTTCGTTATTCCTTACCGAATTTTAGAGAGAGCCGAATTAGTCTGAGTGCCGAATCAACCTTGTACCGAATCAAACAAGTACCGAATCAAACAAGTACCGAATCAACAAGTACCGAACCAGGTATGTTTTCTTTCGCCGAATGAACACGAACGAGATTGGGGTATTGAGTGCCGAATGAGCTATGTCGAATGAGATATGTGATGTACTACCGAATGAATCTTTAAACCTTTAATGCCGGATGGATTTTTATACTTGAGTCATGAGTGAAATCTTAAGACTATATACACCTGCTTGCTTATATCCTCTGTTCTAACAATATATTTTTCTCATGTCGCAGATAATGTCTCGCAAAGCAGAAACTCGATCAGATAAACGGAAGTTCAGGGGCGAAGGAGAGTCCTCCTCCGTGCCCCCAGTCCAGCCAGGATCGGAACGTCATGGACCTGCCCCGAGGTCGCTAGTAGATGGGTATGGCCCCCAGGAGCTTCTGAACTCTCCGCCCGACTGCTTTCCTAGCTCCCTCAGGGAGGAGCAGCTTGATGTCATCTCTCGCTCCTTTGGGATTGACAGGGCTCGTATGCTGTTGCCGGGAGACGGAGTGATGCCGTACAATCCCCCTGAAGGATATTTTGCATACAGTAGGTACCACTGCATGTGTGGGGCCATTCCTCCGATCAATGCATGGATAGTCAGCTTCATTACCTATCTGAAAGTGGCCCCTCTCCAGCTCCAGCCCAATTCCTACGCTATTCTGGTGTGCTTATTCGTTATCTTCCAGAGGAGATATGGGCGCCCTCCTTCTAACCGGGAAATTCGATACTTGTATAATCTGAGAGGCTACAAGAAGGGGTCTCCGTATGTTAGTTTAGAAGCGGCCGCCCTTCAAACCGGTCTTGGACTTATACTCAAAGTTCACCATGTTTAAGAAAGAATGGTTTTTTATCAGGGACGATTCTGTCTCCTTCCGCCTCTTCACTTCTGGCTGTAAGTTGAACTTTATTTACAATTTCTTTGTTCCGACTGCAGTGCTCCTTCTGATATGCTTCTATTTCTTGCTAGCGACAGGTGGCTTTGCAGTCGTAGAGAGTGATTCCCTTGTTCAGATGGCTGCGGAAATAAAGGCCATTTCGGGACGGGACAGGTCGGCTTCTTTCCTGATCAGGAATGCTACTCTCCTGGAGCACAACTTGATCCTGCCACACCAGTCCGTGGTTAAGCAGAGAGACACGGCTGAGGAGAAGGCTGCCAAAGCCAAGGGAGGGGCCACAGTGAAGAGTGGCAAGAGGGAACCTTTTACAAAGCCTCCCGTTGTTGGAGGTAAGAAACTTAAGAAGTCCAATGGTCCCTTTCCTAGCACTTGCCCAATTGCTCCGGGGGAGGAAGATGTGGAGGAAGATAGAGGTGAGGGTGAAGGAGGAGATGGACATAGCGGTGGTGGCATTGGTGCCTTAACCTCCGGGCAAGCGGGAGAGATTCATGAGTGGACGGATGATGCTTTCCGTCAAGCTTTTGGGGAGTCGGAGGAAGGATCGGCTTCGGTTGAGAAGGATAAGGGGGTTGACAAGGCTGGGGCTGGCGCTGATCCATTCTCTAAGAGTTCTTCAGCTAGGGCGATTCCAGCGATTCAAGGTGATCTTTTGACTTCTACAGACTCCATTTATGATAGGGACTTAGGAATATTTTATGGTTCACTTCCGTCCTGGAATGAGATTCATGACTTATTGCAGTATCCTACTCCTCCGCAGGGTTTGTATAATAGATGTGCCTTCTCACACTTTTTATCTTAACATATTTCTTGAATTGTGGATCATTGTATGTTCGTAACACTTGGTTTTTATTGCAGGAGCGGGTAAGGCAGCCAAGTCATCCGATATCCGGCACCGCCTTGAACAGTATAAGCTACTTAAAGCTTCTGCCAAACCAAAGCCTCCAACTGGCCATCCTGGGGATGTAGTTAGATATCGCCCCCTTCTTGGAGTTATTGAGGAAGATATACAAAAAAGGAAGAGGGGCCGATCTTCGTTTGAACCTTCGCCTGGCCCTCGGCCTCCAGTCCATCCCATCCATGATATTACTGAGGAGGACACTAAGTTTATACCTTCCCCCCATCCGTCCGAAAATCCAAACGTCACTCTGATAGACCGTCCTGGTTTGGATCGCAACCCATTTGCCGGTCACCCTGTTCTGGATCCGAGTTTCAAGGATATTTCATTTGATGAGGCCACGGGTGAGCACCTTCTTCCCCGCAACCCCATGGTACGAGTGCTTGATGAGGCCAAGTCCCTAGACCTTGATTTGCTTACTACTCGGGTAGTTACCATGGGGGACGAAGCCAAGGCTAACATTGACCGGGTTGCGGAGGAAACCAGGAAGTTGATGGGGCATCATGCCCGTCTGGTCAAGGCTGGAGAGGAGATTGGGAGTGCTAATATTCGGTTGCGGCTAAAGGTTGCCGATCATGCCAAACAGCTTGCCGATCAAGCCATTCAGATTTCTCAGCACGAGAAAGCCTCCAGGCGACTGAAGGAGACTATGGAAAAGGCTAGTAGGGCAGAACTACAAAAGATGGAGGCCGCCTGCAAGGAGCGGATTGACTTAGCCATTGCTACGGTGGATGAGGTCCGGAGGGCGGATTTCGAGTAGGTAGAGGAGTTATCTGGGAGGCTTGAGGCTGCAGAGCTTGTTCAGGCCAGGCTAAAGGAAGAGATGGAAGAAATGAGGAGGTCTCTCCAGGCTGACCGCTTGAGATACCGATCGGAGAGGGATGTTGCTATCGCTAAGTTGCTGTCCTCCGAGGCCCGGGTGAGGGAGTTTGAGGAGAATGAGGGGATGATGGATGAGATGTTGCAGGACATGTACTTCCGTACCTGGAAGCAGGGTAATCTATCCTGGATGGATGACTATCCCCGGATCATGGCTAGGATATATCTCCGGGCTTTGGAGGAGGCCAAGTCCGATGCGGATAAGTAAGGTGGAGCGGCATTCAGGATGGATATGGTTACCGCCCAGTTCTCAAAGGAGGAGAAGGTAGCGGTAAAGGAGGGGATGCGGCTACTCGCTGCGGAGGAAGCCGGTGTGCAGTTGGGGGATGAGGACCAAGAAGCAGGTGTTGGTGAGTTTTCCCTTTTTAGCTTTTCATAACTTGATCGTTTGCTGTATATCTGATGGATTCTTCTCCTTAAATGGACAGGTGGGACCTCTGGTCAACATGCTGGGAGTTCCGATCCAGCAACCAAGTAGATTTGGAGAGCTGGTTCTGAAGTGTAGTGGTTAGCACTAATGCAGCTAGTTATTTTAATTGGTCTGCTTGACATTCCTGTATATGCTAGTTCAGAACATTAATGTACTTTCAAGCTATAATTATGTCATTGAACGACTTTATGTAAGTTTATAACACAAGCTGATTCTGTTATATTTTGAATGCTGTTATTATTTTGATGTGCTGCATAAGAAGTATAACTATGCATATGCCTGTGATTTAGCTGTGTTTGATGCTAAGCTCTTGCTTGAAACATAATTTTATGTTTTGCAATGTTACGAATAAGTTATAGCTGCATGCTTATGTACAAGAGAAGAGAGTACCGCCCTTCATGTTTTAGTTGCAGGGGGTAGCTTTGAACGTCTTGTGTAACTGACCACGGGTGCGGCTGAGTGCCTTGTCACCCAGTTTGTGGGCTCGGATTCTCATGAGCGAATGTCTCCTATTTGGCGTCCTATACTTTGGGGACCGTTATATAGGATAGGAGAAAAGTATTTAAATGAAATGAAAATATAGGAAAAGTAAAACTTCCAATCACAGAAGGCCGTCGATGTGCTTAAGTTCGTGGCAAACGGGTTTTGTAGTCACTTTCCCTAGCTGTGGGTCTTGGAGACATTTGTCACCCATCTTACGCCTCCGCGGGGAGTTTTCTTTTTTACCACAGTCGCACTTAAGACACATCGAAGCCGAGATCACACACAGTAACTACCCGGGCCATTATGGCCCGTAATCGTGGGTATTATTCGATTTACTGTGGCCGGCTAGCGTGGGTGCCATCAACCATGAACTACCCCTGCCTGGCCACACCTTATGTTGGGGCTTAAAGTAGGTTCACAGTTGCTGGCAAGCCGAACGCCGTAATGAGCTGCCATCGGCTATAGTCGGCCTTCGTGATGGCTTATAATCGGCTCATTACAGTTGGCTTTAAGGGCAGTCGCGAGCAATGAGTTAACCCGCAGCAGAGGGATGCTGGAGCAAAAGTGTCTCATTGGCGAGTGCATAGAATCGCATAGTACCTGTTAGGCCTTGTCCAGATGAGGTCGTGCCCTGATGTGGCTTGGATGGAGGTGCCATTACACAGAATTTTGTTCAACAGAAAAGGATAAAGTTAACAAGTAGCCAAGATATAAAGGAACAAGTTAAAAAGAGACAAGATTTTTAAAGTGGTTCGGCGCGAAAATGCCTACGTCCACTGATCCTCTTTGTTAATTCACTTCATATGGGCAGTACAAGTTAAGAAAAATATCGACGGAGGTGTTGGATGTTCCATGCCCTCTGGAACACCTCTCCGTCCACTGTTGACAAAATATAGGCTCCGTTGCGGAGATCTTTATGAATTACATAGGGTCCGCCCCAGATTGGGTCTAGTGCTCCGGGGCGTGGGAAAATCCGCTTGAGGACAAGATCTCCTTCTTGTAAGCTACGATGCTTGACTTTGGAGTTGTATTGTGCTGCGACTTTCTGCTTATGAGCTGCTGCTTTGAGTGCTGCATCGTTTCTTCTCTCCTCAATTAGGTCCAAAGACTTGAGGAGGAGTTCTTCGTTCTCTTCCGGGCTGTAGTGGATCCTACGGTGAGAGGGCACTATAGTTTCAACTGGGAGCATGGCCTCCGATCCGTATGCCAAAGAGAAAAGAGTATGCCCTGTTGAAGTTCTGTAAGATGTGCGATAGGCCCAAAGTGCCGTAGGAAGTTCGTCCACCCAAGCGCCTTTCGAATTTTCAAGTTTCTTCTTGATTAAGGTTTTGAGGATCTTGTTGGCAGCTTCGACTTGTCCGTTTGCTTGAGGATAAGCTACAGATGAGAAGCTTTTGTGAATTCCGTGCTCTTGGCACCAATCGGCGAATTCTTCGCTGTCAAATTGAAGTCCGTTGTCTGATATGATCATGAGTGGGACTCCGTACCTGCACAGAATATTTTTGATCAAGAAGTTGATAACTTTTGCCGAGGATATTTTATTTAGAGGTTCCGCCTCCACCCATTTGGTGAAATAGTCAACTGCCACTATAGCATATTTGGCTCCGCCTCGGCCCGTTGGCAGTTCGCCAATTAAGTCAATCACCCATACTGCAAAGGGCCAAGGGATGGTCATTTGAGTAATCTCATTTGTGGGTAGTCGAGGGATCTTGGCAAATTTCTGACATCTGTCGCATTTCTTGACAAAGTCCAAGGCATCTTTGTTTAAAGTGGGCCAATAATATCCATATCGGAGTATCTTCTTTGCCAAGTCTGCCCTCCAGTGTGATCTCCGCAACTTCCTTGATGGATGTTGGATAAGACTTCCCTGGCTTCCCTTCCAGCGATACACCTTAATAAGGGATTGGAGAAGCTGTGCCGATAGAGGATGCCTTCTTGTAATGTATAGCGAGAAGCCTTCCTCAAGATTTTCTTGATTTCGTTACGCCTGTCGGGCAGTGTGCCATCTTGTAAGTATTTCCGGATAGGAGTCATCCAAGTTTCTTCGTCGATCGCAGCTATTAGATTCACTTGCTCGAAACTTGGTGCCAGCTGTTTTGGGATGGTTAATGCTCCGAAAATAGAGATGTTCTTCACACTAGCTTGTTTTGCTAGTTCGTCGGCCTCTTGATTTTCTTCTCGGGGAATGTGTTTGATTGAATAGTGATCTAATTGATTAAGCAGTAGCTTGGTCTTTTTCAGATATGCTGTAAGTCGTCCTCCTCGAGTCTGGAAGTCTCCAAGTATTTGATTTACAATGAGTTGAGAATCACTATGGAGACATAAAGAGCCGACTCCAATCTCCAAGGCCAGTTCTAATCGGGCTATCACCGGTTCGTATTCTGCGTCATTGTTGGTGGCAGCGAATTCCAACCTTAGGGCGTAGTGCAGCTTCCTTCCCCTGGGGGTGATTATCACAACACCTGCCCCCGAGCCTTGTTCGTTTGACGCTCCATCTACGAAGAGATTCCACTTGATATCTTCTGCTATTTCAGATCAGTCCTTATCTTCGTTAGTAGTGAATTCGGCAATGAAATCAGCTATGGCCTGCCCCTTGATAGCGGTGCGAGGATGGTAAGTGATATCATATTGACTTAGTTCGATGCACCACTTAAGTAATCGCCCAGAAGTGTTGGGGCGATGGAGCACTTGCCTTAGCGGTTGATCGGTTAAAACTCTGATGGAATGAGACTGGAAATAGTGTCGCAGCTTCCGTGACGTGATGAGCAAACAGTATGCTAGCTTTTCAAGTTTAAGGTATCTGGCTTCTTCCCCTGTTAATCTCTTGCTTACAAAGTATACGGGTCGCTGCGCGCAGTTGTCTTCTCTCACCAAAGCGGCACTCAAGGCGTGGGATGATACAGCAAGGTATAGGTATAGTTCCTCGCCTTCATTTGGAGTTGAGAGCACTGGTGGTCTCTGGAGGTGTCCGATTAAGTTAAGGAAGACCGTCGAGCATTCGTCAGTCCATTCGAACTTTCCTTTGTCTTTCTTTAGAGCTTCGAAGAATGGGATGCATTTGTCGGTTGCTTTAGAGATGAACCTACTTAGGGCGGCCACTTTCCCGTTTAGGCTTTGCATCTCTCTTCGAGTGGATGGTATCTTGATATCTTGCAAAGCTCGAACTTGTTCGGGGTTTGCTTCAATCCCCCTGGCATGAACGATGAATCCCAAGAACTTTCCCGATGAAACTCCGAAGGAGCACTTTAGAGGGTTCAATTTCATTCCATATTGGCGAAGTACTTGAAATATCTCGTCCAAGTGGTTTATATGATCGTTGGCTTTCCTCGATTTTACCAGCATGTCATCCACATAAACTTCCATAGTTTGTCCTATTAGTTCCGCAAACATTTTGTTGACAAGGCGCTGATAAGTAGCTCCGGCGTTTTTAAGTCCAAAAGGCATTACTTTGTAGCAGTATAATCCCCGGTCAGTGATGAAACTAGTGTGGTCTTGATCGGGGGCGTGCATATGGATCTGGTTATATCCCGAGTATGCGTCCATAAAGGATAAGAGTTCATGCCCGGCAGTGCTGTCCACGAGTTGGTCGATTCGAGGGAGCGGGAAGCAGTCTTTCGGGCAAGCGTCATTTAAGTTGGAGAAATCGATGCATGTTCGCCACTTCCCATTAGCCTTCTTTACCAAAACCGGGTTGGCGATCCATTCCGGGTAGATGGCTTCACGTATGAAATCATTGGTAAGTAAGTTCTTTACTTTTTCCTCTAGGGCTGCTGATCGTTCTGCCTCCATGCTTCTCTTTTTCTGCTTTACTGGAACCTTCGTGGGATCGATGTTCAGTACGTGGCATGCTACATCTGGGGAGATTCCTGTCATATCAGCGTGCGTCCATGCAAATACATCCATGTTGTGGCGAAGAAAATCAATGAGTTGATCCTTTAACTCTTCTTTTAGTTGAGATCCGATCTTCAATAGTCTACTCGAGTCATGTTTGTCTACGGCTACGAATTCCATAGCCTCTGCAGGCTCGGCGGTGGCCTCCTCCTCTTTGTCCCTAGGGTCTAATTCGTTGAAAGGGTCACTGGTATATCGAAGAGGAGGGGCTTTCTTTAGTTTCTATGCTTCCAAGCTTTTCATGCAGAGAGTAGTCTCTGCATTTTTCCCTTTATCTTTTCTGCGATTATTGCGAAGTTCAGTCACATAGCAGTCTCGAGCAACGTCTTGGTCTCCCTCCACTTCTCCTATTCCGTTATCTGTTGGAAATTTCATCTTCAGGCACCATGGGGCTAGGACAATTTGGAAGTCGGACAAGGCCGGTCTTCCCAAGAAGGCGTTGTAGGCAGAATGGTTCTCTATCAGTACGAACGTTTGTTTTCGCACAGCGGAGCGGGGATGACTGCTTATTTCGACATAGAGGTCCAGTTGCCCGAGGGGTAACTTTGCATCTCTAGTGAAACCATGTAGTGGTTTGTCGCAGGGAGATACATCCTTCATTGACAGCTTCATTTTGTCGAAAGCATGCTTGAATAGGATATTTACTGAACTTACAGTGTCTATTAAAATTCGAAAAACTTTGGCTGGACCGAACCAGGCAGAGATGACCATAGAGTCCATGTGTGGGTACTGTCTTCCCTCTAGATCACGCCTACTGAATGTGATGTCGTCACTCTCTTTCCATTTTGGGTGGCGTTCTTCTGTAACAGAGTTAACGTAGCCTTCATTGTCTCCAAGTGACTTGCCGTATCTTTCCATCTCTGCCCAGCTTCTGTCGGCGATGTGTGGTCCTCCCGAGATGGTATGGACCACTATCTTCTCTTGACTAGAGCCGCTGGTGTTACGATTTCTCCCGCCTGCTTCTGGGGGGGTAGTCCAGGATTCTCTTTGGCAGGAGTTGAAGTCCTGTTCTGGCCTTTTACATAGCGCTCTAGTCTCTTCCTTCTGATGTGTTCTTCAATTAAATCCCGGAGATGGTGGCATTCATTGGTGTCATGCCTATGGGATTCGTGAAAGCGGCAGAACTTTCCTGACTTGAGTGCGTTATCTGACTCCTTCTTATGCGGGGAGCGCTTGTATCTAACTTCGTCTTGAGTGGCTAGGAAGATGTTTTCGATTGTTTCATTCAAAGGGGTGTAAGAGTCAAATCTTGGTCCTGGTCGATATAAGCGCTTTTCTCCCTTTTTGCCCCCAGCATTGTCTCTAGAGTCATTTCTTCGAACATCCTTTGCTGCAGCGAGGAACCTGTCTGGAGCCGTCTTGGCCTGTTGCCCTGATTGCCTCTCAGTGGCGGCGTCTTCAAGTCTCATATACTTTCCAGCTTCATGAAAGAAATCTGGTAATGTAGCTGGTTTTTCTTTGGTTAGTCTTCTAGCAAATTTAGTATCTGCATGTACACCACTGCAGAGGGCCATTAGGATGAGTTTCTCGTCGGCGTCTTGGACTGCGGCTGCCGCGGCGTTGAATCGGGTTAGATATTGTTGCAATGTCTCTCCGGGTTTCTGTTTGATATCAGATAAGGAATAAGCATCCTTGGGTTGCTCCACATGAATGCGAAACTGACTGATGAACTTTTCTTTCAACATTTCCCATGAGCTGACGGACCCTTGGGGTAGGTGGAAGAACCAGGAGGTAGCTAGATCTGCCAAGAATAATGGGAAGCATTTACACAACACTCCCTCTGTTGCTCCGCTCATGAGCATATGCTGGGTGTACCTCTGTAAGTGTACGATGGGGTCAGAGGTTCCCTTGTAAGGTTCCATCGTTGGCATTTTGCATTCTCGGGGGGTGATGGCAGTTTCAATATTGCGGGCGAAGGGGCTGGTTACCCTAGCACCTATCCCCCGATCCCTTTGCTCCCATTGGACGCACTCTCTGAACAATCGCGCCATCCTTTCATCAGAACTTGGAGTGGACAAAAATGAGCTTGGTTCTTCCCTGCGGGATTGATTCCGTCCAGATGACTTGTAGGGATGGTATCGTCTATCAATCCTAACATTGTCCAAAGGCTGTCTCTGCTCTTCTGGGGGGCATGCTGGGGTCTGTTCTCAGCGCTTCCTCTGTTGGGTTCTGTTCTCAGCGCTTCCTCGGGTCCAACTTCGGGCTGGACTCCAGCTCGGCCCCGTCTACTGGTGTTTTCATGGTTAGGTAGCATGGCAGGCTCAGCTACATCCGACCCTTGCCTGGCACCTCCCCCGTTGGGTTCGGTTCCAAGTATTCCCTCGGGTCGGACTTCGGGCTGAGTCCGGGCTCGGCTCCTACCATGGCTGTTTCTGTTGTTAACCTCTTCGAAGAAGAAAGGTCTATGTCGCCTTCCAGATCCTCCAGATTGGGACTCACCCCATGATTCAGTGTTGCGGTTGGATTCTTCAGCATCCCTTAGGCGTGACATGAGTTGGTCCACCAGGGCTTCTTGTTGAGATGCGAAGCGGTTAGTTACTTCAGCCACAACCCTGTCTAGATCTGCCCTAGTAATTGGTTGTTCCGCGGCAGGGGCTGTTGGATTTTCCTGATTTTCATCTGGTATTGCTGTTAAAATGGGATGATTTTCTTGATTCGGTGCCACTGGATCTGGGATACTGCTAGTTGCGACGTTCTTTCCTTTGTTAACATCTCTCCTCTGCCTGGAAGTCATGTTGTCGGAGCAAGGAAGGATGCTGTGAGGAAGAAGGTTGAGTAGGAGAAGCCGTAGCTCCTGAGTTCAATTCTCAGTGAAAGCACCAAAAATGTTTGCGCAAAAAATGGACAAACACCTCCAAGTCGTATGAATTAGTTGATTTATGTTGTTTCTAGTGGTTTGCGTGATTTACGCAAATATATAAAAAGCAAGGACTAAACTGTAAAAGACACACAGATTTATAGTGGTTCGGCCAGAACGTGCCTACGTCCACTTTATATGTTATTCTCCTTTTTCTTTCAGATTACAAGTACAAAGCTTTGTATACAAGTATATGAAAGTTGTTTGATAGTTCCTTCCGTGCTTGAGCTCTCAAACTTGTCTGCCATTGTTGTACCCCTGCCCCTCTATTTATAGAGTGAGGCTGGGGGCAGGGGTCTTGGATGTATATAGCTGCTGGTGGGCCTGGACCGAAGCGATCTGGCCTGGCATATCTGGTTCGGCGGAGCTTGGTTCGGTCGTGCTTGGAGTGGTTGGTCCGGAGGTTCATTTGGTAGTGGGTGAATAGATGTTTGGTTCGACATGGAAGTGGAGAGATGTTTCGGCATGGAGGAGAGGGCTTTTGGACCGGTGGCTTGGTGATGAGTGGTTCGGCAGTGAGTTGGTTCGGTATTGGAAGGGGAGAGATGGTTCGGCATGGAGGAGAGGGCTTCTGGACCGGTGGCTTGGTGATGAGTGCTTCGGCAGTGAGTTGGTTCGGTATTGGAAGGGGATGGCCTGGTTCGGTATTGAGTTGGTTCGGCGGGAGGTGGCTGGGAACTGGTTCGGCAGGTGATAGTTGGATTCGGTTTCTCTTGGACCGGTGGTGGCGAGAAAGGCACCCAACACTCTGGGTGCCCACCAATTTCCATACGGGCAGTCAAGAGTCAGGTTATCAGGATATTCTAGAATTCGGGAGTTGCTGTAGAGAATTGGAGGCAAGCTGGATGGCATGGCGTATTCACTAGTATATAGTATTCCTTTTCCGCTGTTTGTTGTTGTTTGTTTTTGTACACTCTGATGATGTAATGTAATGTAATATGATGTAATGTAATAACTGATATAGTTCTTTGTTTAAAGATTATTCATTTATCTATTATATGTTGTTCCGCTGCGATTGTGAGATTCTGATATTGTTCCATTGTTTCTTTCTGTTCTGTACTATCTTTTTCTCTCTTCTTCTATCTTCTACCTCTTCTTTAACCCTAACGGCTCGGTTTTCCGGCCTTCGATTTCTCGGCAGTTGATACAGTGGACGTATTGATGTCGGTTTTCATAAGTCGAAGAACCAGTTCCTCACAAAGTTTCTAAAATGATTTGTTCTCCTTATGGTTTGAATTGCTTGTTTTTAAATTGATTTGAATTGTTTAGTTTGATTTGCATTGATTAGAATTAATTTGGTCGAATGGAATGTATAAAATTATATAAAACATAATATATGGTTATTGGATTTAAACTATCATATTTGTTATGTTTTCACTAAGTAAATCATGCTATTGTACATATATTCCATCTTTATTTTTCACAGGTACTCAAGTATTAGGGTACGGGGGAATTATATTAGTATGGGATTTGTTTTTTTTGATGACGAAGGGGGCGAATTATAAAATAGAGTAGTTAGAATAGTTAGGCTTAGATTAAGGGGGGTTATTAGTTTAGGGGGAATTATTAGTTTTTAGAGGGAGTTATTAGTTTTAGGGGGAGTTATAGTAAAGATATAAACATAGGTTCTCATCATCAAAATGGGGGAGATTGTCAGTGCTTGAGAAGGATGGTTTTGATGATAACAACCTTAAGACTTATTATAAAATATAAATACTAACATCATAGTTTATATATATATATATATATATATATATATATATATATATATGCAGGATATAAACATGCAAGTACAAATAATGATGACTGTACAGTATAGAGATACAAGATTGATGAATTTAAAGATCGAAGATATCAAGATTGAAGACTCATGAGTATCAAGGTATCAAGAGTCCAAGATTTCAAAGTACAAGATAAGTGTTGAGTCTAGAATTATGTTAAAACTTCTTGAAAGCATTTACATCTTTATTCGAAATTTATTCATGGAATGGAATCCACTTCGAGCCTGTTAAAGGGATGGAACCCTAGTGGGATGGAACCCACGATAATATCTAGTGGAACATATAGTGGTCTTATTTTGATATCCACTAATTTTATAAAAAAGTTTTTCAAAAATATATCTCTTGTTTTGAAAATGTTTTCAAAACTTCCTTTTCAAAAAGACATCTCTCTTTATCTTAAATATTTTAGCCTCAAAACTATATTTATCATTTTTAACATTTTTGATTTCAAAATTGTCCTGGATTTTAACTATCTCTTGTTTTAATATTTAGCTTTTAAATATTTATGTACTCAAATTTTAAATCATTTTACAGATTAAGATTTTAGATTAAAAATTACTTCCTAAACTCTTTTATATGGTTAAACTATATTCAAGTAAATTTATAAAAGTTTTGAAATTGTTTTGAAAAATTATAGAAACCAATTTTAATAAGAAAAACAAAATCACCATTTTTGCCTAGAGCATGTCGACATACTCCTACCCCCATGTCGATATGGTGCCCGTTAATTTTCAAACTTCAAATTTTCAAAAGAAGTGTCTATTTGTCGTATCCTTTCACGAATAGATATGGCTATTGATCTCTATAAATACCAGTAATTTATAAATGAATTTTTATCAGATTTTCATTCATTTTATCTCCTCTTCATCTTCCACATTTATTCTAAAGAATCCCAAACCGTACTCTATCGAAATACCAAGTGAATCGAACTTGATTATCTCATGTTTGATTCTCTACCACTCTTTCCATAAGATCTCAGTGCTATTCAGAGTTATAGGACTATTTGTAAATCAAACTGTTAATGTGAAAGGTGCGGTTGGGCCTTGAAATCAATTGGGTGTGATTGTTGCCTCGGAAATCAATTAGGTGATCTTGTGGCTTGGTAAATCAAGAGAGTTTGCCTTAGACTCGAATACAGAAGGGTGTACCTCGTGGCCTCGAAATCGAGGTTGTAATCTGGGAGATTATTTTGAAAAGAAATCCATACAATTGTGTGGGCAGGATGTAGGGTAACTCCGAACCAGGATAAAAATCCTGGTGTGTTCTTTCCTTTACTGCTTTATTTATTATTTGCATCTGCGTCTGATTCTGTGATTATATCTATGTCTGTGTATTGCATTTGTTGGTGATTAAATTACTTAAGTTTCAAAAAGATTGAGTAAATCCACAAAACACTATTCATCCCCCTCTAGTGTTATTCTAGCCTTAAGATCTGTAATCCACTTTTCTAACGGAGATAGTAGCGAAGGTATAGTCAATTCTAATAAATCTAGAAACCAATATAGGTAAGAAACTCTACTATTTCTATTATAAATTATATGATAATATGATATATTTGATATGGATGTTTTCTATGTTTGATCATCATGTTTTGGATGTCGATGATATGTTTGTTTGATGTGGAAATGATTCACGGTATAATACACGTCGAATTTATACCAAGGAATCACTTTCCTTTATAAAATGAAATGGTATGTTGAGCACTGTTAAACCTCTTTAAAATAATTTAAAATTATTTATAAATGGTTTATAAACATTAAAACTTATTTCGACAAAGTTTGAGGAGTTTGGAAATGGAGTAAAAATAAGCCGTCGTGTTTCGGTAGTTCGCGATCTGAAAGTTAAACGAACGTGTAGAATGGAATGTGCATTAGAATTCTTTGGAGTAATAATTTTGCCGACCATAATGAATATAGTTTTCAAACGAAAGAATAAAATAAAGACTTGATTTAATTAAATTTGAGTTATATCCAAATCATGTTTTTAAAAACATCACGATTTGGCAGTTTGAAAACCAAAATGGAAAAATATTTAAATTGGATATTTTTAAATCTTTAAAAATATGAAATAGATTTTGATAAATATGTTAAAATGTTTTAAAAAGGATTTCAGTTATTAAAATGGACATATGTGGAATAAGATTTGCATTTTTATCAAAGAAGTTTTAAAAACATAATTCGTAGCACTTTTTGCAGCACTTTTAAAATTAAGATTTAAAATTGGGATTTTTAATAATAATTTTATTTAAAGAGTTTATAGTTGATCAAATAAACTGACCGTCTTATGGGGTGACAGTGAGATAGTCTCTAAACCCAAGCTTGGACAACTAGTATTTGGGTTCCGCTCTAGCCATCCGGACTGGACCGATGGAGGGGATAGTAAATTTGATTTACTTAGAGCACATTTCCCTAAGATAAAAGGAGATTTGGAGCTTTCCAAAAGTTAAGCAAGATTTAAAATAGGATTTGGGTTGTTAAAGAAAACATTCTAGTTAAACTCCTTATCAAATTTCTAGGAGGGAACTCGTACTATCTAAAAGGAATTTAAAAGTTGATTTCACCGTTATCCGACGAATAGTGCATGTTGGGTGCGGAAATTATTATTTGATATGATCAGTCTAAAATTTTTGTATCAATTTTGTTTAATACTAACTGGTTTGGGTTTACAATAAACGATGTCTTAAATAATATTGTTTTTGACCCATTAAAGATATGTTTTGCAAATGTCAAATCTTCATTAAGATTTAAATTATATGTTTTCTAAGTAATTAAAGATGAAGCGTTTTGGTATTTCCAAAGTTAAAAGGGGGTTTAATTAACCAAAATATTTGATAAAAGAGGTTTAGTTATCCCGTAAATACTGAAATAGAATATGTTTTATATCTCTAAAGAGATATTTTAATTGGATAAAAGATATTGGTTAATTGAATAATAATCACCAATATACTTAACATCTTTTATTGATAATTGGTTTGGAGGAAACGATGCTGGAATTGCAAGTGGAGTGGTAGGAGGAGATGCTGCAGGGGCAGGAGTTTCGGAAGTTCTGCTAATTAACCATTATGCTAAGATGAGTGGAGATTATGCTAAACTTGGAGGGAATCCATTTCTGGGAACGGGGGATGCTATAGAGGTGGAAAATTGGTTGTTGCACTGTGAGAGAATCTTTGCAGATTTGGGGCTCAATGATGAGCAGAAGAGGAGGCTTGCTTCGAGAAAGCTTTAGAGAGCAGCTTTGTTTTGGTGGAATAGTGTGGCAGCCGGTGTGGATGAGAAAACCTTGACATGGATAGATTTCATTGGGAGGTTCCATGAGTGGTTCATGTCTGTGATGGCACAGTCAGCTCTGATCAGAAAGTTTGTTGAAGTAGAGCAGGGAGGGATGTCTGTTCTGGAGTGCTAGAAAGTTTGAGGAGTTGGCCAGATATGGTATGCTTCAGTGGATGCAGTAATAAAAAGGAATGAGAAGTTTATCAGGGGGTTGAAGTCTGAGTTAGCATGGGTTACATTATCTCATATTAGAAATCATTCCAATTTTTGTATTGGAGATGGCCTTAAGGCATGAGGAGATTCTTGATTCTCTAGAGAAGAGTAAGCCTAAGGAGGTTCAAGTTGGGCAGGGCTAGAAGACAAAGTTCTTTTCTAAGAAAGGCGCTCAGAAGGGCGAAGCAGCTAAGAAATGGAGATTTGAGGTTGTCTGTTATACGAGCGACAAGAAGGGGCATTGTACTAATGGCTGTCATGCTGGAAAGGCAAAGGAGGTAGCCGGGAAGAAGAATGTTAGGTGCTTTAACTGATATTAGATTGTCTACTATAAGAATCAATGCAAGAAGCCTGCTAAGAATGGAAATGGCAAGGTGTATGCATTGGAGCCTGCTACTTCAAAACCAACAACTCAGGAGAAAGGAAGGGCAGGGTTTTGGGAGGTACACTTCAGATTCATGGTATGTCTATTAGCGTTCTATTTAATGGCGCATCACATTCTTTCATATCTAGATGTTTGATAGATAAGCTTAACCTAGAACCCACATATTTGGTTTCTTCCTTACGGGTTGCGAATCCAATAGGAGGGTATGCAATTCTAGGGTTGAGATGTGACCAGTTAGAGTTTGACTTGTTAGGTCATACTTTTGTTTTCAGTTTGCGTATGTTTGATTTTGTGGGTTTCGGAATTATTCTTGGTATGGATTGATTAAGTGAGTACGATGCTAGGATATTTTGCCAGGATAGAAAAATATCACTTAGACACCCTGATTGTAGTGACATGTTAGTTTATGTCATAGAAGGTTCTAGCAGTGAGGTGAATGCTTTGTTGGGTGTTATGGAGATGGATGCTGAGCTAATTCGAGTTTTCATGACTAGAGAATTCACAGATGTTTTCGAGCCTGTAGTAGGACTGCCACTGAAACGAGCCATCGAGTTTCAAATAGATTGGTTTACGGGAGTAGATCTAGTTGAGTAGGCCACCAAGTAGGATGACCCCTACAGAGATGAGGGAGTTGAAGGTGCAGTTGGTGGATTTAGAAGGCAAGAGTTTTATATGACCGAGTAGTTCGCCTTAGGGAGCAGTCGTAGTATTTGCGAAGAAACCGAATGGATCGTTAAGGTTATGTATGGATTATCATAAGTTAAATGAGAGGACGATAAAGAATCAATATCCATTGTCGAGAATTGACGTTTGTTCGACCAGTTGAGTGGAGCCAAAGTGTTTACTCAGTTGGATTTGTCTATAGATTTCCATCAGCTTAGAGTAGCTGAGGATATTTATACCTTTGACAGCGTTTAGGACTAGATATGGATCATACAAATGGTTAGTTATGCCATTTGGACTGATTAATGCGCCAGCTTTCTTTGTGGATTTGATGAACCAAGTTTTTTGAGAGTCATTGGATAGGTTTGTATTGGTTTTCATAGATGATATCTTGATATACTCAATGGATTAAAGAGAGCATGAAGTTCATCTTCGAGTGGTGCTTGAGACGCTTAGGCAGCATCGACTAGAGGTAAAATTTTCGAAGTGTCATTTCTGGAAGAAGGAAGTGATGTTCTTGGTCATGTAGTCTTAGAGAAAGGGTTTTTAATGGATCCAACTAA
Source organism: Allium cepa (assembly GCA_030765085.1). Classification (NCBI taxonomy): domain Eukaryota; kingdom Viridiplantae; phylum Streptophyta; class Magnoliopsida; order Asparagales; family Amaryllidaceae; genus Allium; species Allium cepa. Next base: position 1,030,309,041 of record CM060929.1, read on the forward strand.
GATTGAAGCAGCGAATAGTTAGAAGAGACCCGAGAAAGTGAATGAGATAAAGAGTTTCCTCAGGTTGACCGGTTATTATCGAAGGTTCATTAAGGATTTTTCGTGGATAGCAGCACTGATGACCAAGCTACCGGGAAATTATGTGAAGTTTTTCTGGACCAATAGGTGTAAGGAAGCATTCCAGAGTTTGAAACACTTATTACCCATGCACTAGTTTTGGTTGTTCCAAACGCGAATCGGGATTTGGTGGTTTATACAAATGCATGTGGAACAGGATTAGAAGCTATGCTAATGCAGAAAGGTAAAGTGATAGTCTATGGTTCTAGACGGCCTAAACTACATAAGGTTAGACATTCGACACATGATTTGGAATTGGCTGCAGTGATTTTTTTCATTGAAGATGTGGAGACATTACCTTTCGGGAGAAAGGTTTGAGTTATATATAGATCATAAGTCGCCAAAGTATTTGTTCTCTCAGAAGGAGTTGAACATGAGACAATAGAGGTGGTTAGAGTTTATTACCACTTATTATTTTAGGATTGAGTACACAATAGGGAAAGGCGAAAAGTGTAACATCCTGTATCTTGAGGCCAAAAGCAAAGCGCTATGGATGCTGCAGTCATCCACGGTATTAACTTCTTATGCCGAAATACATAATGTTAATAATATCCTAATATCAAAAGCAATTGAATATGAACAAAATCACATATTTCCAAAAAAAAAAATTCAGTGTTTACGTTTTAAATAAAACCATGTCCAAGTTACAAAAATCCCCAAACTTATCCCATGCATTGATCAAATATAATTTACAACAATACGCCAAGAGCGACATATGAAGATGCACTCATGGATAATCAAAGAACTGTAGGCATAACTATGTTAAGACACAGTGTAAACAATTTGAAACAAAATTCCTAAATTAGCTATCCATCGGCCATCTGCTCGTCTTCGGATGCTTTATTTGCAAAATTTGCTAAAACCTGATAAACTAAACCCTCAGCCTGCTCAAATCAAATTTCGATCACCCGAGCGTTTAAGAGGAAACAAAAACTTCGAGCCAAACATAAAGCCTGGCATGACTAATTTCCGTTAAATCTCTGTTTACTGATATATAGTGAGACAACGCCGCTTAGCGGAACGGATTTTCCCTCACTAATATCTCTTTTCAAAATATATATTTTACAAATTCTTTCCTGCAACCAAACTAGTTAATCCACTTATTATAATAATATAGCAATATCCCATATGCTAAAATAGGAAATAAAATAGAATATCTATCTAAAATCTGAACTATCTATTATTTACTGGACTATCTTTCCTAAATTCTAAGCTAACTGCTCTATTTTGGAATATCAGTCCTAAAACTGATTATACCAAAATAGCAATATCTTTTATGCTAGATATTGGTCTATATGCCCAAAACAGGGAAAAATGGTGGACTAACTGTCCTTAAAAAGTAGCTAGGTCTGCTATGCTAATAAATGAACTAAACGTTCATATCAGAGCTAGCTGCTCTTTTCTGGACTAACTGTCCTATGGGCCGACTACCCTCAAAATGGACTGACTTTCTAAATTCGAAACCATTTAAAGTTAACTACTTTGAAACCTTTAAAACGTTTCGACTTAAAACATTTGGATTATGCCTTCAAGTAGAGCAAAAGAATCATAAAAACATTGGAGTGGAAAGCAACCGCTTCGAAACCTTTTTATAAAACCTTTTAAAAAAATGAAGTGTTGGAACCAACCCTTCGAAATCAATGGAGAGAGGCGACAAGTTTTCTAAAACAAAAGATAAAATTTAACTCCATCAGTGTCGAAAGGTTTGGATGTGGCAACTATACTTTCAACCTTGTCGATAGTTATACCTTTCGACTTTGTCGAAAGGTTTCAATTAAAATAAGAAGAAACCAATTGAAACCTTTTCCTTTTAAACCATTTGACAATGTCAAAAGTAGCAGGCGATTTTCTTTAAACCCAAAAAAACTTCATCTCCTTCGAAAGCTCTAACCTTTCATCCCTAAACCTTTCGACTTCATACAATTTACCGCTTACCAATTGCCTGATACCATGTGCATTGGTATTTGACATAGTCAAAAGGTTTGATAGTTTTCAACCTTGTCAGAAGGTTTAGAATGATGGAGAAAGCTCTTGCCGAAAGAGTTGAAGTAGTAGAAAACTATTTATTTGTACTTTAAAATAGTTCATTTAATAGGGTTTTTATCTTAAAACATGTCAAAAACTCTATATGAACATATATAAATCATTAACATGTATATATAATCACTTTATCATTCAAAAACATGGCAAATCTTTGCAAAATCATTTGGATTTAATCTTAAAACCAAAACCATAAAACTTAGAGATGTAAACATTATTCACCTTTGCTTTAGAGATTAAGGAGCTTTAGATTTGAATGAGTTTTGTTTCAATTTATTTTTCTTAAACTTTTCCTTAGTTCCCTTTTCTTCTTTCTTTGTTAATGGTGGCCATCCTCACTTTAGGAAATTTTGAAATGAACTGAATGTGTACAGAGATATACGGCCTAAGGAAGATAATATAGGAATGACCTCTTTCCCATAATATCCCTCCTCTAATTCATTTTAAACCCTTCATTTAATTTATTAGTTAAAAGCATGGCTACTTAAATTAAATCGAATCCTTATCCCCTTGTCAACACATTATTTTATTTAGTTTATCTAACTAAAACTCCTAAATAATGTTATCAAAAATATGAGGTGGTATAGACCCCCCTCCTTAAAAATTTTGTCCTCGAAATCACAATAAGGCTCCAAACAAACAAGAAGGTAAAACATACCATCAAAACAAGTCAAGATAAGTATCTTTAATCATTCTCTTAACCCCCAAGAACAGTCTCTGTTATTGTCACTCCACTAGACTTTGACTAATCTGACCGTCTTGGTTTTAAGCCTCATCTCATATCTCAAAATAATGCAAACTAGCTTCCTCATTATGGTCAAGTCCGGTTCTACCACTAAATCATCTAGAACCGTCGATGCAATAACAGTCTTCGGACCTCTAAAACACTTTTTAAGATGAGAAATATGAAAAAATCATGGACACCTGCCAAACTGGTCGGTAACTCAAGTCTATACACGAGCATTCCGATCCTCTCAAGAATAGGAAAAGGTCCAACAAACCTAAGAGATAACTTCCCTGATTTTCCAAATAAATTACAAACTTCATTGGTGATACTTTGACGAAAACTTGGTACCCAACCGAGAACTCCAAATCTTTCCATCTTTTATTTGCATAACTCTTCTGCCTAGAATGAGCCTCCTTCGTCCTTGCCCGAATAACCTTAATTTTTTCTGCAACCTCTCTAACTAGATTTGGACCAAGAATCAACCTATCCCCTCTCTCCGACCAACAAATGGGAGATTTGCATGTCCACCCATACAAAGCTGGTGACATCCCAATACTCGTCTGATAACGGTTATTATACGAAAATTCGACTAGATGCAGATGGTCCTCCTATGATCCCCCAAAATCCAGAACAAAGGATCTCAATAAATCTTCCAAGATCTTTTTGTCTCTTTCTTTTTGTCCATCTATCTGCGGGTGGTAAGCGGTACTCATCATAAGGTTGGTTCCCAAAACTTCCTATGGACTCTTCCAAAACTTGCTAGAGAACAAGGAATCTGTATCACTAACTATACAGCTAGGAAACCCATGCAGTCTAATCACATTCTTCATGAACAACCTCGCTAAAACGGGTGCCATTTTGGTTGGTCTAACTGGAAATCTATCCATTATAACCCATATAATTTCATTTTCTCTGTTCGGCCTTGGCAACTCGTCTATGAAATCCATAGAAATAGAATCTCACTTTCATACTGGAATATCTAATGGCTGAACCAAACCACTTAGCTTCTGGTGTTTTGCTTTTGCCTATTGGCAATTGATGCACCGCCTTACACACAAACCAATACCCTGCTTCATTCCTTCGCAGTAGAAACTCTCTTCATATCCTGATACATCTTGGTACCTCCAGGATGTATAGTGAACTTCGAACGATGGCATTCATCTAAAACTTACTTCCTTATGTTTCCTACACTCGAAACACATAATCTTCCTTTCTTTCTCAACCACACATTCTGGTCAAGACTGAAATCTTTCATGTCATCGCTCTTAGTTCCTTCTTTTAGCATCCTGATCCGTTCAGCTAATACCAAATCCTCTATCTGCTTAGAAGCAATCCGTCGATTAACACTAGTCAAACTTCCAAACAGGACAAAACAATTGTTTTTCCACTAGGCCCAGCTTCGGATCTCCACTGCACTCTGCAATATGCTAATGCTTCTAAATTATTCCACTCAGCCATCATAGCCAACTTTGCATTCTAATGTTTCCTTCTAAGTGCATCTGCAACCTTGTTGCCTTTCCCTGGTGTGTACTCAATCCCAAAATCATAAGCGGCTATATCTACTGTCTCATGTCCAGGTCCTTCTGAGAGAATAAATACTTCAATGACTTATGATATGTATAGAGCTCAAACCTTTCTCTCAAAGGGTAATGTCTCCAAACCTTCAAAGAAAAAATCACTGAAGCCAACTCTAAATCATGCATTGGATATCTGACCTCAAGCGGTCTAAGCTGTCTAAAAGAATAGACAATCACTTTACCTCTCTACATTAGCACATCTCTTAATCCTGTTCCATAAGTATCAATATAAACCACCAAATCCTGATTCCCTTTTGTAACAACCAACACTGGTGCATGGTTCAATAAGCCTTTCAAACTCTGGAATGACTCCTCACACTTGTCGGTCCATACAAACTTCACATCCTTCCTCGTGAGCCTGGTCATCTGTGCTGTTATCCGTGAAAATCCTTAATGATTCTCCAATAATAACTTGTAAACCCAAGAAAACTCTTAATCTCCGTATCTGTCTCGGGTCTCTTCCAACTATTCACTGCCTCGATCTTAGTCAGATTCATTGATAATCCTTCTTCTGAGATTACATGACCAAGAAACTTCACCTCCTTCTTCCAGAAGTGACACTTCAAAATTTTCCCTTTCAGCTGATGCTGCCTCAGCATCTCAAGCTCCACTCTAAGATGAACTTCATGCTCTCTTTCATCCTTAGAGTAAATCAATATCATCTATGAAAACCAGCACAAACCTATCCAAATGCTCTCGGAAAATCCAGTTTATCAAATCCACAAAGAAAGCTTCGTTAGTCCGAACGGGATGACTAACCATTCGTTCGATCCATATCTAGTCCTGAATGCTGTCAAAGGTATACTATCCTTTGCTACTCTGAGCTGATGGAAACACATTGCCAAATCCAACTGAGAAAAAACCTTTGTTCCACTCAATCGGTCGAACAGATCATCAATTCTGGGCAATGGATAACGATTCTTTATCGTCCTCTCATTCAATTTACGATAATCGATACATAGCCTTAACGATCCATCTAGCTTCTTAGCAAACACTACTACTACACCCACGGGCGAATTGCTCGGCCTAACAAAACTCTTGCCCTCTAAATCCACTGACTACACCTTCAAATCCCTCATCTCTGATGGGGTCATCCTGCTTGGCGGTCTACTCACTAGTTCTGCTCTCGGAACCAAATTTATCTGAAATTCTATGGCCCTCTTCGGTGGCAATCCAACTACAAGATCAAACACATCTGCAAATTCTCTAACCACGAAAACTCGTCTCAACTCATCATCTGAATCCAAAGTTCCCAACAAAGCACACACTATACCTCTAGAACCTCCTACGTTGAAAACAATCTGATCACTACTATTCGGGTGTCTAGGAGATATTTTCCAACCCCGGCAAAATATCTTAGCATCTATTGGGTGTGTTTCTACCACCACCGAACCAACCTCTTTCCTAAGCACTCCCGAACCAACCCCGCTTCCATGCATAGCCGAACCAATCCCGTTTCCACCTACTACCGGACCAACTCCTCTTCCCCGCATAGCCGAGCCAACTCACTTCCCCTACATAGCCGAACCAACTACCGCTCCAACCACTACCGGACCATTCACCACCAGACCAAGTCCCACCGAACCAAACTCCATCCACTCACCACCGGACCAAGTCCCACCGAACCAAACTCCATCCACTCACCACGGGACCAAGTCCCACCGAACCAAAGTCCATCCACTCACCACCGGGCCAAGTGCCACCGATCCAAACTCCACCTACTCACCACCAGACCAAGGCGTACCGGACCAACACTGCCAGGCCAGATTACATCAGCCCAGGCCCACCAGCAACTATATACATCCAAGACCCCTGCCACGAGCCTCACTCTATAAATAGAGGGGCAGGGGTACAACAATAGCAGACAAGTTTGAGAGCTCAAGCACGGTAGAACTTTCAAACAACTTTCATATACTTGTAATCAAAGCTTTGTACTTGTAATCTGATCAGTAAAGGAGAATAACATATAAAGTGGACGTAGGCACATTCTGGCCGAACCACTATAAATCTGTGTGTCTTTTACAGTTTAGTCCCTGCTTTTTACATATTTGTGTAAATCACCCAAATCGCTGAGAACAACATAAAATCGACTAAATTATACGACTTGGAGGTGTTTGTCCAATTTTTGTGCAAACATTTTTGGTGCTTTCACTGAGAAATCGAGCTAGAAGCTTCAGCTTCTCTCACTCAACCTTCTTCCCAACAGCATCACTCATTGCTTGGTGAACATGCCTCCCAGGCAGAGGAAAGATGCTAGCAAAGGAAAGAACATCGCAACTAGCTGTATCCCAGATCCAGTGATCAGAGATCAAGATAATCGTCCTGTTCCAACAGCAAATGGAAATCAGGCAAACCCGACAGCCCCTACTGTGGAACAACCAATTACTAGGGCAGATCTGGACAGGGTTGTGGCTGAAGTAACTAACCGCTTCGCATCTCAACAAGAAGCCTTGGTGGACCAACTCATGTCACGCTTAAGGGATGCTGAAGAATCCAACCGCAACACCGAATCATGGGGTGAGTCCCAGTTTGGAGGATCTGGGAGGCGACAAAGATCTTTCTTCTTCGAAGAGGCTAACAACAGAAACAGCAATGGTAGGAGCCGACCCCAGACTCAGCCCGAATTCTGACCCGAGGAAACACTTGGAACCGAACCCAACGGGGGAGGTACCAGGCAGGGGTCGGATGTGGCTGAGCCTGCCACGCTACCTAACCATAGGAACACCAATGGACGGGACCGAGCTGGAGTCCAGCCTGAAGTTGGACCCGAGGGAATGCTTAGAACAGAGCCCAGCAGGGGAAGATCGAGGCAAGGGCCAACTGTGACTGACCCCAGCATGCTACCAGAAGACCGAAGACAACCAGTGGAAAATGTTAGGAGTAATAGACGATACCATCCCTATAGGTCATCTGGACGGAATCAATCCCGTAGAGAAGAACCAAACTCATTTCTATCTGCTCCAAGTTCTGATGAAAGGATGGCGCGATTGTTCAGAGAGTGCGTCCAACGGGACCAAAGGGATCGGGGGATAGGCGCTAGGGTAACCAGCACCTTCACCCGCAATATCGAAACTGCCATCACCCCCCGGGAATGGAAAATGCCAACAATGGAACCTTACAAGGGAACCTCTGACCCCGTTGTACACTTGCAGATATACACACAACATATGCTCATGAGAGGAGCAACAGAGGGGGTGTTGTGTAAATGCTTCCCACTATTCTTGGAAGATCTAGCTACCTCCTGGTTCTGCCGTCTACCCCAAGGATCCATCAGCTCATGGGAAATGTTGAAAGAAAAGTTCATCAGCTAGTTCCACATTCATATGGAACAACCCAAGGACACTTATTCCCTATCTAATATCAAACAGAAGCCCGGAGAGACAGTGCAATAATATCTAACCCGATTCAACGCCGCAGCGGCCGTAGTCCAAGATGCCGATGAGAAACTTATCCTAATGGCTCTTTGTAGTGGCGTACATCCGGATACCAAGTTTGCTAGAAGATTAACGAAAGAAAAACCAGCTACCTTACCCGATTTCTTCCATGAAGCCGGAAAGTATATGAGACTTGAAGATGCTACCACCGAAAGGCAGACAGGGCAACAAGCCAAGGCAGCTCATGGCAACGCACCCGCTGCAGCAAAGGACGTCGGAAGAAATGACTCTCGAGACAATGCTGGGGACAGGAAGGGAGAAAAATGCATATATCGGCCAGGACCAAGATTTGATACTTACACTCCTTTGAATGAAACAGTCGAAAACATCTTCCTGGCCACCCAAGACGAGCTTAAATACAAACGCCCCCCGTACAAGAAGGAATCAGATCACGCAATCAAGTCTGGAAAGTTCTGCCGTTTCCACGAATCCCATGGGCATGATACCAATGAATGCCGTCATCTCCGGGACCTGATTGAAGAACACATCAGAAGGAAGAGATTGAAACACTATGTAAAGGGTCAGGACATGACTCCAGCTCCTTCCAAGGAGAACCCAGGGCAACTCCACCCAGAGACAGACGGAAGAAATCACAACACCAACGGTTCCAGTCAAGAGAAGATAGTAGTCCATACAATATCGGGAGGACCACACATCGCCGACATAAACTGGGCAGAAATGGAAAGATATGGAAAGTCATTTAGAAACAATGAAGACTACATCAATTCCGTCATGGAAGAACGCCGCCCGAAGCAGAAAGAGGATAATGACATCACATTCAGTAGGCGAGACCTAGAAGGAAGGCAGTACCCTCACATGGACCCTATGGTCATCTCTGCCTGGTTCGGCTCAGCCGAAGTTTTTCGAATTCTGGTGATACTGGAAACTCCGTAAACATTCTATTCAAGCATGCTTTCGACAAAATGAAGCTGTCAATGAAGGATGTGTTTCCCTGCAACAAACCGCTACATGGTTTCACTGGAGATACGAAGATGCCCCTCAGGCAACTGGACCACTTTGTTGAAATAGGAAGTCATCCCCGCTCCGTTGTGCGGAAACAAACATTTGTGCTAATAGAAAACCTCTCGGCCTACAACGCCTTTTTGGGAAGACCAGCCTTGTCCGACTTCCAAATTGTCCTGGCCCCGTGGTGCCTAAAGATGAAATTCCCAACAGGCAATGGAATAGGAGAAGTAGAGGGAGATCAAGACGCTGCTTGAGACTGCTATGTAACTGAACTTCGCAATAACCGCAGAAGGGATAAAGGAAAAAATGCAGAGACTACTCTCTGCATGAAAAGCTTGGAAGCATAGCAACTAAAGAGAGCCCCTCCTCTTCGATATACCAGTGATCCTTTCAATGAATTAGACCCCAGGGACAAAGAGGAGGAGGCCACCGCCGAGCCTGCAGAGGCTATGGTGTTTGTATCTGTAGACAAACATGACTCAAGTAGACTATTGAAAATCAGATCTCAACTAAAAGCAGAATTGAAGGATCAACTCATTGATTTTCTCCGCCACAACTTGGATGTATTTGCATGGACGCACGCTGATATGACTGGAATCTCCCAAGACGTAGCATGCCACGTACTGAACATCGATCCTACCAAAGCGCTAGTAAAGCAGAAAAAGAGAAGTATGGGGGCAGAACGATCAGCAGCCCTCGAGGAAGAATTAAAGAACCTACTTGCCAATAACTTCATACGAGAAGCCATCTACCCAGAGTGGATCGCTAACCCGGTACTAGTAAAGAAGGCTAATGGAAAGTGGCGAACATGCATTGACTTCTCCAACTTAAATGACGCTTGCTCGAAGGATTGCTTCCCACTCCCTCGAATCGATCAACTCGTGGACAGCACAGCCGGGCACGAACTCTTATCTTTTATGGACGCATACTCAGGATATAACCAGATTCCTATGCACGCCCCCGATCAAGACCATACTAGTTTCATCACTGACCGGGGATTGTACTGCTACAGAGTAATGCCTTTTGGACTTAAAAACGTCGGAGCTACTTATCAGCGCCTCGTCAATAAGATGTTTGCGGAACTAATAGGACAAACTATGGAAGTTTATGTGGATGACATGCTGGTAAAATCGAGGAAAGCCAACGATCATGTAAGCCACCTGGACGAGATGTTTCAAGTACTTCGCCAATATGGAATGAAGCTGAATCCTCTAAAGTGCTCCTTCGGAGTATCGTCGGGAAAGTTCTTGGGATTCATCGTCCATGCCAGGGGGATTGAAGCAAACCCCGAACAAGTCCGGGCTTTGAAATATATCAAGATATCATCCACTCGAAGAGAGATGCAAAGCCTAAATGGGAAGGTGGCCGCCCTAAGCAGATTCATCTCTAAAGCAACCGACAAATGTACCCCTTTCTTCGAAGCCCTAAAGAAAGACAAAGTAAAGTTCGAATGGACTGACGAATGCTCAACAGCCTTCCTTAACCTAATCGAACACCTCCAGAGACCACCAGTACTCTCAACTCCAAATGAAGGCGAAGAACTATACCTATACCTTGCTGTATAATCCCATGCTCTAAGCGCCGCTTTGGTGAGAGAAGACAACCGCGCGCAGCGGCCCGTATACTTTGTAAGCAAGAGATTTACGGGGGCAGAAGCCAGATACCCTAAACTTGAGAAGCTAGCATACTGTTTGCTAATCACGTCATGGAAACTACGATACTATTTCCAATCTCATTCCATCAGAGTTTTAACCGATCAACCGCTAAGGCAGGTACTCCATCGCCCCGACACTTCTGGGCGACTACTTAAATGGTGCATTGAACTGAGTCAATATGATATCACCTACCATCCTCGCACCGCCATCAAGGGACAAGCCATGGCCGATTTCATTGCCGAATTCACTATCAACGAAGGTATGGAGCAATCTGAAATAGCAGAAGATATCAAGTGGAATCTCTTTGTAGATGGAGCATCAAACGAACAAGGCTCGGGGGCAGGTATTGTGATAATCAACTCTAGGGGAAGGAAGCTGCACTATGCCCTAAGGTTGAAATTCGCTGCCACAATGATGCAGAATATGAAGCAGTAATAGCAGGATTAGAACTTGCCTTAGAAATTGGAGTCAGTTCTTTATGTCTTCATAGTGATTCTCAACTTATCGTAAACCAAGTACTAGGAGAGTTTCAGACTCGAGGGGAACGACTCACATCATATCTGAAGAAAACCAAGCTGCTACTCGATCAGTTGGACCACTATTTAATCAAACACATTCCTCGAGAAGAGAACCGAGAGGCCGACGAACTGGCAATGCAAGCTAGCATGAAAAACAGCACCATTTCCGGAATAGTAGCCATCTCAAAACAACTAGCCCCAAGTTTCGAACAAGAGGATCTGATAGCTGCAATCGAAGAAGAAACTTGGATGACTCCTATCCGGAAATACTTACAAGATGGCACACTACCCAACGAGCGTAACAAAGTCAGGAAAATCTTAAGGAGAGCTTCCCGCTACACAATACAAGAAGGCATCCTATATCGACGTGGCTTCTCTAACCCCTTATTAAGGTGTGTTGCTGGAAGGGAAGCCAAGAAAATCTTATCCAACATCCATCAAGGGAGCTGCGGAGATCACATTGGTGGGCAGACTCTGGCAAAGAAGACACTCCGATATGGATATTACTGGCCCACTTTAAACAAAGACGCCTTAGAATTCGTCAAAAGATGTGACAGATGTCAGAAATTTGCTAAGATTCCTCGACTACCAACAAATGAGATTACTCAAATGACCAGCCCTTGGCCCTTTGCAGTATGGGGAATTGACTTGATTGGCGAACTGCCGATGGGCCAAGGCGGAGCCAAATATGCTATAGTGGCAGTCGACTATTTCACCAAATGGGTGGAAGCGGAACCTTTAAATAAAATATCTTCGGCAAAAGTTATTAACTTCTTGATCAAAAATGTTCTATGCAGTACGGGGTTCCACTCAAAATCATATCAGACAATGGACTTCAGCTTGACAGCGAGGAGTTCGCCGACTGGTGCCAAGAGCACGGAATTCACAAAAGCTTCTCATCTGTGGCTTATCCCCAGGCAAATGGACAAGTCGAAGCTGTCAACAAAATTCTTAAAACTCTAATCAAGAAGAAGCTTGAAAAGTCAAAAGGCGCTTGGGTGGACGAACTTCCTACGGCACTTTGGGCCTACCGCACATCTTTCAAGACATCAACATGGCATACTCCTTTCTCTTTGGCATATGGATCGGAGGCCATGCTCCCAGTTGAAACTGTAGTGCCTACCCACCGTAGGATCCACTATAACCCAGAAGAAAATGAAGAACTCCTCCACATGTCTTTGGACCTAATTGAAGAGAGAAGAAATGATGCAGCACTTAAAGCGGCAGCTCACAAACAAAAAGTGGCAGCACAATACAACTCCAAAGTCAAACATCGCAGCTTACAAGAAGGAGATCTTGTCCTCAAGCGAATCTTCCCGCGCCCCGGAGCGCTAGATCCAATCTGGGACGGACCATATGTAATTCATACAGATCTCCACAACAGAGCTTATATTTTGTCAATAGTGGACGGAGAGGTGTTCCAGAGGGCATGGAACATCCAACACCTTCGTCGATACTTTTCCTAACTTGTACTGGCCATATGAAGTGAATTAACAAAGAGAATCGGTGGACGTAGGCATTTTCGTGCCGAACCACTTTAAAAATCTTGTCTCTTTTTAACTTGTTCCTTTATATCTTGGCTGCTTGTTAAGCTTTATGCTTTTCTGTTGAACAAAATCCTATGTGATGGCATTTCCATTCTAGACATTTCACGGCGCAACCTCACCTGGACAAGACCTTACAGGTACAATACGAATCTATGCCCTCGCCAATGAGACACTTTTGCTCCAGCATCCCTCTGCTGCGGGTTAACTCATTGCTCGCGATGGCCCTTAAAGCCAATGTAATGAGCCGATTATAAGCCGCCGAGAAGGCCAACCATAGCCTAGGCAGCTCATTACGGCGTTCGGCTTGCCGGCAACCGTGAACCGATTATAAGCCCCAACATAAGGTGTGGCCAGCCAGGGGAAGTTCACAGTTGACGATCAGCACCCGCGCTAGCCGGCCACGGTAAATCAAATAATACCCACGATTACGGGCCATAATGGCCCGGGTAGTTACCGTGCGTGATCTCGGCTCCGATGTGTCTTAAGTACGGTTGTGGTAAAAAAGAAAACTCCCCGCAGAGGCGTAAGATGGGAGACAAATGTCTCCAAGACCCACAGCTAGGGAAAGTGACTACAAAACCCGTTTGCCACGAACTTAAGCACATCGAAGGCCTTCCGTGATTGGAAGTTTTACTATTTCTTATATTTCCATTTTATTTATAAAAATGTTTCTCATATCCTCTATAACGATCACTAAAGTACAGGACACAAAATAGGAGACACTCACTAATGGGAATAAAAACTCACAGCTGGATGGCAGGTTACTCAGCTGCATTCCATATTTGTTTACACAAGGCATTCAAAGCTACCGTCTACAGCTAAAACTTGAAGGGCGGTACTTTCTTCTCTTGTACATAAATATGTAACTATAATTTATGTGCACATCACACTAACAATGCAAGGCATGAAATTATATTTTAAGCAAGAACTTAGCATCAAACACAATTGAATCACAAGCATATGCATAGCTATGTTTCTTATACAATACATCAAAATAACAAAAGCATTCGAATATGACTGAATCAGCTTAAGTTAAAAATTACACGCCAAGAATGAAGTCGTTCGTTACAGATAATATAATTACAGTTACATCAATGTTTTGGGACTAACATAGACAGCAATGTCAAAAAAAAACATCCAGGTCAAGTCAAGGAGTCAGCTGCATCGAAGCTTCACCTTTATCCTACCGGCCCTCCAAGATGTACTTAGCCGTAGGGTCGGAGCTCTCAGCATGCTGGCCAGAGGTAGTTGGTGGTCCAGAGGTCCCGCCTGTACAATTCAGGAAAGAATCCATTGAATAAGCAATAGGTAACCAAGTTATGAGAAGACTAAAAGGGAAGACTTACCAGCATCTGTTCCTTGATCGCCATCCTCCAACTGCACACCTACCTCCTCAGCGGCGAGCAGCCGCATACCCTCCTTCACCGCCACTTTCTCCTCCTTGGTAAACTGGGTCGTGACTACGTCCATCCTGAAGGCCACACCACCCTCCTTATCCGCATCAGCCTTGGCCTCCTCCAGAGCCCGGAGATAAATCCTGGCAATGATCCGGGGATAATCATCCATCCATGATAAGTTGCCCTGCTTCCAAGTACGGAAATACATGTCCTGGAGCATCTCATCCATCATCCCCTTGTTCTCCTCAAACTCCCTCATTCGGACCTCAGAAGCCAACAGCTTTGCAACGGCAGCATCCATCTCCCTTCCCGAAATGGCTTCTATCTCCGCAGCCATCTGAACCAGGCGATCGTTCTCCACGACCGCAAAGCCACATGTCGCTAGCAAGAAATAAAAATACATAAGAAGAAGCATTGCAGTTAGAACGGAAATTATAAATAAGTTTCAACTTACAGTCAGAGGTAAAGCGACAGATAGACACAGAGTCATCCTTGACGAAAAACCATTCTTTCTTGAACATGCTGAACTTCGAGTATAAGTCCAGGGCCGGCTTGAAAGACATGGTCGATTCCAAGCTGATGTATGGAGACCCCTTCTTATAGCCCCTCAAATTGTACAAATACCAGATCTCCCGGTTGGAAGGGGGACGCCCGTATTTTCTCTAGAAAATGATGAATAGACTCACCAAGATAGCATAAGAATTGGGCTGAAGCTGGAAAGGGGCCACCTTCAAATAGGTAATGAAGCTGACTATCCAAGCATTGATCGGGGGAATGGCCCCGCACATGCAATGGTACCTACTATAAGCAAAATATCCTTCAGGGGGGTTGTACGGCATCACTCCTTCCCCCGGCAACAGCATACACGCTCTGTCAATCCCAAAAGAACGAGATATAACATCAAGCTGCTTCTCTTTAAGGGAGCTATGAAAGCAGTCAGGTGGCGAGTTCAGGAGCTCCTGAGGGCCATACCCATCTACTAGTGATCTCGGGGTGGTCCCATGACATCCCAGTCTTGACTGAGCTGGGGGCACCGTGGAGGACTCTTCTCTGTCCTTGGATTTCTTTTTATCTGATTGAGTTTCTACTTTATGAGACATTATCTGCAACAGGAGAAAACATACTGTTAGAACAAGGAGTATGGAAACACAAACAGACAAGTACATACAGCCCGAAATCTCATTCGGCATTTCCGACATGAGGTTCAATCGGCGCTCAACTCCCCGGTCTCATTCGGTGTACCCAACATAAGGAGAAAGCCTCACCTGGTTCGGCAGTCAAATCTGGTTCGGTCCCTGATCGATTCGGCCATTTCAAACGATGAAGGAATAGTGGTTCGGTACTTCGGTGATTCGGCTATCTCAAACGGTAAAGGAATAATAACGGGGTGAAGCCCCTACTTATAGGCGAGCGCGGGATGACCGAACCCAACGGTTCGGCGCTTAGGACCGAATGAAGCTATCCAAACTGCGAGAAAACAAAGCACGACATATGCTGGCATATGTCCCACTTTGGGAGGCAAATGTTGGGTGCGTTTCTACCGCCATCGAACCAACCTCTTTCCTAAGCACTCCCGAACCAACCCCGCTTCCATGCATAGCCGAACCAATCCTGTTTCCACCTACTACCGGTCCAACTCCTCTTCCCTGCATAGCCGAGTCAACTCACTTCCCCTACATAGCCGAACCAACTACCGCTCCAACCACTACCGGACCACTCACCACCAGACCAAGTCCCACCGAACCAAACTCCATCCACTCACCACCGGACCAAGTCCCACCGAACCAAACTCCATCCACTCACCGAACCAAACTCCATCCACTCACCACCGGGCCAAGTCCCACCGAACCAAACTCCACCTACCCACCACCGGACCAAGGCGTACCGGACCAACACTGCCAGGCCAGATTACATCAGCCCAGGCCCACCAGCAACTATATACATCCAAGACCCCTGCCCCGAGCCTCACTCTATAAATAGAGGAGCAGGGGTACAACAATAGCAGACAAGTTTGAGAGCTCAAGCACGGATAGAACTTTCAAACAACTTTCATATACTTGTAATCAAAGCTTTGTACTTGTAATCTGATCAGTAAAGGAGAATAACATATAAAGTGGACGTAGGCACATTCTGGCCGAACCACTATAAATCTGTGTGTCTTTTACAGTTTAATCCTTGCTTTTTACATATTTGCGTAAATCACCCAAATCGCTGAGAACAACATAAAATCGACTAAATTATACGACTTGGAGGTGTTTGCCCAATTTTTGTGCAAACATTTTTGGTGCTCACTTAGCCAATCCATACCTAACGAACACCATAAAATCAAACGCATGTAAACTGCACACAAATGTATGGCCTAACAGGTCAAACTTAAACTGGTCACACCTTAACCCTAGAGTTGCATACCCTCCTATTGGATTCGCAACCCGTAAGGAAGTAACTAAATATGTGGGTTTAAGGCTAAGCTTATCTATCAAACATCTAGATATAAAATAATATGATGCACCAGTATCAAATAAAACGCTAATAGACATACCATGAATCTGAAGCATTCCTCCTAGAACGGCCTTTCCCTTCTCCTGGGCCATTAGCTTAGAAGCTGAAGGCTCCAATGCATACACCTTTCCCTTACCATCTCTAATAAGCTCCTTGCACTGGTTCTTATAATGGCCAATTTGGTCATAGTTGAAGCACATGACATTCTTCCCCTTATCTACATCCTTCGCTTTCCCTGAGCGACAATCATTAGCAAAGTGCCATTTCTTTTTGCATTTATAGAAGACAACTTCAGACTTCGCTTTCTTGGTTGCTCCACACTTTTGAGCACCTTTCTTGGAAAAGAACTTCCTCTTTTGGCTCTGCCCAACCTGGACCCCTTTTGCCTTGCTCTTCTCCAAAGACTCAAGGACCTCTTCCTGCCTTAAATCTATCTCTACCATAATATTAGAAGGATCTCTAAGATGAGACAACGTAACACTAGCTAACTTCGGCTTTAATCCTCTGATAAACTTCTCATTCCACTTCAACACAATTTCCACTGAAGCATACCCATGTCGGGCCAACTTCTCGAACTTCCTAGCATACTCAGCAATTGACATCTCACCATACACCAGCTCAGCAAACAGCCTAATCAAAGTTGACTATGCCATCACAGACATAAACCTCTTCTAAAATCTCCTCTTGAAATCCTCCCAGGTTACTGTCTTCTCATCGATTGTTGCTGTTACACTATTCCACCAGAACAATGCGGCTCCCTAAAGCGCCCGAATGCCAACATCCTCTTCTGCTCATCAATGAGCCCAAGATCTGTAAAAATCCTTTCGCAGTGCAACAACCAATTCTCAACTCCAATGGCATCCTCCATTCCCATAAACGGCTTTCTTCTAGCTTCACGTAATCACTCACTGCTCATCTTGGCAAGATGATTAACTACCAGAACTTTTGGAACCCTTGCTTTTGCAGTATTTCCTTCCTAACACTCCGGCCGCAACTCCTGCTTGCGTCATATTCCTGAAAAAATAAAACATGGCTTCCATTCTGACCTGCAAGGCTTCAACACCAACTTCTCCGCCTGACCTTGGCCTCTTCCTACGTTAGGTCTGGCATTCCTTTCGGTGCTTTCACCACTTTGATTAACTCTATTTCTTATACCATCCAATCTATATTCAAACCTCATGAGATACAGAAAGATAACCTAATCAAAGATAGATTAAGGGAGATAAAGCTCATACTTATATGTAGCAAATACAAGTACGTTATTATTGCGTTAACCCAACCCTACATCTTACTCTAATTTCTTTGAAATTTTGTTCTCAATACCAATTTTTGGTAAAACAATTCACAAACCTATGATCTACCAAGTTGTAACATCCCGTATTTGGAGGCGAAAAGCTAAGCACTATGGATGCTGCAGTCATTTAGGTATTAACTTCTGGTCATGAAATACGATAATATTAATGGTATCCATAATATCAGAAGCACTTGAATATGAACAGAATCATAGATTTTCAAAAAACAATAAGTTTTAGTGATTACATTTCAAGTAATATCATACCAAAGTTACAAAAATCCCCAAAGGTATCTCAGGCTTTGATCAAATATAATTTACAGCAATATGCCAAAAGTGGATAATCAAAGCAATATAGATATAACCGTCTTAATATCACAGCGGAAAAAATTTAAAATAGAATTCCTAAATTAGCTATTTAACAGCCATGTGCTCGTCTTTGGATGCTTTATTTCCCAAAATCTGCTAAACCTGAAAACCTAAACCCTCAGCCTATTCAAATCAAATTTTGAGCACCCGAGATTTTAAGGGGAAACAAAAACTTTGAGTCAGACATAAAGCCTGGTATGAATAATTTCTATTACATCTCTGTTTACTAATATATAGTTAGACCACGCCGCTTAGCGGAATGGGTTTGCCCTTACTAATATCTCTTTTCAAAACATATATTTTGCAAATTCTTTCTTATTACCAAACTGGTTAATCCACCGATTATAATAATAATATAGTAATATCTGTTATGCTAAAATAGAAAACAAAATAGACTATCTGTCTAAAATCTAAACTATCTGTTCTTTACTGGACTATCTATCCTAAATTCTAAGCTAACTGCTCTCTTTTGGACCATCTGTCCTAAAACAGATTATACCAAAATAACAACATCTTTTTTGCTAAATAATGGTCTATGTACTCAAAATAGGTAAAAACGGTGGACTAACTGTCCTTAAAAAGTAGCAAGGTCCCCTATGCTAATAGATGAACTAAACGTTCATATTAGAGCTAACTGCTCTTTTCTGGACTAACTGTCCTATAGACCGACTGCCCTCAAAATGGATTGAATGTCCGAATTTAAATGAGGTAGCTGCCCGAATTTTCTTTTGGGTTAACTACCCTTCAAAACATTTGGGCTAACTGCCCTTTAAATTTTCCTTGAAAACCTTTTCAAAAAGATTTAGTCTGTCAAATCAAATATATACAAGGAAAATATATCTTTAGCTTTACTCCGTACAATTTTTGCCACGTTATATATACTTTACTCAAAATAATGTTGATGATGTTCAATAAGGATTATCTATTCGTTTAAAATAAGTTAAAGTCCTTTATAACTTAATACACTTAGGCTATCTTCTTAGTCATTCTATTGGAAACCTTTATTTCAAACCTTTAAATAACCTTTCAAAAACATAGAAGGTAACTCTTTCAAAACCATTAATAGAACCCTTCGAAAGCATTGAAGGTAACTCCTTCATATCCATCAATAAACCTTTCGAAACTTTTGAAGGTAACTCCTTCAAAACTTTTAAAAAGCCTTCCTTTTACAAGCTTTAAAACATATGACATCTCCCTTTTAAAATCTTTAAACCTTAGCCTTTCGAAAACATTGAAAACCATATCTTTTGACCATGTCGAAAGGTCCCACCTTTTAACCTTGTCGAAAGGTTTCTTTTCGACCTAGTCGAAAGGTTTCACCTGTCGCCTTTGTCGAAAACCTGGGGTACCTCCCCTATAAAATCATTTATAAACCTTTCGAAAGAAATGAAACTCAAAACCTTTCGAAGATATTGGGTTCAATTTAAAACAAGTGGAAACCTTTCGAAACCATTCAAAGTTAACTACTTTGAAACCTTTAAATGTTTCGACTTAAAACATTTGGATTATGCCTTTATGTTGGACAAAAGGATCAAAAAAACATTGAAGTCGAAAGCAACTGCTTCTAAACCATTTTACAAAACCTTTTGAAAACAATGAAGTGTTGCTGTTGGAACCCACCCGTCAAAATCAATGGAGAGAGGCGACAAGTTTTATAAAACAAAAGACAACCTTTGACTTCATCTGTGTCGAAAGGTTTGGAAGTGGTAACTATACTTTCAACCTTGTTGAATGCTATACCTTTAGACTTTGTCGAAAGGTTTCAATTGAAGCAAGAAAGCAAACAGATCGAAACTTTTTTCTTTTAAACCATTTGACAATGTAACAACCCCGGTTTGAAGCTAAATTTAAATTGGTAAGTTTATATGACTTTTTGGATTTAATTGTGAATAAAATTGATATTTCAAAGATAAATAGGATATGTGTTTATTATAAATAATAAATTTATTTGAAATTTAAAAATAAATAGATTGTGAATGGAATAAAATTTATATTTATAGAAAGATATTTGTTTGTTTACTCATTTATAAATACAAATGGATTCTATTTTAATTTTTAAATTTGAAATTTAAAAATAAATGTTTTAAATAATATATTGGATTTGGAAACTCTATACTAATAGAATTTTTTTTTTGTATTTATAATATTATGATGATTTGAAAGTTATATTTTGAAATTGATATAAATAAATTTACAAAATCTATTTAAAGAGTTAAATTCAAATATATACATATTATGTATTTATTTATTAATATTTATTTTAAATCACATTCTTTAAAGTTATAAATATATTATATAAAGGTAAAGCATTAGTTTAAAAATAGAAATATATATCTTTTGAAATCAATATAATATTTAAAATAAGAGATATTTAAAATAAGAAAGATATAAAACACACACACACACACACACAGAGATATATATATAAACTGAATTGGAATTATTATGTAAAACATGATTCATAAATTTATTAACATAAGGGTCTAAAATATAATTTTTAAAATATTTAAATTGAGGGTTTAAAACATAAAAAAAAATTATAATTGACATTTGGAAGACAAACAAAATATGCTTTAACAAATGTAAGTTAAGTAACTATATAGATTAACAAGTGTATGGTTTAGTTCACAAGTTGCAGTTTATTTTCTTTTAAATTGAATTTATATAAACATGTTTTAAAAGAAGAAGCCTGGTTACTTATTTCAGTTAAAATCTTTTTTTTTTCATCTTTCATTTTCAAAAACAGATCAACATCATCTCAAACCCAAAAAAAAGAAGTTTTATCAAACAACTTCAACCAAGTTTCAACATGATTTAAAAGAAAATCATAAAGCAAGATTCAACTCAGTAAAACTAAAACTTGAAAATAGATCTGAAAGCAAAGCAAAGTTCAAAAGCAAAATCTGGAAAAACATGATCCAGATTAAAGTAAAAGGAAAAGAAAAATCAAAACATTGTAGCTAAAAATCAAGAACATTAACAACACTTACTAGTTCAAGTTCAAACCTGATCAATGGAATAAAGCTTCCAGTTTTTCAAATTCAAAAGCAAAATTCTTGTTCTCTGTCTTTCAAACTCAGTGAGCCAACCACCCCTTTTAAATTCTTAAAGCTTGTTATGTCTGGTAAGAATGTGGTGATTTTTGAAGTATGATATGAATTATGATGTGCATGTTGTTTAAAAATAATTTTATGTGTATATATTTGTGTTATTGTCTGTGTACAGGTCTGGAATCAGGCAAAACAGGCCTCTGTTCAAATTACAGGTTCTTAAACCTGTTTCAAAAATTCATATCACCCAAACGAATAAATATTTTGATTTGATCTCTAAATATAAAATGATTGTAAGACTATAGCCTCATTTTTAAAAATAGTTTGGATATTTTATATCAAGTAATCATTTCAAAATTATAAAATTTACAATAAACTCATTTTTAAAGTCAGAAATCAATAAACTTAATTTCAGGCTTGGATCCTATAATTTGATTAGTGTTAACAAATGATGATTTTTAAAAGAAATTTCATGATTTTTAACATTGTAAATAATGAGAATTTTCCAGTTGATCGAGAAATCTGTTTTGGGTAAATTCCGATGACTGACGACAACTGGTCCGTCGTGCTTTGGTTGGAAGGTGGTTCGAGCGTCGAGGGTAAAAGGAAAAATAGCTACATGGCTTTCTGATCATCGGGGAGGTCGGGCGAAGCTGTTTTACGGTTTATACCCAGTTTTTTGTTAAGGTCGAAAAGAGGGTTGCTGCATCGCCGTGGGTTGATCGGAGTTGTCCGAACCTAGGGGATTGAAGCTTGAGGGTTGACGTTGCTTTGGACGGAGCCACAAGAGTTCTAGTGGATAGCTTCGTGGATTCGAGGGAGTTTTCCGGCGATGTTGGTTCCAGGTTTGCCTAGAATAACTCGATCCTAATTTTGGGCTTGTGATAGAGATTGGGTCGTCAGGATCATATGTAGGGGTGATCGTCGAAGAGTTGGAGGTGTCGGTGGTGGTCGATGTCGTCGCGATCGATGGTGCATGTGCACAGCGTGGTGGTGGTGTCAGTGTGTCTGGTTAGTGAGGTAGGGATACTCGGGTGTGACTCGGAGATATGAGGGTAATAACTTGGGTTAGTCTCGTATAGGGTCATCAATGTAACATGATTTCCAAATTTAAAACTAAAATAAGTTTTGAAAAGAAGAAAATTATGGATTTTCTCAAGGCAAAACTCGAGAGTTATTCGAGTTGGACCCGAAGCAAGTTTTAAATAGTTTTTAATTTTTTTATAAAAAGCAATTTTAAGATTTAAATTGAATCTTGTTTGAAACTATTTCTTAGAATCTATTTCTTTATATAATAAATGTTTTTAAATAGCTATTTTATGAAAGTTATATAATTCGTTAACTTAAATTTTGTTAAGTTAAATTTGTAAGTATTTTAAATCTTAATTTAGAAATGAAATTAAATAGTTAATTAAAAGATATAATGTTTTAAAAACATATGTTAATGATAATTAAATCATTAATACGATAAAGGAATTATCTTAAAAGTTAATTAAGGTTTTAATAATTTAAGATTAATTTAATTAATAAGATAAGTAAAGTGTAGTTAATTAGTTTAATTAATTTATGATTAAGGATTAACTAATTTGTAATTATGGGTTATTAATTAAAAATTAAGGTTTACTAATTAATAATTAAAGGATAATGAATTAATTATGATTAATTGATGTAAGTAATTAAAGGTAATTAATTACTTAAAGATAATTAATTACCTAAAGACAATTACTTAATTAAAAGTAATTAATTAATGATAGAAGTTGATTAATCAAATGATTAAAATTAATTTGAGACTATTAATATAAGTGATTAGGGATAATCACTTATTATAATTAATTAAGAATAATTAATTAAATGGTAATTAATTAATGGTCAATTAATTAATATTAAGGAAAATCAAATTAAAGATAATTAAATAATTAGAGGCTAATTATTTAATGATTAAAGGTTGATTTAATTAATAAAGGATAATTAATTAATAAGTAAAGGTTAATTTATTTATTGTTAAAGGTTAATTTATTAAAATAATTTGTAATTAATTAATGTTAATTAACCTGGATTAGCAATTAATCTGGTTTCAATTATTCAGATGATTATTTAACCTTACTTATGGATGTTTGGATTGCATGGAATACTTTGAATTGTTTTATATCCCTGATGTGTGATACTTTATGATATGAATTGCTTTGATTTGAGCTGTGATGAACATAATTTATTTATCTGTAACGATTTATATTATTTATCTGTGAATCTGTGAATGAAGATAAGCGTTATAGGATTATACCGCTTTTCAATATTGTTGTTACTTGAATTGTGATGATTAATGATGTTGCACTATTATGTAAAACCCCTGGACTACACTATACACACACAAATATGGACTTCACGAGGATTCGATTAAGTCACAGATATTTAAATTCAATATTATTTTATCAAAAATAATGAAATGGTTCTAAAGTTGAATTTTGAATCCAAAACGGTTTGGAAATGTAATTAGGTTAAGTACGAAAACTTTTGAAAAGAAAGTTTTGGAAATTAATTTGAATATAATATAACTTGTTGATGTTTTGAAATTTAAATGGTTTGATTTGAATTTGAATTCAAGATTTGAGGTTGAGTTCTATGAATATATGTTTGCGAATATAGTTTAAAAAGGTTTAACAAGTTATATAATATATTTATATAGGTTTTAAATCATTTTTATGCATTATTTTAGAATTTGAATTTAACCCAAGTTTATGCTTTAAAAGCTATAATTTATGCATATCTGATCGGATTTTTTCGGAATGAAAAGTATTCGTTTTCAAAAGATTTGAAATGGAAATTGTTTTGAAAGCCATGAATTAATCTTTGTGAAAGATTAGTGAACCTTGGTTTCTAATTGAAGTGGATTTTAAAAGGGTGAATCTTTTGTTTAAAAAGATTTGAAACTGGTAATTCGTTTAAACCAATGAAGAAAGGTTTTGGGCTTTATGTTGTGATTTAACTTCCCACTATATCCATATATTTTTAAAATTAAGCGCTCATTATTTGGTTTAGCCGAGAGAGGACTTTGTGTCACATAACCCATTTCGAATAATGATACGACGAAATGGATAGCATTTGAACACCGGTGGTGAAGACCGGGTATTTTCGAGAAAGGATTACCCGTCTAATGTCTCTGCACTGAGTCGCACCGGTATAGAGATCTCCATATGTGATGGAGAGTCCGATCGGGATTGTGAATACCCAGATTACAAGGGCTTCTTTGAGGTGCCTTCGGTTCTGTTCGAACCCAGAAGCAACTTCTATGGATGTGTGTCTGACATTACACTTTGAGATGTAAAGCTGGTTTCTATCAAATACATTTCTATTTGGTGGCGGAGAATTGTTTCTCTTAGCTTAACACCCTTCTCTGAGACGTACGAGCTCAGAGGTTATGTAGTTGATGGTTACCAATGATACATTCCCAATTTGGTAATGTGGCATGTTGATCATTTGTTGATCGAAGCATGGCTTTTGTGTAAAGCGTAGCATTGTGGACGCGGCCTCGTCGGACCTCACAACCCGCAAATGGTCGAAACAGGAAGGATGCAGCAAGGTTATGAGGGTCGCGCCCTTTAGGGTATGTCCATTTCCTTCTGGGAAAAGGTGGTATAATGGTATGGAGCCCAGATATTTAACCTATGTGGTTAATGCAAATTTATTGCTTTGTGGTTGTTGGTGTTAAGAATCCTCGGATAAAGGTCGGTAACGACCGGGGGTTGGCATATTCGTGTAGTATTTACCTAGTTACAGAGGTAACCCAGCCTTGTTTTGGTTGAGAGCTGGTTAAGATCTCGGGGCGTCCCTCCAGAGGCATACCCATGTGGCCCAAAAAGTACTTTTGCCTGACCGTTTGTTGGAAATCCAATCATTAATACGCGCCATGTACGGTTTTAATTGTAGAACCTGCCATTTAACATGGTAGCTATAGTAGGCGTACTATAATGGCACGTATGCTGGCTAAGATTAATATTATACTTGCAAATGTTTTCTGCACTATGCACTAATAATAATATAAAAACGATTTCACGTATCAAGCATGTTCGACTATCATAAGGAGAAATTTCCTCCAATTGTGCGCTTGCATTGTGTGTGTGGGGAGGCCTTATGGTAGTTTCATTTTCCAAAAAGCATAGCGGAGTTCTTTTTAAATTATTTTGTTTGTTTTTGTTCAAATAAATTGTTTTCATTTGCTCACATCAGTCCCATGACTGACTTGGAGCTTATTGTTCCCATTCTAAATTCTGGGTGCCCACAATTTTCCACACGGACAGTCTAGGGTTAGATTTTCAAATAGTCAGTTAGTAGATGTAGATTCGATAGCATCCAGCCTTTGGATTTGGCTATCGTATTTATTTCTCTGGGATTGGAGTTGCTTAAGTTCCGCGTTGATGATGGTTCGAGCTTATAGCTTGGAGATCTTTCGAGCATTGGATTGGGATGTAGTTTGTGGATTCACTCTCTTTTGGAAATCATGGTGGAGTTATCTCTTCCTCTGCCGTTCTTTCACTGTTGTCTTGTATCTCTGATATATGTTGATATTCATTTGTATCATATTGTATCAACTGTTGTGTATCAATGATATTATTCATTTTTCTTCCGCTGTGTTGTTAAACTTAATGTGTTACAAGCTCCGGCGAACCAGATTCGACGTTTGAATCTGCGGCATTCGAATACGGGTGATGTATTTGGTACCGTTTTTCGAAAGTCGAGCCAGGATCATTTTAGACAATGGCTAAAGCTCTTTATCGAAAGCTAGCAGACATATTTTCTTTAAACCCAAAACAAAACTTCATCTCCTTCAAAAGCTCTAACCTTTCGTCCCTAAACCTTGCGACTTCATCCCATTCACTACGTACGAGTTGCCTAATACCATGTGCATTGGTATTTAACCTAGTCGAAAGGTTTGATACCTTTGGACCTTGTCGGAAGGTTTAGAATAAAGGTGGAAGCTCTTGTCGAAATAGTTGAAATAGTAGAAAACTATGTATTTGTACTTTAAAATAGTTATTTTGTATCCAACCTACCTTATTTGTCTAAATCTTATTGGTTGCTAGAATTTTATATTCAAAAATGTTGTTGACTTTCCATATTTGGAAATTTAAATAATTTTGAAAAATCCCATTTTTCCTTTATAATTATATAAAACATTTTAGTCATATACCTTAAATAATTTTATGTAACTATTAAAACATCTTGAAAAATTCAGGAAAATTCTAAAAAATCAATTAATATGTTCTCTTCAACATATAAAATTTTCGAACCCAAATAATAATTATTTGCCTTATAAATATTTTAATAATCAAAATTACCATTTTCATCCTTAGAACATTCATAAAAATTCTACAAAAATTCAAAAAATTGAAACCCATCTCTAAAATAACTTTTTAGATCATCATAAAAATTTGCAAGGCAAAGAATGTCATTTAATAGGGTTTTATCTTAAAACATGTCATAACTCTATATAAACATACATAAATCTTCAACATGTATATATAATCATTTTATCATTCAAAAATATGGCAAATCTTTGCAAAATCATTCGGATTTAATCTTAAAACTAAAACTGTAAAATTTAGAGATGTAAACATTATTCACCTTTGCATTAGAGATTAAGGAGCTGGTGATTTGAATGATTTTGATTTGAATTTGTTTTCCTTGAGCTTTTCCTTAGTTTCCTCTTCTTCTTTCTTTATTAATGGTGGCCGACAACACTTTAGAATTTTTTTAAATGAAATGAATGTGTATAGAGATACACGGCCTAAGGAAGATAATATAGGATGGCCTCTTTCCCATAATACCCCTCCTCTAATTCATTTTAAATCCTTCATTTAATTTATTAGTTAAAAATGCACGTCTACCTTAATTAAATCAAATCTCAATCCCCTTAATAACACATTATTTTATTTAGTTTATCTAATTAAATCTTTTAAATAATGCTATCAAAAATCTGGGGTGTTACAACAAGGTTGCAGATGCAATTAGCCAGAAACATCAGAATGCAGTGTTAGCGATGATTGATATGTGGAATGATTTGGAAGCATTAGGAGATTGCAGAGTGCAATGGAGTAATGTTTTCTTTTTTGGAAGTTTGACCGATGAAGATCGAAAGGATTGCTTCTAAATAGGAGGAAGATCCGGTATTAGTTGAACAGCTTAGGAAGTTAAGAGATGGAACCGAGAGCGATGACTTGGAAGATTTCAGTCTTGACCAGAACGGATAATTGAGAAAGAAAGGAAGATTATGTGTTATGAGTGTAGGAAACATAAGAATAGAAGTCTTGGAGGAATACCATCATTCGAAGTTCTCTATTCATCCAGAAGGAACTAAGATATATTAGGATATGAAGAGGAGTTTCTTCTGGGAAGGCATGAAGCGGGATGTTGGCTTATGGGTAAAGAAGTGCTTGATCTTCCAACAAGCAAAGGCCGAACACCAGAAGCCAAGTGGATTGCTTCCGTCGTTAGATATTCTAGTATGGAATTGAGATTCTATTTCTATGCATTTTATTAACGAGTTGCCTAGTTCGAATAGAGGAAATGAAAGTGTATGGGTCATAGTGCACAGATTGACCAAGAGTGCCCATTTCATTCTAGTTAAATCAACAAGAATGACATCTATTTTAGCAAAGTTGTTCATGAAGAATGTGATTAGATTGTATATAATTCCTAGTAGTATAGTAAGTGATAGAGATTCCTTATTCACTAGCAAGTTCTGGAAGAGTCTATAGGAAGTTTTGGAAACCAAGCTCAAGATGGGTACCATAAACCATCCGCAAAACTATTGGGCAAACAGAGAGAGTTAACAGAGTCTTGGAAGACTTGTTAAGAATTTGTTACTAGATTTCGGGGGATTATGGGAAGACCTGCATTTAGTCGAGTTTTCATATAATAATAGTTATCAGACAAGTATTGGGATGGCACTATTTGAAGCTTTGTACCGAAGACCATTCAAATCTCCTATTTGTTGGTTGGAGACCGGGGATAGGTTGGTTCTTGGTCCAGAATTAGTTTGAAAAGCTGCAGAAAAGATTAAGGTCATTCGAGCTAGAATGAAGGGGGTCGGTCTAGGAAGAAGAGTTATGCAGATAGTAGAAGGAAAGACATAGAGTTCTCCATTAGAGATCAGTTATTTATTAAGGTGTCACTGATGAAGGGTGTGATCAGATTTGGAAAATCAAGCACTTTGGCACCGAGGTTCGTTGGACCTTTTCCTATCGTGGATTGGGAAACTCGCATATAGAGTTGTGTTACCATGCAGTTTGGCAGGGATCCGTGATATTTTTCATGCTTCTCATCTCAGAAAGTGTGTTAATGACCCATAGACTACTATTGCACCGACTGAGCTTGATGACTTAGTAGTAGAACCGAGCTTGATTATAGAGAAAAAGCCGATTCATATTGTTGCGAGAGAGGTGAAGAGGCATAGAACCAAGACGGTCAGATTAGTCAAAGTTTAGCGAAGCGACGATGATAGGGACTGTGCTTCGGAGATTGGGAGCAGGATTAGAGTCACTTATCCTAACTTGTTTGATGGTACATTTTACCTCTTTGATTGATTGTTATGTACCTTATTGTAATTTCGAGGACGAAATTCTTTATGGATGGGAGTCTGTAACACCCCATATTTTGTGTAACTAGGATATATAATTAGTTAAATAAAATAAAATAATGTGTTGATTAGGGGATTGAGATTTGAATTATAATTAATGGGAAGCCATGCCATTTAAACTATGAATTAAAAGAAGAGTTTAAAATGAAATGTAGGAGGGGTTAAATAGGAAAGAGACCATTTCCATATCTATATCTCTTAGCCATGTATACTCCTACATGTTTATTTTCATTTGTTCAAAATTTTAAAAGCTAAGGTCGGCCACCATTAACAAGAGAAAGAGAGAGAAAAAGAAAGTTAAAGCTTAATCAACGTCAAATTCATTTAATCTCATCTATTTAATCTCTAAAGCTAAAGTGAATAATATTTACATCTCATATTTCTTTTATTTTCTGTTTTAAGATGAAATCCAAAGTATTTGCATTGATTTGCCAAGTTTTTGAACTATGGAATGATTACATATACTTGTTGATGATTTATGGTTGTTCACATTCATTTTTTGACATATGTTGATATGAAAACTCTATTAAATGACACCAAATACCTAGCAAATTTTTATGAATATAAGAAATATTATTTTGGAAACGTGTTTCAATTTTTAAATTTTTTATGGAATTTATATGAATTTTCTAGTGAAGAAAATGTTATTTTGGGTTATGAATTATTTACGGTTAAATAATAATTGGTTAGAGTCTAAAATTTATATATGTTAAAAAAACACATAAAAAGTGATTTTTAGGAATTTTTGTAGAATTTCCCTAAGTGTTTTGATGGATATATAAAATTATTTATGGTATGGGATTTAAATGGTTTATATATTTAATAAAGGAGAAGGGGCTTTTTGTAAATAAATTCAATTTATTAATTCTGGAAAGTCGGTAGTACTTTAGAAAAGAAAAACTTGCAACCAATCACAATTTGACAAACAATGCAGGTTAGGTACAAAGAAATAGTTTAAAAGGACAACTAAACATCTTTTTCACTATTTCGATGCTTTTGGCACCAGATTCTGCCTCCTTACCTTCGCCTCCGTCTTTGTCGAAACTAATGCACATGGCATCGGTTAACTTTTATGTAGTGAATTGGATATAGGCGGAAGGTATAGAGTCGAAACCAGGTGCTCCGAAGGGGTTAGGCACTACTTTGCTTTTAAAATGAAAATGCACATGCTTGCTTTCAACTAAGTAGCTTTCGACTTTGTTAGCTTTCAACTTAGTTAGCTAAAGTGAATAATATTTACATATCATATTTCCTTTTGTTTTCGATTTTAAGATTAAATCCAAAGTATTTTGCACTGATTTGCCATGTTTTGAACTATGGAATGATTACATATACTTGTTGATGATTTATGGTTGTTCACATTGATTTTTTGACATATGTTGATATAAAAACCCTATTAAATGACATCCAAATACCTAGCGAATTTTTATGAATATTAGAAATATTATTTTGGAAATGAGTTTTAATTTTTAAATTTTTTGTGGTATTTATATGAATTTCCTAGTGATGAAAATGCTATTTTTGGTTATAAATTATTTACGGTTAAATAATAATTGGTTAGAGTCCAAAATTTATATATGTCAAAAAACATATACAAAGTGATATTTAGGAATTTTTGTAGAATTTCCCTAAGTGTTTTGATGGATATATAAAATTATTTATGGTATGAGACTTAAATGTTTTATATATTTATTAAAGGAGCAGGGGCTTTTTGTAAATAAATCCAATTTATTAGTTCTGGAAAGTCCACAGTACTTTAGAAAAGAAAAACTTGCAACCAATCACAATTTGACAAACAAGGCTGGTTAGGTACAAAGAAATAGTTTAAAAGGACAAATAAACATCTTTTTCACTATTTCGTTGCTTTCGGCACCAGGTTCCGCCACCTTACCTTCGCCTTCGTCTCTGTCGAAACCAATGCATATGGTATCAGTTAACTGGTATGTGGTGAATTGGATATAGGCGGAAGGTATATAGTCGAAACCAGGGGTGCCGAAGGTGTTGAGGCACTACTTTGCTTTTAAAATGAAAATGCGCCTGCTTGCTTTCAACTAAGTAGCTTTCAACTTAGTTAGCTTTCGACCAGGTCAAACGGTTTTAAAGAAAAGGGTTTCGCTTGGGTTGCGCTTTTGTTTTTAAATGAATGCTTTTGACTAAGTTGAAACCTTTAGCTATCGTTTTTTTACCTTTCGGCCTAGAGGGTTTTGAAAAGGTTGTTTTTCTTTTTAAAAACTTGGCCACTTCTCCAATGCTTTCAAAGGGGTGGTTTCAACTGCATCACTTCTGTACGTAGAAAAAGGTTTCAATACAGATGCTTTCGACTTAAATGATTTATTGCCCTTTTTCTTTGAATTGAAGTGTAACCCAAATGGTTTCGAAAAGTGTTTCCACTTGTTTTAAAGTGAACCCAAGTGCTTTCGAAAGGGTTGAGTTTTGATTCTTTCGAAAGGGTTTAACGAAAGATTTTGAAGGGACGGTTCCCCAGGGGCTTTAAAAGGGTTGAAAGGAAAGGTTTTTCCTATTTTCTCAAAAGGCAACATTTTAAGGTTTTAAAGAGGTATGTCTAATATTTTAAAGCTTTTGAATCGAGGGTTTTCTATGCTTTCGAAATGAAGGATTTAGCCTTTCGGCGTAGTTTAAGTAAAAGGTTTTACTTGGTTTTGAATGGGTTACTTTCAAAGTTTTGAAGGGGTTGTTCAAAGGTTTTAAACAAAGGTTTCGAATTTATTAACTAGGCAATATAGCCTGCGCTTTCAAGTAAGAAAGGAGTTTTAACTTGTTTTTGAAGGATAGCTAATCCTCATTAAAATTCATCAACATTATTTTAAGTAAAGTATATATAACATGGAAAAGTATCTTAGATTAAAGCTAAAGATGTATTTTCCTTGTATAAGTTTGATTTAAAAGGTTAAATCTTTTTGAAAGGTTTTCAAGGAAAAATATGAGGGGTAGTTAACCCTAAGAAAATGATTTGGACAGATAGTCCTTTTTGACATGGACAGTCAGTCCAGTTTGCGGACAGTTAGTCCAGTTTGCGGCCAGTCGGCTCAGTTATCGGGCAGATATTTCATTTATTACTAGTTGACAGATAGCTCGTTAGTTACCTATTTTTAGTGTAACGGATATAGCTATTACGATTATTATTATGATAATCTATTGATTAAACAGTTTGGTTATAGGAAAAGATTTGCGAAAATATGTCTTGAAAAGGATATTAGTGAGGGGAAACTCGTTCCGCTTGGCGGCGTGGTCTCACATATTATCAATAAACTAAAATTTAAATGTATTATTCATACCAGGCTTTATGTATGACTCGAAGTTTTTGTTTCCCCTTAAACTCTCGGGTGCTCAAAATTGATTTGAGTAGGCTGAGGGTTGAGGTTTACAGGTTTTAGTTTTGGCGAATAAAGCTTCCGGAGAAGACAAGGTGGCCGACGGATGGCTAATTAGGAGTTATAGTTTATTCTGTATATTTCCACTACGTGTATTAAGTCAAATGTGACCATCTTGCCTCTAGGGCATCATCATATGTTGCTCTCAGCGTATTATTGTAATGATTATATTTGATCTTTACCTAGGAAATGGTCGGGGATTGTGTAACTAGATATGAATTTGTTTTTAAATGTAATCAGTAAAATATTGTATTTGGAAATCTGTGATTTTATTCATATTCAAGTGCTCCTGATATTATGGATATCATTAGCATTACGGTTTGTCACCAGAAGATAATACTATGGATGACTGCAGCATCTGTAGCTCTTAGCTTTTGTCCTCTAGATACAGGACGTTACAGTTTTCTATGTTTCATCATCATGTTTTGGATGTTGGTGATATGTTTGTTTGATGTGGAAATGATTTACGTATAATATACGCCGAATTTACAGTAGGAATCACTTTCGTTTATAAAATGAAGTGGTATACATGGCATTGTTAAACCTCTTTAAAATAGTGTAAAATGATTTATTAATGGTTTATAAACATTAAAACTCATTATGGAAAAGTTTGAGAAAGTTTGTAAAATGGAGTAAAAACAAGCCATCACATTTCGGCAATTTGGCAACTTGAAAAGTTAATGGACATGTAGAATGAGATATGAGTTGGAATTATTTGCAATAAGAACTCTCCAGACCATAATGAAACATGTTTTCAAACAAAAGAAGAAAATCAAGATTTCATTCAATAGAAGTTGCGTTATGTCCAAATCAGCTTTTTAAAAACATCGCGATTTAGAAGTTCAAAAACCAAAATGGCAAAATATTTAAAATGGATATTATTAAATCTTTAAAAATATGAAATAAATTTTATGTGCATGTTAAAATGTTCTAAAAATTATTTGAGTTATCAAAATAGACATATGTGGAAAGAAATTAGCATTTCTATCAAAAAGCTTTAAACACACTAGTTGTAGCACTTTTTGGTTACTTTTGAAATTAAGATTTAAACTTGGAATTTTATTTCCAGATCTTTTCGAAATGTTTTTCAAATAATAAATCAAGAATTTCAAAGAGTTTGAGTTAATCAAATAACTTGACCGTCTTATGGGTGATAGAGAGATTGACTCTAGACCCGAGCTTAGACAATCAATGTCTAGGTTTTGCTCAAGCTATCCAGACTGGCACGATGGAGGGGATTGTAAATTTGATTTACTTAGACCACATCTTCCTTAGATAAAAAGAGAGCTGGAGCTTTCCAAAAGTTAAGCAAGTGTTAAAATAAGATTTTGGTTGTAAAGAATTTTTTTTAGTTAAACTCCAAAATAAATTCCAAGAAGGGAACTCGTATAATCCATATGAATTTAAATGGTGATTTCACCATTATTCAACAAATAGTATGGGTTGGATATGGAAATCAGTATTAGGATAATCAATCTAAAAGTTATGGATCCCTTTTATTCAACACTAACTGGTTTGGGTTTAGAGTAAATTATGTCTTAAATAACATTGTTTTTGATCCATTAAAGATATGTTTCAGGAATGTGGAATCTTTATTAAGATTTGAACTATCCGTTTTCTAAGTAATTAAAGATTAAAGTTTTTATTTCATAGTTAAAAAGGGGTTTTAATTAACCAAAGGATTTGATAAAAGAGGTTTCATTATTCGTATATACTGAAACAAAATACGTTTTAAAGATGCATATCTCTATAGAGATATTTTAATTGGATAAAAGATATTAATTAATTGAATAATAATCACTTATATACTTGACATCTTTTATCGATAATTGGTTCGGAGAAATGGGATCGGATTTGGGTGATTCCTATCTAAAAACCATTACGTACCGGTATACGTTCAAAAGTGAAAACATGTTAAGGACAATGATTTCGAAGACGAAGATCTTCATAATGTAGGGCTGCTTGCTACTAGCATTGCAATTCCATGTTACGTATATATGGTGGTGGTAGTGCTTCATTCTGAAAATCATCGACGCAAAGACTGTGCGCTGCCAATCCTAGGGTTGATTTCCAACAGGAGGTAGTAGGAGAGTGCCTTCGGTATGTCCTATGCCTGGAAAACTTGTATGGATAAGTGTTTGACATTACATTTCTTAGACCACGTACATTGATTTTTACAAACGTATATCTGTTTGGTGGTGTAGGAGGTAACCCATCTTACACTTAGCACCCTTCTCAAAGGCGTACGAGCTCAAAGGCTGTATGGAATCCATTCTTCAATATAAACCTTTATGGTTTTAGTTGTAGAACCTAGTATGCTGGAATTTATTAATGTAACAATTTCGGCTAAGATTATATATATTTATTTGAAAAAGTTTTCAAAAAACTTCATTTAAAATAATATCTTTGATTTTGCGTAGTAAATGGTCTAGTTATCATAAAGTAAAACCTCGTTCATGTTTATGTGTAGCGTAGTCTTATGAGATACCCTTTTCTTTCAAAAATATCTGTGTTTTGATTTTTCTCACACCAATCTCATAACTGTCCTGGAGTTTATTTTCTTTTCCCTTAAACTCTTGGTGCCTTATTTTTCTGGGCAACCAAGTAGTTTAGGTCTAGCTTAGTGTATTTTGGAGAAGCTTGGAACAAAGTTGGAATTTCTTTTATAGATAATTATCCATTTCCATTTCCATTACATTTGTGACTATTTGTATTCAGCACTAGTAGGGACAGAGATTTATAATTGATTTATAATTGTACATGATGAGATTAGGATAGACTCTAATGTATGTATTTAAAATTTTCAATGTAAAGATTATATGTTGAAATAATATATGTTAGTCCTTTCAATTAAGATTCTATTCTATCTTTATTTTCCTTATCACCCTTCACGATCTGTCATTCTAGCACTTGGATTTGCGGCATGCAATACAGTGGTCATATTAGTGTCGATTTTCAAGGGTCGAAAAGGCTGGTCATCACAATTGGTATCAGAGCTTAGGTTAAGCGAACGTCAGAGCTTGGTAGGGTAAAGTCTCATAGGAGATTGGGTTAGTAATACCCTACGATGAGTAACTCATTGGAGATAGGGCAAGTGACATGCTAGAATGAGTTGAGAGTATTGTATATGGTCGCGTATTTTTTAATGCTATACAAAAATGACTTTTTTTTGGAAAATTGGTAAATGAAATAATTTTACCTTGGATTATATTTTGAATATAAAGGAATATCTTTCAAAAGATATAGTTATGTAGTGTTTAGTTGTTAAGGGAATGATAATGTTCCGTTATTATCATCAACTGATTATTTATTTGATTTAAATATATAAATACGAACATCTTGTGAATTTAGTTTCACAATTTGACTATCTGGTGTTTGATAAATAATAATGTTGGTTCAAAATTAAAGGAATTTATTTAAGATAAATAAATTTTATGGATGCATTTTATTAGTGATTTTATAAATTGGATTTATAAAACGTATTTTATAAAGAGATTTTTGAGAATTTAAATTCCAGTATTTTTGAAAAGAATCTGATGATTAAATAGTCCAAGTGGCTCGAAAGTAACTAAAAATGGGCATGAGTTGTGTTCAAATGGTAAACACTTCTCCAAAGTACTCCCTTCCTGTTAATAGAACATATGATACTATTGGTAGTACCCAGTTCCTTGGCATCATTTTTGAGTTACTTGATCTATATAATTTTATAAAGTTTAAAAGATAATGTGAATCATTACTTGATCGATTAAATAGTGATTTTTAACTTTTATCAAGGTGTTTGCATTGGTTAAGGAAGTAATAACATTCGTTTATTATCATTTGTTGATTTAACGAATACCTTGTGAATTAAGTTTTATGATTTGACTATACGGTATTCGGTAATAATATTGGGTTAAGGATAATGAATTTATATATGATAATAAATGAGCATGTTGTATAAAAGCGTGTATACAAAAATGAAATAATTATTTAAAAGATGGATTTAGAAGATATGTTTTGTAAAAAGAGATTTTGAGTATTTAAATCCTATTATTTTGGAAACGTTGTGAAAAAATTAAAATTGTTTGGTAGAAGTTATAATTTCAGGATTAGAGTTTATAAAATGGAAAGTTTATATTTATAAAATAGATTTTATAAAGTTAAAATATCTAAGAGAAATGATTTAAAAGTGATATTTAAAATGAGATTTAAGCTATATTTTTAAAGGTGACTTAAAAAGGGCTTAAGTGATAGGAAGACATAGATTTCAATATTATTGTTGTAATAAATGTTTTCGAGAAAGTAAGGAAGACACTGACTATAACATTGTAGTTATAGTAAGTGATTTCCGAAAGAAGATGTTTTATATAGTATACAGGTTTATTCATATTCAATGTGTGATTTAAAGGTTCAAGGCATGTAACTTATATCTATTTTGAAGTTAAGAATGACATCCATTCAAGGTCTGTGAGGTAATAATAACCCAGCTTGATCGGCTTCATTGTTAACTATTAAATAGTTTAAGTTTGACATTGAAAATTAATATTAAGTATAATTAATCAGATCCGTATACTAGTGTTTTTGGGTTGTCATAACAATGATTTAAACAACATTCGTTTTGACCCATCTTGGTTGTCATAACATTAAGGTTGTCATAACAATAGAGGTATTTTCTAAATGTTGAAATTGAAATAGTTTTTTGAAAAGAAAATAGAAATTTTTGATGAATAAAATTATTTATAAAGAAGCATCTTTATAAAAATGTTTGAATAAAAGATAAATATTTTATGAAATATTTTCATAAATAGTTTGAAAAAGGAATATGATATAACTAAAACATATGGGGTACGTAGATCATTTTGTCACACTATTCTGATCTAGAATTCGAGTACGGGACTTTGAAGTGTTTACGCTGGTCTGAAAAAGGATTTATCACTCGATTCTTGATGGAAAACATTAATGAGGGTTTGTGGTTAAGTACTTGCGTTTGTATCATAGTTGAGAGCTATGTAAGGAAAACGAAGGTTTCTGATCAAAAAGATGATTAGAATCCGCAATAGAGGATCAACGTATCGATACTAGTTCAGAAGTGAAGTTATGTGAATAGGAAATCGAATTAGATATTGTGCATGGACAATCTGTATACATCACACTCGTTTGTATTTAAAATTCAAAATAATATTTTTACCGAGGTTTTGGTTAGGTATAATTTCCGGGATTAAATTCTTAAGGAAGAAAGTTTGTAACAACCCACAAATTTATCACTTTGATAAATTATATTTATATTTCAAATGTTCAAATACAGGGATTTGTAACATAAATTATAATATTTTGAACCATAAATAATGCTGGTAAACATGTTTTAGAAATATATTAAAAAATACAGATGTTTGGGATTTTCATCAGAAAAATGACAAAAATCGGTTTTTGAGAAAATTGAGATTTTCTCATTATTAATGTGCATAGAACTGGATACATACACTTATTTATCCATGAAAGTAAGAATATGTAGTAAAATTATTTATTTTATTATTTGAAAATAAAATGTTTTATGACAACATCAACGATGTCATCATTTTCAAATAATAGATTTTTGAATATAAATTGAGTTTAAAAGATTGAATAATAATAGAAAGGTTTTTTTCAAAAATTGTTTACAAATATATATAGTTTAACTAAAATATGATTGGAAATTGGATCCCAGATTCGCTATGGTTTGGCGATCGGAAATTGTAATCGAACGTTGCACCATGAATTGTCATATATAACATATATATGCACACATGCAAGTCATAACACACATATAAACATAAATATACATATGAGAAGTTGCCACATACATAGGATAAGAAATTATAAAATATCATGATATTTTCATGGCAATGTCACAAGCACATGCGTGATGTGATGGTGGAGATGGAAGAGGGTATGGGCAGAGCAAATGGAGGAGGGTGAGCTAGGGGTAAAATGGCAATTTTATATTTAGATATTTTTACACATTTTTGCTATAAATACATGCCTCCTCCTCTCAAAATTTTCATACATTCCCTTTCTTT
Organism: Allium cepa; assembly: GCA_030765085.1. Lineage (NCBI taxonomy): Eukaryota > Viridiplantae > Streptophyta > Magnoliopsida > Asparagales > Amaryllidaceae > Allium > Allium cepa. The sequence continues at coordinate 1,030,347,288 of CM060929.1, forward strand.
CTTTAATAAGTTCTTCATCTTCTTCTTCCTGTTCTTTAATGGCTTCCAAGCCTTGGAAAAAAGTTAGCAAATTTATGATAAAGTAATGTCAAAAATATATACATATAAGCTTTGTTGCTACCAGATTCAAAACCAAGTCAAAACACTCTCTACCTCCTTATGTACCCACGACCACCCTCCATCACCACACAAGACCGAGCATCCACCCTCTCCAGCAAAGGTCATGGACTTCTTAAGGGAACCAAGGTTGATTCCATAAGCTTCGATGAGATTGTTAGTCCTTGAGAAGGATGGTTTTGATGACAACAACCTTAGAACTTATTGTAAAATATAAATACTAACATTATAAGTTAGATATATATGCATATGCAGGATATAAACAAGCAGGTACCAACAATGAACACTGTACAGTATAGAGATACAAGACTGATGAATTTAAAGATCGAAGATATCAAGATTGAAGACTCATGGGTATCAAGATATCAAGAGTTAAAGATTTCAAAGTGCAAGATAAGTATTGAGTCTAGAATTATGTTAAAACTTCTTGAAAGCACATACATCTTTATTCGGAATTTATTCATGAAAAGGAATCCACTTCGAGCCTATTAAAGGGATGGAACACTAGTGGGATGGAACCTACGACAATATCTAGTGGAACATATTGTGGTCCTATTTTGATATCCACTAATTTTATAAAAATGTTTTTTCAAACATATATCTCTTGTTTTAAAATTGTTTTCAAAACTTCCTTTTCAAAAAGATATCTCTCTTGGTTTCAAATATTTTAGCCTCAAAACTATTTTTATCATTTTTAACATTTTTGATTTCAAAATTGTCCTTGATTTTAAACTATCTCTTATTTTAATATTTAGCTTTTAAATATTTATATACCCATATTTTAAATCACTTTATGAATTAAGATTATTTATTAAAAATTACTTCCTAAACTCTTTTATATGATTAAACTATATTGAAGTATATTTATAAAAGTTTAGAAATTGTTTTGAAAAATTATAGAAACCAATTTTAATAAGAAAATCAAAATCACCATTTTTGCCTAGAGCATGTCGACATACTCCTACCCACCATGTCGACATGATGCGCGTTAATTTTCAAAGTTCAAATTTTTAGTAGAAGTGTCTATTCGTCGTATCCTTTCATGAATAAATATGGTTGTTGATCTCTATAAATACCACTAAGTTCTAAATGAATTTTTACTAGATTTTCATTCATTTTCTCTCCTCTTCATCTTCCACATTTATTCTAAAGAATCCCAAACCATACTCTGCCGATATACCACGTGAATCGAACTTGATTATCCCTTGTTTGATTCTCTACCCTCTATCCATAAAATCTCAGTGCTATTCAGAGTTATAGGATTATTTGTAAATCAAACTGTTAAGTGAAAAGTGCAGTTGAGCCTTGAAATCAATTGGGTGTGATTGTTGCCCCGGAAATCGAGTAGGTGATCTTTTAGCCTGGTAAATCAAGATATTTGCCTCAGACTCGAATATAGGAGGGTGTACCTCGTCGCCTTAAAATCGAGGGTGTAATCTAAGAGATTATTTTGAAAAGAAATCCATACAATTGTGCGGGACTGGATGTTGGGAAACTCCGAACTAGTATAAAATCCTGGCATGTTCTTTCCTTTACTGCTTTTATTTATTATTTGCATCTGTATCTGATTTTGTGATTATATCTGTGTCTGTGTATTGTATTTGTTGGTGATTAATTTACTTAAGTGTCAAAAAGATTGAGTAAATCTACAAAACACTATTCACCCTCCTCTAGTGTTATTCTAGCCTTAAGAACCATAATCTTCTTTTCTAACATTTGGTATCGGAGCAAGGTTTTCAAAGTTTTCATAATCTGAATTTTGATAAGTTTGTAAAATGGCTATCAAAACTGGTTTTGTTAACACTATCACTAGTTCATTTGTAGATGGTCAGTCTACTGCCAACCACCACTTTTTAATGGCAGTAACTATGCATATTGGGCATGTAGAATGAAAATATATTTACAGTCAATAGGATTGGATACTTGGAATATCACACAAACTGAATATTCTAAACCCATAACTAATTTTGCATAATGGCCTGCTGAGCTAAGACTATTGCCCAAAATAATTCCAACGCCATGAATATTTTATTTTGTTCACTCGATATGAATGAATTCAATAGAGTATCTGTTTGTAAGTCTGCATATGATATCTGAAAAACTTTGCAAGTTACTCATGAAGGAACAAGCTAAGTATAATAGACCAAAATATCCGTACTCACGAATCAGTTTCAATTATTCAAAATGAATTCAAATGAGTCCATCTCAGATATGTATAGTAGATTTGAGGATATTGTACATTCTCTAATATCATTGGAAAAAGATTCTCCAAAGGAGATCAAGTTAGAAAAATTCTAAATTCCCTTACTCCGGGATGGGATCAAAAAACTCTTGCAATCGAAGAAGCAAATGATATCGATACTTTAAAGATTGAAGAATTGACTGGAAATCTAATGCCATTCGAAGTTCAAATGCAAGGGAGAAGAGATATCAAGACATTCGAAAAGAAGTCAATTGCGTTCAATGCGTTAACAGATGAATCAGAATCGGGTAGTGATGGTGATGAAGAAATAGCCTTCATGACAAGGAATTTTTGACAGTTTCCAAAATACGAAAAGATGAAGAACCTCTAAAAGAATGATCATAGGAATTCTGGAAATCATAATGTAGTACCAAATCACGTCAGATGTTTCAACTATGACGAACCAGATCATCTTCGAAGAGACTGTCCGCATCTAGATAAGCAGCAGTTTCCTACAAGCAATGATTATGCAAAGAAAAGGAAAAGAGCATGTACCGCTACTCTAGACGATTCAGAATCAGATTCATCCTCTAGCGATGATGATCAAAAGAAAGAAAATTCAAATATATGTTTTACGGCTTTTCATGATTCTCATGATTTCAAGGATACAAATCTAGAAAAAGGTACACATTTACAATATTTTGGTTGAAATTGTTTATTTAAAATTGATTGATTGTTTTATTGCTCTTGAAATTATGTGTTTTTGTATTTTAAAATTTATATTATTATTATGTTTTATTTTCTAGATATTATAAGATTTTTTATTTTATGTTAAAAAGGGCATTATTATATTTAATAATCACTTCAGAAAAATATATAGACATTAAAAATATTAATAATAATATATAGATATTAATGTATTTAAGAATAGATAGGTCACATGAATTCTCTGACCCATGTCGACATGGTCCTACCCATGATGTCGACATGCCTGTCAGAAAGTCGAAATTCAAATTTGAATTTAAATCTTTGAACTTTCCTCCACCTTTTTACCAACTCCAATGTCCTGAAAAGGTACCACTTGATTAAAGAACATGCCTATTGAATATCTATTTATCTCCTCTATCCTATCATATCTTTTCACTTTCATTTTCAAAACTCGAACTCTCTTTTACTCTCTTAAACTCTCTACTTTCTTCAAAAATGACTTCTTCAAGCACTCCATCCATAATGAGATTGTCAAAAACCATTAAAGAGTATCTCTATAATGATCCGGAAGCAATCAAGGCTTATATAAGCTATGCTAATTACAGAAAAGTTCATACGGGAAAGTTTGCTATCTTTAGCAATTTCTCTACATATGAAATCAATACTCTTCTTGAAGAGAACCATATTCTTAGACTTTTTGATAATTCTGAAAATGATTTTGTTTGCTATCCAAATCTTGTTAAAATGTTTATGCAAATATGAATCGGGGTTTTCATGAAGGAAATGAAAATGAAATTGGGAGTAGTGTTAAAGGCACTAAAATTATTTTAAATTGTGAAATTTTGGGCAACATTCTCAATTGCAAGAATTCAGGAATGGATCTTTCTGCTTTTAATATTGATGAACATGATCATGAGACATTTCATCACATTTTCGATGGAGATGATAACTTTGAATTTAAAAATCGTAACTTTCGTCCGAAAGCACGTATTGCTATCTTCTTTTGCAACATACTATCACTCCTAGATTAGGAAATTTCAATAATCTGACTTGGAAAGTTTGTAAAGCTCTTTCTGCTATTTTTGATCATTATGACATTACTTAACGCAAGTGATTATGGATGAACTTCGTCCTAAGAATTTGGAAATGGGTGAGAATACTTTATATCACGGAATCTATCTCACTCGGATTTTTAATTATTTTGGCATTGATTATAAACGGGAAGAATTTGTTTCAAGAAAAGTGTTTAAACATGCCAATATTTCTCGTCTGAAAATTCCTTTCATATTTCAACAATACGAATCTCTTGTCGAAAAAGATGAAAGGTTGGCATATGAAGAGATGGAAGAAGAAAATGAGGAAGAAGAAGAAGAAGGGGACGAAATGGAAATTGAAGAAGAGAATGAAGACGCCTCCTTGGAAAGTATTGAATATCCTAACAATCCTTTCAACCAAACTCTCCTCAATAAATCTAAAGATCATAGTGGAAAATCAATGGATTCTTAAAAGATCCGTTAGTAAGAAATTAGATAAAATGACCACTAATATGAACAATTTATTTGCTAAAGTTGGTCGGAAATTTGGCCTATCATCATCCTCCTCATCCTCTAGCACATTCTAAAAACTAGGATGTGATGTACTAGTCTATTTTATATGAACTTGTATTGCTTTTTTATCATATTATGAAGTATCTCATGTATTAGCTCACCTATCTATGAATTTTTATCTATCTTATGTCTTTCTATCTTACGGTACCTCTGGAATGAATGACAATATGATATATTAGTTTATATATATACATACTTATGCATAAAACAAAGAAGATACATAAATCAACACACCCATGTCGACATACCCCAATACCCTATGTCAACATATAACTGTCTGATTTAGTTATTGTCTTGTGTCTATTCATTTTAAACAAATCCCCGCCTATTTAAACACCCGTTTCTTCCATAACTCTTTATTTCGATTCATCTATATTTGCATCTTTTAACTATTTATCAAAAATGGCATCCTCTTCTCAAATTCTAAGTGAAAATCTTGAATAAACTCTCAAGTCATTCAAGAATATACTTACTTTTATTCTCCACAGTCAAAGGCACTTAGAACAAAGTCAAATGCAGATGATAAAAGAACAAGAGAAGCATTTCGATGCCCTCCGTTAGTTGATTTCTGCCCTAAACAAAGACGATTTCATTGCAAATCCTGAAGGAACTTTGATTCAAGATAATGAAGATTGGGAAGATAATAAAAAGGACCCTATTTTTGGAGAAGAAGGATGGGTTGAAGTTCCTAAAATGATTTGATCTCCTTATGGTTTGAATTGCTTGTTTTTAAATTGATTTGAATTGTTTGATTCCATTTGAATTGTTTAGTTTGATTTTCTTTGATTAGAATTAATTTGGTTGAATGGAATGTATAAAATTATATAAAACATATTATATGGTCATTGGATTTAAACTATCATATTTGTTATGTTTTCATTAAGTAAATCATGCTATTATGTATATATATATATTCCATCTTAATTTGTCATAGGTACTCCAGTATTAGATTACGGGGGAATTATATTAGTATGGGATTAGTTTTTTTGATGACAAAGGGGGAGAATTATAAAATAGAGTAGTTAGAATAGTTGGGCTTAGATTAAGGGGGGTTATTAATTTAGGGGGAGTTATTAGTTTTTAGAGGGAGTTTTTAGTTTTAGGGGGAGTTATAGTAAGGATGAAGTATATTTTGTAAACATAGGTTGTCATCATCAAAATGGGGGAGATTGTTAGTGCTTGAGAACGATGGTTTTGATGATAACAACCATAGGACTTATTATAAAATATAAATACTAACATTATAGTTTAGATGTAGATGTATATGCAGGATACAAACATGCAGGTACAAATAATGAAGACTGTACATTATAGCGATACAAGACTAATGAATTTAAAGATCGAAGATATCAAGATTGAAGACTCATGAGTATTAAGATATCAAGATTTCAAGATTTCAAAGTACAAGATAAGTATTCAGTCTAGAATTATTTAAAACTCCTTGAAAGCACTTACATCTTTATTCAAAATTTATTCGTGGAATGGAATCCATTTTGAGCCTGTTAAAGGGATGGAACCCTAGTGGGATTGAACCCACGACAATATCTAGCGGAACATATAATGGTCCTATTTTGATATCCACTAATTTTATAAAAATGATTTTCAAAAATATATCTCTTTTTTTAAAAATGTTTTCAAAACTTTCTTTTCAAAAAGACATCTCTCTTGGTTTTAAATATTTTAGCGTCAAAACTATTTTTATCATTTTTAACATTTTTGATTCCAAAATTGTCTTGGATTTTAACTATCTCTTGTTTTAATATTTAGCTTTAAATATTTATTTACTCAAATTTTAAATCACTTTATAGATTAAGATTGAATATTAAAAATTACTTCCTAAACTCTTTTATATGGTTAAACTATATTCAAGTATATTTATAAAAGTTTAGAAATTGTTTTGAAAAATTATAGAACCAATTTTAATAAGAAAATCAAAATCACCATTTTTGCCTAGAGCATGTCGAAATACTCCTACCGCCTTGTCGATATGGTGCCCGTTAATTTTCGAACTTCAAATTTTCAAATGAAGTGTCTATTCACCGTATCCTTTCATGAATAGATATGGCTATTGATCTCTATAAATACCAGTAATTTCTAAACGAATTTTTACCAGATTTTCATTCATTTTATCTCTGCTTCATCTTCCACATTTATTCTAAAGAATCCCAAACCATACTCTGTCGAAATACCAAGTGAATCGAACTTGATTATCACTTGTTTGATTCTCTACCACTCTTTCCAGAAGATTTCAGTGCTATTCAGAGTTATAGGATTATTTGTAAATCAAACCATTGAGTGAAAGGTGTGGTTGGGCCTTGAAATCAATTGGGTGTGATTGTTGCCTTGGAAATCAATTAGGTGATCTTGTGGCCTGGTAAATCAAGAGAGTTTGCCCCAGACTCGAATACAGGAGGGTGTACCTCATGGCCTTGAAATCGAGGGTGTAATCTGGGAGATTATTTTGAAAAGAAACTCGTATAATTGTGCGGGAGAGGATTTAGGGTAACTCCAAACTAGTATAAAATCCTGGTGTGTTCTTTCCTTTATTGCTTTATTTATTATTTGCATCTGTGTCAGATTCTTTGATTATATCTATGTTTGTGTATTGCATTTGTTGGTGATTAAATTACTTAAGTTTCAAAAAGATTGAGTAAATCCCCAAAACACTATTCATCCCCCTCTAGTGTTATTCTAGCCTTAAGATCTGTAATCCGCTTTTCTAACGGAGATAGTAGCGAAGCTATAGTCAATTCTAATAAATCTAGAAACCAATAAAGATAAGAAACTCTACTATTTCTATTATAAATTATATGATGATACGATATATGTGATATGGATGTTTTCTATGTTTGATCATCATGTTTTGGATGTCGATGATATGTTTGTTTGATGTGGAAATGATTCACGGTATAATACATCTCAAATTTACACCAAGGAATCACTTTCCTTTATAAAATGAAATGGTATATTGAGCACTGTTAAACCTCTTTAAAATAATCTAAAATGAATTATAAATGGTTTATAAACATTAAAACTCATTTCGTCAAAGTTTGAGAAAGTTTGGAAATGGAGTAAAAATAAGCCATCGCGTTTGGGTAGTTCACGATCTGAAAGTTTAACGAACGTGTAGAATGGAATATGCATCAGAATTCTTTGCAGTAAGAATTTTCCCGACCATAATGAATATAGTTTTCAAACAAAAGAATAAGATCAATTTGATTTAATTAAATTTGAGTTATGTCCAAATCAAATTTTTAAAAACATCGCGATTTGGCAGTTCGACAACCAAAATGGCAAAATATTTAAATTGGATATTTTTAAATCTTTAAAAATATGAAATAAATTTTTATAAATATGTTAAAATGTTTTAAAAAGGATTTGAGTTATAAAATGGACATATGTGGAATGAAATTAGCATTTTTATCAAAAAAGTTTTAAAAACACAATTCGTAGCACTTTTTGTAGCACTTTTGAAATTAAGATTTAAAATTGGGATTTTCTTCCCAAATCATTTCGAAATATTTCTCAAATAACAAATCAAATTTTTTAAAGAGTTTATAGTTAATCAAATAAACTGATCGTCTTATGGGTGACAGTGAGATAGTCTCTAGACCCGAGCTTGGACAACTAGTATTTGGGTTCCGCTCTAGCCATCCAGACTAGCCCGATGGGGGGGATAGTAAATTTGATTTACTTGCACCACATTTCCCTAAGATAAAAGGAAATTTGGAGCTTTCCAAAAGTTAAGCAAGATTTAAAATAGGATTTGGGTTGTTAAAGAAAACATTCTAGTTAAACTCCTTATCAAATTTCGAGGAGGGAACTCGTACTATCCAAATGAATTTAAAAGTTGATTTCACCATTATCCAACAAATAGTACATGTTGGGTGTGGAAATAATTATTTGACATAATCAGTCTAAAATTTATGTATCAATTTTATTCAATACTAACTGGTTTGGGTTTACAGTAAACGATGTCCTAAATAATATTGTTTTTGACCCATTAAAGATATGTTTTGAAAATGTCAAATCTTCATTAAGATATAAATTATATTTTTTCTAAGTAATTAAAGATGTAACACTTTGGTATTTCCAAAGTTAAAAGGGGGTTTTAGTTAACCAAAATATTTGATAAAAGAGGTTTAGTTATCCCACATATGCTGAAGCAGAATATGTTTTATATCTCTAAAGAGATATTTTAATTGGATAAAAGATATTGGTTAATTGACTAATAATCACCTATATACTGGACTTCTTTTATTGATAATTAGTTAGGAGGAAATAATGTTGGAATTACAACTGGAGTGGTAGGAGGAGATGTTGTAGGGGCAGGAGTTTCGAAAGTTCTGCTAATTAACCATTATGCTAAGATGAGCGGAGATTATGCTAAACTTGGAGGGAATCCATTTCTGGGAACGGGGGATGCTATAGAGATGGAAAATTGGTTGCTGCACTGTGAGAGAATCTTTGCAGATTTGGGGCTCAATGATGAGCAGAAGAGGAGGCTAGCTTCGATAAAGCTTTAGAGAGCAGCTTTGTTTTGGTGGCATAGCGTGACAGCTGGTGTGGATGAGAAAACCTTGACATGGACAGATTTCGTTAGGAGGTTCCAAGAGTGGTTCATGTCTGCGATGGCACAGTCAGCTCTGATCAGAAAGTTTGTTGAAGTAGAGCAGGGAGGGATGTCTGTTCTGGAGTGCTAGAAAGTTTGAGGAGTTGGCCAGATATGGGTATGCTTCAGTGGATACAGTAATAAAAAGGAATGAGAAGTTTATCATTGGGTTGAAGCTTGAGTTAGCATGGGTTACATTACCTCATATTATACATCCTTCAAATTTTTGTATTGGAGATGGCCTAAAGGCATGAGGAGATTCTTGATTCTCTAGAGAAGAGTAAGCCTAAAGAGGTCCAAGTTGGGCAGGGCTAGAAGAGGTAGTTCTTTTTTAAGAAAGGTGCTAAGAAGGCCGAAGCAGCTAAGAAAGAGAGGTCCGAGGTTGTTTGTTTTAAGTGCGACAAGAAGGGGCATTGTGCTAATGATTGTCGTGCTGGAAAGGCAAAGGAGGTAGCCGGAAAGAAGAATGTTAGTCGCTTTAATTGCGATTAGATTGGCCACTATAAGAATCAATATAAGGAGCCTACTAAGGATGAAAAAGGCAAGGTATATGCATTGGAGCTTGCTACTTCGAAACCAACAACACAGGAGAAAGGAAAGGCAGTTTTGGGAGGTATGCTTCAGATTCATGGTATGTCTGTTAGCGTTCTATTTGCTGGTGCATCACATTCTTTTTATATCTAGATGTTTGATAGATAAGCTTAACCTAGAACCCACATATTTAGTTACTTCCTTACGGGTTGCAAATCCAATAGGAGGGTATGCAACTCTAGGGTTGAGATGTGACCAGTTAGAGTTTGACTTGTTAGGTCATACTTTTGTTTTCAGTTTGCAAGTGTTTGATTTTGTGGGTTTCGGAATTATTCTTGGTATGGATTGGTTAAGTGAGTATGAAGCTAGGATATTTTCCAGGATAGTAAAATATCACTTAGACACCCTGATTGTAGTGACAGGATAGTTTATATCGTAGAAGGTTCTAGTTGTGAGGTGAATGCTTTGTTGGGTGTTATGGAGATGGATAATGAGCTAAGTCAAATTTTCATGGTTAGAGAATTCATAGATGTCTTCGAGCTTGTTGTAGGATTGCCAGTGAAACAAGTCATCGAGTTTCGAATAGATTGGTTTCCGGGAGTAGAACCAGTTGAGTAGGCCGCCAAGTAGGATGACCCCTATAGAGATGAGGGAGTTAAAGGTGAAGTTGGTGGATTTAGAAGTCAAGAGTTTTATTTGATCAAGTAGTTCGCCTTAGGGAGTAGCTGTAGTGTTTTCTAAGAAACCGAATGGATCGTTAAGGTTATGTACCGATTATCATAAGTTAAATGAGAGGACGATAAAGAATCGATATCCATTGTCAAGAATTGACGTTTATTCAACCAGTTGAGTGGAGCCAAAGTGTTTTCCAGTTGGATTTGTATGGATTTCCATCAGCTTAGAGTAGCTGAGGATGTATATACTTTGACAGCGTTTAGGACCAAACATGGATCGTACAAATGGTTAACTGTGCCATTCGGACTGACTAATGTGCTAGCTTTCTTTGTAGATTTGATGAACCGAGTTTTTCGAGAGGAATTGGATAGGTTCGTATTGGTTTTCATAGACGATATCTTCATATACTCTATGGATTAAAGATAGCATGAAGTTCATCTTCGATTGGTGCTTGAGACGCTGAGGTAGCATCGGCTGAAGGTGAAGTTTTCGAAGTGTCATTTCTGGAAGAAGGAAGTGATGTTTCTTGGTCATGTAGTCTTAGCGAAAGGGTTGTCAATGGATCCAACTAAGATTGAAGAAGTGAATAGTTAGAAGAGACCTGAGAAAGTGACTGAGATAAAGAGTTTTCTTAGTTTGGCCGGTTATTATCGGAGGTTCATTAAGGATTTTTCGTGGATAGCAGCAATGATGAACAAGCTACCGAGAAAAGGTGTGAAGTTTGTCTAGACCAATAAGTGTAAGGAAGCATTCCAGAGTTTGAAACACTTATTGACCCATGCACTAGTTTTGGTTGTTCCAAAAGCGAATTGGGATTTGGTGGTTTATACAGATGCGTGCGGAACAGGAGTAGAAGCTGTGCTAATGCAGAAAGGTAAAGTGATAGTCTAAGGTTCTAGACAGCTTAGGCTACATAAGGTTAGATATCCGACACATGATTTGGAATTGTTGCAGTGATTTTTTCATTGAATATGTGGAGACATTACCTTTCGGGAGAAAGGTTTGAGTTATATATAGATCATAAGTCGCTAAAGTATTTGTTCTCTCAGAAGGAGTTGAACATGAGACCGCACAGGTGGTTAGAGTTTATTACCACTTATTATTTTGGGATTGAGTGCACAACAGGAAAAGGCAACAAGTGTAACGTCCTGTATCTAGAGGCCAAAAGCAAAGCGCTATGGATGCTGCAGTCATCCACGGTATTAACTTCTTGTGTCAAAATACGGTAATGTTAATGATCTCCATAATATCAAAAGCACTTGAATATGAACAAAATCACATATTTTCAAAAAACAATAATTTTCAGTGATTACATTTCAAATAATACCATATCCAAGTTACAAAAATCCCCAAACATATCCCATGCATTGATCAAATATAATTTACAACAATACGCTAAGAGCGACATATGAAGATGCATCCTTAGATGATTAAAGAACTGTAGGCATAACTATCTTAAGACACGACAGAAACAATTTAAAACAAAATTCCAAAATTAGCTATCCATCGGCCACCTGCTCGTCTTTGGATGCTTTATTCGCAAAATCTGCTAAAACCTGACAACCTAAACCCTTAGCCTGCTCAAATCAAATTTTGAGCACCCAAGAGTTTAAGGGGAAACAAAAACTTCGAGTCAGACCTAAAGCCTGGTATGAATAATTTCTATTAAATCTCTGCTTATTGATATATAGTGAGACAATGCCGCTTGGTGGAATGGGTTTCCCCTCACTAATATCTCTTTTCAAAATATATATTTTGCAAATCCTTTCCAGCAACCAAACTAGTCAATCCATTGAGTATAATAATATAGTAATATCCCTTATGCTAAAACAGGAAATAAAATAGAATGTCTATCTAAAATCTGAACTATTTGTTCCTTACTAGACTATCTTTCCTAAATTCTATGCTAACTTCTCTATTTTGGAATATCTGTCCTAAAACTGATTATACCAAAATAGCAATATCTTTTATGCTAGATATTGGTCCATCTGCCCAAAATAAGGAAAAAGGGTGGACTAACTGTCCTTAGAAAGTAGCAAGGTCCACTATGCTAATAAATGAACTAAACATTCATATCATAGCTAGCTGCTCTTTTCTGGACTAACTGTCCTATGGGCTGACTACCCTCAAAATGAACTGACTGTCCATAAATAAGCTAACTGCCCCAATGTTCTTTTGGGTTAACTACCCTTCAAAATATCTGGGCTAACGGCCCTTCAAATTTTCCTTGAAAACCTTTTCAAAATGATTTATTCCGTCATATCGTATATATACAAGGAAAGTATATCTTTAGCTTTACTCTAAGAAATTTTTGCCACGTTATATATACTTTACTCAAAATAATGTTGATGATGCTCAATAAGGATATCTATTCCTTTAAAATAAATTAAAGTCATTTATTAATTAAAACACTTAGGTTATCTGCCTAGTCATTCTATTTGAAATCTTTGTTTCAAACATTTAAACAATTTTCGAAAACATAGAAGGTAACACCATCAAAACCATTAATAAAACCCTTCGAAAGCATTAAAGGTGACTCCTTCATATCCTTTAATAAAACTTTCAAAATCATTGAAGGTAACTTCTTCAAACCCTCTTGAAAAGACTTCCTTTAAGAAGCTATAAAACATATGACATTCGCCTTTTAGAAACTTAAACCTTAGCCTTTCATAAATATTAAAAACCATACCTTTCGACCTAGTCGAAAGGTCCCATCTTTCGACCTAGTCGAAAGGTTTAACCTTTCGGCTTTGTCAAAAGCCTGGGGTACCTCCCCTATAAAATCATTTATAAACCTTTTGAAAGTAACGAAACTCAAAACCTTTCGAAAACATTTGGTTCAATTTAAAACAAGTGGAAAACTTTCGAAACCATTCAAAGTTAACTACTTTGAAACCATTAAAACATTTTGACTTAAAACATTTGGATTATGCCTTCAAGTAGAGCAAAAGGATCATAAAAACATTAGAGTGGAAAACGACTTCTTCGAAACCCTTTTACAAAACCTTTCAAAAACAATGAAGTGTTGGTGTTGGAACCAACCCTTCGAAATCAACGGAGAGAGGCGACAAGTTTTCTAAAACAAAAGATAACATTTAACTCCATCTGTGTCGAAAGATTTGGATGTGGCAACTATACTTTCAACCTTGTCGAAAGCTATACCTTTCGACTTTATCGAAAGGTTTCAATTAAAATAATAAAGTAAACCAATTGAAACCTTTTTCTTTTAAACCATTTGACAATGTCAAAAGCTAGCAGGCAATTTTCCTTAAACCCAAAAAAACTTCATCTCCTTCGAAATCTCTAACCTTTCATCCCTAAAACTTTCGACTTCATACAATTCACTGCGTACCAGTTGCCTGGTACCATGTGCGTTGGTATTTGACATAGTCAAAAGGTTTGAAACTTTTGAACCTTGTCGGAAGGTTTAGAATGAAGGCGAAAGCTCTTACCGAAAGAGTTGAAGTAGTAGAAAACTATTTATTTGTACTTTAAAATAGTACATTTAATAGGGTTTTTATCTCAAAACATGTCAAAAACTCTATATGAACATATATAAATCATTAACATGTATAAATAATCGTTTTATCATTCAAAAACATGGCAAATCTTTGCAAAGTCATTTGGATTTAATCTTAAAGCCGAAACCATAAAATTTAGAGATGTAAACATTATTCACCTTTTCTTTAGAGATTAAGGAGCTTGAGATTTGAATGAGTCTTATTTGAATTTATTTTCCTTAAACTTTTCCTTAGTTTCCTTTTCTTCTTTCTTTGTTAATGGTGGCCATCCTCACTTTAGAAAATTTTAAATTGAAATGAATGTGTACAGAGATATACGGCCTAAGGAAGATAATATAGGAATGGCCTCTTTTCCATAATATCCCTCCTCTAATTCATTTTAAACCCATCATTTAATTTATTAGTTAAAAGCATGGCTACCTTAATTAAATCAAATCTTAATCCCTTTATCAACATATTACTTTATTTAGTTTATCTAACTTAAACTCCTAAATAATGTTACCAAAAGTATGAGGTGTTATAGACTCCCCTCCTTAAAAATTTCGTCCTCGAAATCACAATAAGGCTCCAAACAAACAAGAAGGTAAAACATACCATCAAAAAAAGTCAGGATAAGTATCTTTAATCCTTCTCTTAACCTTCAAGAACAGTCTTTATTATCATCACTGCACTGGACTTTGGCTAATCCGACCATCTTGTTTTTAAGCCTCTTCTCATCTCTCGCAACAACGCAAACTGGCTTACTCGCTATGGTCAAGTCCGGTTCTACCACTAAATTATCTTGCACCGTTGGTGCAATAACAATCTTCGAGCCTCTAAACCACTTTCTAAGATGAGAAATATGAAAAAAATCATGGACACCTGCCAAACTACTCGGTACTCAAGTCTATAAACGAGCTTTTCGATCCACTCAAGAATAGGAAAAGTTCCAACAAACCTAGGAGATAACTTCCCCGATTTTCCAAATATAATTGCACCCTTCACTGGTGATACTTTGACGAAAACTTGTTACTCAACCGAGAACTCGAAATCTTTCCATCTTTCTGCATAACTCTTCTGCCTAGAATGAGCCTCCTTCATCCTAGCCCGAGTGACCTCAATTTTTTCTGCAGCCTCTCTAACCTGATTTGGACCAAGAATCAACCTATCCTCTCTCTCCGACCAACAAACGGGAGATTTGCATTGCCTCCCATACAAAGCTTCAAACAGTGCCATCCCAATACTCGTCTGATAACTGTTATTATACGAAAACTCGATTAGATGCAGATGGTCCTCCCATGATCCTCCAAAATTCAGAACACAGGCTCGAAACAAATCTTCCAAGATCTTGTTACCTCTTTCCGTTTGCCTATCTATCTGCAGATGGTAAGCGGTACTCATCATAAGCTTGGTTCCCAAAATTTCCTACAGACTCTTCCAAAACTTGCTAGTGAACAAGGAATCTGTATCACTAACTATACATCTAGGAACCCCATGCAGTCTAATCACATTCTTTACAAACAACCTCACTAAAACAGGTGCCGTTTTGGTTGACCTAACTGGAATGAAATGGGCACTGTTGGTCAATCTATCCACTATAACCAATATAATTTCATTTTCTCTGTTCGGCCTTGGCAACCCGTCTACGAAATCCATAGAAATAGATCTCACTTCCATACTAAAATATCTAACGGCTGAAGCAAACCACTTGGCTTCTGGCGTTTGGCTTTTGCCTATTGGCAATTGATGCACTGCCTTACACACAAACCAATAGCCTGCTTCATTCCTTCCCAGAAGAAACTCTCTTCGTATCCTGATACATCTTGGCACCTCCGGGACGTATAGTGAACTTCGAACGATGGCATTCATTCAAAACTTCCTTTCTTATGTTTCCTACACTCGAAACACATAATCTTCCTTTCTTTCTCAACCACCCATTCTGGTCAAGACCGAAATCTTTCAATTCATCGCTCTTAGTTCCTTCTTTTAGCTTCCTGATCCGTTCATCTAATACCATATCCTCTATCTGCATTGAAGCAATCCATTCGATTAACACTGGTCAAATTTCCAAACAAGACAATATAACTATTTTTCCACTAGGCCCAACTTCGGATCTCCACTGCACTCTACAATCTACTAATGCTTCTAAATTATTCCACTCAGCCATCATAGCCAACATTGCATTCTGATGTTTCCTGCTAAGTGCATCTGCAACCTTGTTGCCTTTCCCTGGGGTGTACTCAATCCCAAAATCATAAGCAGCTCTCTCTACTGTCTCATGTCCAGGTCCTTCTGAGAGAACAATTACTTCAACGACTTGTCTGTATAGAGCTCAAACCTTTCTCCCAAAGGGTAATGTCTCCAAACCTTCAAAGCAAAAATCACTGCAGCCAACTCTAAATCATGCATTGTATATCTGACCTCATGCGGTCTAAGCTATCTAGAAGCATAGGCAATCACTTTACATCTCTGCATTAGCACAGCGCTTAATACTATTCCACAAGTACCGGTATAAACCACCAAATCCCGATTCCCTTCTGTAACAACCAACACCGTTGCATGGTTCAATAAGCGTTTCAAACTCTGGAATGCCTCCTCACACTTATCAGTCCATACAAACTTCACATCCTTCCTCGTGAGCCTGGTCATCTGTGCTGCTATCCGCGAAAATCCTTAATGATTCTCCAATAATAACTAGCAAACCCAAGAAAACTCTTAATCTTGGCAACTGTCTCAGATCTCTTCCAACTATTCACTGCCTCGATCTTAGTCGGATTCATTGATAATCCTTCTTCTGAGATTACATGACCAAAAAACTTCACCTCCTCCTTCCAGAAGTGACACTTCAAAATTTTCGCTTTCAGCTGATGCTGCCTCAGCATCTCAAGCACCACTCTAAGATGAACTTCATGCTCTCTTTCATTCTTAGAGTAAATCAATATCATATATGAAAGTGCACTCGGAAAATCTAGTTCATCAAATCCACAAAGAAAGCTTCGTTAGTCCGAACGAGATGACTAACCATTCATTCGATCCATATCTGGTCCTGAATGCTGTCAAAGGTGTACTATCCTTTGTTACTCTGAGCTGACGGAAACCCGTTGCCAAATCCAACTGAGAAAATACATTTGCTCCACATAACCGGACAAACAAATCGTCAATTCTGGGCAATGAATATCGATTCTTTATCGTCCTCTCATTCAACTTATGATAATCGATATATAGCCTCAACGATCCATCCAACGTCTTAGCAAACACTGCTGCTGCACCCCATGGAGAATTGCTCGGCCTGACAAAAATCTTGCCCTCTAAATCCACCAACTGCACCTTCAAATCCCTCATCTCTAAAGGGGTCGTCCTGCTTGGCGGTCTACTCACTGGTTCTGCTCTCGGAACCAAATCCATTCTAAACTCTATGGCCTGCTTCGGTGGCAATCCAACTACAAGCTCAAACACATCTGCAAATTCTCTAACCACGAAAACTCGGCTCAACTCATCATCTGAATCCAAAGCACCCAACAAAGCAAACACTGTACCTCTAGAACCTCCTATGGTGAAAACAATCTGATCGCTACTATTCGGGTGTCTAAAAGATATTTTCCTACCCTGGAAAAATATCTTAGTATCGTACTCACTTAACCAATCCATACCTAGGATGATCTCGAACACCAAAAAATCAAACGCATGTAAACTGCACAAAAATGTATGACCTAACAGGTCAAACTCAAACTGGTCACACCTTAACCCTAGAGTTGCATACCCTCCTATTGGATTCGCAACCCGTAAGAAAGTAACTAAATATGTGGGTTTAAGGTTAAGCTTATCAATCAAACATCTAGATATAAAAGAATACGATGCACCGGTATCAAATAAAACGCTAATAGACATACTATGAATCTAAAGCGTTCCTTCCAGAACTGTCTTCCCCTTCTCCTGGGCTGTTGGGTTAGAAGCTGCAGGCTCCAATGCATACACCTTTCCCTTGCCATCTCTAATGAGCTTCTTGAATTGGTTGTTATAATGGCCAATTTGGTCATAGTTGAAACACATGACATTCTTCCCCTTAGCCACATCCTTCGCTTTCCCTGAGAGATAATCATTAGCAAAGTGCCCTTTCTTGTCGCATTTATAGCAGACAACTTCGGACTTTGCTTTCTTGGTTGCTCCACCCTTTCGAGCTCCTTTCTTGGGAAAGAACTTCCACTTTTGGCTCTGCCCAACCTGGACCCCTTTTTCCCTGCTCTTCTCCAAAGACTCAAGGACTTCTTCCTGCCTTAAAGCCATCTCTACCATAATATTAGAAGCATCTCTAAGATGAGACAGCGTAACACTATCTATCTTCGGCTTTAATCCTCTGATAAACTTCTCATTCCGCTTCAACACGATATCCACTGAAGCATACCCATACCGGGCCAACTTCTCGAACTTCCTAGCATACTCAGTAATAGACATCTCACCCTGCACCACCTCAGCAAACAGCCTAATCAAAGCTGACTATGCCATCATAGACATAAACCTCTACTAAAATCTCCTCTTGAAATCCTCCCAGATTACTGTCTTCTCATCAACGGTTGCTGTTACACTATTCCACCAGAACAATGTGGCTCCCTAAAGCTGCCAGGATGCTAACATCCTCTTCTGCTCATCATTGAGCTTAAGATCTGCAAAAATCCTTTCGTAGTGCAACAACCAATTCTCAACTCCAATGGCATCCTCCGTTCCCATAAACGGCTTTCCTCCTAGCTTCACGTAATCACCACTCATCTTGGCAAAATGATTAACTTCCAGAACTTTTGGAACCCTTGCTTTTGCAGCATTTCCTCCTAACACTCCGGCCGCAACTCCTGCCTGCATCATATTCCTAAAAAACTAATACATGGCTTCCATTCCGACCTACAGGGCTTTAGCACCAACATTCTCCGCATGACCTTGGCATCTTCCTACATTAGGTTCGACATTCCTTTCGATACTTTCACCACTTTGGTTAGCACTATTTCTTCTGCCATCCATATCTGTATTCAAACCATATGAGATATAGAAAGATAACCTAATCAAAGATAGATTAAGGGAGATAAAGCGCATACTTATATATAGCAAATACAAGTACATTATTATAGCGTTAACCCAACCCCAAATCTTACTCTAATTTCTTTGAAATTTTGTTCTCAAAACCAATTTTTAGTAAAACAATTCACAACCTATGCTCTACCAAGTTGTAACATCCCGTATTTGGAGGCCAAAAGCTAAGCATTATGGATGCTGCAGTCATTCAGGTATTAACTTTTGGTCATGAAATACGATAATGTTAATGGTATCCATAATATTAGAAGCAGTTGAATATGAACAGAATCACATATTTCCAAAAAAATAATAAGTTTTAGTGATTACATTTCAAGTAATATCATATCAAAGTGACAAAAATCCTTAAAGGTATCTCAGGCTTTGATCAAATATAATTTACAGCAATACACCAAAAGCGACATATGAAGATGCCCCTTTGGATAATCAAAGCAATATAGACATAACTGTCTTAACACACAGCGGAAAAAATTTAAAACAGAATTCCTAAATTATCTATCTATCGGCCATTTGCTCGTCTTTGGATGCTTTATTCGCCAAAATCTGCTAAAACCTGAAAACTTAAACCCTTAGCCTATTCAAATCAAATTTTGAGCACCCGTGAGTTTAAGGGGAACAAAAACTTCGAGTCAGACATAAAGCCTAGTATGAACAATTTCTATTACATTTCTGTTTACTAATATATAGTTAGACCACGTCGCTTAGCGGAATGGGTTTGCCCTTACTAATATCTCTTTTCAAAACATATATTTAGCAAATTCTTTCTTGTTACCAAACTGGTTAATCCACTGATTATAATAATAATATAGCAACATCCGTTATGATAAAACAAAAAATAAAATAGACTGTCTAAAATCTGAACTATCTGTTCTTTACTAGATATCTATCCTAAATTCTAAGCTAACTGCTCTCTTTTGGACTATTTGTCCTAAAACAGATCATACCAAAATAACAATATCTTTTTTGTTAGATAACGGTCTATCTACTCAAAACAGGTAAAAAGGGTGGACTAACTGTCCTTAAAAAGTAGCATGGTCCGCTATACTAATAGATGAACTAACCGTTCATATTAGAGCTAACTGCTCTTTTCTGGACGAACTGTCCTATAGGCTGACTGCCCTCAAAGTGGATTGACTGTCCGAATTTAAATGAGGTAACTGCCCGAATTTTCTTTTAGGTTAACTACCCTTCAAAATATCTGGGCTAACTGCCCTTTAAATTTCCTTGAAAACCTTTTCAAAATAATTTAGTCCGTTAAATCAGATATACAAGGAAATATATCTTTAGCTTTACTCCAAGCAATTTTTTCCACGTTATATATACTTTACTCAAAATAATGTTGATGATGTTCAATAAGTATTATCTATTCATTTAAAATAAGTTAAAGTCCTTTAGAACTTAATACACTTAGGCTATCTGCCTTGTCATTATATTGGAAACCTTTGTTTCATATCTTTTAATAACCTTTCGAAAATATAGAAGGTCACTCTTTCAAAACCATTAATAGATCCCTTCGAAAGCATTGAAGGTAACTCCTTCATATCCACTAATAAACCTTTGGAAACTATTGAAGGTAACTCCTTAAAAACCTTTTAAAAAGCCTTCATTTTACAAGCTTTATAACATATGACATCTTCCTTTTAAAAAATTTAAACCTTAGCCTTTTGAAAACATTGAAAACTATACCTTTTGATCTTGTCGAAAGGTCCTACCTTTCCATCTTGTCGAAAGGTTTCTTTTCGACCTAGTTGAAAATTTTCACCTTTCATCTTTGTCGAAAACCTAGGGTGCCTCCCCTATAAAATCATTTATAAACCTTTTGAAAGAAATGAAACTCAAAACCTTTCAAAGACATTGGGTTCAATTTAAAGCAAGTGGAAACCTTTCGAAACCATTCAAAGTAAACTACTTTAAAACCTTTAAAATGTTTCGACTTAAAACATTTGGATTATGCCTTTATCTTGGACAAAAGGATCAAAAAAAACATTGGAGTCGAAAGCAACCGCTTCGAAACCATTTTACAAAACCTTTTGAAAACAATGAAGTGTTGGTGTTGGAACCCACCCGCCAAAATCAATGGAGAGAGGCGACAAGTTATATAAAACAAAAGATAACATTTGACTTCATCTGTGTCGAAAGGTTTAGAAGTGGCAACTATACTTTCAACCTTGTCGAATGCGATACCTTTCGACTTTGTCGAAAGATTTCAATTAAGACAAGAAAGCAAACCAATCGAAACCTTTTTATTTTAAATCATTTGATAATGTAACAAACCAGGTTTTAAGCTAAATTTAAATTGGTAAATTTATACGAATTTTTGGATTTAATTTTGAATAAAATAGATATTTCAAAGATAAATAGGATATGTGTTTATTATAAATAAGAAAATGATTTGAAATTTAAAAATAAATAGATTGTGAATGGAATAAAATTTATATTTATAAAAAGATATTTGTTTGTTTACTCATTTATAAATACAAATTGATTCTATATTAATTTTTGGATTTGAAATTTACAAATAAATGTTTTGAATAATACATTGGATTTGGAAACTCTATACTAATAGAAAAATTTGTTTTGTATTTATAATATGATGATTTGAAAGTTATATTTTAAAATTGATACAGATCAATTTACAAAAGCTATTTAAAGAGTTAAATTCAAATATATACATATTATGTATTTATTTATTAATATTTATTTTAAATCACATTCTTTAAAGTTATTAATATGTATATAAAGGTAAAGCATTAGTTTAAAAATAGAAATATATATATATATATATATATATTTCTTTTGAAATCAATATAATATTTAAAATAAGAAAGATATAAGATATATATATATATATATATATTTAAACTAAATTGGAATTATGAAGTAAAACATGATTCATAAATTTATTAACATAAGGGTCTAAAGTATAATTTTTAAAATATTTAAAGTGAGCATTTAAAACGTAAATTTTTTTATAATTGACATTAGGAAGATAAACAAAATATGCTTTAACAAATGTAAGTTAAGTAACTATATAGATTAACAAGTGTATGGTTTAATTAACAAGTGGCATTTTATTTTCTTTTAAATTGAATTTATATAAACATGTTTTAAAAGCCTGGTTACTTATTTCAGTTAAAAACTTTTTTCTTCATCTTTCATCTTCAAAAACATATTAACATCATCTCAAACCCAAAAAAGAAGAAGTTTTATCAAACAACTTTAACCAAGTTTCAACATGATTTAAAAGCATATCAGAAAGCAATATTCAACCCAGTAAAACTCAAACCTGAAAATAGATCTGAAAGCAAAGCAAAGTTCAAAAGAAAAAATCTAGAAAAACAAGAACCAGATTAAAGTAAAAGGAAAAGAAAAATCAAAACAGTGTAGATAAAAATCATGACCTGGAAATCAAGAACATTAACAACACTTACTAGTTCAAGTTCAAACCTGATCAAAGGAATAATGCTTCCAGTTTTAAAATTCAAAAGCAAAATTCTTGTTCTTTGTCTTTCAAACTCAGGTGAGCAAACCACCCTTTTTAAATTCTTAAAGCTTGTAATGTCTGATTAGCATGAGGTGATTTTTAAAGTATGATATGAATTATGATGTGCATGTTATTTAAAAAAAATTTTATGTGTATACATTTGTGTTAATGTCTTTGTACAGGTATGGGTTCCGGCAAAACAGGCCTATGTTCAAACATTACAAGTTCTTAAACCTGTTTCAAAAATTCATATCACCGAAACGAATAAATATTTGGTTTTGATCTCTAAATATAAATGATTGTAAGAGTAAAACCTCATTTTTAAAAATGGTTTGGAGATTTTATATCAATTAATCATTTCAAAATTATAAAATTTACAGTAAACTCATTTTTAAAGTCAGAAATCAATAAACTTAATTTCAGGCTTGGATCGTATAATTAGATTAGTATTAACAAATGATGATTTTTAAAAGATATTTCATGATTTTTAACATTGTAAATAATGGGAATTTTTGAGCTGATCGAGAAAACTGTTTTGGGTAAATTCCGATGATCGACGAAAACTAGTCGTGCTTTAGTTGGAAGGTGGTTCGAGCATCAATGTAAGAGGAAAAATGGCTATAGGGTTTTCTGATCATCGGGGAGGTCGAGCGACGTCGTTTTAGGGTTTAAGCCCAGTTTTTTGTTATGGTCGAAAAGAGGGTTGCTGCATCGCCGTGGGTTGATCGGAGTTGTCCGAACCTAGGGGATAGAAGCTCAGGGGTGTGATGTTGCTTTGGACAGAGTCGCAAGAGTTTCGGTCGATGGCATCGTGGATTCGAGGGAGTTTTTCGACGATGTTGGTTCCAGGTTTTCCTAGAATAACTCGTCCTAATTTTGGGCTTGTGATAGAGATTGGGTCGTCAGGATCATATGTAGGGGTGATCGTCGATGAGTTGGAGGTGTCGGCGGTGGTCGATGTCGTCACGATCGATGGTGCATGTGCACAGCAAAGTGTTGGTGTCAGTGTGTTTGGGTAGTGAGCTAGGGATACTCGGGTGTGACTTGGAGATATGAGGGTAATAAATCGGGTTAGTCTCATGTAGGCTCGTGTGTGTAACATGATTTCCAGATTTAAAACTAAACTAAGTTTTGAAAAGAAGAAAAATATAGATTTTCTCGGGGCAAAACTCGAAAGTTATTCGAGTTGGACCCAAAGCAAGTTTTAAACAGTATTTAAAAAAGTTTTATAAAAAGCAAGTTTTAATATTCAAATTGAATCTTGTTTGAAACTGTTTCTTAGAATCTATTTCTTTATATAATAAATGTTTTTAAATAGCTGTTTTATGAAAGTTATATGATTTGTTAACTTAAATTTTGTTAAGTTAAATTTGTAAGTATTTTAAATCTTAATTTAGAAATGAAATTAAATAGTTAAGTGAAAGATATAATGTTTAAAAAACATATGTTAACGATAATAATGCCATTAATGTGATAAAGGATTTATTTTAAAAGTTAATTAAGGTTTTAATAATTTAAGATTAATTTAATTAATAAGGTAAGTAAAGTGTAATTAATTAGTTTAATTAATTTATGATTAAGGATTAACTAATTTGTAATTAAGGATTATTAATTAAAAATTGAGGTTTATTAGTTAATAATTAAAGGATAATTAATTAATTAATTTAGATCAATTAATGTAAGTAATTAAGGTAATTAATTACTTAAAGTTAATTAATTACTTAAAGATAATTACTTAATTAAAAGTAATTAATTAATGATTTGAAGTTGATTAATCAAGTGATTAAAATTAATTTGAGATTATTAATATAAGTGATTAAGGATAATCACTTATTAAAATTAATTAAGAATAATTAATTAAATGTTAATTAATTAAGGGTCAATTAATTAATGTAATTAAGGAAAATCAAATTAAAGATAATTAAATAATTATGGGGACCGTTCCATCCCCTCCCCCCATTCCCGCTAACCAGTCATATCGATCCCTTTCAAATCAGCCCTGTCCTTCCTCTCCTTTACTTGTACCGCCAGCCTCTGCCATCCCCTTGTCTGAACCAACCATCCCTCCTCCACCTGATCTAACCCTTCCTACTCCGTTGCTTTGTTCCCCCGTGCTGTCCAATCCCCTACCTTCTTCTCAAACCTTCCAACCAAGCTCCGAACCAAATACAGTACCTTTACCACCTCGTTCGTGGAACTCCCTATTCAAATCCAAACCCATTAATGCAGGGAAGTTTGTCCCTCGTGAAAT
Source organism: Allium cepa (assembly GCA_030765085.1). NCBI lineage: Eukaryota > Viridiplantae > Streptophyta > Magnoliopsida > Asparagales > Amaryllidaceae > Allium > Allium cepa. The sequence goes on from CM060929.1 coordinate 1,030,372,034, forward strand.
ACAGCTGGAATTCAGTGGTGATGCAATTGTCCCGCCAGCAGATGTAGTTCAAGCTGGTAATGATATGTGGAGTGAGTACCTTGTTGGTTTCTTTTTAGATACTCCTTTGCCTTACGCTACTGTTTTATACTACCTTAAAAGAGTATGGAAACTCAAAGGGTCAATCTCTGTCAAATCAGATGGATTTCTTTTTCTATTCAAATTCACTAATGAAGAAGATAGAATTAGAATTTCAGAAGCTGACCCTGTTGTAATGAGGAATAAATTATTCATTGTGAAGCCGTGGGATGCTAACATTGGTAATAACTGTAGTAGCATTAAAACAGTACCTGTTTGGATAAAGTTATCCAACATTCCTTTGTTTGCTTGGTCAACGCTGGGTATAAATTGGCTAGCTTCTAGAGTGGGAAAGCTTCTTTGTTTGGATATTTCAACTGAAAAATTTGAGCGCATATCTTTTGCAAAATGTTTAGTTGAAGTTAATCCAAATCAAGAACTGCCAGATAGATTTACTGTTCAATTGCAAAATGGATCGGTGCAAGTGGTAAATGTAACGTACTTATGGAAACCACAAATTTGTACAGTGTGCAAGGAATTTGGTCACCAGATGAGTAATTGCAAGCATGTAGAAAATGGGAAGAATGTGGAAAAAGAAATGATGGCTGAGAAACAAAAGAAAGAAAATGATGGAAGGAATATTATGAAAAAAGGGCAAAACAGTGATAAACAAAGCAATATCAAACAAATATGGCAAAAAGTTATCAAGAACAAAAGTAACAGTAACAACAGTTGTGTAAATAATGAAGAAGTGGACTTGATGAACCAAGGTGCAAAACAAAAAAGCAGTGAAGACAGTACTGGAATAAGAAGCAGTGTGATAGGAAAAGACTATGCTAATCAGGGAGCTGTGCATGTCACTACTGATACTACTAGTAACATGTGCACATTGCAACACACTGTTATGGAGGAACAAGATTTAAGTGATGTGCAAGAAAAGGAGGATGGAAAAAATTTTGAACAGTTAAAAAACGCAGAGCAACAATCTAAAACTACTGAGAAAACTGATGTGCACGTTTGTGCAATAAGTACAAGCAATACTTTTGCTTTACTGCAAGCAGAAGTTGAAAATCAAGAAACATATGAAGTACAAGAGACAGAAGAAGGTGAAATAACTGAACAAATTAAATGTGCAGAGCTACATACAGTTTTGACTGAAAGAACCAACAACTCTGATAATCCAGTTACCTCTGAATTACAAGAACAATTGGAACCAAAAGAAAATCAAGCACCAAATATGAAAGCAAAAAAGACAAGAGAAAGTAACAAGCAATATAACACTGAATTAGCTCTTGTCAGTGTTTCATCTGGAATAACAACAACAGAATTTGACAACTTATGGAGCAATTCTTTTGAAACTCTCATAAAACAAATAGTAACCACCAAGCAAAATGAACTTTCCCCACCTTCTTCTCCTTCCCATTACCAATTTTCTATCCCAATCCCCGGTTGGCCTACATCCAAACAATTTCCTGATTCACCAACACTGCCTCCCACCCCCCCTGCAAAAAGGAAGATACAAACAAGATCCAGTTCTCTGTCTGAACAGAGAAGAAAAATCCCCCCCTCTTCTCAATAGTTTTTCATGCAAACAAAAATTGCAACTTGGAATATTAGAGGGGCTCATTCCAATTTGAAACTTGACCAAGTGAAGAAATATATCTCTGACAATAACCTCTGCCTTATTGGCCTCCTTGAAACTAAGCTTTCTTTTCCCCTTTCTCAAAAAGCAGTAAACTATATTAATCCTTCCTGGTCATTCCATCATAACCACGATGTTGCTGCGTATGGTAGAATACTTGTTATGTATAATCCCTCTGAAATAACTCTTTCCCCCATTCTTATGTGCAGACAATCTATTCACTATCACATTCTTCTCACCCAAAAACAAACCTCTTTCTACTTAACAATAGTGTATGCTGACAATTCAAATAATTCTAGGAATACTTTCCTTAAAACTCTGCCTCCTTTAAGACAAGCATCTCATCCATGGCTGGTTATGGGTGATTTCAACTCTTGTTTTGATTATAATGACAAGTTTGGTGGCATCCCCCTAACACCACGTGATCTTGATCCCTTGAATCAATCTGTTATTGACTCTGAGTTACTTTTGGTTAATAAATCTGGTGCCAAGTACTCATGGAATAATCGAAGCAGAAGTGGAGTTCGTACTTTTACCACAATTGATCATTCTTTTTGCAATTTCCAAGCCCTTTCTCTTTGGCCAAATCTCTCAGTATACCTTCCACATCCTATTCTATCAGACCACTCCCCACAAATTCTGTCCCTTGGAAACCATTTGCGAAGAGATAAGAGAAGTTTCAAATTTTTTAATGCTTGGGCAAAGCATGAACATTTTCTTGTACTGGTATCACATGTTAATGCAGAATTTAAATGCTTTGGTAACCCCATGTTTAAGTTTTGCAGGAAGCTCAAGTCCATCAAGCATGCTATCAAACAGTGGGCTACTGCAACCTTTGGTAGTGGTGGTCTGCTATCTGCTACTCTTGCCCAGCAACTCAAAATAAAGCAGGACTTTATGATGGAACATCCACTTGACGTACAAGCAGCTGATGAAGAAAGGCAACTTTTTTTGGAAGTAAATTCTGCTCTAAAACTAGAAGCCAACATGAAGAGACAGCAACTTAACAAAAAATGGCATGATGAAGGGGATAAAAACACTAAGTTTTATCATGATTCTATCAAAGTAAAGCAGGCCAGAGAAAACATACATTGTATTACTGATGACCAGGGATTGTTACATTCTACCCCTGATTCAGTTGATCATGCATTTATACAATATTTCACTAAACAGTATGGTAATCAAGAAGGTTTTATTCCTAGTCTGAGCTTAATATCTGAAACTGTTCTTCCACATATCACTAACTTGGAAGCCTCTTTTCTTGTTAGACCAGTTACTGATGATGAAATCAAGTCCACCCTTTTCTCTATGAACAAACAATCAACTGGAGGCCCTGATGGCTTGAATGTGGTGTTTTTTATAAACACATGGAATATCCTTGGCAGTGAATTTTGCAAGGCTATTCACAACTTCTTTAACAAATGCAAGATTCTTGGTGAAATCAACTGCACAAATATTGCATTAATTCCCAAGTGCTCCCCTGCTTCCACTGTTAGTTCATATAGGCCTATTTCCTGTTGTAATGTTGTGTATAAGTGCATATCAAAAATCCTAGCTGCTAGATTGGTCTCAGTGCTTCCTACTGTTGTATCTACCAACCAATCAGCTTTCTTGCCTAATAGGGATATTATTGATAATGTGCTCTTGGCACAGGAACTCCTCAAAAGCTATGGTAGAAGTTATGGCCCCCCTGCTGCTGCATTGAAAATTGACATAACTAAAGCTTACGACTCTATACATTGGGATTCCATTGTTAGGATCATGGCTGTTATGGGATTCCCTAAAACTTTTGTGTCGTGGATATATGTTTGTATATCCACGCCATCCTACTCTGTTGTGATTAATGGTAGACCAGTTGGCAGTTTTAGAGGAAGTAAAGGAATAAGACAAGGGGACCCCCTATCATCTTACTTGTTTCTTATAGTTATGGAAGTTCTTACAGTAACTCTTCGAACCAGTTATAATAACAAAATAATAAAGTATCATCCTAAGTGCAACCAACAACAAATAACATCCATCATGTTTGCGGATGATGTCATGGTGTTCACTAAGCCAGAGTTGCCCTCTCTGAAAGGAATAAATGAAGCTTTGCAAAACTTTTACAAAATGACTGGCCTATCCATAAATCAAAGCAAATCATCTATGCTTGTATCTGGAATCAGTCATGAAGCATGTGTTATGCTCCATCATCAGTCTGGGTTTTCAAGTATGGAAAACGACATGAAATATCTCGGTATACCTCTAATAACTAAAAGAATTACGAAGAATGACTGTTACCCATTATACCATAAAATAACTTCTTTAATGACAGCATGGGAAAACAGGAAATTAACACAAAGTGGTAGGTTAGTTCTCATTAAAACAGTTGTCTTCTCATCTGTTGTTTATTGGGCTCGCGCTATGATTCTTCCAGTCAAGTTATTACAATTAATCCGTTCTGCTGTGAGTAGATTCTTTTGGACAGGAAGTATTCATAACAGGAAAATTGTGCCTTGTGCTTTTTCAAAATTTGAAGTTCCTTTCAAAACTGGTGGGCTTGGAATTTTAGATATAAGGAAGTGGAACATAGCAGCTATTAGCAAACAGTTTAATGCTATTATAAAAAGAAGGAAAAGCTTATGGGTTGAATGGACATGGCAACATAATATCAAGAACAGGAACTTCTGGATAATGGAGATTCCTCAGCTGAGTAGTTGGACTTGGAGAAGCATTCTGAAGTGTAGGAAAGTGTTTCTGCCTCTTATTCAATATTCAGTGAACACTAGTAATACAGTTAATTTCTGGAATGAACCTTGGGTTAGTAAAGGCTTAATTTTATCTACATTGTTTTCCTACTCTCAAATTGTGCAATCTGGCATTCCCCTTTCTGCCAATGTCAATTCCTACTTTATTAATGGGAAAATTCAGTTGCCATATTCCAGTAACAATTTTATTCAGCAAACTTGGTCAAAAATCCATCACACTAACTTCAGTGCTTTGCAAGCTAGCACAGTGCATTGGAACAGTACAGTTCATACTGTCAAAGTTGTTTACAAATCCCTTGTTGTTAGTGATTCTCTTCCTGCTGCTGATTGGCATGAAGTAATTTGGAATTCTGATTCTGTCCCACAGTATAATCTTATGATGTGGAAAGTGATTAACAGTGCCTTGCTTACAAGAAAACTGTTGCATAAGTATGGGATGAACTGTCCCACGTGGTGTTTGTTTTGTGAAATTGAGGATGAAACACCTGAACACATATTTTTTGAATGTCCTGCCTTGCATGTTTTGCTTTCCAAGTTAGGTAGGATCTCTGGTTCTACTCTCTCTGGTCATACAAACATCATCCAGTGGAGAATTATTTATAAAGCAACAAAGTGGAAAACAGATGCTAGTAGAATCATTACTGTCTGTTTGAAGGTTTACATGGCTGTAATTTGGCGAGAAAGAAACATCAGAGTTTTTGAAAATACTAGAAGAAATGAGAATGATTTATGGAATGAAATGAAGAGCTGCATATACAAGCTTTTGAAGAACAGTGCATTCCCACTGTATCTTGTTCAAAAGTGGGCGTGAATCTGTTGTAAAATATTCTTCTATGTTTTTTTCTTTTTTTCTTTTTTTCCATTTCTTTTCTATGTTTTTTCTCTGTAATCTATTTTATTGTAGTTGCAATAAAACTGGTAGGGGCCCAGTTAACCCCGCTGGCTTTGCCAAAAAATAATTAGAGGTTAATTATTTAATGATTAAAGGTTGATTTAATTATTAATTAAGGATAATTAATTAATAAGTAAAGGTTGATTTATTTATTATTAAAGGTTAATTTATTAAAATAATTTGTAATTAATTAATGTTGATTAACCTGGATTAGCGATTAATCTGGTTTTAATTAATCAGATGATTAATTAACTTTACTTATAGATGTTTGGATTGCATGGAATGCTTTGAATTGTTTGATATCCTTGATGTGTGATACTTTGTGATATGAATTGCTTTGATTTGAGCTATGACGAATATAATTTATATATCTGTATTGAATTTATATTATTTATCTGTGAATCTGTGAATGAAGATAAGCGTTATAGGATTATAACGCTTATCGATATTGTTGTGGCTTGAATTGTGATGATTGATGATGTTGCACTATTGTGTAAAACCCCTGGACTACACTACACACACAAATATGGATTTCACGAGGATTCGGTTAAGTCACAGATATTTAAATTTAATTTTGTTTTATCCAAAATAATGAAATGGTTTTAAAGTTGAATTTTGAATCCAAAACGGTTTGGAAATGTAATTGGGTTAAGTATGAAAACTTTTGAAAAAAATGTTTTGGAAATTACTTTGAATATTATATAACTTGTTAAAGTTTTGAAATTTAAATGGTTTGATTTGAATCTGAATTCAAGATTTGAGGTTGAGTTCTATAAATATATGTTTGGAAATTAAGGTTTAATAAGTAATATAATATATTTATATGGGTTTTAAACCATTTTTATGTATTATTTTGGAATTTGAATTTAACCCAAGTTTATACTTTAAAAGCTATAACTTGTGCATATCTGATCGGATTCTTATGAAATGAAAAGTATTCGTTTTCAAAAGATTTGAATTGGAAATAGTTTTGAAAGATATGAATTAATCTTTGTGAAAGATTGGTTAACCTTGATTTCTAATTGAAGTGGATTTTAAAAGGGTGAATCTTTTATATAAAAAGACTTGAAAATGGTAAATTTTTTTAAACCAATTGAAGAAAGGTTTTGGGCTTTAATTTTGTGATTTGACTAAGATCCCACTATATCCATATGTTTTTAAAATTAAGCGCTCATTATTCGGTTTAGCCGGGAGAGGACTTTGTGTCATAAAACCCATTCCGAATAATGATACAATGAAATGGATAGCATTTGAAGCCAGTGGTGAAGACCGGGTATTTTCGAGAGCGAAAGGATTGCCCGTCGAATGTCTCTACACTGAGTTGCGCCGGTATAGAGATCTCCATATGTGATGGGGAGTCCGATCGAGATTGTGAATACCCAGATTGTAAGGGCTTCTTTGAAGTGCCTTCGGTTCTATTCAAACCCGGAATAGACTTGTATGGATGTGTGTCTGACATTACACTTTGATATGTAAAGTTGGCTTCTATCAAATACATTTCCGTTTGGTGGCGGAGAATTTATTCTCCTAGCTTAACACTCTTCTCTGAGACGTACGAGGTCACAGGTTATGTAGTTGATGGTTACTAGTGATACATTTCCAATTTGGTAATGTGGCATACGAAGTGCTGCTGATCATTTGTTGATCGAAGCATGACTTTTGCGTAAAGCGTAGCTTTGTAGACGTGACCTTGTCGGACCTCACAACCCGCAAATGGTCGAAACAGGAAGGATGTAGCAAGGTTATGAGGGTTGCGCCTTTAGGGTATATTCATTTCCTTCTGGGAAAGGTCGTATCATGGTATGAAGCCCAGATATTTAACCTATGTGGTTACTGCAAATTTATTACTTTGTGGTTGTTGGTATTGAGGATCCTCGGATAAGGTCGGTAACGACCGGGGGATGGCATATTCATGTAGTAGTTACCTAGTTACAGAGGTTACCCGGTCTTGTATTGGTAGAGAGCTGGTCAAGTTCTCGGGGCGTCCCTCCAGAGGCGTATCCATGTAGCCTAGGAAGTTCCTTTGCCTGACCATTTGTTGAAAATCCAATCATCAATACGCGCCTTGTACGGTTTTAATTGTTGAACTTGCCATCTAACATGGTAGCTATAGTATGCATACTATAATGGCACGTATGCTGGCTAAGATTAATATTATACTTGCAAATGTTTTCTGCACTATGCATTAATAATAATAATATAAAAAGTATTTCGCGTATCAAGCATGTTTGACTATCATAATGAGAAATTTCCTCCAATTGTGTGCTTGCATTATGTGTGGGGGGGAGGCCTTATGGTAGTTTCATTTTCCAAAAAGCATAGCGGATTTCTTTTTAAATTATTTTGTTTGTTTTTGTTCAAGAAAACTATTTTTGTTTGCTCATACCAGTCTCATGACTGACCTGGAGTTTATTGTTCCCTTTCTAAACTCTGGGTGCCCACAATTTCCCACACGGGCATTCTAGAGTTAGATTTTCAGATAGTCAGCTAGTAGATGTAGATTCGATAGCATCCAACCTTTGGATTTGGCGACCGCATTTATTTCTCTGGGATTGGAGTTGCTTAAGTTCAGCATTGATGATGAGTTGCTTAAGTTCAGCATTGATGATGGTTCGAGCTTATAGCTTGGAGTTGGGATGTACTTTGTGGATTCACTCTCTTTTGGAAATCATGGTGGGGTTATCTCTTCCGTTGTCGTTCTTTCAGTGTTGTCACTGCTGTTGTCTTGTATCTCTGATATATGTTGATATTCATTTGTATCATATTGTATCAACTATTGTGTATCAATGATATTATTCATTTTTCTTCTAATGTGTTGTTAAACTTAATGTTTTATAAGCTATGTCGAACCAGATTCGACATTCGAATCTGTGGCATTCGAATATGGGTGATGTATTTGGTATCGATTTTCGAAAGTCGGGTTAGGATTGTTTCATTTGATATCAGAATTGAATGTTGAACTTTAGCTTAGGAGTATAGCACATTAAGTGACTCATTAGAGATAGGATTACAAATAGCCTAGAGTGAGTATATCCCTAAGGTATCCATCTGTATGCCTCAGTAAATTCTCTTACTATCCACTGATAGTGAGTATGTGTGCATGAAGAGGGCAAGATAAGGGACAGGGAAATGCCACTACAAATGGTCAATACCCTGCAACAACAACGAAAATAATTTTCTCTATCAGTCTCCTTTGTTAATCATCCAATTTCAAATTCTTCGATTGCTTCGTGGCAGTTACAAAAAGAAGCCTCGGTATGGTGGTGGCCCTGCGAATCGTTGTAGAAAAGGTTCTAAATTCCCAATTGGAATTCTCTTCATCCAGCTTTTCGTTTTAAACTTTAATAAATTTGAAAATTTTATTTGAAATAAATTGGTTAACGTAATATGGAGTTAAATTGAATTGTATCCATTTCTCTATTCTTTGAGGTCCAGAAATGTTATATGAATGGTTAGTTATCCCTTCGGACTAACCAATGCCCCTGAATATTTCGTAGACCTGATGACCCGTGTATTTCATAAAGTATTGAATGAGATCGTTCTCATGTTTATTGATAATATTCTGATTTGGCAAGCCAAATGCAGAATAGACATTCAGTTTGATCTGGTAAAACATTCTCCATCTGTTCTTTGGTTGCATCCCTGTCCAGCAAATTTCGAGGACGAAATTTTCTTAAGGGGGGAATCTGTAACAACCCCGGTTTTAAGCTAAATTTAAATTGGTAAATTTATACGAATTATTGAATTTAATTGTAAATAAAATTAATATTTCAAAGATAAATAGGATATGTATTTATTATAAATAAGAAATTGATTTGAAATTAAAATATAAATAGATTATGAATGGAATAAAATTTATATTTATAAAAAGATATTTATTTGTTTACTCATTTTTAATACAAATTGATTGTATCTTAACTTTTTGATTTGAAATTAAAAAACAAATGTTTTGAATAATATATTGGATTTGGAAACTCTATACTAATATAAAATTTTGTTTTGTATTTATAATACGATGATTTGAAAGTTATATTTTGAAATTGATATAAACAAATTTACAAAAGCTATTTAACGAGTTAAATTCAAATATATACATATTATGTATTTATTTATTAATGTTTATTTTAAATCACAGTCTTTAAAGTTATAAATATATATATATAAAGGTATAGCATTAGTTTAAAAATAGAAATACATATATCTTTTAAAATCAATATAATATTTTAAATAAGAAAGATATAAAACACACGCACACACACACACACACAGATATATATATATATATATTTAAACTAAATTGGAATTATGAAGTAAAACATGATTCATAAATTTATTAACATAAGGGTCTAAAGTATAGTTTTTAAAATATTTAAAGCGAGGTTTAAAACATAAATTTTTTTGTAATTGACATTTGGAAGATAAACAAAATATGCTTTAACAAATGTAAGTTAAGTAACTATATAGATTAACAAGTGTATGGTTTAGTTAACAAGTGGCATTTTATTTTCTTTTAAATAGAATTTATATAAAAATGTTTTAAAAGAAGAAGCCTGGTTACTTATTTCAGTTAAAAACTGTTTTCTTCTTCTTTTATCTTCAAAAACAGATCAGCATCATCTCAAACCCAAAAAAGAAAAAGAAAAACAGAAGTTTCATCAAACAACTTCAACCAAGTTTCAGCATGATTTAAAAGAAAATCAAAAAGAAAGATTCAACTCAGTAAAACTCAAACCTGAAAATAGATCTGAAAGCAAAGCAAATTTGAAAAGTAAAATCTGGAAAAACAAGATCTAGATCAAAGTAAAAGGAAAAGAAAAATCAAAACAGTGTAGATAAAAATCAAGACCTAGAAATCAAGAACATTATCAACACTTACTAGTTCAATTTCAAACCTGATCAAAGGAATAAAGTTTCCAATTTTTCAAATTCAAAAGCAAAATTCTTGTTCTCTATCTTTTAAACTCGGGTGAGCAAACCACCCTTTTTTAAATTCTTAATGCTTTTTATGTCTGATTAGCATATGGTGATTTCTGATGTATGATATGAATTATGATGTGCATGTTGTTTAAAAATAATTTTATGTGTATATATTTGTGTTAATGTCTTTGTACAGGTCTGGGATCAGGCAAAACAGGCCTCTGTTCAAACATTACAGGTTCTTAAACCCATTTCAAAAATTCATATCACCCAAATGAATAAATATTTGGCTTTGATCTCTAAATATAAAATGATTGTAAGAGTATAACCTTATTTTTAAAAATGGTTAGGAGATTTTATATCAAGTAATCATCTCAAAATTATAAAATTTACAGTAAACTCATTTTTAAAGTCAGAAATCAATAAACTTAATTTCAGGCTTGGATCCTACTATTAGATTAGTGTTAACAAATGATGATTTTTAAAAGAACTTTCATTATTTTTAACATTGTAAATAATGATAATTTTCGAGTTGGTCGATAAATCTGTTTTGGGTAAATTCCGATGATCGATGATAAGTGGTTCGTCGTTCTTTGGTTGGAAGGTGGATAGAGCATTGAGGGTAAAAGGAAAAATGGCTATAGGGTTTTTTGATCATCGGGGAGGTCGGGCGACGCCGTTTTAGGGTATAAGCCTAGTTTTTTATTAAGGTCGAAAAGAGGGTTTCTGCATCGCTGTGGGTTGATTGGAGTTGTCTGGATCTAGGGCGAGAGAAGCTTGGGGGTGTGACGTTGCTTTAGACAGGGTCGTAAGAGTTTCGGTGGACGGCGTCGTGGATTCAAGGAGTTTCCGGTGATGTTGGTTCCAAGTTTGCCCAAAATAACTCGATCCTGATTTTGGGCTTGTGATAGAGATTAGGTGGTCGGGATCAGATGTAGGGGTGATCGTCGATGAGTTAGAGGTGTCGGCGGCGGTCGATGTCGTCGTGATCGATGGTGCGTGTGCACAGCGTGGTGGTGGTGTCTGTGTGTTTGGGTAGTGAGGTAGGGATACTCGGGTGTGACTAGGAGATATGAGGGTAATAACTCGGGTTAGTCTCGTGTAGGCTCGTGAGTGTAACATGATTTCCAGATTTAAAACTAAACTAAGTTTTGAAAAGAAGAAAAAAATGGATTTTCTCAGCGCAGAACTCGAGAGTTATTCGGGTTGGACTCGAAGCAAGTTTTAAACAGTTTTTAAAAATGTTTTATAAAAAGCAAGTTTTAAAATTTAAATTGAATCTTGTTTGAAACTATTTCTTAGAATCCATTTCTTTATATAATAAATGTTTTTAAATAGTTGTTTAATGAAAGTTATATGATTTGTTAACTTAAACTTTGTTAAGTTAAATTTGTAAGTATTTTAAATCTTAATTTAGAAATGAAATTAAATAGTTAATTAAAAGGAATAATGTTTTAAAAACAATGTTAATGATAATTAAGTCATTAATAAGATAAAGGATTTATCTTAAAAGTTAATTAAGGTTTTAATAATTTAAGATTAATTTAATTAATAATGTAAGTAAAGTGTAATTAATTAGTTTAATTAATTTATGATTAAGGATTAACTAATTGTAATTAAGGGTTATTAATTAAAAATTAAGGTTTATTAATTAATAATTAAAGAATAATTAATTAATTAAGATTAATTAATTAAGATTAATTAAAGGTAATTAATTACTTAAAGATAATTACTTAATTAAAAGTAATTAATTAGTGGTTAGAAGTTGATTAATCAAGTGATTAAAATTAATTTGAGATTATAAATATAAGTGATTAGGGATAATCACTTATTATAATTAATTAAAAATAATTAATTAAATGGTAATTAATTAAGAGTTAATTAATTAATGTAATTAAGGAAAATCAAATTAAAGATAATTGAATAATTAGAGGTTAATTATTTAATGATTAAAGGCTGATTTAATTATTAATTAAGGATAATTAATTAATAATCAAAGGTTAATTTACTTATTATTAAAGGTTAATTTATTAAAATAATTTGTAATTAATTAATGTTAATTAACTTGTATTAGCGACTAATCTGGTTACAATTAATCAGATGATTAATTAACCTTACTTGCGGATGTTTGGATTACATGGAATGCTTTGAATTGTTTGATATCCTTGATGTGTGATACTTTGTGATATGAATTGCTTTGAGCTGTGATGAATATAATTTATTTATGTGTAATGAATTTATATTATTTATCATTGAATCTATGATTGAAGATAAGCGTTATAGGATTATACCGCTTATCGATACTGTTGTTGCTTGAATTGTGATGATTGATGATGTTGCACTATTGTATAAAACCCCTGGACTACACTATACACAACAAATATGGATTTCATGAGGATTCGGTTAAGTCACAAATATTTAAATTTAATTTAATTTAATTCAAAATAATGAAATGGTTTTAAATTTGAATTTTGAATCCAAAACGGTTTGGAAATGTAATTGGGTTAAATATGAAAACTTTTGAAAAGAAAGTTTTGGAAATTACTTTGAATATAATATAACTTGTTAATGTTTTGAAATTTAAATGGTTTGATTTGAATTTGAATTCAAGATTTGAGGTTGAGTTCTATAAATATATGTTTGGAAATTATGGTTAAAAAGGTTTAAAAGGTATATAATATATTTATATGGGTTTAAACCATTTTTATGTATTATTTTGAAATTTGAATTTAACCCAAGTTTATACTTTAAAAGCTATAACTTGTGCATATCTGATCGGATACTTCCGAAAGGAAAAGTATTTGTTTTCAAATGAAAATTTCTTTTATATAAATAAAGAACTTCCATTTTTTATTGAAAGGGTTCAAATTTGAAATGAAATTGTTTTGAAAGCTATAGATGAATCTTTATTAAAGATTGGTGAACTTTGTTCTTTCAAAATTAAGAGGATCTTAAAGGTGTATCTTTATATAAAAGATTTGAAATGGAAATAGTTTTTAAAGCTATGAATTCATCTTTGTGAAAGATTGGTGAACCTTGCTTTCTAATTGAAGTGGGTTTTAAAAGGGTGAATCTTTTGTTTAAAAAGAATTGAAAATGGTAATTTGTTTAAACCATTTGAAGAAAGGTTTTGGGCTTTAAGTTGTGATTTAACTAAGATCCCACTATATCCATATGTTTTTAAAATTAAGCGCTCATTATTCATTTTAGCCGATAGAGGACTTTGTGTCATATAACTCATTTCGAATAATGATACAACGAAATGGATAGCATCTAAATACTGGTGGTAAGGACCGGGTATTTTCGAGAGCAAAAGAATTACCCGTCGAATGTCTGTGCACTAAGTCGCGCCGGTATAGAGATCTCCATATGTGGTGGGGAGCCCGATCGGGATTGTGAATACCCGAATTGCAAGGGCTTCTTTGAAGTGCCATCGGTTCGGTTCGAACCAAGAATAGACTTGTATGGATGTGTGTTTGACATTACACTTTGAGATATAAAGCTGGTTTCTATCAAATACATTTTTGTTTGGTGGGGAGAATTTATTCTCTTAGCTTAACACCCTTCTCTGAGACGTACGTGCTCAGAGGTTATATAGTTGATGGTCACTAGTGATACATTCTCAATTTGGTAATGTGGCATATAAAGTGCTGCTGATCACTTATTGATCGAAGCATAGCTTTTGTGTAAAGCATAGCTTTGTGGATGTGACCACATCGGACCTCACAACTCGAAAATGGTCGAAATAGGAATGACGCAGCAATGTTATGAGGGTCACGCCCTTTAGTATGTCCATTTAATTCTGGGAAAAGGTGGTATCATGGTATGGAGCCCAGATATTTAACCTATGTGGTTACTGCAAATTTATTATTTTATGGTTGTTGGTGTTGAGGATCCTCAGATAAAGGTCGATAATGACCGTAGGATGGCATATTCGTGTAGTAGTTACCTAGTTACAGAGGTAACCCGGCCTTGTGTTGGCAGAGAGCTGGCTAGCTTCCCGGGTCGTCCCTCTAGAGGCGTACCCATGTGGCCTAGGAAGTTCTTTTGCCCGACCATTTGTTGGAAATCCAATCATCAATACGCGCCTTGTACGGTTTTAATTTTTGAACCTGCCATCTAACATGGTAGATATAGTACACATACTATATTGGTACGTATGCTGGCTAAGATTAATATTATACTTGCAAATGTTTTCTGCACTTTGCACTAATAATAATATAAAAAGGATTTTGCGTATCACGCATGTTTGACTATCATAAGGAGAAACCTCCTCCAATTGTGCACTTGCATTGTGTGTATGTGGAGGCCTTATGGTAGTTTCATTTTCCAAAAAGCATAGTGGATTTATTTTTAAATTATTTTGTTTGTTTTTGTTCAAATAAACTGTTTTTGTTTAATCACATGGTCCCATGACTGACTTGGAGTTTATTGTTCCCTTTCTAAACTCTAGGTGCTCACAATTTTCCACATGGGCAGTCTAGGGTTAGATTTTCAAATAGTCAGCTAGTAGATATAGATTCGATAGCATCCAGCCTTTGGATTTGGCGATCGCATTTGTTTCTCTAGGATTAGAGTTTCTTACGTTCCGCATTGATGATGGTTCGAGCTTATAGCTTGGAGATCTTTGGAGCATTGGATTGGGATGTAGTTTGTGGACGCACTCTCTTTTGGAAATCATGGTGGAGTTATCTCTTCCGCTATCATTTTTCGCTGTTATCTTTGCTGTTGTCTTCTATCTCTGATACATGTTGATATTCATTTGTATCATATTGTATCAACTGTTGTGTATTAATGATATTATTCATTTTTCTTCTGCTGTATTGTTAAACTTAATGTGTTATAAGCTCCGACCAACCAGATTCGACGTTTGAATCTGCGGTATTCGAATATGGGTGATGTATTTGATACTAATTTTCGAAAGTCGAGTCAAAATCGTTTCGGACAATGTCTAAAGCTCTTTATCGAACGCTAGCAGGCGTATTTTCTTTAAACCCAAAACAAAACCTCATCTCCTTCGAATGCTCTAATCTTTCGTCCCTAAACCTTTCGACTTCCTCCCATTCCCTACGTACCAGTTGCCTAATACCATGTGCATTGGTATTTGACCTAGTCGAATGGTTTGATACCTTTGGACCTTGTCGAAAGGTTTAGAATAAAGGTGGAACTCTTGTCGAAAGAGTTGAAATAGTAGAAAACTATGTATATGTACTTTAAAATAGTTCTTTTGTACCTAACCTACCTTGTTTGTCTAAATCTGATTGGTTGCAAGAACTTTATATTCAAAAATGATGATGACTTTCCATATTTGGAAATTTAAATAATTTTGAAAAAACCCATTTCTCCTTTATAATTATATAAAACATTTTAGTCCCATAACTTAAATAATTTTATATAACTATCAAAATATCTTGAAAAATTCGAAAAAATCATTTAATATGTTCTCTTCAACATATAAAATTTTCATGCCTAAATAATAATTATTTTCCTCATAAATATTTTAATAATCAAAATTACCATTTTCTTCCTTAAAACATTCATAACAATTCTACAAAAATTCAAAAAATTGAAACCCATCTCTAAAATAACTTTTTAGATCATCATAAAAATTTACAAGGCAAAGAATGTCATTTAATAGGGTTTTATCTTAAAACATGTCATAAACTCTATATAAACGTACGTAAATCTTCAACATGTATATATAATCATTTTATCATTCAAAAATATGGCAAATCTTTGCAAAATAATTTGGATTTAATGTTAAATCTGAAACCATAAAATTTAGAGATGTAAGCATTATTCACCTTTTCATTAGAGATTAAGGAGCTTGTGATTTGAATGATTTTGATTTGAATTTGTTTTCCTTAAGATTTTCCTTCGTTTTCTCTTCTTCTTTCTTTGTTAATGGTGGCCGGCAACACTTTAGAAAATTTTGAAATGAAATGAATGTGTATAGAGATACACGGCCTAAGAAGTGCTTGATCTTCCAGCAAGCAAAGGCCGAACACCAGAAGCCAAGTGGATTGCTTCCGCCGTTAGATATTCTAGTATGGAATGTAGATTCTATTTCTATGGATTTTATTGACGACTTGCCTAGGTCGAATAGAGGAAATGAACGTATATGGGTCATAGTGGACAGATTGACCAAGAGTGCCCATTTCATTCCAGTTAAATCAACAAGAATGACATCTATTTTGGCAAAGTTGTTCATGAAGAATGTGGTTAGACTGTATATAATTCCTAGTAGTATAGTAAGTGATAGAGATTCCTTATTCACTAGCAAGTTCTGGAAGAGTCTATAGGAAGTTTTGGGAACCAAGCTCAAGATGGGTACCGCATACCATCCGCAAACTATTAGGAAAACGGAGAGAGTTAATAGAGTCTTGGAAGACTTGTTAAGAACTTGTGTACTAGAATTCGGAGGATTATGGGAAGACCGAAGGATTATGGGAAGACCATCTGCATTTAGTCAAGTTTCCGTATAATAATAGTTATGAGACGAGTATTGGGATGGCACTATTGGGATGGCACTATTTGAAGCTTTGGGTCAATCTTGGTAGAAGAGTTATGCAGATAGCAGAAGGAAAGACTTAGAGTTCTCCATTGGAGATCGGTTGTTTATTAAGGTGTCACTGATGAAGGGTGGGATCAGATTTGAAAAATCAAGCAATTTTGTACCGAGGTTCGTTGGACCTTTTCCTATCGTGGATCGGAAAACTCGCATATAGAGTTGTGTTACCGTGCAGTTTGGCAGGGGTCCATGATATTTTTCATGTTCCTCATCTAAGAAAGTTTGTTAATCACCCAGAGACTACTATTGCACCGACTGTGCTAGATGACTTACTAGTAGAACCGGACTTGACTATAGAGAAAAGGCCGATTCATATTGTTGCGAGAGAGGTGAAGCGGCTTAGAACCAAGACGGGCAGATTAGTCAAAGTTTAGCGAAGCGGTGATGATAGGGACTGTACTTAGGAGATTGAGAGCAGGATTAGAGTCACTTATCCTGACTTGTTTGATGGTACGTTTTACCTCTTTGATTGATTGTTGTGTACCTTATTGTAATTTCAAGGATGAAATTCTTTAAGGATGGGAGTCTGTAACACCCCATATTTTGTGTAACATTATGTAGAATATATAATTAGTTAAATTAAATAAAATAATGTGTTGATTAGGGTATTGAGATTTGAATTATAATTAAGGGGTAGCCATGCCATTTAAACTATGAATTAAAAGAAGAGTATAAAATGAAATATAAGAGGGGTAAAATAGGAAAGAGGCCATTTCCATATCTATATCCCTTAGCCGTGTATACTCCTACACGTTTATTTTCATTTGTTCAAAATTTTAAAATCTAAGGTCGGCCACCATTAACAAGAGAAAGAAAGAGAAAAAGAAAGTTAACGCTTAATCA
This sequence comes from Allium cepa, assembly GCA_030765085.1. Lineage (NCBI taxonomy): Eukaryota > Viridiplantae > Streptophyta > Magnoliopsida > Asparagales > Amaryllidaceae > Allium > Allium cepa. The sequence goes on from CM060929.1 coordinate 1,030,389,700, forward strand.
ACATCAAATTCATTTAAATCTCATATGTTTAATCTCGAAAGCTAAAGTGAATAATATTTACATCTCATATTTCTTTTATTTTTGGCTTTAAGATGAAATCCAAAGTATTTTGCATTGATTTGCAGTGTTTTTGAACTATGGAATGATTACATATACTTGTTGATGATTTATGGTTGTTCATATTGATTTTTTGACATGTGTTGATATAAAAACCCTATTAAATGACATCCAAATACCTAGAAAATTTTTATGAATATTAGAAATATTATTTTGGAAACGGGTTTCAATTTTTAATATTTTTATGGAATTTATATGAATTTTCTAATGAAGAAAATGTTATTCTGGGTTATAAATTATTTACGGTTAAATAATAGTTGGTTAGAGTATAAAATTTATATATGTTAAAAAACATATAAAAAGTGATTTTTAGGAATTTTTGTTGAATTTCCCTAAGTGTTTTGATGGATATATAAAATTATTTATGGTATGGGACTTAAATGTTTAATATATTTATTAAAGGAGAAGGGTCCTTTTTGTAAATAAATTCAATTTATTAATTGTGGAAAGTTGGCAATACTTTAAAAAAAAACTTGCAACCAATCACAATTTGACAAAAAAGGCAGGTTAGGTACAAAGAAATAGTTTAAAAGGACAAATAAACATCTTTTTCACTATTTCGATGCTTTCGGCACCAGGTTCCGCCTCCTTACCTTCGCCTCCGTCTCCATCGAAACCAATGCATATGGTGTCGGTTAACTGGTATGTAGTGAATTGGATATAGGTGGAAGGCATAGAGTCGAAACTAGGGGTTTCGAAGGGGTTGAGGCACTACTTTGCTTTTAAAATGAAAATGTGCCTGCTTGCTTCAACTAAGTAGCTTTCAACTTAGTTAGCTTTCGACCAGGTCAAATGGTTTTAAAGGAAAGGGTTTCGCTTGGGTTGCGGTTTTGTTTTTAAATGATTGCTTTTGACTAAGTTGAAACCTTTAGCCATCATTTTTTTACCTTTCGACCCAAAGGGTTTTGAAAAGGTTCTTTTTCTTTTTAAAAACTTGGCCAGTTCTCCAATGCTTTCGAAGGGGTTGTTTCAACTGCATCACTTCTGTACTTAGATAAAGGTTTCAGTACAGATGCTTTCGACTTAAATGATTTATTGACACTTTTTCTTTGAATTGAAGTATAATCCAAATGGTTTCAAAATGTGTATCCACATATTTTAAAGTGAACCCATTCGAAGGGGTTGAGTTTTGATTCTTTCGAAAGGTTTTAATGAAAGATTTTGAAGGGACGGTTCCTCAGGGGTTTTAAAAGGGTTGAAAGGAAAGGTTTTTCCTATTTTTTATAAAGGCGACATTTTAAGGTTTTAAAGAGGTATGTCTAATATTTTAAAGCTTTCGAATCGAGAGTTTTTCTATGCTTTCGAAAGGAAGGATTTAGCCTTTCGGCCTAGTTTAAGTAAAAGGTTTTACTTGGTTTCGAATGGTTACTTTCAAAGTTTTGAAGGGGTAGTTCAAAGGTTTTAAACAAAGGTTTTGAATTTACTAACTAGGTAATATAACCCGTGCTCTCAAGTTAGAAAGGAGTTTTAACTTGTTTTTGAAGGATAGTTAATCCTCATTAAAATTCATCAACATTATTTTAAGTAAAGTATATATAACATGGCAAAATATCTTAGCTTAAAGCTAAAGATGTATTTTCCTTGTATAAGTTTGATTTAAAGGGTTAAATCATTTGAAAAGGTTTTCAAGGAAAAATATGAGGGGTAGTTAACCCTAAGAAAATGATTTGGATAGATAGTCCTTTTTGTTATGGACAGTCAGTCCAGTTTGTGGACAGTTAGTCCAGTTTGTGGCTAGTCAGCTCAGTTGTCGGATAGATATTCCATTTATTACTAGTTGGCAGATAGTTCATTAGTTACCTGTTTTTAGCGTAACGGATATTGCTACTACTTTTATTGTTATGATAATCAGTTGATTAACCAGTTTGGTTATAGGAAAAGATTTGCAAAAATATGTTTTGGAAAGGATATTAGTGAGGGGAAACTCATTCCGCTTGGCGATGTGGTCTCACATAATATCTGTAAACTAAAATGTCACAGTATTATTCATACCAGGCTTTATGTCTGACTCGAAGTTTTTGTTTCCCCTTAAACTCTCGTTTGCTCAAAATTGATTTGAGTAGGCTGAGGGTTGAGGTTTACAGGTTTTAGTTTTGGCGAATAAAGCTTTCGGAGACGACAAGGTGGCCGACGGATGGCTAATTAAGAGCTATAGTTTATTATGTATATTTCCACTATGTGTATTAAGTCAAATGCGACCATATTGACTTTGGGGGCATCGTCATATGTTGCTCTTAGCGTATTATTATAATGATTATATTTGATCTTTACCTGGGAAATGATCGGGGATTGTAAAACTTGGATATGAATATGTTTTGAAATGTAATCAGTAAAATGTTGTATTTGGAAATCTGTGATTTTGTTCATATTCAAGTGCTTCTGTTTATGGATACCATTAGCATTACGATATTTTGTCACCATAAGTTAATACTATGGATGACTGCAGCATCTATAGCTCTTAGCTTTTGTCCTCTAGATACAGGATGTTACAGTTTTCTATGTGTGATCATCATGTTTTGGATGTTGATTATATGTTTGTTTGATGTGGAAATGATTCATGTATAATATACGTCGAATTTACAGTAGGAATCACTTTCGTTTATAAAATGAAGTGGTATACATAGCATTGTTAAAACTCTTTAAAAATAGTGTAAAATGATTTATTAATGGTTTATAAACATTAAAACTCATTATGGAAAAGTTATGAGAAAGTTTGTAAAATGGAGTAAAAATAAGCCATCACATTTCGGCAATTTGGCAACCTGAAAAGTTAATGGACATGTGGAATGAGATATGAGTTGGAATTATTTGCAATAAGAATTCTCTAGACCATAATGAATATAGTTTTCAATCAAAAAAATAAAATCAAGATTTCATTCAGTAGAATTTGCGTTATGTCCAAATCAGCTTTTTAAAAACATCGCGATTTAGAAATTCAAAAACCAAAATGGAAAAATCTTTAAAATGGATATTATTAAATCTTTAAAAATATGAAATAAATTTTATAAGCATGTTAAAATGTTCTAAAAATTATTTGAGTTATTAAAATGGACATATGTAGAAAGAAATTAGCGTTTCTATCAAAAAAGCTTTAAAACACTAGTTGTAGCACTTTTTGGTAATTTTGAAATTAAGATTTAAACTTGGAATTTTCTTTCCAGATCTTGTGAAATTTTTTAAAAATAATAAATCAAGAATTTAAAAGAGTTTGAGTTAATCAAATAACTTGACCGTCTTATGGGTGACAGAGAGATCGTCTCTAGACCCGAGCTTGGGCAACCAATGTCTAGGTTCTGCTCTAGCTATCCAGACTGGCACGATGGAGGGGATTGTAAATTTGATTTACTTGGACCACATCTTCATAAGATAAAAAGAGAGTTGGACCTTTCCAAAAGTTAAGCAAGATTTAAAATAGGATTTTGGTTGTAAAGATTTTTTTTAGTTAAACTCCATATTAAATTCCGAGAAGGGAACTCGTATAATCCATATGAATTTAAAAGGTTATTTCACCGTTATTCAACAAATAGTACAGGTTGAATATGGAAATCAGTATTGGGATAATCAATCTAAAATTTATGGATCCCTTTTATTAAAACTAACTGGTTTGGGTTTAGAGTAAATTATGTCTTAAACAACATTGTTTTTGATCCATTAAAGATATGTTTTGGAAATGTGAAATCTTTATTAGGATTTGAATTATCCTTTTTCTAAGTAATTAAAGATTAAAGTTTTTACTTCATAGTTAAAAAGGGTTTTAATTAACCAAAGGATTTGATAAAAGAGGTTTCATTATCTGTATATACTGAAACAGAATATATTTTAAAGATGCACATCTCTAGAGAGATATTTTAATTGGATAAAAGATATTAATTAACTAAATAATAATCACTTATATACTTGACATCTTTTATCGATAATTGGTTCGGAGAAATGGGATTGGATTTAGGTTATTCCTATCTAAAAACCATTATGTACCAATATACATTCAAAAGTGAAAACATGTTAAGGACAATGATTTTGAAGACGAAGAACTTCATCATGTAAGGCTGCTTGCTACTAGCCTTGCGATTCCATATTACGTATATATGGTGGTACTAGCGCTTCATTTTGAAAATCTTCGATGCAAAGACTGTGGGCTACCAATCCTAGGGTTGATTCCCAACAGGATGTAGTAGGAGAGTGCCTTCGGTTTGTCCTATGCCTGGAAAACTTGTATGGATAAGTGTTTGACATTACATTTCATAGACCACGTACATTGATTTTTACAAACGGATATCTGTTTGGTGGTGTAGGAGGTAACCCCTCTTACACTTAGCACCCTTCTCTAAGATGTATGAGCTCAAAGGTTGTACGTCTATGGAAATCAATTTGTGTGTTGTTGGAAATGGCAATGTAGCATTCAAAGTAGTATTTGTTCTATAAAAGGTAAAACGTTACCTTAAGCCTCGCATATCGGTAATGTCAAAAACATGGTAGATGCAGCAAGGCTAAAAGGGTTGCTTCCATTAGGAGATATTCATCACCTTTCTAGATTTCCTTTATATTTTGGATTTGTTGTGTATGCTGCGGTTACGGATAGGTCGGGAACGACCAGGGTGATGACGTAATCGATACTATCTGTGGTAAAGGTAGGCCGGTTCTATGTTGGTAGACGGCAGCGAGATTGTGCCTCGGTACATTCCGTTAGAGATGTACTGTTGGAAGGAAGTCACTTACCACATTGTTATATGGAATCCATTCTTCAATATGAACCTTTACGAATTTAGTTGTAGAACCCAGCATGCTGGAATTTATTAATGTAACAATTTCGGCTAAGATTTTGTATATTTATTTGAAAAAGTTTTCAAAAAACTTCATTAAAAATAATATCTCTGATTTTGCATAGAAAATGGTCTGGTTATCATAAAGTAAAACCTGTTCATGTTTATGTGTCACGTGGTTTTATGAGATACCCTTTTCTTTCAAAAATATCCATGTTTTGATTTTTCTCACACCAATCTCATAACTGACCTGGAGTTTATTTTCTTTTCCCTTAAACTCTTGGTGCCCTATTTTTCTAGGTAACCTAGTAGTTTAGGTTTAGCTTAGAGTATTTTGGAGAAGCTTGGGACAAAGTTGGAATTTCCTTTATAGATAATTATCCATTTCCATTTCCATTACATTTGTGACTATTTGTATTCAGCACTAGTAGGGACAGAGATTTATAAGTGTACATGTTGAGATTAGGATAGACTCTAATGTATGTATTTAAAATTTTCAATGTAAAGATTACATATTGAAATAATATATGTTAGTTCATTCTTTTAAGATTCTGTTTTGTCTTTATTTTCCTTATCACCCTTCACGATCCGTCATTCTAACACTTGGATTTACGGCATGCAATACAGTGGTCATATTAGTGTCCATTTTCGAGGGTCGAAAAGGCTGGTCATCATAATTGGTATCAAGCTTAGGTTAAGCGAACACCAGAGCTTGGTAGGGTAAAGTCTTATAGGAGATTATGTTGGTAATACCCTAGGATGAGTAACTCATTAGAGATAGGGCAAGTGACATGCTAGAATGAGTTGAGAGTATTATATATGGTCGTGTATTTGTTAATGCTATACAAAAATGACTTTTGTTTTGGAAAATTGGTAAATGAAATAATTTTACCTAGGATTATATTTTGAATATAAAGGAATATCTTTCAAAAGATATAGTTATGTAGTGTTTGGTTGTTAAGGGAATGATAATGTTCCGTTATTATCATCAACTGATTATTTATTTGATTTAAATATATAAATACGAACATCTTATGAATTTAGTTTCACAATTTGACTATTTGGTGTTCGATAAATAATAATGTTGGTTCAAAATTAAAGGAATTTATTTAAGATAAATAAATTTTGTGGATGCATTTTATTAGTGATTTTATAAATTGGATTTATAAAACGTATTTGATAAAGAGATTTTTGAGAATTTAAACTCCGGTATTTTTGAAAACAATCTGATGATTAAATAGTCCAAGTGGCTCGAAAGTATCTAAAAATGGGATTGCGTTGTGTTCAAATGGTAAACACTTCTTTAAACAATTCCCTTCCTGTTAAGGGAACATATGATACTATTGGTAGTACCCAGTTCCTTGGCATCATTTTTGAGTTATTTGATCTATATAATTTTATAAAGTTAAAAAGATAATGTGAATCATCGCTTGATAGATTAATTAGTGATTTTTAGCTTTAATCAAAGGTGTTTGCATTGGTTAAGGAAGTAATAACACTCAATTATTATCATTGTTGATTTAACGAATACCTTGTGAATTAAGTTTTACGATTTGACTATAAGTTATTTGATAATAATATTGGGTTAAGGATAATGAATTTATATATGATAATAAATGAGCATGTTGTATAAAAGCATGTATACAAAAATGAAATGATTCTTTAAAAGATGTATTTAGAAGATATGTTTTGTATAAAGAGATTTTGAGTATTTAAATCCTATTATTTTGGAAACGCCGTGAAAAATTTAAAATTGTTTGGTAGAAGTTATAATTTCAGGATTAGAGTTTATAAAATGGAAAGTTTATATTTATAAAAGAGATTTTATAAAGTTAAAATATCGTTTAAGAGAAATGATTTAAAAGTGATATTTAAGCTATATTTTTAAAGATGACTTAAAAAGGGCTTAAGTGATAGGAAGACATAGATTTCAATATTATTGTTGTAATAAATGTTTTCGAGAAAGTAAGGAAGACACATACTATAACATTGTAGTTATAGTAAGTGATTTTCGAAAGAAGATGTTTTATATAGTATACAAGATTTATTCATATTCGATGTGTGATTTAAAGGTTCAAGGCGGGTAACTTATATCTATTTTGAAGTTAAGAATGACATCCACTCAAGGTCTGTGAGGTAATAATAACCCAGATTGATCGGCTTCATTGTTAACTATTAAATAATTTAAGTTTGACATAGAAAATTAATATTAAGTATAATTAATCAGATCCATATACTAGTGTTTTTGGGTTATCGTAACAATGATTTAAACAACATTCATTTTGATCCAAGAAAATGTGTTTTGGATAACATGAAGACTTCCTCAAAGATTTTTACCGATTTAAGTTTATAGAGGTATTTTCCAAATGTTGAAATTAAAATAGTTTTTTGAAAAGAAGATAGAAATTTTTGATGAATAAAATTATTTATGAAGAAGCATCTTTATAAAATGTTTGAGTAAAAGATAAATGTTTTATGAAATATTTTCATAAATAATTTGAAAAAGGAATTTGATATAACTAAGACATATGAGGTAAGTAGATCATTTGTCACACGATTCTGATCTAAAATTCGAGTACGGGACTTTGAAGTGTTTACACTGGTCTAAAAAAGGATTTATCACTCAATTCTTGATGGTAAACATTAATGGGGGTTTATGGTTAAGTACTTACGTTTGTATCATAGTTGAGAGCTATGCAAGGAAAACGAAGGTTTCTGATCAAAAAGATGATTAGAATCCGCAATAGAGGATCGAAGTATCAATACTAGTTCAGAAGTGAAGTTGTGTGAATAGGAAATCGAATCAGATATTGTGTATGGATAATCTGTATACATCACACTTGTTTGTATTTAAAATTCAAAATAATGTTTTTATCAAGGTTTTGGTTAGGCATAATTTCGGGGATTAAATTCTTAAGGAAGAAAGTCTGTAACAACCCACAAATTATCATTTTGATAAATTATATTTATATTTGAAATGTTCAAATGCAGGGATTTGTAACAAAAATTATAATATTTTGAACCATAAGTAATGATGGTAAACATGTTTCAGAAATATATTAAAAAATACAGATGTTCGCGATTTTCATCAGAAAAATGATAAAAATCGATTTTTGAGAAAATTGAAATTTTCTCAATATTAGTGTGCACAGAACTGGATACATACACTTATTTATCCATTAAAGTAAGAATATGTAATAAAATTATTTATTTTATTTTTTGGAAAAAAAATGTTTTATGACAACATCAACGATGTCATCATTTTCAAAAAATGGATTTTTGAATTTAAATTGAGTTTAAAAGATTGAATAATAATAGAAAAGTTATTTTCAATCTTTGTTTACAAATATATATAGTTTAACTAAAATATGATTCGAAATTAGATCCCAGATTCGCTATGGTTTGACGATCGGAAATTGTAATCAAATTGCACCATGGATTGTCACACATGACATATATATGCACACATACATGTCATAAACACACATATAAACATAAATATACATATGAGAAGTTACCATATGCATTTACTAATTACATGAGATAAGAAATTATAAAATATCATGATATTTTCATGGCAATGTCACAAGCACATGCGTGATGTGATGATGGCGATGGAAGAGGGTATGGGCAGAGCAAATGTAGAGGGTGAGCTAGGGGCAAAATGGTAATTTTATATTTAGATATTTTTACACATTTTTGCTATAAATACATGCCTCCTCCTCTCATAATTTTAATACATTCCCTCTCTTTCTTTCTTAAGTTCTTCATCTTCTTCATCCTGTTCTTTAATGGCTTCCAAGCCTTAGAAAAAAGTTTGCAAAGTTATGACAAAGTAATGTCAAAAATATATACATATAAGCTATGTTGCTGCCAGCTCCAAAACCAAGTCAAAACACTTTCTACCTTCTTATGTACCCATGGCCACCCTCCATCACCATTCAAGACCGAGAATCCACCCTCTCTAGCATAGGTCGTGGAATCTTAAGGGAACCAAGGTTGATTCCATAAGCTTCGGTGAGATTGTTAGTCCTTGAGAAGGATGGTTTTAATGAAACAACAACCTTAGGACTTATTGTAAAATATAAATACTAACATTATAGTTTAGATATATATGTATATGTAGGATATAAACATGCAGGAACCAATAATGAAGACTATACAGTATAGAAATACAAGACTGATGAATTTAAAGATTGAAGATATCAAGATTGAAGACTTATGAGTATCAAGATATCAAGAGTTTAAGATTTCAAAGTGCAAGATAAGTATTGAGTCTAGAATTATGTTAAAACTTCTTGAAAGAACTTACATATTTATTTGGAATTTATTCGTGGAAAGGAATGCACTTCGAGCTTATTAAAGGGATGGAACCCACGACAATATCTAGTGACATATAGTGGTCCTATTTCGATATCCACTAATTTTATAAAAACGTTTTTTCAAAAATATATCTCTTGTTTTAAAATTGTTTTCAAAAATTCCTTTTCAAAAAGACATCTCTCTTGGTTTTAAATATTTTTGCCTCAAAACTATTTTTATCATTTTTAACATTTTTTATTTCAAAATTGTCCTTGATTTTAAACTTTCTCTTGTTTTAATATTAGCTTTTAAATATTTATATACTCAGATTTAAATCACTTTACAGATTAAGATTATATGTTAAAAATTACTTCTTAAACTCTTTTATATGGTTAAACTATATTCAAGTATTTATAAAAGTTTAGAGATTGTTTTGAAAAATTATAGAAACCAATTTTAATAAGAAAATAAAAATCATCATTTCTGCCTAGAGCATGTCGACATACTCCCACCCCCATGTGGACATGGTGCCCGTTAATTTTCAAATTTCAAATTTTCAAAAGAAGTGTCTATTCATCGTATCCTTTCACGAATAGATATGGTTGTTGATCTCTATAAATACAAGTAAGTTCCAAAAGAATTTTTACCAGATTTTCAATCATTTTCTCTCCTCTTCATCTTCCACATTTATTCTAAAGAATCCCAAACCATACTCTGTTGAAATACCAAGTGAATCGAACTTGATTATCCCTTGTCTGATTCTCTGCCACTCTCTCCATAAAATCTCAGTGCTATTCAGAATTATAGGATTATTTGTAAATCAAACTATTGAGTGAAAGGTGCAGTTGAGCCTTGAAATCAATTTGGTGTGATTGTTGCCTCGGAAATCAATTAGGTAATCTTGTGGCCTTGTAAATCAAGAGAATTTGCCTCGAACTTGAATACAGAAGGGTGTACCTCATGGCCTTAAAATCGAGGGTGTAATCTGGGAGATTATTTTGAAAAGAAATCTGTACAATTGTGCGGGACTGGATGTAGGGAAACTCCGAACTAGTATAAAATCCTGGTGTGTTCTTTCCTTTTCTGCTTTTATTTATTATTTGCATCTGTGTCGGATTTTGTGATTATATCTGTGTCTGTGTATTGCATTTGTTGGTGATTAAGTTACTTAAGTTTCAAAAAGTTTGATTAAATCCACAAAACACTATTCAACCCCCCTCTAGTGTTATTCTAGCCTTAAGATCTGTAATCCTCTTTTTTAACATTTTGTATCAGAGCAAGGTTTTCAAAGTTTTCATAATCTGAATTTTGATAAGTTTTTAAAATGGCTATCAACACTGGTTTTGTTAACACTATCACTAGTTCATTTGTAGAGGGTCAGTCTGCTGCCAAACCACCACTTTTTAATGGCAGTAAGTATGCATATTGGGCATGTAGAATGAAAATATATTTACAGTCAATAGGATTGGATACTTCGAATATCACATAAACTGGATATTCTAAATCCACAACTAATTTTGCATAGTGGACTACTGAGCAAAAAGAATATTGCAAAAAATAATTTCAAAACCATGAATATTTTATTTTGTTCACTCGATGTGAATGAATTCAATAGAGTATCTGTTTGTAAGTCTGCATATGAAATCTGAAAAACTTTGCAAGTTACTCATGAAGGAACAAGAAAAGTCAAACAGACCAAAATATCCATACTCATGAATTGGTTCAATTATTCAAACTGAATTCATATGAGTCCATCTCAAATATGTATAGTAGATTTGAGGATGTTGTGCATTCTCCAATATCGTAGGGAAAAAGTTTCTCCAAATAAGATCAAGTCAGAAAAATTCTAAATTCTCTTACTCCGGAATGGGATCAAAAAACTCTTGCAATCGAAAAAGCAAATGATATCGGTACTTTAAAGATTGAAGAATTAATTGGAAATCTAATGTCATTCAAAGTTCAAATGCAAGGGAGAAGAGATAGCAAGGCATTCGAAAAGAAGTCAATTGCATTCAATGCGTTAACAGATGAATTAGAATCGGGTAGTGATGGTGATGAAGAAATAGCCTTCATGACAAGGAATTTTTGAATGTTTGTAAAATATGGAAAGATGAAGAAACTCCAAAAGAATGATCATACGAATTCTAGAAATCATAATGTAGTACCAAATCACGTCCAATGGTTCAACTATGACGAACCAGGTCATCTCAGAAGAGACTGTCCACATCCAGATAAGCAACAGTTTCCTGCAAGCAACGATTATACAAAGAAAAGGAAAAGAGCATATACCACTAATCTAGACGATTCAGAATCAGATTCATCCTCAAGCAATAATCATCGAAAGATGGAAAATTCAAATATGTGTTTTACGGCTGTTCGTGATTCTGATGATTTCAAGGATACAAATCTAGAAAAAGGTACATGGTTATAATATTTTAATTGAAATTATTTGTTTAAAATTGATTGATTGTTTGATTATTTGATTACTCTTGAAATTATGTGATGTTTGAATTTCAAAATTTATATCATTATTATATTTTATTTTTTAAATATTATAATATTTTTTATTTTATGTTTAAAAAGAGCATTATTATATTTAATAATCATTTCAGAAAAATATATAGACTTTAAAAATAATATATATATATATATACACATATATATTAAAGTATTTAAAAATAGATAGGTCACATGAATTCTCTAACCCATGTCGACATGGTCCTACACATGATGTCGACATGTCTGTCACAAAGTCGAAATTCAAATTTGAATTCAAATCTTTGAACTTCCCTCCACCTTTTCACCAACTCTAATGTCCTTAAAAGGTACCTCTTGACCAGAGAACATGCCTATTGGATATCTATTTATCTCCTTTATCCTATCATATCTTTTCACTTTCATTTTCTAAACTCAAACTCTTTTTACTCTCTCAAACTATCTACTCTCTTCAAAAGTGGCTTCTTCAAGCACTTCATCCACAATGAGATTGCCAAAAACCATTAAAGAGTATCTCTGTAATGATCCGGAAGCAATCAAGGCTTATTAAAGCTATGCTAATTACGGAAAAGTTCATATGGGAAAGTTTGCTATCTTTAGCGATTTCTCTACATATGAAATCAATACTCTTCTTGAAGAGGACCATATTCTTAGCCATTTTGATAATTCTGAAAATGATTTTGTTTGCTATCCAAATTTTGTTAAAATGTTTTATGCAGATCTGAATCGGGGTTTTCATGAAGGAAATGAAAATGAAATTCAGAGTAGTGTTAAAAGCACTAATATTATTATTTAAAATTGAGAAATTTTAGGCAACATTCTCAATTGCAAGAATTCGAGAATGGATCTTTCTTCTTTTAATATTGATGAACATGATTGTGCGACATTTCATCGCATTTTTGAAGGAGATGACAACTTTGAATTTAAAAATCGTAACTTTTTTCCTAAAGCACGTATTGTTATCTTCTTTTGGAACATACTATCACTCCTAGATCAGGAAATTTCAATAACCTGACTTTGAAAGTTTGTAAAGCTCTTTTTGCTATTTTGGTCATTATGACATTAATTGGGCACAAGTGATTATGGATGAACTTCGTCTTAAGAATTTGGAAATGGGTAAGAGTACTTTGTGTCATGGAATCTATCTCACTCGGATTTTTAATTATTTTGGCATTCATTATAAAAGGGAAGAATTTGTTTCAAGAAAAGTGTTTAATCATGCCAATATTTCTCTTATGAAAATTCCTTTCATATTTCAACAATACGAATCTCTTGTCGAAAAAGTTGAAAGGTTGGCATATAAAGAGATGGAAGAAGAAAGTAAGGAAGAAGAAGAAGAAGGGAAGGAAATGGAAATTGAAGAAGAGAACGAAGACACCTCCTTGGAAAGTATTGAATATCCTAATAATCCTTCCAACAAAACTCTCCTCAAAAATCTAAAGATCACAGTGGAAAATCAACGGATTCTCAAAAGATCCGTTAGTAAGAAATTGGATAAAATGACCACTAACATGAACAAGTTCTTTGCTAAAGTTGGTCGAAAACTTGGCCTATCATCATCCTCCTCATCCTTTAGCACATTCTAAAAACTAGGATGTGATGTACTAGTTTATTTTGTATGAACTTGTATTGCTTTTTTATCATATTATGAAGTATCTCATGTATTAGCTCACTTATCTACGAATTTTTATCTATCTTATGTCTTTCTATCTTACGGTACCTCTGGAATGAATGACAGTATAATATATAAGTTTATATATAGACATACTTATGCATAAAACAAAGAAGACACATAAATCAACACACTCATGTCGATATACCCCAATACCCTATGTCAACATATAACTGTCTGATTTAGTTATTGTCTTGTGTCTATTCATTTTAAACAAATCCCTGCCTATTTAAACACCTGTTTCTTCCATAACTCTTTATGTCTATTCATCTCTATTTGCATCTTTTAACTATTTATCAAAAATGGCATCCTCTTCTCAAATTCTAAGTGAAAATCTTGAATAAACTCTCAAGTCATTCAAGAATATACTTACTTTTATTCTCCGCAGTCAAAGGCACTTAGAACAAAGTCAAATGCAGATGATAAAAGAACAAGAGAAGCATTTCGATGCCCTCCGCTAGATGATTTCTGCCCTAAACAAAGACGATTTCATTGCAAATCTTGAAGGAACTTTGATTCAAGATAATGAAGATTGGGAAGATATTAAAAAGGACCCTATTTTTGGAGAAGAAGGATGGGTTGAAGTTCCTAAAATGATTTGATCTCCTTATGGTTTGAATTTCTTGTTTTTGAATTGATTTGAATTATTTGATTCGATTTGAATTGTTTAGTTTGATTTTCTTTGATTAGAATTAATTTGGTTGAATGGAATGTATAAAATTATATAAAACATATTATATGGTTATTGGATTTAAACTATCATATTTGTTATGTTTTCATTAAGTAAATCATGCTATTATATATATATATATATATATATATATGTGTGTGTGTGTGTGTGTGTGTGTATTCCATCTCAATTTGTCACAGGTACTCCAGTATTAGATTACGGGGGAATTATATTAGTATGGGATTAGTTTTTTTGATGACAAAGGGGGACAATTATAAAATAGAGTAGTTAGAATAGTTAGGCTTAGATTAAGGAGGGTTATTAATTTAGGGGGAGTTATTAGTTTTTAGAGGGAGTTATTAGTTTTAGGGGGAGTTATAGTAAGGATGAAGTATATTTTGTAAACATAGGTTGTCATCATCAAAATGGGGGAGATTGTTAGTTCTTGAGAACGATGGTTTTGATGATAACAACCTTAGGACTTATTATAAAATATAAATACTAACATTATAGTTTAGATGTAGATGTATATGCAGGATACAAACATGCAGGTACAAACAATGAAGACTGTACAGTATAGCGATACAAGACTGATGAACTTAAAGATCGAAGATATCAATGAAGACTCATGAGTATCAAGATATCAAGATTTCAAAGTACAAGATAAGTATTCAGTCTAGAATTATTTAAAACTTCTTGAATGCACTTACATCTTTATTCGAAATTTTTCGTGGAATGGAATCCATTTCGAGCCTGTTAAAGGGATGGAATCCTAGTGGGATTGAACCCACGACAATATCTAGCAGAACATATAGTGGTCCTATTTTGATATCCACTAATTTTATAAAAATGATTTTCAAAAATATATCTCTTGTTTTAAAAATGTTTTCAAAACTTCCTTTTCAAAACATCTATCTTGGTTTTAAATATTTTAGCCTCAAAACTATTTTTATCATTTTTAACATTTTTTATTTCAAAATTGTCTTGGATTTTAACTATCTCTTGTTTTAATATTTAGCTTTTAAATATTTATGTACTCAAATTTTAAATCACTTTATAGATTAAGATTGAATATTAAAAATTACTTCCTAAACTCTTTTATATGGTTAAAATATATTCAAGTATATTTATAAAAGTTTAGAAATTGTTTTGAAAAATTATAGAAACCAATTTTAATAAGAAAATCAAAATCACAATTTTTTCCTAGAGCATGTCGACATACTCCTACCGCCTTGTCGATATGGTGCCCGTTAATTTTCGAACTTCAAATTTTCAAAAGAAGTGTCCATTTATCTATCTTATGTCTTTCTACCTTATGGTATCTCTGGAATGAATGACAGTATAATATATAAGTTTATATATACACATACTTATGCATAAAACAAAGAAGACGCATAAATCAACACACCCATTTCGACATACCACAATACCCTATGTCGACATATAATTGTTTGATTTAGTTATTGTCTTGTGTCTATTCATTTTAAACAAATCCCTGCCTATTTAAACACCTGTTTCTTCCTTAACTCCTTATTTCTATTCATCTCTATTTGCATCTTTTAACTATTTACCAAAAATGGCATCCTCTTCTCAAACTCTAAGTGAAAATCTTGAATAAACTCTCAAGTCATTCAAGAATATACTTACTTTTATTCTCCGCAATCAAAGGCGCTTAGAATTAGGTCAAATGCAGATGATAAAAGAATAAAGGAAGCATTTTGATGCCCTCCGTTGGATGATTTCTGCCCTAAACAAAGATGATTTCAATGCAAATCCTGAAGGAACTTTGATTCAAGATAATGAAGATTGGGAAGATATTAAAAAGGACCCTATTTTTGGAGCAGAAGAATGCGTTGAGGTTCCTAAAATGATTTGATCTCCTTATGGTTTGAATTGCTTGTTTTTGAATAGATTTGAATTGTTTGATTTGAATTGTTTGATTTGATTTGAATTGTTTGATTTGCTTTGATTAGAATTAATTTGGTTGAATGGAATGTATAAAATTATATAAAACATAATATATGGTTACTGGATTTAAACTATCATATTTTTTATGTTTTCATTAAGTAAATCATGCTATTACATATATTCCATCTTAACTTGTCACAGGTGCTTCAACATTAGATTACGGGGAAATTATATTAGTATGGGACTAGTTTTTTTCGATGAAAAAGGGAGGAGAATTATAAAATAAAGTAGTTAGAATAGTTAGGCTTAGATTAAGGGGGGTTATTATTTTAGGGGGGGTGTTATTAGTTTTTAGAGGGTGTTATTAGTTTTAGGGGGAGCTATAGTAAAGATAAAGTATATTTTATAAACATAGGTTGTCATCATCAAAATGAGGGATATTGTTAGTGCTTGAGAAGGATGGTTTTGATGATAACAACCTTAGGACTTATTATAAAATATAAATACTAACATTATTGTTTAGATATAAATGTATATGCAGGATATAAAAATGTAGGTACAAACAATGAAGACTGTACAGTATAGAAATACAAGACTGATGAATTTAAAGATCGAAGATATCAAGATTGAAGACTCATGAGTATCAAGATATCAAGAGTTCAAGATTTCAAAGTACAAGATAAGTATTGAGTCTAGAATTATGTTAAAACTTCTTGAAAGCACTTACATCTTTATTCAAAATTTATTCATGGAATGGAATAGACTTCGAGCCTGCTAAAGGGATGGAACTCTAGTGGGATGGAACCCACGACAATATCTAGTGGAACATATAGTGGTCCTATTTTGATATCCACTAATTTTATAAAAATGTTTTTCAAAAATATATCTCTTGTTTTAAAAATGTTTTCAAAACTTCCTTTTCAAAAAGATATCTCTCTTGGTTTTAAATATTTTAGCCTCAAAACTATTTTTATCATTTTTAACATTTTTTATTTCAAAACTGTCCTGGATTTTAACTATCTCTTGTTTTAATATTTATGTACTCAAATTTTAAATCACTTTATAGATTAAGATTGTATATTAAAAATTACTTCCTAAACTCTTTTATATGGTTAAACTATATTCAAGTATATTTATAATAGTTTAGAAATTGTTTTGAAAAATTATATGAACCAATTTTAATAAAAAAAATCAAAATCACCATTTTTGCCTAGAGCATGTCCACATACTCCTACCCCATGTTGATATGGTGCCCGTTAATTTTCAAACTTCAAATTTTCAAAGGAAGTGTCTATTCGTCATATCCTTTCACGAATAGATATGGCTGTTGATCTCAATAAATAACAGTAATTTATAAATCAACTTTTACCTGATTTTCATTCATTTTATCTCCTCTTCATCTTCCATGTTTATTCTAAAGAATCCCAAACTATATTCTGCCGAAATACCAAGTGAATCGAACTTGATTATCTCTTATTTGATTCTCTACCACTCTTTTCATAAGATCTCAGTGCTATTCAAAGTTATAGGATTATTTGTAAAA
This sequence comes from Allium cepa, assembly GCA_030765085.1. Taxonomy (NCBI): domain Eukaryota; kingdom Viridiplantae; phylum Streptophyta; class Magnoliopsida; order Asparagales; family Amaryllidaceae; genus Allium; species Allium cepa. Next base: position 1,030,407,168 of record CM060929.1, read on the forward strand.
CAAACCATTGAGTGAAAGGTGCGGTTGGGCCTTGAAATCAATTGGGTGTGATTGTTGCCTTGGAAATCAATTAGGTGATCTTGTGGCCTGGTAAAGCAAGAGAGTTTGCCTCGGACTCGAATACAGAAGGGTGTACCTCGTGGCCTTGAAATCAAGGGTGTAATCTGGGAGATTATTTTGAAAAGAAACCCTTACAATTATGCGGGACAAGATGTAGGGTAACTCCGAATCTGTATAAAATCCTGGTGTGTTCTTCCTTTACTGCTTTATTCATTATTTGCATCTGTGTCTGATTCTGTGATTATATCTATGTTTGTGCATTTCATTTGTTGGTGACCAAATTACTTAAGTTTTAAAAAGATTGAGTAAATCCACAAAACACTATTCATCCCCCTCTAGTATTATTCTAGCCTTAAGATCTGTAATCCGCTTTTCTAACGGAGATAGTAGCGAAGCTATAGTCAATTCTAATAAATCTAAACCAATAAAGGTAAGAAACTCTATTATTTCTATTATAAATTATATGATGATACAATATATTTGATATGGATGTTTTCTATGTTTGATCATCATGTTTGGATGTCGATGATATGTTTGTTTGATGTGGAAATGATTCACGGTATAATACACGTCGAATTTACACCAAGGAATCGCTTTCCTTTATAGAATGAAATGGTATATTGAGCATTGTTAACCACTTTAAAATAATTTAAAATGATTTATAAATGGTTTACAAACATTAAAACTCATTACGGTAAAGTTTGAGAAAGTTTGGAAATGGAGTAAAAATAAGCCGTCGTGTTTCGGTGGTTCGCGATCTGAAAGTTAAATGAACGTGTAGAATGGAATATACATCAGAGTTCTTTGTAATAAGAATTTTCCCGACCATAATGAATATAATTTTCAAACAAAAGAATAAAATCAATATTTGATTTAATTAAATTTGAGTTATGTCCATGTCAAGTTTTAAAAAACATCGCGATTTGGCAGTTCGAAAACCAAAATGGCAAAATATTTAAATTGGATATTTTTAAATCTTTAAAAATATGAAATAAATTTTATGTTAAAATGTTTTAAAAGAATTTGAGTTATTAAAACGGACATATGTGGAATGAAATTAGCATTTTTATCAAAGAAGTTTTAAAAACACAATTTGTAGCACTTTTCGCAGCACTTTTGAAATTAAGATTTAAAATTGGGATTTTCTTCCCAAATCATTTTGAAATATTTCTCAGATAATAAATCAAATTTTTTGAAGAGTTTATAGTTGATCAAATAAACTGATCGTCTTATGGGTGACAGTGAGATAGTCTCTAGACCCGAGCTTGGACAACTAGTATTTGGGTTCCGCTCTAGCCATCCGGACTGGCCTGATGGAGGGGATAGTAAATTTGATTTACTTGGACCACATTTCCCTAAGATAAAAGGTGATTTGGAGCTTTTCAAAAGTTAAGCAAGATTTAAAATAGGATTTGGGTTGTTAAAGAAAACATTCTAGTTAAACTCCTTATCAAATTTCGAGGAGGGAACTCGTACTATCTAAATGAATTTAAAAGTTAATTTCACCGTTATCTGATGAATAGTACATGTTGGGTGCGAAAATTATTATTTGATATTACCAGTCTAAAATTTATGTATCAAATTTGTTCAATACTAATTGGTTTGGGTTTGCAGTAAACAATGTCTTAAATAATATTGTTTTTGACCCATTGAAGATATGTTTTGGAAAAGTCAAATCTTCATTAAGATTTAAATTATATGTTCTCTAAGTAATTAAGGATGAAACGTTTTGGTATTTCCAAAGTTAAAAGGGGGTTTTAATTAACCAAAATATTTGATAAAAGTGGTTTAGTTATCCCGTATATACTGAAACATAATATGTTTTATATCTCTAAAGAGATATTTTAATTGGATAAAAGATATTTGTTAATTGAATAATAATCACCTGCATACTTGATATCTTTTATTGATAATTGGTTTGGAAGAAACGATGCCAGATTTGGATGATTCCTATCCGAACACCACTTTGAGTCTATATACGTTCGAAAGTGAAAACATGTTAAAAAAAATGATTTTGAAGACGGAGATCTTCATAACTAGGGCTGCTTGCCACTAGACTTGCGATTCCATATTATGTATATATGGTGGAAGTAGTGCCTCATTCGGAAAATCTTTGATGCAAGAACTGCTCAATGCTAATCCTTGGGTATACTCCCAACAGGATCTAGTAGGAGAGTGCCTTGGGTTTGTCCTATGCCTAGACAACTTGTACAGACGAGTGCCTGACATTACAGTTCTAAGACCACGTACATATATTTGGTGGTGTAGGAGGTAACCTCTTTTACACTTAACACCCTTCCCTGAGACGTATGAGGTCAGAGGTTGTACTTTTATGGAAATCAATTAGTGTGTTGTTGGAAATGGCAACATGGCATTCGAAGTAGTATTTGTTCAATAAAAGGTAAAACATTACCCTAAGCCTGGCATATCGGTAATGTCAAAAACGTAGTAGATGCAGCAGGGCTAAGTGGTGTAACGACCTGATTTTTCGACGCCCGAAAATCGAAATCAATACGTCCACTATATTAAATGCCAAACAATCGAATGCTGGAAAACTGACCGTTAGGGTTATGGAAGAAGGAGGTAGAAGAAGAGAAAAAACAACAACAGAATCTTACAATCGCAGGGGAATAAAATATAATTGATAATAACTGATATTTACATAAAGAAACTATATCTATTTTATAGATTACATCATTAAAGTACATCAGTACCAAAACAATTACTGGAAAGTTATATTAACTTGTCCTCACAAAAGCTGACTATACGGCTTTCACTGCACAGCGGAATATAATCTATGGAAATACGCCTCGTCATCCAGTTCGTCTCCTGAGCTCAACAACAGCCCATCCAAAATCTGTACTCTATAATACTTGGTCTGACCCGAGCATTATAGTTAAATAACACCCGAGTCGATCTGAAAAACCAGCGTGATAAAACGCACTCAATTGGATTATTAAAGTTTTCGAAATCCTTTGAAATCAAAGGTAACTCGTAAAACCACGCCACAAATAAACAAGTCGGGTTTTTACCGTACGATAACCTAAATATTTTTATCAAATCAGTCTGATATTATAATAGTGTCTATAGAAAGTAAAATAGAATCTAGCTGAAATGCTTGCATCTGATGTTTCAGCATAGTTGGGCACAATCAGAACCGTATAGGTACTTATTGGAGATTGGATTCCATACAATGGCGGGACTACTGGGGTACCGCCCAATATGTGGTGTAGATCACCGTACCGAGGATCCACCCTAATCCCCTACATCACAAGATCGGAGCTACCCCTTACTGGATAGTCTGAATAAGATCATCCCGTGGTTGGGATCGGTAACTGCCCACACAGCCAAAAAAAGGGACCTCTAGACACGGTTGACCTTACCCTAATTGGTTGCTAGCCACTTAGCCTTGTGTGCACCTCCCCGTTTTAGCCATTTTCGGTTGATGAGGGTCGAGGCTATGCGTTACCTTTTAAGCACACATTCACTTAGAATGCTCATCATCCTCCTGACGATGTTCTGGAAGCATTCATCCATACAGTCTGTTCTGGGTTCGAACAAAACCGAAGGCACTACTCCTACTACATCCATTTTGAAATCACCCTAAGGATTAATAGCGATTAGCCCTTAAACTTCACTACTCCATCTTTGACTCCAAGCTCTTATCTTCTTTATGGAAATGTTCAAACCGGATCGAAGTGGTTTTCGAGAAAATAAATCCCAATCTCGGTCTCTTCGAAACGATCAGCGCTTTGGCCAATATTGATAGTCGATTATTTAACTATCAAATAACATCGATAAACACCCATCAGATTAAATAATTTTTTGAATTATTTATTAATCTCAAATACCTTTGCAAGGTATACTTCTAGTCTTCAACCCTTTGAATAATAGTTTTCAAAGCACTTTACTTTTCTCTCTCGGAAGAAAAATCCCACCCAATTGTTTTATTACCACTGAAAATCACCAAGCCTTAATATTTTAGATTTTTAAAATAATTTAAATCACTTTATCTAAAAATATATATACTTTAAAACATTTAAAATAAATCTGCTTAAAACGCTTAAAATAAAAACTATTTAAAACACTTATTTAAAAATATTTACTTTAAAACACGTGAAATGAAACTATTAAAAACAATTTATTAAAAATATATATATATTTCTCATGTAAAACTTAAGCCAAACAAATTTAAAAATAAAAGTTATTATATAAGGTATAAATATTAAATAATTATGTTTTAAATCAAAATACTAGTTAAACCTTTAAAATAATTATTACTATAACTAAATTAATAAATATTTACTTTAAAATTATAAACAATTTAAAATGATAAAATTTCTCTAACATTCTTTTAAAACCACTTCAAAACCTCTAACTTTTACTTGGAATTTTTTTTTGAAAATATACTCGGCCTTCAACGAAATACATTTTCCTTTTCGCACCCTTAAAAATAAATCAACTTTTATTTTTAAACTAATCACCCTTTTCCTATAAATTCCCATCCTGAATTTATACTACCAAATTATCCCCCGACAAATATTTCACTTTATTTATAAACCTGTTTATAAATTTCACAATCTCATTCTTCTTTATTCATAGTTTCAACACTTAGTCGGTTCCCAAATCGATTTCCAAAACGAATTCCATTTTATAGTAAATTATTTTACTTATCCCTATTTATTTCAAAACCTATTTATTTCATATTCACTTTTTTATTTAGATTTAAAATCTTATTTAACTCTGAGATATCAATTTCATTCTTCCTTTCAAAATTCTTCTTTTATTCTTCTAACATTTTAATCTTGAGTTTAAAATAAATCCCCTAATTCTTTGCATAATATCACTTTAAGCTTAAAAAAATTCATTTATTCCCATTTATTCAAAAATCTTCTTCCCATACTCAGAATTTATTAGAATTTAAAAATCAACTTTTATTCCATTCCAATTTATTCTTTAATTTATCCAAATTCTCTATAATTATTTTTTCTTAAAATTCCCTCTTTTATTTTCCTTTCAAATTAAATCTTTATATATATATATATATATATATATATATCATCTCCTAAATAGCAATATATATTCAATCCAAGCCATAACATTCAATAAATTCCATCCCCAATGAAATCAATAAAATCCATCACAGATTATCACATAAAACACATCGCTGAAAATAAAATAAATTCAATGTTTGAGGAATCCAGTTGGATCTCTCCAACTTGTTTTCCTACATCCACAGATGTTAGCACAATGATTAAAATACCAATCCCGCTTCAAGGTGGGATATCGCGGTATAAAGGGTCATCCGCTATTATGCGGGGTGCATAGGGTCTCATCCGCTATATAATGCGGGAAATCAATCACTGCGACACACACACACACACACACACACTCTCTATTATATATAATATCACATCTAGATAGATAATAAATCATCAACTCAAGCAACCCATCCAACAATTTAAATTTAACTATTTAAATTAAAAAGGTATCCTAAATGAGTGAGATTAACTCACCTTTGATTTTATTTGCAATCTAATCCAACCCGGCTTGTTTCTCCATGATTTTAGACGTTATATAAATATTTATACAGTTTATTAATATTCAAAATAATCGAACAAATCAATTGCCAATTTAATAGGTTCACTTAGCTAACTTTTCTTTTAAATTTTCTAATTTTAAATAAATAACTAGCCTAATATATCTCTATTTCCAGTTGTAAACTAGATTATCATAAAATGCTTTTAAAAACTAGTTTACATTTTCGAACTAAAAAAAGGCTTTCTGCCTCAGACTTTATATATTTGTTTCTGTTCATATCTACCTTCATGCATATATGTATAAATATATATATATATATATATATATATATATATATTTAAAACAAAATTTCATTTTTAAACCTTACTTGTAAATTATGTACTATATATATATATATATATATATTTCTCTGTATAATAAAGCAGTAATTCTTCCCTGCATAATATATGAAAATTTATTTATTCAATTTAAATTTAACAGAAAGTGAATCGTTACCTATATATATTCTATTTAAAACTTATCTATATATATACTCTCTTTTTTAAATGAAGCTTGACCTAACAGTTTATAAAATTTACAAACCAAAATCACAGAAATTAAATTCAACTGTTCTCAGCAAAAAAAAGTCTGGCGACCCCTCATTCTTCCATTCCCAAATTCGACCTCTTCACCCCACAAACTTCGAGCTCGGCCTACCCTCGGATCTCGCAACCTGATGCTCCACCATTGCCCAGGTATCACGAACTAATTAGAGGGCTCTCAGAACGAACTCATTGTTGGTCTCGACCTTCGGACCTGCTCGATTCGTGATGCTACATGACTCGAAAGGAGGAAATTCCGTGCTTGAAATCGTAGGAAGTCAGAGGTTTCTATAGAGATTCGAAAGTGGCTAGACATCTTCATTGATGTTGCGGCATCGAACAATGCTTCAATGCAGTGATGGAAGGAACTAGTTGACGGAATTATATATTTTGAAGGGAATTCGATTTCGAAAACTGTCTGCCATTTTTTTATAAAACTTAGAGGATTTGATTTCTTCAGGCTTCGGCCATTAAAAAATTTCTTTGTTTTGATTTTAGTTTGGAGGAGGGAACGAGATTTTGTTTTAACGGGAGAATGCTTTGGTATTTTATTATTCCCTCTCACGATTTTCTTGTTTGCAAAAAGGCACGTGGCTAGAAAAAAACAGAAAGTATGCCATGCGTTGAAGGAAAGAAAAAGAAAAAAAATGGCATAGTGAACGATAAAGCTACAGCTGAAAAGAGGTTGACCAACAACTAAAAATAATTTAAATTTCAAAATTTCTCGATTTCCGCAACTCAAATCTCAACCTCCTATCGAGGCGTGCCGCTAGGTGTTTATAAGGTTATACCCCGACTCCGAACGCAATGGAAAAGGTTTCGAGTCCTAATTCGATCCTATGGAGAAGATAGCTTTTTGGACCTGGATATTATATTAAATTTTCGATAAAGATTTTCAGCGCGTTTATCTATCGTATGATCACATGGCAACTCCAAACACTATGAAATTTGAAATCCGATAATAATGCAATATTACGGATCCGACGGATCTGATTTCGTCAAAATTCGAGACTGTGCCCCGGAAAGCTATTATGAAATATCGATTTAAACGATATAATTTCAAAACTTAATAAAACATTTCCAAATTCAAGTTTAATACTTTTACTATCTTCAGTACTATCAATATAAATTTTACAAGCCTTTAAATTATTTTTAACAAGCTTCAAATTTTTGTTTTTTGGCAAAGCCAGCGGGGTTAACTGGGCCCCTACCAGTTTTATTGCAACTACAATAAAATAGATTACAGAGAAAAAACATAGAAAAGAAATGGAAAAAAAGAAAAAAAGAAAAAAAACATAGACGAATATTTTACAACAGATTCACGCCCACTTTTGAACAAGATACAGTGGGAATGCACTGTTCTTCAAAAGCTTGTATATGCAGCTCTTCATTTCATTCCATAAATCATTCTCATTTCTTCTAGTATTTTCAAAAACTCTGATGTTTCTTTCTCGCCAAATTACAGCCATGTAAACCTTCAAACAGACAGTAATGATTCTACTAGCATCTGTTTTCCACTTTGTTGCTTTATAAATAATTCTCCACTGGATGATGTTTGTATGACCAGAGAGAGTAAGAAATTCTCCACTGTTTTAGATTCAACCATTTACCCAATTTCCAATTATTTAATTCAACAGTTAAAACACTCAATAAATAGTTGCATTTGAAATTCGAGTAAGAAATTAACTTTTAAATATTTAAAATCAATTAAATATTCCAATTTCAAATGTCCAAAATCCCGGGTTGTCATATTCCTCCCCTTTGAAGGAATTTCATCCCCAAAATTACTAGTTAAGAGGAATGTCCCACAACCCATTAATTTTTTTCCTAAAATCAACAGTTTTAACACACCCAAACTACCTTTTATTAAAGACATTATCACATTTACTAACTTCCTAAACTCATCCTAACTTCCAAACATTATTATTTTCTCAACAATTCAAATTTAAATTTAAATCCAAATTTTAAATTATCCAAATTTCTCAAAAAAATTCTAACTCTTTAAATTTTCGAAAATTTTTGCCAGCGTCTCCTTTGCACGGCTAGATCGGTACAACTACAAAATGCCTCTACGGGCCCCTAGATTTCAAAAGAAAACAAAAAGCCAAGTGGCTAGACCAGAAAATCATCAAATTTCATGAAGAAATTTAAATACATGCTTTTTTGTCGTACAATTTCAATTTATCTACTGGATTAAAAACACCAATTTCCTTTCCTTTAAAACACCAGTATATCGTACACAGCAATAATATCCAATCACAGAATTCAAAAATCCTTTTATTCATTTCTTTACAAAATCTCAATATTCGTTGTACTTAACCTGTACGATGTACACATATCATTAGTATGCAATACCAAATCTGATCGCTCACTCGATGACACAATTCCACTTCCGAAGTAGTTTCGTCCACCCGACCCTCTAGTGCAACTCAGATCTGATTTATTGATCAGAAACTGTCATTCTCCTTGCATAGCCACAACTATGATAGAGAATTTCAGAATCAATCAAAAATCCATATCCAGGGTTCGCCGTCGGAAATCGAGTGAAAAATCCCAATATAGATCGATATAACTACCTCGAAATTCTGTGCTCGAATTTCGGATCAAATCGCTATGCGAATAAAATCATATACGTACATCTTACGTATTTATATCAATTGATTATTAACTATATCAATACTCTTTTTGTTCACATTTATTTTTATTTCCATTACCTATTCACAGTTATCCTATTTTCCAACTTCCAGTTTAATCTTCACTCAATTATTAACTTCATTTATTTCTACTACCAAATTTACTTAAGAATTTAACCACCTTTTTCTTAAGTTCAATATAAATATTTTATATACTTTCTATATTTATTTCCACTTCACCATTGAAGTTATATATCAATTTCCATTTAACTTTGTATTTTCAGTTCTTAATTTATTTCCAAATCAAATTTTATACTGAATTCTATTTACTTTATCTCAAATTCCTATTTAGTAAATCATTTATTTAGTTCCACTTTTTAATTTATTTTAAATCTCAATGAATTTTATTTCCAAAATTCTAATTATTTTTAGTCCACTTCGAATTAATTCTACAACTTCATTTAACTCAATTTAGAATGAATCTGAATATTCAATTTAAGTTTCATTTACTTACAATTTAAATTAAATATCATCCCAAAATTCATTTCTGATTCATTTGCTTACCTATTTAAATCAATTAGTTTACTTACTAATTTTCTTTTCAATCTTTTGTTTTATTTAGTCTAACTTGACAAATTTTTCCATCTCTCACAATTCAAAATGAATTTCAACATTCAGTTTCAATTTCATTTTATTACAAATGTAAATTCGTTTGTTCATACACAAATTTATTTCCAACTTAGTAAATTTATTTTAATGACCATTTCACTTAGCTTACTTAGATTTGTTTCCTCAAATTCACTTTTATTCAACTAGAATCAATTACATTCCAATTAAATTCAAAATTTTAAACTTCCATAAGTTTCCCAATTTAAATTCCATTTGCTAACTTCTTTTAATTTACTTCAATTAATTAGCTTAACTTCCAACTTATTTTGTCTTCATATTTACTTTTATTTAACCCTTTTCAAGTTGAATCTTGTTTCATCCAATTCCAAATTCCTATAAGTTATCAAACTATTATATACCGTAAACATCTTTAATTAAGATTCTAGAGTTTAACAATTTTTCAACATTTCAAAAATCATTTTTGAAATCAATTATATACACAATTCATGTGCATATCAAATTGTCTTTTGAATTTTAAAACCAATCCCAGTTTTGCAAACACTCCAATTTAAAACAAATTGATTGCAATTCCTGTCTTGGAAACTCGAAAATGAATATCGATGATGTTGCAGTCAACACTGAAATTATTTTCCAACGACCGAAAAGAGTTAAGAGCTTTTATTTCTTTAAATCATTTCTAGATATTTTTAAATCCAAATACCCCCAAATTCCATACCCGACTCAAAAATATTTTCGAATAATACTTACTACTATTCCCCCAAAACCTTTGAAAATCATTTCAAACTCAAAAGGAATCAAATTTTCTCAAAATTTAAAATCCCAAATCCTTTCAATTCATATTCAAACATTACACTGGAATTTTTATTCCAATTTCAATTGTAAATCTCATTCATAATTTACATTTCGGATTCCATTCTATTAATGAATTTATTTCCTTAACCTTTGATTATTATTTTAACTTCTTATTCAATTTCACATTTAAATGATAATAATTTAATATTATCACTTCCTAACAACCAGGCAATCATATAATATAATATTTTATAGAAAATTATTTCTTTTATATACAAAAATAATTTGGGGTAAAATTATTTCATTTATTCTATTTTAAAACAATACTGTGTCGGTTTATCTTATTTAAGAGTTTAGAAACCCTATCGATCACATGGCGTCCCATATATCGACCAGAGTCCATAAACGCTAAACCGATAAGTCAACACAATATAAAAACAATTTTTATATTCACTAACAAATACGGCTCATACTATTAAGACTCTCAAATTCATTCTAGAGTACAATGGACTCTATTTTTAATGAGTAATCCCCACAAGAGCCAAGTTCTCGCTTAACCTTCAGCTCAGATACCAATCTGCAACGACCGGAATTTTCGACGGCCAAAAATTGACATCAATATGTCCACTGTATTAAATGCTGAACTGTCAAATGCCGAAAAAATGGACCGTTAGTGTTAGAAAAGAAGGAGGTAGAAGAAGAGAAAAACAAAACAACAATGGAATCTTACCATCGCAGCAGAATAAAATATAATAGATAATAATTAATCTTTACACAAAAGAAACTGTATCTATTTTATAGATTACATCATCAGAGTACACCAATACCAAAACAATTACTAGACATTTATATTAACTTGTCCTCACAAAAGCCGACTATACACCTTTCACTGCACAACGGAATATAATCTACGGAAATGCGCCTCATCATCCAACTCGTCTCCAGAGCTCCACAGTAGTCCATCCATAGTCTTTGCTCTATAGTGCTCGGTCTGACCCGAGCATTATAGTAAATAACACCCGAGTCAGTCTGGAAAACCAGCGTGAGAAAACACACTCAATTGGATAATTAATGTTTTCAAAAATCCTTTGAAATCAAAGGTATCTCGTAAGACCATGCCACAAATAAACATGCTGGGTTTTTACCTTACGATAACCAAAACATTTTTATCAAATCTGTTTGATATTATAATAATGTCTATAGAAAGTAAAATAGAATCTAGCTAAAATGCTTGCATCTCACATTTCTGCATAGTTGGGTACAATCAAAACCATACAGGTGCTTATTAGAGATTGGATGCCATACAATGGCAGGGCTACTAGGGTGTTGTCCATCACAGTATATGGTCTAGATCATCGTACCGAAGATCCACCCTGATCCCCTACATCATAAGACCAGAGCTACCCCTTACTAGATAGTCCGCATAAGATCGCCCTACGGTTGGGATCAGCAACCGCCCACACAACCGAAAAAAAGGGACCTCTAGATAGGGATGACCTTACCCTAATTGGTTGCTAGACACTTAGCCTTGTGTGCACCTCACATGTTTATCCATTCCCGGTTGATGAGGCTCGAGGCTATGCGTTACCTTCTAAGTGCACATTCACTTGGAATGCTCATCATCCTCCTAACGATAATTTGGAAGCATTCATGCTACAAGTTCGTTCCGGGTTCGAACGGAACCGAAGGCATTACTCCTACTACATCCATTTTGAAATCACCCTCAGGATTAGTAGCGATTATCCCTTGCACTTCGCTACTCCATCTTCGACTACAAGCTCTTGTCTTATTCATGGAAACGTTCAAACCAGATCGAAGTGGTTTTCGAGAAAGTAAATCCCAATCCCGGTCTCTTCGAAACGATCCATGCTTTTGCCAGTATTGATAGTCGGTTGTTTAACTATCAAATAACATCCATAAACACCCATCAGATTAAATAATTTTCCGAATTATTTATTAATCTCAAATATCTTCGCAAGATATACTCCCACTCTTCAACTCTTTGAAAAATAATTTTCAAAATACTTTTCTCTCCCCGAAGAAAAATCCGACCCAATTGTTTTATTTCCATTGAAAATCGCCAAGCCTCAATATTATAGATTTTTCAAATAATTTAAATCACTTTATCTAAAATTATATATACTTTAGAAAATTTAAAATAAAATTATTTAAACATTTAAAATTAAAACTATTTAAAACAATTATTAAAAAATATATACATTGAAACATGTGAAATAAGACTATTTAAAACAATTTATTAAAAATATACTTATTTCTCATATAAAACTTAAGTTAAACAAATTTTAAAATAAAAGTTATTCTATAAGGTATAAATATTAAATAATTATCTTTTAAATCAAAATACTAGTTAAACCTTTAAAATAATTATTACTATAAATAAATTAATAAACATTTACTTTAAAATTCTAAAAAATTTAAAATAATAATATTTCTCTAAACATTCTTTTAAAACCACCTCAAAACCTCCTTTACTTGGAAATATTTTTTCGAAAATATAATCGGCCTTCAGGGAAATGCATTTTCCTTTCCACACCCTTAAAAATAAATTACTTTTTACTTTTAAACAAATCACCCTTTTCTTATAAATTCCCATCTTGAATTTATACTTCCAAGTTATCCTCCGACAAATATTTTGCTTTATTTATAAACCCGTTTATAAATTTCACAATCTCATTCTTTTTTATTCACAGTTTCAACACTTAGTCGGTTTTCAAATCGATTTCCAAAACCAACTCCATTTCAAAATAAATTCTTTTACTTATCCTAATTTATTTCAAAACCATTTATTTCATATTCACTCTTTTATTTAGATTTAAAATCTTATTTAACTCTGAGATATCAATTTCATTCTTCCTTTCAAAATTCTTATTTTATTCTTCTAACATTTTAATTTTGAGTTTAAAATAAATTCCTTAATTCTTTACATAATATCACTTTAAGTTTAAAAAACTCATTTATTGCCATTTACTCAAAAATCTTCTTCCCATACATGGAATTTATTAGAATTTAAAAATCAACTTTTATTACTTTCCAATTCATTCTTTAATTTATCCAAATTCTCTATAATTATTTTTTCTTAAAATTCCCTCTTTTATTTTCCTTTTAAAATTCGACCTTTATATATATATATATATATCATTTCCTCAATATCAGTATATATTCAATCCAAGCCATAACATTCAATAAATTCAATCCCCAATGAAATCAATAAAATCCTCAAAGATTATCACATAAAACACATCGCTGAAAATAAAATAAATTCAATGTTTTGCGGAATCCAGTTCGATCCCTCCAACCTGTTTTCCTACATCCACAGATGTTAGCACAATGATTAAAATACCACTCTCGCTTCAAGGCAGGAAATCGCGGTATAAAAGGTCATTCGCTATTCTGTGGGACGCATAGGGTCTCATCCGCTATATAATGCGGAAAATCAATCACTCCAATATATATATACACACACATACTATTATATATAATATCACATCTAGATAGATAATAAATCATCAACTCAAGCAACCCATCCAACAATTTAAATTTAACTATTTAAATTAAAAACATATCCTAAATGAGTGAGGTTAACTCACCTTTGATTTTATTTGCAATCCAATCCAACCCGGCTTGTTTCTCTATGATTTTGGACCTTGTATAAATATTTATACAGTTTATTAATATTCAAAATAATCGAACAAATCAATTACCAATTTAATCGGTTCACTTAGCTAACTTTTCTTTTAAATTTTCTAATTTCAAATAAATAACTAGCCTAATATATCTCTATTTCCAGTTGTAAACTAGATTATCATAAAATGCTTTTAAAAACTAGTTTACATTGTTGAACTAAATAAAAGCTTTCTACCTCAGACTTCATATGTTTATTTCTGTTCAGATCTACCTACATGCATATATATATATATATATATATATATTTAAAACAAAAATTCCTTTTTAAACCTTACTTGTGAACTATGTACTATAAATTTATATATATATATATATATATCTGTATAATAAGGCAGTAATTCTTCCCTACATAACATATGAAAATTTATTTATTCAATTTAAATTTAATAGAAAGTGAATCGTTACCTATATATATATATATATTCTGTTTAAACTTATATATATACCCTTTTTTTAAATAAAGGCTGAACTAATAGTTTATAAAATTTACAAACCAAAATCACAGAAATTAAATTCAACTGTTCTCACCCAAAAAAAGTCTAGTGACCCCTCATTCTTCCTTTCCCAAACTGGACCTCTTCATCCGACAACCTTCGAGCTCGTCCTACCCTAGGATCTCACGACTTGATGCTCCGTCATTGCTGAGGTGTCACGAACTAATTAGAGGGCTCTCAGCACGAACTCAACGTTGGTCACGACCTTCGGACCTGCTCGATTCGAGATGCTGCATGACTCGAAAGGAGGCGATTCCAAGCTTGAAATCATAGGAAGTCAGATATTTCTATAGGGATTCAAAGGTGGCTAAACATCTTCGTTGACGTTACGACATCGAAAAATGCTTCAATGCGCTGATGGAAGGAGCGAGTTGATGGAATTATATATTTTGAAGGGAATTCGATTTCGAAATCTGTCTGCCCTTTTTTATAAAAGTCAAAGGATTTGGTTTCTTCAGGCTTCGGCCATAAAAATGTTTTCTTTGTTTTGATTTTAGTTTGGGGAAGGGAACGAGATTTTTGTTTTAACAGGAGAATTCTTTGGTATTTTATTATTCCCTTTCTTAATTTTCTTATTTGCAAAAGGGCACGTGGCTAGAAAAAAACAGAAAGTATGCCATGTGTTGAAGGAAATAAAAAGAAAAAAATGGCACACTGAACGATAAAGCTACAGCTGAAAAGAGGTTGACCAACAATTAAAAATAATTTAAATTTCAAAATTTCTCGATTTTCCAACTCAAATCTTGACCTCCTATTGAGGCATGCCGCTAGGCATTTATAAGGTTATACCGCTATGCAGAACGCAATGGAAAAGGTTTCGAGTCCTAATTCGATCGTATGGAGAAGATAGCTTTTTGGACCTAGATATTTTATTAAATTTTCAATAAAGATTTTCAGCGCATTTATCTATCGTATGATCGCATGGAAACTTCAAACACTATGAAATTTAAAATCCGATAATAATGCAATATTACGCATCCACCGAAATTGATTTTGTCAAAATCCAAGACTGTGCCCTGGAAGGCTATTTTAAAATATCGATTTAAACGATATAATTTCAAAACTTAACAAAACACTTCCAAATTCAAGTTTAACACTTGTACTATCTTTAGTACTATCAATATAAATTTTGCAAGCCTTTAAATTATTTTTAAAAAGCTTAAAATTCAGATTCAACCATTTAGCAATTTCCAATTATTTTATTAAAGAATAAATCACTCAATAAATAGTGGCATTTGAAATTCGAGTTAGAAATTAACTTTTAAATATTTAAAATCAATTAAGTATTCCAATTTCAAATGTCCAAAATCCCAGGTCGTCACAAGTGGGTTGCACCCATGAGGAGATGTTCATCACTTTTCTAGATTTCCTCTATTATTCGGGTTTGTTGTGTATGCTCTGCCCAAGAATAGGTCGGGAATGACCAGGGTGATGATATAATCGATGCTATTTATGGTAAAGGTAAGCCGGTTGTATGTTGGTAGAGGGCGGCAGGGTAGTGCCTCGGCACATTCATCTAGAGATGTACTGTTGGAAAGTAGTCCCTTACCTTGTCATTGTATGGGATCCATTTTCCAATACGAGTATTTATGGTTTTAGTTATAGAACCTAGTATGCTAGAATTTAATTAATACTATATTTATTTGAATTTTTTTCAAAGAACGTCATTAAAAATAATATCTGTGATTTTGCATAGTAGATAGTTTGGTTATTAGAAGGTAAAAACCCGTCTATGTTTATGTGTGGCGTGATCTTATGAGATGCCCTTTGTTTTCAAAAATATTCATGTTTTGGGTTTTCTCAAACTAGTCCTATGACTGACCTGGAGTTTATTTTCTTTTTCCTTAAACTCGGGTTACCCTATTTTTCGGGCAGCCAAGTATTTCAGATCTAGGTTGGAGTATTGTAAATTAGTTAAGTTAATTAGTATTTGAAAAATAATAATTTATTGTAAATATTGTAAATTAGTTAAGTTAATTAGTATTTGAAAATAATAATTAATATTTAATTTATTTAATGTTTTGACTTTGTATAATTTTTTGAATGCTTTTATAAAAGTTATATTTGTGCGCATCAATATATGGTACTAGTATAACTTTAAATGAATTTAAATAAAGTTTATTTGCATTAGAGATTTGTGGAATTTTTTTGCCATGTAATGGCTACTGCAAGGCTGGACATGCATTGAAGTGGAAGGCATAGAGAGAGAACTAAAAGAATTAATTAGGGAAGTTTCAATTGAAAGAGTAGAAAAGTATCATACTTTCAATTAAAGAAAATGCACTAATTCATTTCATTCATTTTATTCTTTTTATTCACTTTCCCCATCCCAATCGTAGCAATGGAATAAAATTTATCCTTTTATTTTAAACAAATAAACTCCAAAATAAAATGAAAATATTGAATAAAATAAACATATAATGTTCATCCACATCTTGCAAGGACTAGATGTGGATCTTGGAGATCTGATAAAAACTCAAATCAAGATCCAAATCATAGGCTAAATCTATAGGTAATCTTTTAATTTCATTATCATTTATTTATACATCATTTGCTTATGTAGATATGATCTTATATACATTGTAACGAATTGATATATGCTTGTATTGTCTTATTCATCTTGTATATTAAAATGTTTAAATTTTTTTAAAAAGGAAACATGAAAATATATTTTTTAGTAATACCAATTGAATTTGTTTTAAAGGTATGAAGTATGACAACATTATTTTGTAATATTAATTAGATTTATTTTAAAGATACTCATGTCAAACAATGGTTATATAAGTTAATGGTAAAATTTTAACAAGTTATACAAAGTTAAAACATTTACCTTATACTAGTGTTTGGGTTCAAAATTATAAAATAGATCTATGAAAACACTATTACAACATTAATTGAATCTGTTTTGAAGGTGCATGCATCATCGACATTCATTTTCGAGTTTCGAAGTGGGAAGGCCAGTGTAGTGGTTTTACTGCAGATTCATTTTTGATAAACAAATATAAATTTTAAATTGTTTTAAATATAATTGGATATATAAATATGTTTATCTATTATTTTAAAATGATTTGAAATTTTACCCGGTACCTAGTTCTTAACTTCCATTAATAAATAGTTCCAATTAGTGTAGTGAAATGAAATTCAACTGATAATTGAAATCTCTAAGTGAAATAAGAAATTTTAATGCTAACTTGTAAATTAAATAAAAACAAATTTAAATTTGTAACGCATAAAACAAAGGATATTATTATTGAGCATTTAATTAATTAAAAGAATTGAGAAAAACTTGTGTGATTTTCAATTGCATTCTTAAAAGCATATAGGTATAACTTACCAAATAATAAAAGTTACAATGTTAATAAGAAATTGTAATAGAATATTATTCAAGTAAAAATTCGAAATAATAAAGGTATTCAATGAAATTCTTTAATAAATAAGAATTGGAAGTTGTAGTTGTCATAAACTTAAGTATAAGTGAAAAAATACTAATTAAATATAATAAAAGGTAGGTATAGTGGGTAAGCAATTTGAAACTTAAGTAAATGAATATAAATGCTAAGCCATTGAATAGAACATGAATCCTATTGATATATGAATGTAATGCAATAATAGAAAACTATTTGATACGAATATATAAAAATGAAATTTTGCAAGAAATAAATGTAAATTAAAAAGGATAAACCATTATATGAGTGGAAAAGAGAAATCAAACAACAAATGCATGAATGGAATTAATAAGGATAAACTAAATCTGTTGTTTGAAATTATTGTTGTTTGTTTTGGTTTATGGTTGCGGGGTAAGGATACTTCAAAATTATTTGGATGAATGAATAATCTATTTAGTTTCACCTAAGACTGTTGACTGAAGGGTACACTTAGTAGTTTATTCTTCATTCCGTACAATTTAAAGTTTTGAACCCGAACAACTACCTTTTTTTTTATATAGATGGATAATTGAATTGTGTTGATTCTGTATGATGGTTGTATGCTGTTTGTTGCAATTGATCGTTGTTGTATTGATTGTTTTTTGGGGTTGAAACAGCCTTAAATATTTCATTTTATATAATTGTTAACTTTTGGATTATATAAGTGAAACACAGGTTATGGAAGCAATTGCTACGGCTTTTGATTTCATAATTAAGCGTAAATTGCCCGACAAATAGGTATATTTTCGGATTACGATTTTATAGCGTTATTATTTTTCCCGGGTTGGGATATATATTATTTTGGAAAATGTATGTTATATATTGTTATATTTGATATTATATTTCTCCCGAGCCTCTCCGTACAAGGGAGACTCTGACGAAATTTTTCCTTAAATTTTGGACTTAGAAAATATTTTGAAAAAGATGTATTGTTTATTTAATCTTTCTTTTCCCTTCTTTTCCTTTTCGAGGACGAAAAGTTTTGAGTGGGGGAGAGTGTAACGACCCATAAATTTTTAATAATTAAGTTGGTTATTATAATTAAAATTGAGCAATTAAATTTTGAAGGAAACAAAAAAAATTGGTAATTCATAATGAAGCAAACGTAAAAATAAAAGTAATGTAAATGGTAAATCACTTAAGACTTTGTGATTTAATATTTAGAGAAATAAAATTTGGATAACTTATTAATGAAATAATAAGTGAGTTAAAACGTAACAATGCTAATTATGGTTAATAATTAATAGGTTGAATGAAATGACAATTAATGAATTTATTTTAATTTGTAAAGTTATAATGGAATTATTATATTTGTGTGTGAATGTAAATTTAAAATAGAAGCGTCGATTTATTATAAGGTATTAATTTATGTAATAGAAAGCATGAGACCAAATAGGCAAATTCATTGAGAATATTAATTATAATTGGATGTAAGCTAATAAATAAATAATTTAGCACAACCCTAATTAATTGAAATAACTGTAAGGTCATAATTTGGTGCATTCAGTAAATAATAAAGTATTTGGAATGTATATTGTTTCCATAGGATAATATAACAAAATGAAAACTTGCGACCTATGTTTGGAATAATAACCAAAATAAGTGAGATAGTGTTAATGTAAGAAACTGGTAATAAATTGAATGGATTCCCATGATTTATTGGAAATTTTATATGTTACAACTTGGTTATGAATTCAATATAAGGTAAGTGAGTGGAAATATTATAATCTGTCTATAAACGTAATAATGCAGTGTTAACGGTAATTAATTAGTGCTATATATGGAATTATAACCTGGGTTGGTAAGTAATAAACTTATAAATGAAAGAAAAGTAAATAGGTGACCATTTATATATGTTATTTATTCATTTAGTATGTTAAATAAAATTTGGAAATCAGATTTCAATTAAGGAAAATTAAGTAGTACGTTAATTGGAAATAAAATTTTAATAAATATTACATTAATGTGAAATATAATACAATGGTTAGGAGTTGTCAAATTTGGTAAACTAAGGTAATTATTAATAAATTGAATGAATTTCAATTCAATGGAAATAATGTAAATATATACTTAGATACAAATTGAATATATGAAAACAAATGTAAGCATTGAATTTAATTAATGAATTTAAATTACAATAAATGATCATTGAATATAATCAATGTTCTGTAAGTAATTATAATATTGGTTTAAAGGAAATAAGTTTAAAGGTAATGAATCAAAAGAAAACAAGGTAACTAAGTTTATAGAATAGTAATGAACTTAATAAAAGTTTTGGATTGAAACAAATCACTCCACTGAAATCCAAATTACATTAAGTGTAATTTTTGTAGCAATTGAAATTAAAGGTTATGCAATTCGAAATAAAGATAATATGAGAAAAATTAATGTAATAGTTTTAAATCCAATATTTAAGTCATCTATTTAACAAAAATGAAAGGTATCATTATTTATGGGTTTAATTAAATAGAATTTTGGAAATTTAATTTATAATTGTTGAATTTAAGGAAATTAAGGAATTTATCAATTTTAAATCAACAGTTAAATTTGTTTAAATTAGTATAAATGTTTAAGAAATTAGAAATGTCAAGAATTGTCGATTATAGGATTGAAATTGAAGGTTGATTTAATTAATTAATTTTTAATTTATTTAATTAACTGTAAAAATAGCCATTTTGGCCACTAACTCGGTTTTCGACGAAACCAGTTTCATCGGATCCGTAACAGTGAATTATTATAGATTTCAAGTTCCATAGCGATCGGACTTGTCGTTTGACCGTACGGACTCGGAACACCTTGAAATCAATGAAATTGAAATCAATTGAAATCAATTTGAAATAAATTGATTTTAGCATAACTTATTCATATGATGGAATTTGGACTAAAAACCTTTTCCATTGTGTTTAAAATATTTTAAAACATCTGTATAGATATATGGGTAGGCCCAATTTCGCTCCGGAATCGAAACGGGCTTTTTGGGCCGCTTTATCGTTGAACGCATATATCAAATCGTAACCATCTATTCTTTTCCAACCTTGTCTATAAATACTCTGTTATAAACCCTAATTTCCCTCATTCTCATTTGTCTGTGCATACAATCCCTCTTCACCTCCTCTTCAATGGCAGATAACAAAATTCCAGATCCAATTCCAACTCAAATCAAAAGCAAAAAATCAATTCCTCAGAAAATTTCGAAAAAAATATATATCAAAACTCTCGATGAGCGCAACTCAAATCTTCAATTTTTTTCTCGATTCGAGTTATCGTTTGTCCTGGAATTAGCGATTTATTTTCGGCCATTCGCTTTGGCTTGTGTGTTGGACGGTGGATCTTCGTCAATGGGGCGACCGGGAAGTGCAGTATCGTAGAGTTTCGTGTGCAGCATGCATCGGCGCGGTCACTTTGGTTGAAGGGTGCTCGGATTCGCCAGAAATGGCAGCCCTAGCTTGCGGCGGCGCTGACCCTCCGTAGTGGCTCTGGCGATCGCGCCTCACCGGTCGATGGTATCTTGACGTGGGTGCCTCGATGGAGTTGCTCGATCGGTGATTCGTGAGTGGAAGCGTCGGTGGGGAGGTCGTGAAAGCGGCGTCCGAACGAGATTAGGGTTCGTGCGTTTTCTGGAGTAAGTAAGGAACGTGGGCGCTCCGCTGACGTGGCTTATTAGTTGAGGGTTTGTTTATTTTATTTCTGTTTTAATTTAATTTTACTTCAGCCTGTTATAATCGCTACAACTTTCTCTTACGATATCGGTTTCATGCGCGGTTTTCTCTACTAGGTTCGTATTTGAATTCCAGACAATTTGGCGCTGGTTTGGATGAATTCAGAGACTGTTAAAATTTTGGGTTTAAATTGGGTTTGAATTCAATTTAAATCCCAAAGGTGAGTGTTTTAACCCACTCACAACTTCTAAAATTTCTTATGTTTGTTAAATTAAATTTTGTTGTGATTATGCCTTTATTTATGACTGTTTTGGATATTTTTAATCATTATCTCAGTAAATTGCATTTATTTAAATTAGATTGTTATTTAATTTATTATCGAATATAACTGCCAGTTAAATACCTGTTATATATATTATCAGTTATCTACTGGTATTGATTGATTGTTTTGGATGATGATTGTGATGGATGTGTGATCTGTTGATGGATGAATGGATGTTGTATTATATATTATTTTAAACTGCAAGTTGTTATGCATTTATTTTGATTCGGGATTGCGATTTGAAATGATATACAACCACATTTTTATTTTTAAATTGCGGATTGAAATGATAAATATCCGTATCACTTGACCATAGGATAGAAAATTATATACAGGAACCGCGGTACATATATAATTATTTTTGAAATAATTTTTATGGTTTGGTAAAGAAATATATGGGCTATACAGATATAGATTTTAGATGTTATATGAATGTTATTTTATTATTGATTTAGCTATGTATAAATTTGTCTGAATTATAAAATAAGCTAAATAATAAAGTTTGATTTCTTTTATATAATATGGTTAAGTATCTATCAAAATTTTATGGTATATAGAGTTTATAATGGCTCAAATAAAATGAAGATTGGAATATAAATGGGAATTTGATTTGAATTAAAGTATTTAAGAATTATCTTTGGAAAAATTTGATTTGAAATGTTAATAAATTTAGGGTTAAAAAGGTATGATTTTATAACTTGATTTTTCTTAGGGGATTTAAATGAATATCAAAGCAATTTAAATGAATATTATCAAGCAATTAAATTGAAAGTATATCCTGTTACTTGAAGCCTAAAGGTTTTACTAAATAATATCTGATTTATCAAGTAAACATTTCAAATCTAAATAATAGTGGTTGAAATTGATATATATGAAATTATCAAAGAATAAGTCTTGAAATGGTGGAATAATTAAAGCTTTGAAATATATTAAAATTATATTGGTTTATTTGGAAATTTAAAATCCATATTGGAATTGATTGTGAAGGTGAAGAAGCTATTTTACTATATAAAGTAATTAAATATTTAAACCATTTAAGTGGTGTAGTATGTTTCAAAATTATGAAATTCAAAGTTTTATGTTTTGAAAGACTATATTTCAAGTTTTGGTTTCGAAATATTATAACTTTGAAATGTTATAGTTTTAGAAAGGATATATTTGAAAATGATATCAAATTTGATTTGGGTTTTAAAAAGAGGAAATGATATCTTATTTATATGGATTCAAAATGGATATTATATTCTGGTTTTAAAAGTATAAAATATTTTGATAAGACTGCGGTGTTATAATAACGTTGGGTTGTTAATGAGACCGGGATCGGAAGTTGTCATACTCTCTGCAAACTTCGAAAACAACTTTAACAACCGTGTACGCGGTGGAGATTCCAGAATGAAGTAGGATGGCGGCGGCGTTTCCTTTGAGGTAAATATGTGGACCCGACTCCTGTGAGTTGGCATAAGGTGGCTATAACAGGAGCGATTCTCGGGCCAATGAGGTAGCACCTTTGATCGGACACATCCCTTCAATATTATACTTTGACTTTTGGATTGGTTCGGTGGCCACTTTTGATTTTTTTTATTTGGGGGTGTGGCTCGAGGTGGACGGTAGCTGCGCGCTACGCGTTACCACCAGCCCGGATGCGTAATTGGTATATCTACCCTGGCATTGCCTAGTTGTGCCGTGTCACCTTCCCTATCACGTCTTGTACGAGTTTGGTTTTCTCGCATAGCCCGTGTGGTATTCTCTGGTGGCTTCTCGATCAGGAGGGACTATGATATTGGATGGACTACTGGGACTATTGCGTGTTAAGGGGAATATTGGGCCACTCCTTAACGCTATTTAAAAGTATGTTTATTTTACTTTAGACATTATTATAATAGTGAAATATTACTACATAGTAAATAGTTTAACGGATCCTTAGGAGGTTTGAATCCCGAGCATCTCTTAAGTTACTGCACTCACGTTAGACACTGGATAGGAGATGTCAAACCCCGTAAACATCTCCGATGCCGTTACACTCATATTTATTTCAGTTGATTTAACTTACATAAGATCTTTTAGTTCTGACTCGAGTGCTTTGTCTTTTCAATTCGCTCGGGTCAGTCCGAGCATTTTAGGATCGAAGATTTTATTCTGGAGGACGAAGACGAAGTTTTGTAGTACTATTACCTACTATATTATTCCACTACACCATTTAATTTTGCTGCATTAATTATTATTCTCTAGTATGTGTACTCTGATATGTATTGTATAAATATAATCAAATGTTTTGTAAAACAGCTTCATAAACTGTTATTTGATTATTATATTTTATCGTTCCGCTGCAAGATTCTATTTTGTTTTTTTCTTTCTCTACTTTTTCTTATTTACCCCATAACAGTCCACCCTTTTTTATGGTTTAAGTCTGACGTGTGTGGTTTATCATCGATTTAAATCGTTCAAAAAGGCGGGGCTTAACATCTGGTATCAGAGCATTGGTTTAGCAATAAACCTTAGCTTTGTGGGGTCTGACTCTTTACTAATAGGGTAGTAATATCCTATGGGAGTCGCTGAGTGTGTGTGTGTGTGTGTGTGTGTGTATATATGAGAGAGAGCGTATTTGTTAGTGTTATAGAAAGATTTTATATTGTGTTAATTTGTTCTGTTTTGTATTTATAGATTCTGGTTGATGCATGGGACGCTATAACATCAATAGCGATTTCTAAACACTTAATAGGACAGACCGACATAATATTTGTTTTAATATAGGTGAATGAAATGTTTTAATATATATAAATATTTCAGTATAATTTGAAAGAAATGTTTTAAAGAAGATTTTGGAAAAATAAGTTCTGTACTTCCCACTCTGTCGCTGGAAAATAATTTCGGTGATGAGTGCACGCATCATCGACATTCATTTTCGAGTTTCGAAGTGGGAAGGCCAGTGTAGTGGTTTTACTGCAGATTCATTTTTGATAAACAAATATAAATTTTAAATTGTTTTAAATATAATTGGATATATAAATACGTTTATCTATTATTTTAAAATGATTTGAAATTTTACCCGATACCTAGTTCTTAACTTCCATTAATAAATAGTTCCAATTAGTGTAGTGAAATGAAATTCAACTGATAATTGAAATCTTTAAGTGAAATAAGAAATTTTAATGCTAACTTGTAAATTAAATAAAAAGAAAATTTAAATTTGTAACACATAAAACAAAGGATATTATTATTGAGCATTTAATTAATTAAAAGAATTGAGAAAAACTTGTGTGATTTTCAATTGCATTCTTAAAAGCATATAGGTATAACTTACCAAATAATAAAAGTTACAATGTTAATAAGAAATTGTAATAGAATATTATTCAAGTAAAAATTCGAAATATTAAAGGTATTCAATGAAATTCTTTAATAAATAAGAATTGGGAGTTGTAGTTGTCATAAACTTACGTATAAATGAAAAAATACTAATTAAATATAATAGAAGGTAGGTATAGTGGGTAAGCAATTTGAAACTTAAGTAAATGAATATAAATGCTACGACATTGAATAGAACATGAATCCTATTGATATATGAATGTAATGCAATAAAAGAAAACTATTTGATATGAATATATAAAAATGAAATTTTGCAAGAAATAAATGTAAATTAAAAAGGATAAACCATTATATGAGTGGAAAAGAGAAATCAAACAACAAATGCATGAATAGAATTAATAAGGATAAACTAAATCTGTTGTTTGAAATTATTGTTGTTTGTTTTGGTTTATGGTTGTGGGGTAAGGATACTTCAAAATTATTTGGATGAATAAATAATCTATTTAGTTTCACCTAAGACTGTTGACTGAAGGGTACACTTAGTAGTTTATTCTTCATTCTGTGCAATTTAAAGTTTTGAACCCGAACAACTACCTGTTTTGTTTGATATGGATGGATAGTTGAATTGTGTTGATTCTGTATGATGGTTGTATGTTGTTTGTTGCAACTGATTATTGGTGTATTGATTGTTGTTTGGGGTTGAAACAACCTTAAATATTTCATTTTATATAATTGTTAACCTTTTGGATTATATAAGTGAAATACAGGCTGTGGAAGCAATTGCTACAGCTTTTGGTTTCATAATTAAGCGTAAATTGCCCGACAAATAGGTACGTTTTCGGATTACGATTTTATAGCGTTATTATTTTTCCCGGATTGGGATATATATTATTTTGGAAAATATATGTTATATATTGTTATATTTGATATTATATTTCTCCCGAGCCTCTCCGTACAAAGCAGCCTCTGCCGAAATTTTTCCGTAAATTTTGGACTTAGAAAATATTTTGAATAAGATTTATTGTTTATTTAATCCTTCTTTTCCCTCCTTTTCCTTTTCGGGGACGAAAAGTTTGGAGTGGGGGAGAGTGTAACGACCCGTAAATTTTAATAATTAAGTTGGTTATTTTAATTAAAATTGAGTAATTAAATTTTGATGGAAACAAAAAAATTTGTAATTCATAATGAAGCAAACCTAAAAATAAAAGTAATGTAATGTAGGATCTAGATTAACCCTAGAGGGAGGGTGAATAGGATTATAGCAAATTTTCTCGAATTAAACAAAAAACAATCTGCAGAGAAGTAAATATGCTGAAAAGTAAATCACACACAAAATTTACCCAGCTTCGGCAACCCCTGCCTACTGCTGCTTTCCCAGAATTCTATTAGGATTAAACAGTCTCCCGCTTACAAACACTCTAACAGACTCGGACACCCTGCTACTGCCTATAGAGTTTTGCAAACTCGCACACCCTGCTCACTGAACTAATCCTAACTAGACAATCTGACACAACCTAAAACCTAGGTGGTGATTTACCAAGATTTAAATCGAAAAGTACAGAAAATCAGAGAAAAAACTAAAAAATTGATTTTAACATTAACCCTATTTGAAAAACTAAACCCTTAATTAAATAACTAAACCCTAATTGAAATAAACTAAAACCCCTTTTATAAAAACAAGGCCGGCCTATTTCTATTCTTTAACCCGATCCTCTTTTCTCTGGCTTGTGAAGAAAATGGCGGCCGATCCTCTTTCTTAAATTAGGGCTTCGTCCCTTCGATCCAATTTAGGGTTTTGAAGGCAGCAGCTGTCGATAGTTGATCGTGCGTATGATTGATTCCGGTCCTCTCTTTGTGGATCGTCTATTTCTGTGAGTTGCTCTCTGCTGCTTCGAGTTGATCGAGTTCAACGTATGCAACGGTATGTAGTTTTCTCTTTATGTGCTTTTATGATTTTCGTATTCGAACTCGATGATCATTGCCAATGATGACTATGGGTTTATATATGGATTTCGATTTCCTTTAATACGTTCGTCTGATTTGTCACTTTCCTAATTCTCGGTTGCTTGATATTTGCGACTTGCTTGATTCACACAGATTTGATTTTGAGCGTTCGATTTTTCTTGAGTCCTACGGCAACAATCTTTCCTCTTTTGATTCGTATTGACTTTTTCAAAAATTTGCATATATCCTTGATTATCGTACGTCTGCATTGTTCGACATCGAATTTGTTTCCATTTGTTCATCTCGACTTGTTTGCATCTGCATTTATATTTCTTTGACTTGATTACTTCTGCTTTGACTTCGAACTTATCATCTGACCTTTGGTACATTGTTTCTCGGCTTCAATTACTGTCTTCATTGAATTTCCTTGTTGACTTCTGTATGCTTCCACATGATTTCGACTTCACTGTGTATTGTGACTTTGATTTTCTGTTCCCTGTGAGCTTCGTCTCTGGCCATCTCCTCTGGTTGGTTTAACTTGAACTCTACTTGACCACTGCATTCGTGAATTTTGATGTTGTCTAGTTGTTCACTATTTGCATCACTGTTTCATATAGTTATTCACTTGTTTGAGTTTGGTTTCACATGTGTCCATTCGCATTGACCTTCTGTTGCAAGTGCTTCATGATGTACTCGACAAAATGTACTTCCTTTGTTTTACTCAAGTCTGCATTATATTGTAGTTCATGTATGTTGAACTCTGGTCTCTGTTACATGCATTGCTGTTGAGTTGCTTTATCATATCACTTGGTATTTGTGGTATTTGCTGTTATATCACTTTGAATTGTATTCATGTTTGATCACTGGGCTTTGCATTGTGTAGTTTCCATATCTTGTGCTCGAGCTCCTTTGCATAATGATGCACTTCATACATGAACTGTGTTGATCTTGCTTGCTACCTGGTCGACACTTAATGTTTGTAACTTGGTTTGTGTTGTTTCTGTATATTTTCCTGAGTCACTTGTTTATTTTGCCTCTGTATACTTGTTGCTTCCCTGACCTTGTAGTTGTTCAATTGTCTTCTGTTCACCTGTATGTAGTTGGTTGTTTGTATGTTGGCAACTTGTATTTGTGATGCCTGTTGCGCTGAGTCTTGATAGCAATTGAAAATCTTGCAGCCTGGTCTGGTGCACATTGTTGTTGTCTTATTGTATAAGCTTTGATGCTTTGATGCTGTCGATTGTTGCACTTGTGTTGCTCATCATGTTGCATGCATTGAGTAACTGATTGATATAATTTTGCATTTCAGCTTTACTTGTTGTCTTCACATTGTGCTTTCTGTTTTGAGTCACTTCCATACTTGGTCGTGCTCTGGTTTTTCTGTTTGGATGCTTGCTTTTGTTGGCTGCGTACAGGAGTTGGCGAGGCAGTGCACACGTGTATGAATGTACACGTGTGTATTGCAGCCACTTATGATTACCTGTCCCTGATAGGAATACAAGTGTATATATCTATGTGCACGACTTTGTGTGTGATGAATTCAAATGTAAATGATGACGAACAACCCAAATAACTGAGGCACCAATAGAAACAAATTTATATTTTTGCAAATTAAAATTTGTTTATTTTCAGATTGCTGCTGTAGTTGCTAATTATATAGGTACACAGGAGACAGGACTAGAAATGAAGCTGGACAATGCAGATAGATGCAAATTAATGGTTTTGTAAAATGTACAGTGTTGTGTGTTGTAGTGAGAGAAAATATGAATATGAAATGTATAAACTAGTGTATGTATATAGAGAGAACTGAAAACTTTGTACTGTATAAGTGTTGAATTAAAATATTATACTGAATAAAAATACTGATTGAATTATATAAATTCTGTACAATAGTATTATTATTCAATATGAATATTTATTCCTATATGTATACAATACAATCAAGTACAATCTGCAAACACATATACAAATTGATATATATATTTGTTATCATCAAACACAAAAATTCACATCAAACAATCTCCCCCTTTTGATGATGACAAACATATATATTAAAGATTTTGAAATTCTAATAAATGTGTTTGAGCATGAAATATTTAGCTCCCCCTATATGAGTGCTCCCCCTACAACTGAGACCACTCCCTATTTAGAAGATTTAGAAAATTACAGAAGAATAAAAGAACCAAAGAAAATTAACTAACAACATTTAAAAAATTTGTTGAAGTATTCCAAAAAATATGTACTTCCTTATCAAAATCTTGTTCTTCTCCCCCTTTTGTCATTATCAAAAGACCGACAAAAAACAATGGAGCAGTAGGAAAAAAATAATATATCATAACGAGATAACAATTTCCATATTGTAGAGAATGCATCGATGATTCGATTTTTGTATAATAAGAAGAGAGATATTTTAAAATTAATTTGACATTTAAGCACAAAAATAAGCACTTACTAACCACGCATAACCATAAGGACTTTTAAATGGGATTAGCAGTTACTTATTAGTCTAAGCATCTGGACTTTTAAGTGAGACCAGAATACTTAGTTACCATACTCCATCCATGCATAACCATAAGGACTTTTAAATGAGAATGGAGTAATGATAAAAATAATTCACTCACATGCTCCATCCATGCATAACCATAAGGACTTTTAAATGAGAATGGATGCATGAGAGTTATTGTCATTATTAATAAAAAAAATTATTTTAAAAGATAATCCACTCTTCTCATTTTACAAAACCATTATGAACGATAGAAAGATGGTAGAAATAGAAATGGTCGTGGAATAAGTTACCAAGTTAATTATATTATGTAATATCAAATAATGAATACCATATTCGAATCAATCTTTGGATAATATCCAAAACTGGTTTGAATCCTAGAAATTGAAGTTGAAAGTATATATCCAAGAATATTTCAACTAAAAAATGAAAAATGATTAGTCAATTTCTATAATCCCCAAATCCAAACGTAATCTGGAAAATCTGTCTTCGGGGAGGGGTTTTCTGAAAATATCAGCAAGCTGAGCCTCAGTTGAAATATGTTCAATGCAAATGTCTTCTTAGCAATGTGATCTCTAAGAAAGTGGTGTCTCACATCAATGTGTTTTGTGCGTGAATGATGAACAGGATTATTTGACAAGTCTATTGCACTTTTACTATCACATTTTACTGGAACTTGTTTATAAACTAAGCCAAAATCAGAAAGAGTTTGCATCATCCATAAAATTTGACCACAACAACTTCCTAAAGCAATATATTCTGCTTCCGTGGTGGATAATGCAACACAATTCTGTTTTCGACTTGACCATGAAACTAATGAATGTCCTAGCATGAAACATGTCCCACTAGTGCTTTTCCTGTCAACCAATGAACCAGCATAATCAGCATCAGAATAGCCAACTAAATCAAAATTTTCACAAGAAGGGTACCATAATCCAAATTTTTGTGTGTGTGAAAGATATCTCAAAATTCGTTTAGTGGCTTTCAAATGATATTCTTTAGGATTAGACTGAAAACGTGCACACAAACACGCAGAAAACATAATATCAGGTCTAGAAGCAGTAAGATAGAGAAGTGAACCAATTATCCCTCGATATTTCTTCTGATCAACAGCAATTCCTTTCTCGTCTTTGTCCAACCTTGTTGATGGGCTCATAGGAGTTCTCAATGGTTTGGAGTTCTCAACTCCAAATTTATTCAACAGTTCCAACACATACTTGGATTGTGAAATAAAAATACCATCACTGCTTTGCTTGATTTGGAATCCAAGAAAATATTTCAATTCTCCGACCAAGCTCATCTCGAATTTAGCCTGCATGACTTGTTCAAATTCTCGCACAAGAGTTCATTAGTAGCACCATAAATAATATCATCCACATAAATCTGAACAACCAAAAATTCACTTCCTTTATGTAATAGAAACAGTGTCATGTCAGCACTCCCCTTTTTAGAGCCATTTTCCAAAAGATATGTACAAAGGCAGTCATACCAAGATCTAGGAGCTTGCTTAAGACCATATAATGCTTTTTCTAGTTTATACACATGATTTGGAAAATCATGATTTTCAAAACCCGGGGGTTGTTCAACAAAAACTTCTTCTTTCAAATCACCATTCAGAAACGCACTTTTTACATCCATTTGTTTAAGTTTGAAACCCTTATAACATGCAAAACTTAGCAAAATCCTAATGGCTTCTAACCTAGCTACTGGAGCAAATGTTTCATCAAAATCCATGCCTTCTATTTGGTTATACCCTTTTGCAAACAACTTAGCTTTGTTTCTAATTACATTTTCTGATTCATCAAGCTTATTTTTGAACACCCATTTAGTTCCAACAATTGGATAGTCATTAGGCCTAGGAACTAATTTCCAAACTTTATTTCTCTCAATTTGATTAAGTTCATATTGCATTGCTAAAAACCAACTTTCATCATTAAGAGCCATTTCAACAGAATCAGGTTCAATCTCGGAAATAAAACAATTGTGGCAACCAAACGCACACAAATTTTTATCAAATGAAGAGCGAGAGCGTATACCTTCCGTAGGATCACCTATAACCAATTTAGGAGAATGATTGGATTTGAACTTCAATCTACCAGCATCAACAGTCCTACTTTCAACTTTCTCACTAGATGTCCCTTCTTCAATGCCTTCATGATCTACCCCATCATCAACCTTCTTTTCAGTCGTCCTTTCCAGGTCAGATTCATCGAATTTCACATTGATTGATTCAACAATTGTCTTTGTTCGTTTGTTGTATATCCTGTAAGCCTTGCTCCTTGTTGAATAGCCCATGAAAATTCCCTCATCAGCCTTTGATTCAAATTTTCCAAGTTGATCACCGTTACCTACTTCCACATTTACCAATAATCTTACACTTGTTATTGTCTCCCATGATCACATTTCCACCTTTAAAATTATCTAGGCTAAGGAACTTCGATTTGTCACCTGTCATATGTCTAGAACACCCTGAATCTAGAAACCATTCTTGTTGCTCCTTAGCCCGCCAACAGACCTCACTAAATTCCTCTGAGCTATTATTTGGTGGATTCATGACTCTAGAGTTAAAGAAAGATAACCTGCTCTGATACCACTTGTAGGATCTAGATTAACCCTAGAGGGGGGTGAATAGGTTTATAGCAAATTTTCTCGAATTAAACAAAAACAATCTGCAGAGAACTAAACATGCTGAAAAGTAAATCACACACAAAATTTACCCAGCTTCGGCAACCCCTGCCTATTGCTGCTTTCCCAGATTTCTATTAGGATTAAACAGTCTTCCGCTTACAAACACTCTAACAGACTCGCACACCCTGCTACCGCCTATAGAGTTTTGCAAACTTGCACACCCTGCTCACTGAACTAATCCTAACTAGACTTCTGACACAACCTAAAACCTAGGTGGTGATTTACCAAGATTTAAATCGAAAAGTACAGAAAATAAGAGCAAAAAACAAAAAACTTGATTTTAACATTAACCCTATTTGAAAAACTAAACCCTTAATTAAATAACTAAACCCTAATTGAAATAAACTAAAACCCCTTTTATAAAAACAAGGCCGGCCTATTTCTATTCTTTAACCCGATCCTCTTTTCTCTGGCTTGTGAAGAAAATGGCAGCCGATCCTCTTTCTGAAATTAAGGCTTCGTCCCTTTGATCCAATTTAGGGTTTTGAAGACAGAAGCTATCGATAGTTGATCGTGCGTATGATTGATTCTGGTCCTCTCTTTGTCGAT
This sequence comes from Allium cepa, assembly GCA_030765085.1. NCBI lineage: Eukaryota > Viridiplantae > Streptophyta > Magnoliopsida > Asparagales > Amaryllidaceae > Allium > Allium cepa. The sequence goes on from CM060929.1 coordinate 1,030,439,994, forward strand.
CGTCTATTTCTTTGAGTTGCTCTCTGCTGCTTCGAGTTGATCGAGTTCAACGTATGCTTCGGTATGTAGTTTTCTCTTTATGTGCTTTTATGATTTTCGTATTCGAACTCGATGATCATTGCCAATGATGACTGTGGGTTTATATATGGATTTCGATTTCCTTTAATACATTCGTCTGATTTGTCACTTTCCTAATTCTCTGTTGCTTGATATTTGCGACTTGCTTGATTCACACAAATTTGATTTTGAAGCGTTCGATTTTTCTTGAGTCCTACGACAACAATCTTTCCTATTTTGATTTGTTTTGACTTTTTCAAAAAAATTCAAATATCCTTGATTATCATACGTCTGCATTGTTCGACTTCGAATTTGTTTCCATTTGTTCATCTCGACTTGTTTGCGTCTGCATTTATATTTCTTTGACTTGATTACTTCTGCTTTGACTTCGAACTTATCATCTGATCTTTGGTACATTGTTTCTCGGCTTTAATTACTGTCTTCATTGAATTTCCTTCTTGACTTCTGTATGCTTCCACATGATTTCGACTTCACTGTGTATTATGACTTTGATTTTCTGTTCCCTGTGAGCTTCGTCTCTAGCCATCTCCTCTGGTTGGTTTAACCTGAACTCTACTTGACCACTGCATTCGTGAATTTTGTTGTTGTCTGGTTGTTCACCATTTGCATCACTGTTTCATATAGTTATTCACTTGTTTGAGTCTGGTTTCGCATGTATCCATTCGCATTGACCTTCTGTTGCAAGTGCTTCATGATGTACTCGACAAAATGTACTTCCTTTGTTTTACTCAGGTCTGCATTATATTGTAGTTCATGTATGTTGAGCTCTGGTCTCTGTTGCATGCATTGCTGTTGAGTTGCTTTATTATATCACTTGATATTTGTGGTATTTGCTGTTATATCACTTTGAATTGTATTCATGTTTGATTACTGGGCTTTGCATTGTGTAGTTGCCATATCTTGTGCTCGAGCTCCTTTGCATACTGATGCACTTCATACATGCACTGTGTTGATCTTGCTTGCTACCTGGTCGACACTTGATGTTTGTAACTTGGTTTTTGTTGTTTCTGTATATTTGCCTGAGTCACTTGTTTATTTTGCCTCTGTATACTTGTTGCTTCCCTGACCTTGTAGTTGTTCAATTGTCTTCTGTGCACCTGTATGTAGTTGGTTGTTTGTATGTTGGCAACTTGTATTTGTGATGCCTGTCGCGCTGAGTCTTGATAGCAATTGAAAATCTTGCAGCCAGGTCTGGTGCACATTGTCGTTGTCTAATTGTATAAGCTTTGATGCTTTGATGTTGTCGATTGTTGCACTTGTGTTGCTCACCATGTTGCATGCATTGAGTAACTGATTGATATAATTTTGCATTTCAGCTTTACTTGTTGTCTTCACATTGTGCTTTCTGTTTTGAGTCACTTCCATACTTGGTCGTGCTCTGGTTTTTCTGTTTGCATGCTTGCTTTTGTTGGCTGCGCACATGAGTTGGCGAGGCAGTGCACACGTGTATGAATGTACACGTGTGTATTGCAGCCACTTATGATTACCTATCCCTGGTAGGAATACAAGTGTATATATCTATGTGCACGACTTTGTGTGTGATGAATTCAAATGTAAATGACGACGAACAACCCAAATAACCGAGGCACCAATAGAAACAAATTTATATTTTTGCAAATTCAAATTTGTTTATTTTCAGATTACTGCTGTAGTTGCTAATTATACAGGTACACAGGAGACAGGAATAGAACTGAAGCTGGACAATGCAAATAGATGCAGATTAATGGTTTTGTAAAATGTACAGTATTGTGTGTTGTAGTGAGAGAAAATATGAATATGAAATGTATAAACTAGTGTATGTATATAGAGAGAACTGAAAACTTTGTACTGTATAAGTGTTGAATTAAAATATTATATTGAATAAAAATACTGATTGAATTATATAAATTCTGTGCAATAGTATTATTATTCAATATGCATATTTATTCCTATATGTATATAATACAATCAAGTACAATCTGCAAACACATATACAAATTGATATATATATATATATATTTGTTATCATCAAACACAAAAATTCACATCAAACATGTAAATGGTAACTCTCTTAAGACATTGTGATTTAATAGTTGGAGAAATAAAATTTGGGTAACTTATTAATGAAATAATAAGTGAATTAAAACGTAACAATGCTAATTATGGATAATAATTAATAGGTTGAATGAAATGACAATTAATGAATTTATTTTAATTTTTAAAGTTATAATGGAATTATTGTATTTATGTGTGAATGTAAATTTAAAATAGAAACACCGATTTATTATAAGGTATTGATTGATGTAATAGAAAGCATGAGACCGAATAGGTAAATTCATTGAGGATATTAATTGTAATTGGATGTAAGCTAATAAATAATTAATTTAGCGCAACCCTAATTAATTGAAATAACTGCAAGGTCATAATTTGGTGTATTCAGTAAATGTAATAAAGTATTTGGAATGTATATTGTTTCCATAGGATAATATAAAGGAATGAAAACTTGCGACCTATGTTTGGAATAATGACCAAAATAAGTGAGATAGTGTTAATGTAAGAAATTGGTAACAAATTGAATGGATTCCCATGATTTATTGGAAATTTTATATGTTACAACTTGGTCATGAATTCAATATAAGGTAAGTGAGTGGAAATATTATAATCTGTCTATAAACGTAATAATGCAGTGTTAACGGTAATTAATTAGTGCTATATATGGAATTATAACCTGGGTTGGTAAGTAATAAACTTATAAATGAAAGAAAAGTAAATAGGTGGCCATTTATATATGTTATTTATTCATTTAGTATGTTAAATAAAATTTGGAAATCAGATTTCAATTAAGGAAAATTAAGTAGTACGTTAATTGGAAATAAAATTTTAATAAATATTACATTAATGTCAAATATAATACAATGGTTAGGGGTTGTCAAATTTGGTAAACTAAGGTAACATTAATAAATTGAATGAATTTCAATTCAATGGAAATAATGTAAATATATACTTAGATACAAATCAAATATATGAAAACAAATGTAAGCATTGAATTTAATTAATGAATTTAAATTATAATAAATGGTCATTGAATATAATCAATGTTATGTAAGTAATTATAATATTAGTTTGAAGGAAATAAATTTAAAGGTAATGAATGAAAAGAAAACAAGGTAACAAAGTTTATAGAATAGTAATGAACTTAATAAAAGTTTTGGATTGAAACAAATCACTCCATTAAAATCCAAATTATATTAAGTGTAATTTTTACAGCAATTGAAATTAAAGGTTATGCAATTCGAAATAAAGATAATATGAGAAAAATTAATGTAATAGTTTTAAATCCAATATTTAAGTCATCTATTTAACAATAATGAATGGTATAACTATTGATGGGTTTAATTAAATAGAATTTTGAAAATTTAATTTATAATTATTGAATTTAAGGAAATTAAGGAATTTATCAATTTTAAATCAACAGTTAAATTTGTTTAAATTAGTATAAATGTTTAAGAAATTAAAAATGACAAGAATTGTCGATTATAGGATTGAAATTGAAGGTTGATTTAATTAATTAATTTTTAATTTATTTAATTAAATGTAAAAATAGCCATTTTGGACACTAACTCGGATTTCGACGAAACTAGTTTCATCAGATCCGTAACTATGAATTATCATAGGATTTCAAGTTTCGTAGCGATCGGACTTGTCGTTTGATCGTACGGACTCGAAACGCCTTGAAATCAATGGAATTGAAATCAATTGAAATCAATTTGAAATAAATTGATTTTAGCATAACTTCTTCATATGATGGACTTGAAACCATTCCCGTTGCGTTTAAAATATTTTAAAATGTCTGTATAGATATATGGGTTGATCCAATTTCGCTCCGGAGTCGAAACGGGCTTTTTGGGCCGCTTTATCGTTGAACGCGTATATCAAATCGTATCCATCTATTCTTTTCCAACCTTGTCTATAAATACACTGTTGTAAACCCTAATTTCCCTCATTCTCATTTTTCTATGCATGCAATCCCTCTTCACCTCCTCTTCAATGGCAGACAACAAAATTCCAGATCCAATTCCAACTCAAATCAAAAGCTAAAATTTCAACTCCTCAGAAAAATTTGAAAAAAATATATATCGAAATTCTCGATGAGCGCAACTCAGATTTGCAATTTGTTTCTCGATTCGAGTTATCATTTGTCCTAATCAGCGATTTATTTTCGGCCGTTCGTTTTGGTTTGTGTGTTGGACGGGGGATCTTCATTAATGGGGCGATCGGGAAGTGCAGTATCGTAGATTTTCGTGTGCAGCATGCATCGGCACGGTCACTTTGGTCGAAGTGCAGTATCGCAGATTTTCGTGTGCAGCATGCATCGGCATGGTCACTTTGGCCTCACCGGCCGAAGGCATCTTGACGTGGGTGCTTCGATGAAGTTGCTCGATCGGTGATTCATGAGGGGAAGCGTCGGTGGGGGGTCGTGAAAGCGGCGGCCGAACGAGATTAGAGTTTGTGCATTTTCTGGAGTAGGGAAGGAACGTAGGCGCTCCGCTGACGTGGCTTATTAGTTGAGGGTTTGTTTATTTTATTTCTGTCTTAATTTGATTTTACTTCAGCCTGTTATAATCGCTATAACTTTCTCTCACAATATCGGTTTCACGCGTGGTTTTCTCCTCTAGGTTCGTATTGGGATTCCGGACATTTTGTTGCTGATTTGGACGAATTCAGAGACTGTTAAATTTTTGGGTTTAAATTGGATTTGAATTCAATTTAAATCCCAAAGGTGAGTGTTTTAACCCACTCACAACTTCTAAAATTTCTTATGTTTATTAAATTAAATTTTGTTGTGATTATACATTTATTTACGACTGTTTCAGATATTTTTAATCATCATCTCAGTAAATTGCATTTATTTAAATTAGATTGTTATTTAATTTATTATAGAATATAACTGCCAGTTAAATACCTGTTATATATATTATCAGTTATCTATTGGTATTGATCGATTGTTTAGGATGATGATTGTGATGGATGTGTGATCTGTTGATGGATGAATGGATGTTGTATTATATATTATTTTAAACTGCAAGTTGTTATGCATTTATTTTGATTCGGGATTGCGGTTTGAAATGATATACAACCGCATTTTTATTTTCAAATTGCAGATTGAAATGATAAATATCCGTATCACTTGACCATAGGATAGGAAATTATATACAGGCACCGCGGTATATATATAATTATTTTTGAAATAATTTTTATGGTTTGGTAAAGAAATATATGGGCTATACAGATATTGATTTTAGATGTTATAAATCCTATTTTATTATTGATTTAGCTATGTATAAATTTGTTTGAATTATAAAATAAGCTAAATAATAAAGTTTGATTTCTTTTATATAATATGGTTAAGTGTCTATCAAAATTTTGTGGTATATAGAGTTTATAATGGCTCAAATAAAATGAAGATTGGAAGATAAATGGGAATTTGATTTGAATTAAAGTATTTAAGAATTATCTTCGGAAAAATTTGATTTGAAATGTAAATAAATTTGGGGTTAAAAAGGTATGATTTTATAAATTGATTTTTCTTAGGAGATTTAAATGAATATCAAAGTGATTTAAATGAATATTATCAAGTAATTAAATTGAAAGTATATCCTTTTACTTGAAGCCTAAAGGTTTTACTAAAATAATATCTGAATTATTAAGTAAACATTTCAAATCTAAATAATAGTAGTTGAAATTGACACATACGAAATTATCAAAGAATAAGTCTTGAAATGGTGGAATAATTAAAGCTTTGAAATATATGAAAATTATATTGGTTTATTTGGAAATTTAAAATCCATATTGGAATTGATTTGTGAAGGTGAAGAAGCTATTTTACTATATAAAGTAATTAAATATGTAAACCATTTAACTGGTGTAATATGTTTCAAAGTTATGAAATTCAAAGTTTTATGTTTTGAAAGACTATATTTCAAGTTTTGGTTCCGAAATATTATAACTTTGAAATGTTATAGTTTTAGAAAGGATATATTTGAAAATGATATCAAATTTGATTTGGGTTTTAAAAAGAGGAAATGATATCTTATTTATATGGATTCGAAATCGATATTATATTATGGCTTTAAAAGTATAAACTATTTTGATAAGACCGTGGTGTTATAATAACGTTGGGTTGTTAATAAGACCGGGATTGGAAGTTGTCATACTCTCTGCCAACTCCGAAAACCACTTTAACAACCGTGTACGCGGTGGAGATTCCAGAATGAAGTAGGATGGTGGCGGCGTTTCCTTTGAGGTAAATACGTGGACCCGACTCCTATGAGTTGGCACAAGGTGGCTAAAACAGGAGCGATTCTCGGGCCAATGAGGTAGCACCTTTGATCGGACACATTCCTTCGATATTATACTTTGACTTTTGGATTGATTCGGTGGACACTTTTGGTTTTTCTATTTGGGGGTGTGGCTCAAGGTGGGTGGTAGCTGCGCGCTACGCGTTACCACCAGCTCGGATGCGTAATCGGTATATCTACCCTGGCATTGCCTAGTTGTGCCGTGTCACCTACCCTATCGCGCCTTGTACGAGTTTGGTTTTCTCCCGTAGCCCGTGTGGTATCTTCTGGTGGCTTCCCGATCAGGAGGGACTATGATATTGGATGGACTACTGGGACTATTACGTGTTAAAGGGAATATTGGGTCACTTCTTAACGCTATTTAAAAGTATGTTTGTTTTACTATAGACGTTATTATAATAGCGAAATATTACTACATAGTAAATAGTTTAACAGATCCTTAGGAGGTGTGAATCCCGAGCATCTCTTAAGTTACCGCACTCACGTTAGACACTGGATAAGAGATGTCAAACCCCGTAAACATATCCGACGCCGTTACACTCATATTTATTTCAGTTGATTTAACTTACATAAGGTCTTTTAGTTCTGACTCGAATGTTTTGTCTTTCAATTCGCTTGGGTCAGTCCGAGAATTTCAAGATCGAAGATTTTATTCTGGAGGACGAAGACGAAGTTTTGTAGTACTATTACCTACTATATTATTCCACTACACCATTTAATTCCGCTGCATTAATTATTATTCTTTGGCATGTGTACTCTGATATGTATTGCATAAATATAATCAAATGTTTTGTAAAACAGCTTCATAAACTGTTATTTGATTATTATATTTTATCGTTCCACTACAAGATTCTATTTTGTTTTTTCTTTCTCTACTTTTTCTTATTTACCCCATAATAATCCACCCTTTTGTATGGTTTAAGTCTGACGTGTGTGGTTTATCGTCGATTTAAATCATGCAAAAAGGCGGGGCATTACATATATATATATATATATATTATTTTCATGATTTCAAAATAAAATTATGGAGAACAAAGACATATATAATCGAAGAATCTATCCGCCACGATGCAAAACCCAACATCTATAAACATACAGATTGACCTTGTACATTGTTTATATGTGGCACTTGCACTATACAAATATAAGTGTGTTATATACGCTCATTATAATATATTTAAATTAAATTAGATTAAAACTCCATTTTAAATAAATTAAATAAAATAAGATTTTATTTAAACAAATTTTAGATTAGATCTAAAAGCAATTAGACTTCATAAACCCCAAAAAAAGAAAAAATGGAAATTATTTTGAAATTCACCAGTTTAACCTGTTTTAGACTAGCCTGGTTCCTTTAGTTCTAATATAAATTTAAAATACAACCATATATATAGTGATAAATGTCAATACGGTTAATAAACTTCATACAACATCTTGAACTAAACTGTAACAACCCGCATATTTATCGATTGTATATTTAAATATTTTATTTAAATATGAAATCGTTCGTCGGATTATAGTCCAAAAAGCTACTTCTGCAAACGGTCGAATTAGGACTCGAGACCACTTCCATTGAGTTAAAAATGGTGTTTGCGATCTTTCTAAGTATAAGCTTCGATATGGTTGGAGTAAGTCGAATTTGGCTACGTTTTCTAATTGGGTTTTGGGTTTGGGTTCAGCCCACTAGCTTAACTTAACACCCTAACTCAGCCCTCTCCTCTCCATTCACTCATTCTCATTCCTCAAACTCAAGCTTCAACTGAAAATGGGGGAAGAGAAAAAGAATTAGGAAAAACTCCAAGCCCTAGTTCCTCTGGCAAACTCGAAGTCTTGCTCCGTAATTCAAGAGAAGCTACTGGTAAGCCTCCTCTTCATCTTCTCCAACTCCTTCTCTCTTCTATTTCAGAAATTCCTAAACTAAATTTAGGAAATACTTGTTTTGATCTTAGATTGAAGCTTGTAGAGTTGAAGTGCAGAGCGGTTGGTCTTTTCTTTGCATTTGAGCTTCTCATCCGTGTTTTTGAGTTAAAAGGTGAGATTTTTATCTCACATCTATGTCTACAACTATCTTGGGTTGTTAGGAATGAATTCCTAACATATTTACAGGTTCATTTGCTTTCGATTTGGATTGATTCGGTGAAATTGCCAATTTATGATTTTTGAAGCCAAATCTATGAAATCCTTATATGGTTGATGTGTATGTTGTTCGGAGTGTTTGGGTGAGTCGTTAAGGTTGGGTAATCGTTTGACGTAAGCCCCCGTAATCATCGCTCATCCGATCGCTTTCGATTTGTTTTGGCCATCAATGCCTAGGTTTAGAAAATACCCGAGAAACAGGTTTCAGACGTCTGAATCCTCATTTTCAAACATCTGAATATTCATTCCCCATTATTCAGACATTTGAATCGAGGGTTCCAGACGTCTGAATTGGTTCGAGTGCAGCCAGAAAGGAAATTGGCTTAAAATGCCAATTTCAGACGTTTGGAAGGTATGGTTCAGACGTCTGTATAGGATTCTGGAAAACTTTTAATTTTCCAAATTCAGACGTCTGAACCATATACTTCAGACGTCTGAATCTGCTGTCTTTTGCCAATTTGCCAATTTTGCTTGGTTTTCCAAATTTAATCGATGCGTGTTGATTCCAATTGGTTGTTTATGCATATTTGACTTGATGATTCCTTTTTGACTTCATCCATGGGTTTTTATAAAATGATCTTTTCAAATCGTATTAAAAGCTCGCTTCTCGAATTTATAAATTCTATTTAATACACATACACAATTTCGCACTCCGAGCGAAGTGGGAGGAGGATTAAATGATTAGATAAAATGCGTGCTATGAACACGTGCGTTCATCTTTTCAGTTAATTCCCAATCTATTCGTTTGAACGTTTTGACCTTTGGGTTTGGTTTACCGATAAGATGAGGTAAACTTTGTACTGCTTTGAGTGTGAAATTGACTAACGGATAGTAAACCGTTTAGTGCGAACGGGTGGTTATGGGACTCACTTAACACTTTCCGGTTCCTTTTTGAGAGTTGTGACATATTTTGCCAGTTAGTGGTGTCCAGTACTGGGCCTCCGGACCTTCGCCACTACGGTTTGTTGCCTTCGGGGTTTATTGCCTTCAGGTTTGAGCCTTCGGGGTTTGTTGCCTTCGGGTATGTTGCCTTCGGGTTTGTACCTTCGAGTTTGTTGCCCTATTGCATCGCTTTTGGAGTTGGTCATTCGTCACCGCTCGAGTGATATTGCGTTTGGAGCCTTCGGGCTCATGGATCCTTGTTTATACAGTACTGAGCACGTGCAATTTTCTATTGTTTCATTGATATGTATATTCCCTAGGTATCGCCCTTCGATGTTGGTCTTTTTGAGCCACACGATGTATAGCGGTTACCTTGTGGAACTTGTATTACCTTCATTGGTATTTGTTATTTGCCTTTTTGGCTTGTTTTAGGATATTCATATCCTTTTTTATTGATTTGCCGATGATATGAGGTTTGTTAGGATTCATCTTTTGTTAGATGATTGTGTTATGTCTTTTAGAGATATTTGTTATACTTTATGACCTTGCAGGTTTATCGTTGTTTAGTTTATCTAACTAACTTGTTTAGCTAGACTGACCCGTGTATTTTATACTCGGGTCAGACCGAGAAGTTTCAGGTTAGGTGCATTTGGACTTAGCCTATTTTTCTTTCGCATGGACTATTCCGTTAGCTACTTTTGTTATAGCTTTTTGTGTAGTCCTTTTGGTTAAAACGCTATTATGTATTCTTTTGGGCTCGTCTGTATGTTGTGGTTTGCTATACCACTTGACATGTATCATTTTGTATACTCTGCTATGTATCTTTATATGTGTATGTGATGATCTACTGTTCTGTGATGTGTATTACATTTGAGTTATTATATTTTCTTCTGATAGATCCTTAGCCACCTATGGATTTGCATTAGGTATTTATTGGATATGTTGATTCACTTTGTATGGCTATTGTCGATGTGTTTAATAGATAGATAAGGAAAGACTATAGATGGTCGCTCCTAACCAGCTCTATTCTCCACATTAGCAGACGGTATTACCTAGTAATACTCTTTGTTAAAGTGGGTCTCGGAGTGGGGCGTTACAGCTTGGTATCAGAGCCAGGTTTAGAACAAAATATGATAAACACAGAACAGAAACACATATTACGGTACATCAAAGTGTAATAAGTGTTACAAATCTTTGAATCACCGTGCCTCTATTCCTTCCGTGCTTTTGGGGTAGACAGGATTTGGGAATACATCTAGGAATGTATTTAAATTCCGTATTATTCCATATTGAATTATCTACCTTGGGAATATTCTTTATCTTACCTTAACTTTCAGCTTATGGCTGAAGAGGCGGAGGACGACGCTCGGATGCTGGGCAATCCAGCGGCTCGCATCCGGATGGCGTTTATATGTCTGTCGATCAGTTTTGGAGTGGTTTAGGAGCACATAGCCTCCAGCTCCTACTCGAACATCTCCTCCATCCAAGTCCACCTTCGCACGATTGTGCAGTGATTTTTCTCATCTTGGAGGGAAGCCGTTTAAAGGCTCTGAGATTGTTCTTAAGGTCCAAGCTTGGATTCGCATGTACGAGCATATTTTCTCTCGCATGGATCTTTATGATCATGATAGAGTTCTTGTAACTTCTAGCTTATTGCAAGAGCATGCCCTTGATTGGTACGGGCTTCTTTTAACCGAATTTGATGAGTCTGCTCTTTCTTTGTGATGACCCAGTATTTTGGCAATGTTATTTTAATAAATATTTAATCTAATTTAAATAAAAATACAAGCTTTCATTTCATAATCTGATAAGATCTTTGATTTTTTTTATCAGTTATATTTGTATTTGTAAATAAAGTTTTGATTTAAAAATTTAAAATAGAATCTTTCAATACTACTTAAAATAAAATCTTTCAAAATATTTAGAATAAAATCTGTCTTATTGAATCAAATTAAAGGGTTCCATATATTTGATATAATATGAATATATAAATGTAGCCTTTAATAATAATGTTTAAAAATAAGCAATCTTATGAATATTAAACTTAAGTATAAAACAAAGTATATGGTTATAAACATAAACAGAAGAAACTATAATGTAAACAAGATAAATTAGGGAAACAATGATCTGTAAAATATATTTGTACAAAATCTTTAACAAAGATGATAACAAATTTGCTGTGTAATCATATATGCAAGAAGAAGACAAATCTAATTACATATCCAAATTATCCTGTTCTCAATGCAAAAGAGATAAGTTATTTTCAACACAAATGCAAAATATCTTGTACAGAGAAAACAATAGTATAATAACTAAATCAGCCATATTAATTATATGTAGATACTTTTGGAAGACATGCATTTAATTAGCACACCAATTTGTCAACAAAATCTTTCAGCCGAAATATACAAAATCATTTCAGTTCTATAAAAATCTGTTTGGTCAAAGATCAACAATAATCTTGTACCACAAGCCTCCTTTGCAAAGGTGTTATATATATATATATATATATATATATATATATATATATATATATATTATGCAATGCAACTTGTCTTCCAGTTCGTTCAGTAATAAACTAAGAAAAACCAAAAAGGAAAGGAATAAGAAATATCTTCATTTACAAAACATCATTCAATTCAAAAAAAAAAAGAAAGGGGAAGGCCAGAACAGATTCAAAGGGGAGATCAAAATACAGGTTTTCAAAACAGGAAGAGTTCTCTGTTTACAAATTGTTTTTCAGGTGAGTAACATCCTTTCTAAAAAAAAATTTAAGTATAAAATGTGGTTGCTTGTAATTTGTGTGATGAAATATGAATTGTGTGTGAATGTTTATGAAATGCTTGTGTATATATGAATGTACAGGTGGATGCCTTGCTGTTGTATCCATTTGTTGTTTGTTCCTGGTTTTAGAAGCCTAAATTTATGTTTGAAATTCCTTTTCTCTTGATCCAATTACTATTAGGACTTAAGTTGTAAACAAAATTGTTTGTCGTTTTAGATTATAACTAAAAAAAATTATTCAAGTTAAAAATAAATTGAAAATCACTCTGGAAACCAAAGAACAGTAAAAAATTATAGGGCATTGCTAAAAATCGAGCATCTTAATTTAATGATTTGTGTATATGATCTTAATCCCTTAACTAAATCATGATTTTTGAAACTAGAATTAAGATTTTTAAGTCAGTATCTGAAGAGCAGTTTGCGCTTGATCAAAAATTACATTTTTGTAAATTCCTAGTGATTGAATCATTAATAAATGCTGAAATTTGTTGTATAACTAGTTGGATGATTCACGAAATTGGGAAAAATGCTAAAAAAATTATTGAATGCAAGGATTTTTGGGACGAATCAAATATAGGGTTTTGGTTTGAGTTTTCCCCGTGTTCTGAAATTTGTTGATTGAGTCGCCATGGATTGTTCGAGCCTCTCGAATTTCTAGGGCCTGGTAGAAGGGGATATGGCCGTGGTGTGCTCGGAGCCGCGTCATCACTGGCGGTCGACGTTGGGTGGTAGAGGCGAATTTCTTTGGTACGTTCGAGTGGCAGTTCGAACGAGAGGGTGATATTTTTGTTTACGAGTTTTCGCATTGAGATGATGATTGCTTGCGAGTTTGTGGTCGATTCATGATCTGTGGGAGGTGTCGTGGTTCGCCGGAGTGACGGCGAACTACCGTGCACGTGCACGGCAGTGGTGGATGTCAGCCACTTCGAGCAAGGGATGTCGCGATTTGCTACTCGGGAAAGTAGTAGTGTGCTTCGAGTGTTTTCCTGGTGTAGCTTCGAGTTCAGGTCGAGCGCGCAAGAAACGTTTCCTGATGCTTAAAATTTTTTACGCTAAGTCTTAACTAAACTTAAAAAAAAAGGTGAGAAGAAGAAGAAGAAAGTGGAGTGCGTGAGGGATGACTAGGGTGATATAGGTGGGTAACTCGAAGTGCTACTCGAGTTTTAACAGGAGAAGTCTCGGGTTACTTCAAACTGCAGTGTGTTAATTTAAAAAGTAAAGTTAAGCGAAAAGATTTTAATCAAGGTTTAAATACAGTAAACTTAATAAGGGTTTAACAGAATTAGGTTAAAACTTTAATACAAGTTTAATTATCTTAATCAATACTTAACAATGCTTTCAACTCTTAAATAATTATTCCAATTAAGTAATTAACTTAAGTTAAGTATAAAGTTGAGTTAGCATTTAAGTATTGTAGTTAATAATAAAATTTATTTCCTAAATTTAAGAAAGCCTTTAAAATGTTAATTTAGATGAATAATTAATATTAATTAATTAGTTTAGGAGGCAATTAAGAATGATGACCCTTAAATAGTGATTAGAGATTGGTTAATTAATGATTAATTGATAGATAAATCTGTAATTAACTACTTAAAGTTAATTAACAAATGATTAGTAGTTAAGTAATTAAGTAATTTAAAAAACTAATGACTAATGGTTAATTAACTGGTAATTTAGGAATACTTAATTTGTAATTAAGTTGTGTTAATAAATAATTAAGGTATATTTATGGTTAATGAATAATTTATCGTCAATTAAGTTTTACAAATTTGGTTTAAGGGTAATTAAGGGATGGATTACCCGATTGAAATAAATGTGTTAATTAAAGGCAATCTCTTGGTGATTAATTAAATATAAATACATGGTGTGATTTGGTGAAGTAATTCATAATTACAGGATGTAATAAATTAAAAGGAATTACTTAATGGGAAGTAATTAAAGGGTAATTACTTAGTAGTAGTAATTAAGTATAAATTACTTAGTGTAATTAATCAAAAAGGGGTTTAATAAATATATATATATATATATATTAGTAAGGGGTTAATTACTTAAGTAAGTAATTACAGAGGGGTAATTACTGTGTATGAGTAATTGGGGTTGATTAATGGATGCAATTAATAAAGTTTAATTGAGGGAAAACACTCATGGAGTTTGGTTCAGTATAATTACTTAATGAAATTAATTAGATAATAATGATAATCTTAATGTAATTAAAGAATAATTAATCACGAGGGATTAATTAAGATGAATGATTATGGCATGGTAAATCAATTGGGTTGAAATTAATAAGCAGGATTCAAAGGTAATTGGTTCGAGATGGTGTATGTATGATTAAATGATAATTAAATTCCCCGAATTGATTGAAACCCCTGATATGAAATGTTTCGTGATATGTTGTGTTTGGGTGGGCAATGATAATGTGGTTATTTATCAATGAGGAATTGCTAAGTAAAGGTGCCATCTTTTATTTAAAATTGAATTGCATTTCACTTGGATAATATGTGGTAAGACGAACTGAATTCAAAGAGACCAGAGTCGGGTATTAGTTAATACCCGAAACCACATCGATTCCTTATAAATTGATACGTGAAATCAATAGGGTGTAATGGAATGATTTGAATGAATTGGACCATATAATATAAGTTCTAGTACTTAGAAATTGCTTTGTTAAATAAGTGGTGTCTATAACAACTTGTGAAGTTGTAAATTGATATAAGTTCCCCGGGTTTATATGAGTTGTATACTTTAGTATTTCATGTAGATGGGTTACTCACGCTGGTTTCCAGCCTGACCCGGGTGTTACTTTGATGTAATGCTCGGGTCAGACCGAGTATTACAGATTTTCAGGTAGGTACGTTCTGGAGCTCAGGAGACGAGATGAATGGCTATAGCGTATAAAATACTTCCGCTGTATTATATTGCTGTGTATGTGAGTCATGGTGATTGTATATATTCAGTGACTGTATAAATGTGAAAACTGTGATGTATATTAAATGTAATCGACTGATATAGTATTCTTTTGTAAACTGTTATTATTTATTATTATATTTTATCCGCTGCGAATGTGAGATATTTGGTGTTTCCGTTTTTCTTCTCCTTCTATCTCTTTCTTCTTTCATAACTATCTGAAATTTTCGGCTTCGAAAATTTCGGGTCGTTACATTTGGTATCAGAGCTGAAGGTTAAGCGAGAACCTTGGCTCTGGTGGGGATTACTCATTAAATAGAGTTTGTAGAACTCTATAATGAGTTGAGTGTATATATATATGAGCGCGTACTTGTTATTTTCTTATATAAAGGTTTTAAATGATTTTATATAAAAGCATACTTTGATATATAAAGCAATATTCTCTTCTAATAAATATTAAGGTGATTGGGTGTTAAATTATTGGAATTAAGTTAAGACGGACTATAATACAACCAAATTAAAATTAAATTAATTAAAAATGAAATTCTAGAATTAGAACTCAGAAATTAGAATTGTTTGAAACTTTAAATGAACAAAGTTAAATTTGGTTTAAAAAGGTTAAACCAACCTTTGAGAATTTAGCTCGAATTATATAATTCGAGATGGTTTAAATTTGAAGTTGGAATTGAACTCATTCAAATTGAATCTGATTTGAATTAATTGGATTTGGGATGGAAGATGTATAAGTTCAAAAATTTAATGGAAGATTTGAATTAGGTTGAATTGAAATGATTGAAATTGAAGTGGGTTCAATTGAATGGATACTAGTCCAAAGTAATTAGTATAATCTTGGAATTGTAATTAAAGTGGAATTGGGTTAAAATCAAAAAAAAAAAAGAATTTGAAATATAGATTGTAAGTGTAATTTATAAATTGAAACAAACTTCATAAATAAATGAGATTATAATTTGAAATAGAATTCCAGAGAATATTTGAAATAGAGTAAGATGAAAATTCCAGAGTAATGTTTAAATATGAATTTGATGGATTGGGAGTTTGGAATTTTGGGAAAAATTAAAATTCCTTTGGGTTTGAAAGTGGTTTCCAAGGGTTTTGAAGAAAGAATAGTATTATTTCAAAAATATTTTTGTGTTGGACTTGAAATCTGGAAGATTTGAAATTAGAAATGTTTGGAAATGTTTTTAAAGAGATAAAAGCATTAAACTCTTTCGGTCACTGGAAAATAACGTCGGTGATGATTGCAGCATCATCGATGTTTGCTTTCGAGTTTCTAGAAGAGAAATTTTGCTACCAAATTGTTTTAAATTGGGACTGTTTGTGAATTGGGTTTGATTTTGAAATTCAAAGGGATAATTGGATTTGCCAAAGAATTTTGGATATAGTTGCATTCTAAGGTGATATTGAAATTTTGGAAATTTGTTTAAACTCTGGAATCTTGATTAAATGTTTATGGAATAATAAAAATATATTGGCTAAATAAAATGTATAATTCTAAGTTAAAAGTAAATGTGAATGAAATTGATAATAAATAGAGGGTGAATAATTGAAATTATACTTAAGGTTGTAAGTTTAAAGATTAAATGGAATTTGATTTGAAATTGGAAGGAAATTGAGAATCAATTCAATTTGAATTGGGAATGAATCAAGTCCAATGGAAATTGAAGTTAATTAAATTGGGATTGAGTTAATTTAAATGGAAGTGGATATTTAAATTGAATTGTTGGGGAAGTGAACAGTTTTGACTCTGGACTGTCTTGTTTTGATATAAACTTATTTTTCCAAGCTATACAACCTTTCTTTCTTAAAGCCAAATTATTTTATGATTTGGAGTTATTTAACCATTTTTCAACTGTTTTCTAAACTAATTCCTATTTTTCAACTATTTCACAAACTAATATCTATTTTACAACCATTTTGAAATTATCTACAATGTTTGAAACTATTTAACCATTTCTCAACTATTTTACAATTAGTTAACTATATTAATAGCTATTTTGCAAACTAATAATTATTTTTTAACTACTTATCTATTTTTAAAATTTTCAAGCTATTTTCTAAATATAAACTGGTCGGAGTTCAAACTGTTATTGATTAAACACCCAACTGGGATAAGAAATGAGGAAATAATCCAAATGGGGATTAGGGCAAATGTGAATAAGTGGATGAAAATTTAAGTGAATGTGAATAGAAAAAAAATTGATATTGGAAGGAGTAATCAAATCTGAATATTTGATTTTGAGTAAACAAAGTTATATCTTTGTTATATATTCTCCCCTTATTGAATCTATTGTTGGAAGAAAAGGATTTTGGAAGTGTTTGAAGTATAAAAGGTGTTTTATACAAGAAAGTAAGGATCCAAAGTTTTAAAAATTTATATATATATATATATATATCTGAATAAATATAAAGGATCGTTTGAGGATTTTGGGAAGGGCTATTGATTTTTGGAAAAAAATCAATATTGAGTTTTGGAAAGCCTATTTTAAGAATTATCGATTTTGGGATAATCGATTTTTGTGTAAAGGAGCTTTGTATGATATCATACTAGGTGTATGATTTGAGGATACTATATGTATAGTATAAAGTGTTTTGATGATTGCTCTGGGAAAAAGGCGCTCCCTTGAAATGAACTTCTCAGGAGTGCCACCGGGTGGTGCTGCCTTGAGCCCGGGGGGGTTCTAAAGTTGATCCTGTGAGGAGTCCGGACAAAACTAGTTCCTGAGGATTATGAGTTGAGTTTACCATAGCGTAAGTCGTGTGTGCCGCGGAGAGCCAACAGTTACATGGACTTTTGTTATGACTGCAACGTAACCTAAGATGTAACTGCGACCTATGGTAACATTGCGAAAGTCGTGTGTGCCGCTGAGAGCCAACAGTCTGCGTTTGAGTTTATCTCGGTAGACTGCGACCTATGTAGGAGTGGAGAAGTTTCATTTTTGGCAGCGGAATTCGATGGCGCTGATGCCTACAGTTATATGGGTTTTTGCTGTGATAGCTACGTAACCCCAGTTGTAGCTGCGATCTGTCGTGGGTTCCATGGTGTAATCGTGGGGCGCGGAGGCCTACAGTTATCTGTGGATTTTGTCGGGACGGCAACGTAATCATCGGGTTAACTGCGACCATGGATGGGGGTGATGATTTCCAGAGCATCCTCACTAAAACAAAAATATTTACTCTAATTTCAAAAATTGTTTTCTATATTTCGATAAAATTGTTTTCCAAGTATTTTCACTGGGTGTTGAAAATGGGTTTACCAAGTACTTATAGATTTTCAGTCCTATGCCTGATCAACGTATGACTGAATTTCTGTGAGAACAAGGATGGACTGGTTGAGACATCGAGTTATAAAAGTATTTTTATTAAAAACTATTTTAATAGTAATATCTGAAATTAAAAGCATTCCTAAAATTTTTAATATTAAGATGTTGAAATTTTGGGAGATTAAAAGGGAAAATCCAAACTGGAATTATAAAATAAAATTTGAACTCGGGAAATTTAAAAAAGTGATTCTGTAATAAAATTGAATCTTGTTATAGAATTGGAGTAAGCTAATTAACAAAATAACTACTTGATTGAGTATGTTAATAAAATTTAACTCGGTTAAATAAAATGGATTGTAAGTTAATAATGAGGTTGGAAATGAATTCGAATTATAAATAGAATTCGACTTGGGTTTGATAATGAATTAAATATGAGGAGATGTAAATAAAAATAAATAGAGTTGGATCGAAATAGTGATGGTTTGAATTACACATAAAATTCAAGTGTGATTTGAATAATATATAGTGTAATTTGCAAGTAAATTTGATAAAATGGAAGTGTTGTTGAATGAAATGAAAGTGATAATAATAGAAATGGTTTGAGTTACAAAACAAAATCCAAGAAATTTATATGATTTTAAGCATTTTAACAAATCTAGCTTCGTTCCTTTTCGAGGACGAAAAGATTCAAAGGGGGGAAGAATATGATGACCCAGTATTTTGGCAATGTTATTTTAATAAATATTTAATCTAATTTAAATAAAAATACAAGCTTTCATTTCATAATCTGATAAGATCTTTGATTTTTTTTTATCAGTTATATTTGTGTTTGTAAATAAAGTTTTGATTTAAAAATTTAAAATAGAATCTTTCAATACTATTTAAAATAAAATCTTTCAAAATATTTAGAATAAAATCTGTCTTATTGAATCAAATTAAAGGGTTCCATATATTTGATATAATATGAATATATAAATGTAGCCTTTAATAATAATGTTTAAAAATAAGAAATCTTATGAATATTAAACTTAAGCATAAAACAAAGTACATGGTTATAAACATAAACAGAAGAAACTATAATGTAAATAAGATAAATTAGGGAAACAATGATCTGTAAAATATATTTGTACAAAATCTTTAACAAAGATGATAACCAATTTGCTGTGTAATCATATATGCAAGAAGAAGACAAATCTAATTACATATCCAAATTATCCTGTTCTCAATGCAAAAGAGATAAGTTATTTTCAACACAAATGCAAAATATCTTGTACAGAGAAAACAATAGTATAATAACTAAATCAGCCATATTAATTATATGTAGATACTTTTGGAAGACATGCATTTAATTAGCACACCAATTTGTCAACAAAATCTTTCAGCCGAAATATACAAAATCATTTCAATTCTATAAAAATCTGTTTGGTCAAAGATCAACAATAATCTTGTACCACAAGCCTCCTTTGCAAAGGTGTTATATATATATATATATATATATATATATATATATTTATGCAATGCAACTTGTCTTCCAGTTCGTTCAGTAATAAACTAAGAAAAACCAAAAAGGAAAGGAATAAGAAATATCTTCATTTACAAAACATCATTCAATTCAAAAAAAAAAAAAGGGGAAGGCCAGAACAGATTCAAAGGGGAGATCAAAATACAGGTTTTCAAAACAGGAAGAGTTCTCTGTTTACAAATTGTTTTTCAGGTGAGTAACATCCTTTCTAAAAAAAAAATTAAGTATAAAATGTGGTTGCTTGTAATTTGTGTGATGAAATATGAATTGTGTGTGAATGTTTATGAAATGCTTGTGTATATATGAATGTACAGGTGGATGCCTCGCTGTTGTATCCATTTGTTGTTTGTTCCTGGTTTTAGAAGCCTAAATTTATGTTTGAAATTCCTTTTCTCTTGATCCAATTACTATTAGGACTTAAGTTGTAAACAAAATTGTTTGTCGTTTTAGATTATAACTAAAAAAAATTATTCAAGTTAAAAATAAATTGAAAATCACTCTGGAAACCAGAGAACAGTAATAAAATATAGGGCATTGCTAAAAATCGAGCATCTTAATTTAATGATTTGTGTATATGATCTTAATCCCTTAACTAAATCATGATTTTTGAAACTAGAATTAAGATTTTTAAATCAGTATCTGAAGAGCAGTTTGCGCTTGATCAAAAATTACATTTTTGTAAATTCCTAGTGATTGAATCATTAATAAATGCTGAAATTTGTTGTATAACTAGTTGGATGATTCACGAAATTGGGAAAAATGCTAAAAAAATTATTGAATGCAAGGATTTTTGGGACGAATCAAATATAGGGTTTTGGTTTGAGTTTTCCCCGTGTTCTGAAATTTGTTGATTGAGTCGCCATGGATTGTTCGAGCCACTCGAATTTCTAAGGCCTGGTAGAAGGGGATATGGCCGTGGTGTGCTCGGAGCTGCGTCATCACTGGCGGTCGACGTTGGGTGGTAGAGGCGAATTTCTTCGGTACGTTCGAGTGGCAGTTCGAACGAGAGGGTGATATTTTTGTTTACGAGTTTTCGCATTGAGATGATGATTGATTGCGAGTTTGTGGTCGATTCATGATCTGTGGGAGGTGCCGTGGTTCACCGGAGTGACGGCGAACTGCCGTGCACGTGCACGGCAGTGGTGGATGTCAGCCACTTCGAGCAAGGGATGTCGTGAGTTGCTACTCGGGAAAGTAGTAGTGTGCTTCTAGTGTTTTCCTGGTGTAGCTTCGAGTTCAGGTCGAGCGCGCAAGAAACGTTTCCTGATGCTTAAAATGTTTTACGCTAAGTCTTAACTAAACTTAAAAAAAAAAGGTGAGAAGAAGAAGAAGAAAGTGGAGTGCGTGAGGGATGACTCGGGTGATATAGGTGGGTAACTCGAAGTGCTACTCGAGTTTTAACAGGGGAAGTCTCGGGTTACTTCAAACTGCAGTGTGTTAATTTAAAAAGTAAAGTTAAGCGAAAAGATTTTAATCAAGGTTTAAATACAATAAACTTAATAAGGGTTTAAAAGATTTAGGTTAAAACTTTAATACAAGTTTAATTATCTTAATCAATACTTAACAATGCTTTCAACTCTTAAATAATTATTCCAATTAAGTAATTAACTTAAGTATGTATAAAGTTGAGTTAGCATTTAAGTATTGTAGTTAATAATAAATTGAATTCCCAAATTTAAGAAAGCCTTTAAAATGTTAATTAAGATGAATAATTAATATCAATTAATTAGTTTAGGAGGCAATTAAGAATGATGACCCTTAAATAGTGATTAGAGATTGGTTAATTAATGATTAATTGATAGATAAATCTGTAATTAACTACTTAAAGTTAATTAACAAATGATTAGTAGTTAAGTAATTAAGTAATTTAAACAACTAATGACTAATGGTTAATTAACTGGTAATTTAGGAATACTTAATTTGTAATTAAGTTATGTTAATAAATAATTAAGGTATATTTATGGTTAATGAATAATTTATCGTCAATTAGGATTTATAAATTTGGTTTAAGGGTAATTAAGGGATGGATTACCCGATTGAAATTAATGTGTTAATTAAAGGCAATCTCTTGGTGATTAATTAAATATAAATACATGGTGTGATTTGGTGAAGTAATTCATAATTACGGGATGTAATAAATTAAAAGGAATTACTTAATGGGAAGTAATTAAAGGGTAATTACTTAGTAGTAGTAATTAAGTATAAATTACTTAGTGTAATTAATCAAAAAGGGGTTTAATAAAAATATATATATATATTAGTAAGGGGTTAATTACTTAAGTAAGTAATTACAGAGGGGTAATTACTGTGTATGAGTAATTGGGGTTGATTAATGGATGCAATTAATAAAGTTTAATTGAGGGAAAACACTCATGGAGTTTGGTTCAGTATAATTACTTAATGAAAGTAATTAGATAATAATGATAATCTTAATGTAATTAAAGAATAATTAATCACGAGGGATTAATTAAGATGAATGATTATGGCATGGTAAATCAATTGGGTTGAAATTAATAAGCAGGATTCAAAGGTAATTGGTTCGAGATGGTGTATGTATGATTAAATGATAATTAAATTCCACGAATTGATTGAAACCCCTGATATGAAATGTTTCGTGATATGTTGTGTTTGGGTGAGCAATGATAATGTGGTTATTTATCAATGAGGAATTGCTAAGTAAAGGTGCCATCTTTTATTTAAAATTGAATTGCATTTCACTTGGATAATATGTGTTAAGACGAACTGAATTCAAAGAGACCGGAGTCGGGTATTAGTTAATACCCGAAACCACATCGATTCCTTATAAATTGATACGTGAAATCAATAGGGTGTAATGGAATGATTTGAATGAATTGGACCATATAATATAAGTTCTAGTACTTAGAAATTGCTTTGTTAAATAAGTGGTGTCTATAACAACTTGTGAAGTTGTAAATTGATATAAGTTCCCTGGGTTTATATGAGTTGTATACTTTAGTATTTCATGTAGATTGTTTACTCATGCTGGTTTCCAGCCTGACCCGGGTGTTACTTTGATGTAATGCTCGGGTCAGACCGAGTATTACAGATTTTCAGGTAGGTACGTTCTGGAGCTCAGGAGACGAGATGGATGGCTATAGCGTATAAAATACTTCCGCTGTATTATATTGCTGTGTATGTGAGTCATGGTGATTGTATATATTCAGTGACTGTATAAATGTGAAAACTGTGATGTATATTAAATGTAATCGACTGATATAGTATTCTTTTGTAAACTGTTATTATTTATTATTATATTTTATCCGCTGCGAATGTGAGATATTTGGTGTTTCCGTTTTTCTTCTTCTTCTATCTCTTTCTTCTTTCATAACTATCTGAAATTTTCGGCTTCGAAAATTTCGGGTCGTTACATTCTTGGACTCAGTTTCGGGAACGATTGGAACTCAAGTTCATTTCAGAATCTGAGAAAGTTTTATTGGCTCGTCGCTTTCTTGAGTTGAAGCAAAGCAGAGTCTTCCGTTTCTGAGTGTGTTGCATTATTCGAGGCCTTATCTAAATATGGTCTTGAATTCATTATCACCTTGTATAGGAAGAATCTGAAGTTTGTATCCGGTCTTAAGAAATGTCTTAAGAAGTCTTTAATGCTCCAGCTTAAGCTTTCTTTTGAGGAGTCTTTAAGCTTCGTCTCATTTCTTTTATGGTGTTCGGTTCATTGGACGTACCATTTTTTTGTACTGCATCGGTGTTCCGATTTATTTGAGCTTTGGTTCATCTGGCGTACTGTTATTGTACTACGCCGTTGTTCCAAATTATTCGAGTTTCAAGTTTCTCGGGCGTATCATTATTGTACTTTGTCGTTGCACCGGCTCAATTTTTCTGTTATTCATGACGTTTTTCCACGTCTTTCAACTACGGTAATGCCTTAGGGATTCCGATTCATATTCTTGTGCCTGGTGTTATTGAAGAAATTGAAGTTTCGCCTTTTTGACTTTTGGGCAACGCTGTATTCACATCATTGCTTCGGACGTTGAGGGCCTTCGAAATAAAGATGTTTTTCTTGTGGAAGTACAATGGTTCTTAAATCCTAAGGATTGCTCTTGGGGAATCCAGAGAATTCATCGAGCAAACAAGTTCGGGCTTATCCTTTCGTGCTCTTTATGGTGAGCTTCTTATTTCAGATATTCTTTTGTGTTGATATGCTTTTATGGTTGTTACTCTTTATTTTCTTCTTAAGAATTACAAGTACGCAAATTTTTTAAGGAGGGGAGTCTGTAACAACCCGCGTATTTATCGATTGTATATTTAAATATGACATCGTTCGTCGGATTATAGTCCAAAAAGCTACTTCTGCAAATGGTCGAATTAGCACTCGAGACCACTTCCACTGAGTTCAAAATGGTGTTTACGATCTTTCTGAGTATAAGCTTCGATATGGTTGGAGTAAGTCGGATTTGGTTACCTTTTCTAATTGGTTTTTGGGTTTGGGTTCAGCCCACTAGCTTGACTTAACACCCTAACTCAGCCCTCTCCTCTCCATTCACTCATTCTCATTCCTCAAACTCAAGCTTCAACTGAAAATGGGGGAAGAGAAAAAGATTAGGAAAAACTCCAAGCCCTAGTTCCTCTCGCAAACTCGAAGTCTTGCTCCTTAATTCAAGAGAAGCTATTGGTAAGCCTCCTATTCATCTTCTCCAACTCCTTCTCTCTCCTATTTCAGAAATTGCTAAACCTAAATTTAGGACATACTTGTTTTGATCTTAGATTGAAGCTTGTAGAGTTGAAGTGGAGAGCGGTTGGTATTTTCTTTGCATTTGAGCTTCTCATCCGTGTTTTTTAGTTAAAAGGTGAGATTTTATCTCACATCTATGTCTATAACTATCTTGGGTTGTTAGGAATGAATTCCTAACAAATTTACAGGTTCATTTGCTTTCGATTTGGGTTGATTCGGTGAAATTGCCGATTTATGATTTTTGAAGCCAAATCTATGAAATCCTTATATGGTTAATGTGTATTTTGTTCGGAGTATTTGGGTGAGTCATTAAGGTTGGGTAGTCAATTGACGTAAGCCCCCGTAATCATTGCTCATCCGATCGCTTTGGATTTGTTTTGGCCATCAATGGCCTAGGTTCAGGAAATACCTGAGAAACAGGTTTCAGACGTCTGAATCCTCATTTTCAGACGTCTGAATATTATACTAGGAATTTTCATTCCCCAATATCAGACATGTGAATCGAGGGTTCTAGACGTCTGAATTGGTTCAAGTGCAACCAGAAAGGAAATAGGCTTAAAATGCCGATTTCAGACGTCTGGAAGGTATGGTTCAAACGTCTGAATAGGATTCTGGAAAACTTTTAATTTTCCAGATTCAGACGTCTGAACCATATACTTCAGACGTCTGATGTGAGGACCCGCAAATCCATACTCCTTGAATATACACTAATCTCCGTAGATTAACTCAAGATGAACAGAAATACGAATTCTCAATGTTTAAGAAAAAGAAAAAGACAGAAGAAGAGAGAAAAAGATAGAAAATAGAGAGAAAAGAAAATAGAATGGAAAGAAAACAGCATAACAACATCAGAATCTCACAATCGCAGCGGAACAACATATAATAGATAAATGAATAATCTTTAAATAAAGAACTATATCAGTTATTACATTACATTTCATTACATCAGAGTGTACAACAACAAACAATAACAAACATCGGAAAAGAAATACTATATACTAGTAATACGCCATGCCATCCAGCTTGCCTCCTGCAACTCCTGAATCTCAGAATATCCTGATAAACCTTAACTCTTGACTGCCCGTGTGGAAATTGGTGGGCACCCAGAGTTTAGGAAGGAAAACAATAAACTCCGAGTCAGTCATGTGACTGGTGTGAGAACTCAAAACAGTTTATTTATCTTTAAAATCAAAATAGAGGAATATTTTTAAAGTCAATTCGCAATGCTTTTAAAAATGAGACTACCATAAGGCCTCCGCACACACACACAATGCAAACGCAGAATCGGAGGAGATTTCTCCTTATGATAGTCAAAGATGCTTGATACGCATTAAAAAGAACATTTGATATTATTACTAGTGCATAGTGTAGGAAAAATTCATTTCGAAAATAAAGATATAAATCTTAGCCAGCATAGACATTTCGAACTATGCCTACTATAGCTACCATCTAAACAGTGGTGACCACCATAAGTAAATGGCAGGTTCTACAACTAAAATCGTACAGGGTTTCGTATTGGGAATTGGATTTCCAACAAATGGTCAGGCCCAGGAACTTCCCATTGCCACATGAGAACGCCTCTGGAAGGACGTCCCCGAGAACCTAACCGGATCTCTGCCAACACAAGGCCGGGTTACCTTTCAAACTAGGTAACAACTAACACGAGTATGCCATCCCCCGGTCCTTTGGGACCTTTAACCGAGCGCTCGTCACCAACATCACACAATCATAAATAAAGTGTTTCAACATGAGTAAGTATCTGGGCTCCATACCATGATACCACCCTTTTCCAGAAGGAAATGCACATACTCTAAAGGGAGCTACCCCTCATAATCTTGCAGCATCTTTCCTGTTTTGACCATTCCGGGGTGTGAGGCTCGACGAAGTCTCATCCACAAAGCCACGCTTTATACAAAAGCTGTGCTTTGGGTCAACAAATGATCATAGAAATGATCACAAAGATAAACGATCAAACAAATGATCATATCACAAATGATCAACACAATGATCTTTTCACAGCAACACTCAGCATGTCAAATTACCAAATTGGGAGTATATTGCTAAAAACCTTCAACTACATAACCTCTGAGCTCGTACGTCTCAGAGAAGGGTGTTAAGCTAAGAGAATAAATTCTCCGCCACCAACAGAAATATATTTGAAAGAAATCAACTTCATATCTCAATTGTAATGTCAGACATACTATCCATACAAGTCTGTTACAGGATCGAACAGAACGGAAGGCACTTACAAAGAAGTCCTTGCAATCCGGATATTCACTAATCACGACCGGACTTCCCATCACATATGGAGTCTCTATACCGGGGACCAGTCGATGCAAAGACATTCGACGAGTTGTCCTTTCGTTTTCAAAAATATCCGGTCTTCAACACCGGTCATCAATGCTATCCATTACGTCGTATCACTATTCGGAATGGGTAATCCGAATAACGAGCGCAATAATTTAAAAATAAGTGTGGCATTCAAATTCAGCAAATCACAACAAATACCCATTCAAAGGTAAATATTGATAGTCGGTTATTGAACTATCAATGGATATGCAAAACATCACCAGATTCCAAATAATTTTTCAAATTATTTATTTCCCAAAAATATCTTTACAAGATAAATAATTTTCACACTTCAAAAATAAACCAATATTTATTTTTAAACAATTTCCCCTTTCTTTTATAATTTCCATAGTGAATTTATATTTCAAAATATTTATGAATAAACGATTTCAATTATTCATTTTCAATTTATCTTCAAAAGGATAAATTCTCAAAATGTTTCATTTCACATTGGAAAACATTTCCATACTTATTTATTAATAAGTAATTCACAAATCCATTTATTTTCAACACTTGGAAAATATTCAATATACTTAAATCGAAATTAAGTATATATTTCATTCTTTAAGGAAATCATTCTCTTAAACATATTTATTTGGGTCAAAACAAATGTTACGTAAAACATCATTACGACAACCCAAAATCACTAGTATAGGGATTCGAAATTAAAATAGATATATAAATCCCAATACTATACAAAACATTTCCTTTCGGAAATCATTTACTATAACAACAGTGTTATAGTCCACAATTTCCTTCTATTTCTCGAAAACGTCTATTTCAACAATGAATGTTGAAATCTATGGTTTCGAATCTTTAACACATTTAAAAACATCGTTAGATCGTTTTAATTCTATTTAAAACATCACATCTAAACATTTTCTTTAACATATTATTCACTATTCAAAAACGTGAATATACTTTGTTAACCAATTTCATCATTTCTATACATTTCATTTTAAAGGATTACTCACAGTCTAAAACGTGAATATAACTCCATAAATAAGTTATAACAATTTACTTATCAAAATAAGTCGTTTGCGAATTTATAAAACAACGTCTATAAACTCCATTTCTATTTATTTATAACAACTTTCTTTTATAAATCTCCTTTATTAACCTATCCAATTTATAACTCAATTATAAACCAAAAGTCCATAATGTAAGTTAAATACTTATAATTTATTTGTTTACAAAATCCTTCTTTTTAAACTTCACAAATTATAAATCTTATAACTTATAAGATTCACTTATTTACCCAAATCTATTCTTTTAATAACTTTACAAATTTTATAATCCTACTGCTTATAAAATTCCATTTATAACTTCACCGTTTATAATTCTATAAATTTCATTCATTCATGAAATTAATTTAAAATTCTTTCTAACACTTTATAATTCAAATAATTTAATTTATAAATATCAATTTATAAATCTCTTATATAAATCGATTTATACTATTATTTTAAAACATCTTTAATCTCCTTTATAATTTTCACCATTTTGATTTATAAAAAAAATCAAATTTCATAAATCCTATATTTTCAACTTTTTATAATAAATTCAAAAATCCCGATTAAACTATTTTATAAAATCATTAGCCTCATATTTTCAAAAATCAACTTTTAACTATATTTCTCAAAAACCATAATTTTTATAACATTAAAATTATAACGTTATTTATTTATAATGGATCAATTCCAAAAATATTTTATAACGTATACTTTCAAAAATCAACTTTAATATCCTTTTAAAATTCCAGAAATGGGTCCAATGATGCTACACACCAAATAGTCAATCACGACAACAACGATGTCATATATCGATATGATTATCAACGAATATCAAAATATCCATAATCAAATAAATACTGTTGAGGAATCCAGTTGGATCCCTCCAACCTGTTTTCCTGCATCCAAAGATGTTAGCACAATACCAATTCCGTTCCAGTACGAAATTATCGCGGTATATGGGATTTAAAATATTACCCGCTTAATAGACGGCGCAATAGGGTCTCATCCGCTATATACTGCGGGAAATCAATTCCAAGTACATAAATAATACCAATTTCACTGTTTATGAAATATTCGTGGTATATGTTTTTAATAAATAACATCTGCTTACTAACGGCGCATAATGTCTATTTTAACAATAAATAGATAACAATCATCATTCAACATACATTCAAGAATTTTAAATCTAACTATTTAAAATTAAAATCGAAACCGATTCGATTGAGTGAGAAGTTCTCACCTTGATTTCAATTTCGTTTTAGCGATTTATTTCGAATAAAATTAAACGCGCGTTTAATTTTACCCGAAATTCTCACTAACTCCAAACGACTCCAATCCAATTCCATAGCGTAGTGCTCGTCCATACGATTCCAGCGCAACGGTTTCGCGCGTTTTCGACCTCGTATGAAAAAGATATGATTTTTAGAAGTTACATGATTTTAAACTATATAAATTTATAATTTATTTTACAATTTTTAACCTAAAATAGACCATGGCCGCTCATTTCTGCTTGGAGGCATCAGGACCGCACCTTGCTTTCATCTTCCATCTCACGCACGTACAGGTATACGCAAGAAGAAACCCATCAAGCTCCATATTAGGTTTTGATTTTGCAATCACCACAAGCAACGATAAGTTGATCAGAGAGTGCCATTCCCTCCGCCTACGTGAGAGCTACACACGCCTATGAACACCTGAAGCTCGGCCACCCCAAGCACCTTGAATTGCGTGCGTAACTAGCAGCTGTCGGCCCCCCTTTCTCCCTCCACGTCGCGCCGTTTTCGATCATCTCCGTATGAAATTAAAGCTCTCGTCGAGCTCTTCGACTTTCGTGTTGAACACTTCGCGTAATTCCTTGTAGATTGAGAGTGATTGAGGAGAGAAAGATATTAATTTCTGGCCATTGAACATATATGAAGCGGCGGCTGCAGATGGAAACCCTAGGGTTTGATATTTTTGCAATTTATGAAGAGTGAAGGGCTTATATAGAAAATTCGCGCGACACTATTCATCTCGGATTTTCCGAACTCCAAACGAAGTTTGCCAGTTGGCGTTTCTAAGGTTTACCCCGCGTTCCGAACACAATGGAACGTGTTTCGGGAGCTAATTCGGTCATCTGTGCGAGTTATGGCAATAAACGTTCGATTTAAAATTAAACCGATTAAACGATTTTCTAGGCGTTTTAGCTTGCATCGGACAAACGGTAAATCCAATTGACTTGAAATTTGAAACCATACAATAATATCACATTACCGATCCGATGAAACTGGTTTCTTCGAAATCCGAGACTTTTTGAAAAATGGCTATTTTAACTCGCCGAATTAATATTAAAAAAAATTCTATGCGTTTCGAGCTGCCACGATCAAACGACAACTCTGATTGCTACGAACATTGAAATCCGGTAATAACAAACTATTACGGATCCAATAGAACTAGTTTCGTCCAATTCTGAGACTGTTCAAAAATTGGCTAATTTCACTAGTCGATTAAATATTAAAACATTCAATTTTCACAAATAAACTCTTAATTCGATTTTAAAAGTTCTAAAACATCATTCTAACTTCAACATGATAAAATAAACTTTTACAAATCATTTTCAATCATATTTAACCCAATTTTCAATTATTTCAGTAATTCCAACTATTAAATTATCGATTTAATAATTCAATCAAATCCAATTATTCAAAATAAAATTTATTTGACTTATAAATTTCACTAATTAATATTTAAAATTAATTAAATATACAAATTTTAATTAATAAAATTCTGGGTCGTTACATACTTCCCCCCTTAAAAGAATTTCGTCCTCGAAATTACCAAGTAAGAAAAGTTACAGAATCTATTAACTTTCCCAAAATTCATAGTTAAATTTCTTACAAAAACTTTACTAAGTTTTCAAATCATACTTAGTTATCTTTTCAAAAACAACTGTTGAGTCAAAGCTTCTATGAAGATTTTGATTGCTGACAACAATATAACGGCAATCGACAAATCAAGACCTACATATGGTACTCTAGATTATAGGTTGATTATTTGATGTTGTAATAGTGATAAACTTGTTAAAATCTATCCTCAAATAATCATGCATTTCAAATATAGTCGATATATATACATTTAAACATCATTGCACATTCACTGTGAAAATTTACACAGACCGGTCGACCGGTTGAAAATGGGGCGGTCGACCGTTTCTGGTAAAGTTGCACAGTAAACGTGCACACATGCACATAACGAATATATATTTAAAATCCTGTCTACCAGTCATTTTTTGACCTGTCGACCGTTTTTAAACAGAAAGCAAGTTTTCCAAAAGACACTTCTCTTCTCCAAAAGTTGCATCTCCTACCTTTCACCAATAATCACAACTCTTAATGGCAACTGTTTCACCAAGAGTTACAACTATTTCTTCTTATATATACTCATCTAAATCGTTGATTCAAACAATGAATATGTACAAGTCTTTACACGATCATATATGCTCTCTAATCTAATCTCTAACACTCCTGCATTCTAAAAATTAATTTAGCTTATTGAATCATTGAAATTATTTCATATCTTTTGATTCAATAAGTAAATACCTTCTTTAATCTTTACAAAACATCATTCATATTCTTTGAGGATAAGATTATAGGAAGGGTGTACTACTAGTGACAAATCCGTGTTTTCAAGAACACAAGTTGTCAACAACAATTGTATTTGTTCTTTTGTTGAAGTCCTCGTGTTGTAAGAGGCAAGTGTTGAAGTCCTCGGTGTTGTAAGAGGCAAGTGTTGAAGTCCTCAGTGTATTAGAGGCGTGAAATCCCGTTCGGCTGTTCGGGTATTGTAAACCTGTTCCTCCGGGTGAAGCGAGGTAGTTAATAGTGAAAATCCAGATAGGAGTCTGGGACTGGACGTAGGACGGTGCTCCGAACCAGTATAAAAATCTCTGGTGTGATTTTTCTATTTTTATTTTCGCTTTGCTACTATCATCTATTTTCCGCATTTATATTATAGTCCATATTACACGATCCGTGTGTACTATATTAGTGCGTGCATTAGTATACTTACCCCCACTTTCAATTGGTATCAGAGCATAGAAACTTTCATTTGGTATCAGAGCACGGTCATCATATAACCGTAACACAGTTATTTGATATATTCATGTAATATGGCAAATAACGCAAGTACTAGCACTCAAAACACCACTTACACAGAAGGGCAATCGACACAAAGACCTCCATTTTTCAATGGTCTTAACTATAGTTATTGGGCAACACGTATGTCATTCTTTATGCAATCAAGTAGCTATGATGCTTGGAATGCTACTCAAAGAGAAATAGTGAATCCAACAACTGATTATTCACAATGGACTGTGGCTGAGAAAACGGCAGCAGCCGTAAATGCAAGAGCAATAAATATGTTGTTCTGTGCATTAGACCAAAATGAATATAACCGTGTTAGTATCTGCACTACTGCATATCAAATTTGGCAAACGCTAAAAATCACTCATGAAGGTACTAACAAGGTTAAACAAGCCAAAATAGCCATGCTGAAAATTCAATTTCAAAATTTCAAAATGAAACCAAATGAAACAATCAATGACATGTATTCACGGTTTCAAACTATTCACCATGCACTTATTGGCTTAGGACAAAAGTATTCTGATTTCGATGTTGTTTCAACAGTCCTACATTCTCTGACTAGTGAATGGGAAGGAAAAGTATTAGCAATTGAAGAAGCTAATGACCTTTCCGTCATGAAGCCAGATGAATTGATAGGAAATTTAATGTCCTATGAAGCAAATTTGCAGGCTAGAAAAGAACAGAAAGAAGAAAAGAAAAATGTAGCATTTCATGTTGAGAAAGATGAAAATGAATCAGATTCTGAAGACGAAGATTTGGCATTCATTGCGAAAGGATTCAAAAAATTCCTAAAATATCGAAAAGCCAGTCGCTACAATAAAAGGAAACCTGGATCAAATAAACCATCTTCATCTGCTATAGAATGTTTCAACTGCCATAAAAAGGGACACATGCAGAAGGATTGTCCAGAACAAAAGAAGAAGTCAGAAAATGACAAATTCAAATATAAGAAGGACAAATCAAAGAAAAGAGCCTTCTCAGTAACATGGGATGATTCAGAGTCATCTTCATCAGAAAGTGAAAGTGATTCGGAGAATGAACAAGCTAATGTTTGTTTTATGGCAACAAAAGATGAGGTACAAATTCCTACATTTGATGAATTACTTGATATTAATGATGAATTGATAGTCAAATATAAAGACATAAAACGTCAATTAAAAGTAGCCAAAGCAGATTTTAGTAGAGTAGAGTTTGAACGAGATATGTTAAAAGATGAGAAGAAAATATTAGAAGAGGAACTTGAAAAAATTCAAGAATCATCGTCTAATGTTGATTCTCAACTATCTCTTTTGAGTCAAGAAATAGAAGCTCAAAAAGAGAAAAATAATTCTCTTACTACTGAAAATCATGAGCTTAAAACAAAAGTCAAAGTTCTAGACCTAGAAAAAGCTAGTCTACAAACAAAGTTTGATAACATTACTCAAAATGTTTCTAATTTTAACAAAGGTCGGGAAAATTTGACAAAAATTATTGAAAATTCACAATCCGCATCGAATAAACAAGGCTTGGGATATAATAAACAAGTAATCAAGAAACATCTTGGCAATAAAAGTAAAATACAAAAGAAAGAAGCTAAGAAAAATGTTAGTTTATTATACACCAAACCAAAGCCAGTTGTGAAATTTCAAAAGAAAAATACAAAGACTATTAAAATATGGGTTCCTAAAACAAATAACAATTTGATCAGGAACAAATATATTCAGAATTTCATGAATACTGTGCATCTTAATACTAATTATATATATAAAGGGGATACCGGACCCAAATGGGTTTGGACTCCTAAGACCTAACTCTTAGGACCCTATAAAATGTGGGTACCATGGACTTAATTCTATTTTTTAGGTCCCACTTAAGAAAAGAATGAAATATATATTATATAAGGTCGATACATTCTCAAAATTTTGCAAAATATACAGTTTTCACCAGGCATAAAAACCGGTCGACCACCTAGATTATGACCGGTCGACCAAAATGCTCTCTGGTTGAAAACGGTCGACCGGCCATAATAGAGCGGTCGACCGGTTC
The DNA here is from genome assembly GCA_030765085.1 of Allium cepa. Classification (NCBI taxonomy): domain Eukaryota; kingdom Viridiplantae; phylum Streptophyta; class Magnoliopsida; order Asparagales; family Amaryllidaceae; genus Allium; species Allium cepa. Next base: position 1,030,474,138 of record CM060929.1, read on the forward strand.
CCGTATATTCAGTTTTTATGTGGCTCTTTTATCATTGAAATTCATTGTTATATTTTTTTTTTTCCATGCATATTATGGTAACTAAACTCCTATATTATACCAATTATCTATTACTCCTTTTTGTCGATGACAAAGGGGGAGAAAGGTGCTAATAATTGTTTGCAGGGAGAAAGGTGCTAATAATTGTCTGCAGGAAATCACATATTCAGGGGGAGATTCAATACTTTAGCTATATATTGTCATCAATCAAAAAGGGGGAGAATGTTGAGTCAAAGCTTCTATGAAGATTTTGATTGCTGACAACAATATAACGGCAATCGACAAATCAAGACCTACATATGGTACTCTAGATTATAGGTTGATTATTTGATGTTGTAATAGTGATAAACTTGTTAAAATCTATCCTCAAATAATCATGCATTTCAAATATAGTCGATATATATACATTTAAACATCATTGCACATTCACTGTGAAAATTTACACAGACCGGTCGACCGGTTGAAAATGGGGCGGTCGACCGTTTCTGGTAAAGTTGCACAGTAAACGTGCACACATGCACATAACGAATATATATTTAAAATCCTGTCTACCGGTCATTTTTTGACCTGTCGACCGTTTTCAAACAGAAAGCAAGTTTTCCAAAAGACACTTCTCTTCTCCAAAAGTTGCATCTCCTACCTTTCACCAATAATCACAACTCTTAATGGCAACTGTTTCACCAAGAGTTACAACTATTTCTTCTTATATATACTCATCTAAATCGTTGATTCAAACAATGAATATATACAAGTCTTTACACGATCATATATGCTCTCTAATCTAATCTCTAACACTCCTGCATTCTAAAAATTAATTTAGCTTATTGAATCATTGAAATTATTTCATATCTTTTGATTCAATAAGTAAATACCTTCTTTAATCTTTACAAAACATCATTCATATTCTTTGAGGATAAGATTATAGGAAGGGTGTACTACTAGTGACAAATCCGTGTTTTCAAGAACACAAGTTGTCAACAACAATTGTATTTGTTCTTTTGTTGAAGTCCTCGTGTTGTAAGAGGCAAGTGTTGAAGTCCTCGGTGTTGTAAGAGGCAAGTGTTGAAGTCCTCAGTGTATTAGAGGCGTGAAATCCCGTTCGGCTGTTCGGGTATTGTAAACCTGTTCCTCCGGGTGAAGCGAGGTAGTTAATAGTGAAAATCCAGATAGGAGTCTGGGACTGGACGTAGGACGGTGCTCCGAACCAGTATAAAAATCTCTGGTGTGATTTTTCTATTTTTATTTTCGCTTTGCTACTATCATCTATTTTCCGCATTTATATTATAGTCCATATTACACGATCCGTGTGTACTATATTAGTACGTGCATTAGTATACTCACCCCCACTTTCAATTGGTATCAGAGCATAGAAACTTTCAACAACTACTATTGTTTAACTTTCAATTCCAAATCAAAGTTATAGTTTTCACAAATTTCCCAATTTTTCTCAAATTTTTCTAACGCCTTAAATTTTCGAAAAAATTCGCCATAATCTCCTTTGCGCGGCTCGATCCGGAAAAAAAATGACAGTATATATATCACAAATATACATCTCATCAAGTGATGAGGCATCCCGTAGAGAAAAAAGTGTAAAAGTACGATATTTAATCCGAGATATGTACCTTATGTTTTATTAGCGAGCATATCCGGCTAATATAGCGCGAAAGCGAGCTCCAAATGCGAAGCAAACGCGATCCGCACCTACTAAACACTCAACAAACAACATGAGAAACATGTATATGGACAATAGTATCGATATACAACATATAGCAACATAATGACTATATATGCCAACATAGCAAATGCAACAAAACAATATATTCAACCATCAACCAACTATCATTCAACTAGCATTCATAACCAATAAATATTCATTCTTATTCTCATTAATATTCAATGAAATGGTTTTCAATTTAATCACATTTGATTCATTAACAGTGGATGTTTTTACTAACATTCATTCTCAATTAGTTTATATTCACTAATTCATATTCAAGTTGGTTCACTTCCAAATCAAATTCAATTCCATATAAGATTCACTTAACTTCCAATTGAATTCCAATTACTTTAGCTTTCAATTTCATTAATACTTAATGAATTATATACAATCAATTAACAATCATATAACAACCAATGTATATTAATTACAACCAAATTCCTTTGCTTTCAATTGGTTTAATTAAATTGAGTTTCATTCAATCTTTCAACTTCCAATAACATTAGATTTTAATGAATTAACACTTACATTCATTATTTCATATCAACTTAATTTACATTCAATTGATTAACATCCAATTCATTCATTCAATTCAATTTCTAATTCATTTAACCATTTCAAGTTGAATATCATTCACATAACTTAAGTTCATATCTATCACTTAACTTTATTAATTTACTTTGATACCAATATCAACTTCATTCAACATTTCTTAAGTTATACTTCATTTTATAAACATCACTTGGTTTTACTTAACTTAAATTCCCACTTATAAATCAATTCAGCTTCCAAATTCTAAAGTAAATTTCTGTTTAACCTTTTACCAAAGTCAAATTTCATCACTTATTCAAACTCATTTTTATTTACAACTCATATTCATAAATATATTCATATAGTTTCACTTCTTATATATATAAGTTTATTTCACAATTGTAAATCACTTTAATTATAATTCAATTCTTATAATTCATTTGCTTATACAATTATTCTTCAATTTAGATTATTCAAACAACTAAACAATCAACTTATATACACTTTAATAATTCAGAAAAATTATTCCTTTATATATAAAATATAATCAAGGCAAAATTGTTTCATTTACCCAATTTAAAACAATATCGTGTCGAATTGTTCTATTCAAGTGTTTATAAACCCCTTCGGCATAGTTGTACAGACCGTGCTGACGAAGGTTCATACGCCACTCAATAAACTAATCATCACAATATAAAACAATTTTATATTCACTAACAAATACGCTCTCATAGCTATTATTACACTCAAACTCATTCTAGAGTACTACTGACTCTATCTCTAATGAGTAATACCCAACAGAACCATGGTTGTCGCTTAACCATATGCTCTGATACCACCTGTGAGGACCCGCAAATCCGTACTCCTTGAATATACACTAATCTCCATAGATTAACTCAAGATGAACAGAAATACGAATTCTCAATGTTTAAGAAAAAGAAAAAGACAGAAGAAGAGAGAAAAAGATAGAAAATAGAGAGAAAAGAAAATAGAACGGAAAGAAAACAGCATAACAACATCAGAATCTCACAATCACAGCGGAACAACATATAATAGATAAATGAATAATCTTTAAATAAAGAACTATATCAGTTATTACATTACATTTCATTACATCAGAGTGTACAACAACATACAATAACAAACAGCGGAAAAGAAATACTATATACTAGTAATACGTCATGCCATCCAGCTTGCCTCCTGCAACTCCTGAATCTCAAAATATCCTGATAAACCTTAACTCTTGATTGCCCGTGTGGAAATTGGTGGGCACCCAGAGTTTAGGAAGGAAAACAATAAACTCCGAGTCAGTCATGTGACTGGTGTGAGAACTCAAAACAGTTTATTTATCTTTAAAATCAAAATAGAGAAATATTTTTAAAGTCAATTCACAATGCTTTTAAAAATGAGACTACCATAAGGCCTCCCGCACACACACACAATGCAAACGCAGAATCGGGGAGATTTCTCCTTATGATAGTCAAAGATGCTTGATACGCATTAAAAAGAACATTTGATATTATTACTAGTGCATAGTATAGGAAAAATTCATTTCGAAAATAAAGATATAAATCTTAGCCAGCATAGACATTTCAAACTATGCCTACTATAGCTACCATCTAAACAGTGGTGACCACCATAAGTAAATGGCAGGTTCTACAACTAAAACCGTACAGGGTTTCGTATTGGGAATTGGATTTCCAACAAATGGTCAGGCCAAGGAACTTTCCATTGCCACATGAGAACGCCTCTGGAAGGACGTCCCCGAGAACCTAACCGGATCTCTGCCAACACAAGGCCGGGTTACCTTTCAAACTAGGTAACAACTGACATGAGTATGCCATCCCCCGGTCCTTTGGGACCTTTAACCGAGCGCTCATCACCAACATCACACAATCATAAATAAAGTGTTTCAACATGAGTAAGTATCTGGGCTCCATACCATGATACCACCCTTTTCCAGAAGGAAATGCACATACCCTAAAGGGAGCTACCCCTCATAACCTTGCTGCATCTTTCCTGTTTTGACCATTCCGGGGTGTGAGACTCGACGAAGTCTCGTCCACAAAGCCACGCTTTATACAAAAGCTGTGCTTTGGGTCAACAAATGATCATAGAAATGATCACAAAGATAAACGATCAAACAAATGATCATATCACAAATGAACAACACAATGATCATTTCACAACAACACTCAGCATGTCACATTACCAAATTGGGAGTATATTGCTAAAAACCTTCAACTACATAACCTATGAGCTCGTACGTCTCAGAGAAGGGTGTTAAGCTAAGAGAATAAATTCTCCGCCACCAACAGAAATATATTTGAAAGAAACCAGCTTTATATCTCAATTGTAATGTCAGACATACTATCCATACAAGTCTGTTCCGGGATCGAACAGAACCGAAGGCACTTACAAAGAAGTCCTTGCAATCCGGATATTCACTAATCACGACCGGACTTCCCATCACATATGAAGTCTCTATACCAGGGACCAGTCGATGCAAAGACATTCGACGAGTTGTCCTTTCGTTTTCAAAAATATCCGGTCTTCAACACCGGTCATCAATGCTATCCATTACGTCGTATCACTATTCGGAATGGGTAATCCGAATTACGAGCGCAATAATTTAAAAATAAGTGTGGCATTCAAATTCAGCAAATCACAACAAATACCCATTCAAAGGTAAATATTGATAGTCGGTTATTGAACTATCAATGGATATGCAGAACATCACCAGATTCCAAATAATTTTCCAGATTATTTATTTCCCAAAAACATCTTTACAAGATAAATAATTTTCACACTTCAAAAATAAATCAATATTTATTTTTAAACAATTTCCCCTTTCTTTTATAAATTCCATAGTGAATTTATATTTCAAAATATTTATGAATAAACGATTTCAATTATTCATTTTCAATTTATCTTCAAAAGGATAAATTCTCAAAACGTTTCATTTCACATTGGAAAACATTTCCATAATTATTTATTAATAAGTAATTCACAAATCCATTTATTTTCAACACTTGGAAAATATTCAATATACTTAAATCGAAATTAAGTATATATTTCATTCTTTAAGGAAATCATTCTCTTAAACATATTTATTTGGGTCAAAACGAATGTTACGAAAAACATCGTTACGACAACCCAAAATCACTAGTATAGGGATTCGAAATTAAAATAGATATATAAATCACAATACTATACAAAACATTTCCTTTCGGAAATCATTTACTATAACAACAGTGTTATAGTCCACCATTTCCTTCTATTTCTCGAAAACGTCTATTTCAACAATGAATGTTGAAATCTATGGTTTCGAATCTTTAACACATTTAAAAACATCGTTAGATCGTTTTAATTCTATTTAAAACATCACATCTAAACATTTTCTTTAACATATTATTCACTATTCAAAAACGTGAATATACTTTGTTAACCAATTTCATCATTTCTATACATTTCATTTTAAAGGATTATTCACAGTCTAAAACGTGAATATAACTCCATAAATAAGTTATAACAATTTACTTATCAAAATAAGTCGTTTGCGAATTTATAAAACAACGTTTATAAACTACATTTCTATTTATTTATAACAACTTTCTTTTATAAATCTCCTTTATTAACCTATCCAATTTATAACTCAATTATAAACCAAAAGTCCATAATGTAAGTTAAATACTTATAATTTATTTGTTTACAAAATCCTTCTTTTTACACTTCCCAAATTATAAATCTTATAACTTATAAGATTCACTTATTTACCCAAATCTATTCTTTTAATAACTTTACAAATTTTATAAACCTACTGCTTATAAAATTCCATTTATAACTTCACCGTTTATAATTCTATAAATTTCATTCATTTATGAAATTCATTTAAAATTCATTCTAACATTTATAAAAACTCGTTTTATAATTCAAATATTTTAATTTATAAATATCAATTTATAAATCTCTTATATAAATCAATTTATACTATTATTTTAAAACATCTTTAATCTCCTTTATAATTTTCACCATTTTGATTTATAAAAAAAACAAATTTCATAAATCCTATATTTTCAACTTTTTATAATAAATTCAAAAATCCCGATTAAACTATTTTATAAAATCATTAGCCTCATATTTTCAAAAATCAACTTTTAACTATATTTCTCAAAAACCATAATTTTTATAACATTAAAATTATAACGTTATTTATTTATAATGGATCAATTCCAAAAATATTTTATAACGTATACTTTCAAAAATCAACTTTAAAATCCTTTTAAAATTCCAAAAATGGGTCCAATGATGCTACACACCAAATAGTCAATCACGACAACAACGACATCATATATCGATATGATCATCAACGAATATCAAAATATCCATAATCAAATAAATACTGTTGAGGAATCCAGTTGGATCCCTCCAACCTGTTTTCCTGCATCCAAAGATGTTAGCACAATACCAATTCCGTTCCAGTACGAAATTATCGCGGTATATGGGATTTAAAATATTATCCGCTTAATAGACAGCGCAATAGGGTCTCATCCGCTATATACTGCGGGAAATCAATTCCAAGTACATAAATAATACCAATTTCACTGTTTATGAAATATTCTTGGTATATGTTTTTAATAAATAACATCAGCTTACTAACGGCACATAATGTCTATTTTAACTATCAATAGATAACAATCATCATTCAACATACATTCAAGAATTTTAAATCTAACTATTTAAAATTAAAATCGAAACCGATTCGATTGAGTGAGAAGTTCTCACCTTGATTTCAATTTCGTTTTAGCGATTTATTTCGAATAAAATTAAACACGCGTTTAATTTTACCCAAAATTCTCACTAACTCCAAACGACTCCAATCCAATTACATAGCGCAGTGCTCGTCCATACGATTCCAACGCAACTGGTTTCGCGCGTTTTCGACCTCGTATGAAAAAGATATGATTTTTAGAAGTTACACGATTTTAAACTATATAAATTTATAATTTATTTACAATTTTTAACCTAAAATAGATCATGGCCGCTCATTTCTGCTTGGAGGCATCAGGACTGCACCTTGCTTTCATCTTCCATCTCACGCACGTACAGGTATACGCAAGAAGAAACCCATCAAGCTCCATATTAGGTTTTGATTTTGCAATCACCACAAGCAACGATAAGTTGATCAGAGAGTGCCATTCCCTCCGCCTACGTGAGAGCTACCCACGCCTATGAACACCTGAAGCTCGTCCACCCGAGGCACCTTGAATTGCGTGTGCAACTAGCAGCTGTTGGCCCCCCTTTCTCCCTCCACGTCGCGCCGTTTTCGATCATCTCCGTATGAAATTAAAGCTCTCGTCGAGCTCTTCGACTTTCGTGTTGAACACTTCGCGTAATTCCTTGTAGATTGAGAGTGATTGAGGAGAGAAAGATATTAATTTCTGGCCATTGAACATATATGAGGCGGCGGCTGCAGATGGAAACCCTAGGGTTTGATATTTTTGCAATTTATGAAGAGTGAAGGGCTTATATAGAAAATTCGCGCGACACTATTCATCCCGGATTTTCCGAACTCCAAACGAAGCGTGCCGGTTGGCGTTTCTAAGATTTACCCCGCGTTCTGAATACAATGGAACATGTTTCGGGAGCTAATTCGGTCATCTATGCGAGTTATGGCAATAAACGTTCGATTTAAAATTAAACCAATTAAACGATTTTCTAGGCGTTTTAGCTTGCACCGGACAAACGGTAAATCCAATTGACTTGAAATTTGAAACCGTATAATAATATCACATTACGGATCCGATGAAACTGGTTTCGTCGAAATTCGAGACTTTTTGAAAAATGGCTATTTTAACTCGCCGAATTAATATTAAAAAAAATTCGATGCGTTTCGAGCTGCCACGGTCAAACGACAACTCCGATTGCAACGAAAATTGAAATTCGGTAATAACAAACTATTAAGGATCCAATGGAACTAGTTTCGTCCAATTCTGAGACTGTTCAAAAATTGGCTAATTTCACTAGTCGATTAAATATTAAAATATTCAATTTTCACAAATAAACTCTTAATTCGATTTTAAAAGTTCTAAAACATCATTCTAACTTCAACATGATAAAATAAAATTTTATAAATCATTTTCAATCATATTTAACCCAATTTTCAATTATTTCAGTAATTTCAACTATTAAATTATCGATTTAATTATTCAATCAAATCCAATTATTCAAAATAAAATTTATTTGACTTATAAATTTCACTAATTAATATTTAAAATTAATTAAATATACAAATTTTAATTAATAAAATTTTGGGTCGTTACATCTGAATCTGCTGTCTTTTGCCAATTTGCCTATTTTGCTTGGTTTTCCAAATGTAGTCGATGCGTGTTGATTCCTATTAGTCGTTTATGCTTGTTTGACCTTGATGATTCCTTTCTGATTTCATCCACGGGTTTTTATAAAATGATCTTTTCAAATCGTATTGAAAGCTCGCTTCTCCAATTTATAAATTCTATTTAAAACACACACACAATTTCGCACTACGAGCGAAGTGGGAGGAGAATTAAATGATTAAATAAAATGCGTGCTATGAACACGTGCGTTCATCTTTTCAGTTAATTCCCAATCTATTCATTTGAACGTTTTGACCTTTGGGTTTGGTTTACCGATGAGATTAGGTAAGTTTTGTACTGCTTTGAGTGTGAAATTGACTGACGGATAGTAAACCGTTTAGTGCGAACGGGTGATTATGGGACTCACGTTAACACTTTTTGGGTTCCTTTACGAGAGTTGTGACACATTTCGCCTGCTAGTGGTGTCCAGTACTGGGCCACCGGACCTTTGCCACTACGGTTTGTTTCCTTCGGGGTTTATTGCCTTCGGGTTTGAGCCTTCGGGGTTTGTTGCCTTCGGGTATGTTGCCTTCAGTTATGTTGCCTCCGGGTTTGTACCTTCGGGTTTGTGCCCCCGGTTTGTTGCCTATTGTATCGCTTTTGGAGTTGGTCATTCGTCACTACTTGAGTGATATTAGGATTGGAGCCTTCGGGCTCATGGATCCTTGTTTATACAGTACTGAGCACGTGCAATTTTCTGTTGTTTCATTGATATGTATATTCCCTAGGTATTGCCCTTCGGCGTTGGTCTTTTTGAGCCACACGATGTATAGCTGTTACCTTGTGGAACTTGTATTACCTTCATTGGTATTCGTTATTTGCCTTTTTGGCTTGTTTTAGGATATTCATACCCTTTGTTTATTGATTTGCCGATGATATGAGGTTTGTTATGATTCATCTTTTGTTAGATGATTGTGTTATCTCTTTTAGAGATATTTGTTATACTTTATGACCTTGTCGGTTTATCATTATTCACTTTATCTAACTGATTTGTTTAGCTAGACCGACCCTTGTATTTTATACTCGGGTCAACCGAGATGTTTTAGGTTAGGTGCATTTGGACTTAGCCTATTTTGCTTCCGCATGGACAATTCCGTTAGCTCCTTTTGTTATAGCTTTTTGTGTAGTCCTTTTGGTTAAAACTCTGTTATGTATTCTTTTGGGCTCGTTTGTATATTGTGGTTTTCTATACCACTTGACATGAATCATTTTGTATACTCTGCTATGTATCTGTATATGTGTATGTGATGATCTACTGTTCTGTGATGTGCATTACATTTGAGTTATTATATTTTCTTCTGATCGATCCTTAGCCACCTATGGCTTCACATTAGGTATTTATTGGATATGTTGATTCGCTTTGTATGGCTATTGTCGATGTATTTAATAGATAGTTAAGGCAAGATTACAGATGGTTGCTCCTAACCAGCTATATTCTCCGCATTAGAAAACGGTATTACCTAGTAATACTCTTTGTTAATGTGGGTCTCGGAGTGGGGCGTTACAGCTTGGTATCAGAGCCAAGTTCATAACAAAATATGATAAACACAGAACAGAAACACATATTACGGTACATCAAAGTGTAATAAGTGTTACAAATCTTTGAATCACCGTGCCTCTATTCCTTCCGTGCTTTTGGGGTAGATAGGATTTGGGAATACGTCTAGGAGTGCATTTAAATTCCGTAGTATTTCATATTGAATTATCTACCTTGGGAATATTCTTTATCTTATCTTAACTTTCAGCTTATGGCTGGAAGAGGCGGAGGATGACGCTCGGATGCTGGGCAATCCAGCGGCTCGCGTCTAGACGGCGTTTATATGTCTGCCGATTAGTTTTTGGAGCGGTTTAGGAGCGCACATCCTCTAGCTCCTACGCGAACATATCCTTCATGCAAGTCCACCTTCGCACGATTGTGCAGTGATTTTTCTCATCTTGGAGGGTAGCCGTTTAAAGGCTCTGAGATTGTTCTTGAGATCCAAGCTTGGATTCGCATGTACGAGCATATTTTCTCTCGCATGGATCTTTCTGATCATGATAGAGTTCTTGTAACTTCTAGCTTATTGCAAGAGCGTATCCTTGATTGGTACGAGCTTCTTTTAGCCGAATTTGATGAGTCTGCTCTTTCTTGGACTCGGTTTCGAGAATGATTCGAACTCAAGTTCGTTTCTGAATCTGAGAAAGTTTTATTGGCTTGTCGCTTTCTTGAGTTTAAGAAAGGGAAGTCTTGCATTTCTGAGTATGTTGCATCATTCGAGGCCTTATCTATATATGGTCTTGAATTCATTAGCACCTTGTATAGAAAGAATCTGAAGCTTGTATTTGGTCTTAAGAAATGTCTTAAGAAGTCTTTAATGCTCCAGCTTAAGCTTTCTTTTGAGGAGTTGGTTGATTCGACACTTCATCTCGAAGCCTTTGAGAAGGAGTGTGATTGTGGGGATGGTGTTGAGGTTCGCAAGAACCCCAACAAGAAGAAGTTCCCTTTGGATAAGCGGGAATTTTTCCCTTCCAAGAAGAAAAAGCCCGTTGAATCTGATTCTCAGTCTCAGTCTGCTGGAACACCTTCCACTCGGAAGTGTTTCAATTGTGGTTCTCCTGATCATATGATTCGAGCTTGTCCTAAGCTTCCCTTCTGCCGCTATTACAAGAAGGAAGGCCATCATAGTTCCACTTTTCCTATTGCTCCGAATAATCCTTTGTCAGGCAAGCTAAATATAGCGGATGCTTCTAGAGGTTCTTCTCGGGGAAAAGGTATATCTCCATCTGTTTTGGAAGGTTCTATTTTATTTCATGACTATTGTATTCGAGTTCTCTTTGATACAGGTGCTTCACATTCATTCGTATCGAAGAAGCTCTTCGATGATTTGTCTTTGGATGTTTCTTGTATGGTTACTTCTTTGAGAATTGCGAATCTGAATTGGTGGATCCGCAACGTTCAATTTGCTTATATTGATGTCGAGATTATTTTATGTGATTTTTCTTTCCGAGCCGATTTGCATGTTATGCGTTACTTAGGCTTCGGAATTGATATTTTTTTGAAAGGATTGGCTTAATTATTATGAAGCCATATCCTATGTCCCGAGTGGACTATTCATCCTCGACATTTTCAATCTGTTAAACAGATTTCTATTTGTCTTAAAGCTTTTCGATTCCAATTTGATGGCATTATTTTATTCTTTAAGTCCTCATGACGAGGAAAGTGTATTTCTCTAATTCTTGTAGTTTAAGAATTTTCCGGTATTTTTGAACTTGTCTTAGGATTATCACCTAAGCAATTTTTGAGTGGTGTTAAGGTCTTTTTTAGCTCGACCTTGCCACCGGTTTTTCTTTGGCTACGAGTTGCGGAAGTTAGCATTCCACTTACCGCATTCTGCGCTCATTATGATTCTTTTGAAAGACTTATTATGTCATTCTGTTTGTCTAGCTTATTTCATCCATTTTATGAATCGATTATTCTACGAATATCTCAATGACTTCATTTCTTTGTATTTATCGATTTTGGATGAAAACGGCAATTTAAAATCTTGCAAATCTTTTTCATCAGATTTATTTATAAGTACAATTCGATTTTTGTTCTTGAAACGAGCAAACTTTTAAGAGATATTTTTATCATATAGAAGATGATTTTGTGATTGTATTGCCCATTGAGTGCTTTAAGAATTCTGGTCGATGCGCTTGATAAATGTTATCGATAGGAATCTCGTAAACGCTTTGATGGGACAATTTGACACAATAAATTGACTTATAAAAAGTAAATTTTTCTAGAAAATGATTACATAAAGATAAGTGTAATTTTGAAGTTTTAGCTTTTCGAGAAAGAAGATTATTTGAAAGAACTCATTTCCGATGTTCTTATTCTTGTGATTCCCGAAGGGAACCAAGACTTTATCTTTTGTTCCAATGCTAATCATATTGGTTTGGATGTCGTTCCCTTGCAAAAGAGAACGTGCTATCACTTATGTCTCTAAATCATTAAAGCCCATCGAAACTAGATATGCCATCATGATCTAGTGCTCGTGGCTATTATTTCGCTCTTTGTATTTGGCATCATTATTTTTGGGTGAGGAATTTTGTTCTCCTCACCGATCATAATTTTTAAAAATGTTTATTTTCCCATAAGGAACTTAATGTTGGTTCGAGTTCCTTGCATCTTATGATCTTGATATTATTTTTATTCCCAAAAGGGGAAATCCTGTTGCCAATGCCCTTTGTTGTAAGCAACAAGTGGTTGTTTCTTTGATGATGTCCGAATGGAATGATCTTTTTACCAAGTTCATCGGATGTTTCGTTGTAATTTGTTTCATTGAGCTTCATCTCGCTTCTTTTATGGTGTTCGGTTCATTGGACGTACCGTTTTTTTGTACTGCGTCGGTGTTCCTAATTATTTGAGCTTTGGTTCATCTGGCGTACCGTTATTGTACTACGTCGTTGTTCCAAATTATTCGAGTTTCTAGTTTCTCCGGCGTACCATTATTGTAATTCATCGTTGCATTGGCTCAGTTTTTCTGTTATTCATGACATTTTTCCATGTCTTTTAACTATGGTAATGACTTAGGGATTCCGATTTATATTCTTGTGCCTAGTGTTATTGAAGAAATTGAAGTTTCGCCTTTTTGACTTTTGAGCAACACTGTATTCACATCATTTCTTCGGTTGTTGAGTGCCTTCGAAATAAAGATGTTTTTCTCATGGAAGTTTAATGGTTCTTAAATCCTAAGGATTGCTCTTGGGGAATCCAGAGAATTCATCGAACAAACAAGTTCGGGCTCATCCTTTCGTGCTCTTTATTGTGAACTTCTTATTTCAAATATTCTTTTGTGTTGATATGCTTTTATGGTTGTTACTCTTTATTTTCTTCTTAAGAATTGCGAGGACGCAATTTCTTCAAGGAGGGGAGTCTATAACAACCCGCGTATTTATCGATTGTATATTTAAATATTTTATTTAAATATGACATCGTTTGTCGGATAATAGTCCAAAAAGCTACTTCTGCAAACGATCGAATTGGGACTCGAGACCACTTCAGTTGAGTTCAAAATGGTGTTTGCGATCTTTCTGAGTATAAGATTCGATATGGTTGGAGTAAGTCGAATTTGGCTACATTTTCTAATTCGGTTTTGGGTACGGGTTCAGCCCACTAGCTTAACTTAACACCCTAACTCAGCCATCTCCACTCCATTCACTCATTCTCATTCCTCAAACTCAAGTTTCAACTGAAAATGGGGGAAGAGAAAAAGAATTAGGAAAAACTCCAAGCCCTAAATCCTCTTGCAAACTCGAAGTCTTGCTCCTTAATTCAAGATAAGCTATTGGTAAGCCTCCTCTTCATCTTCTCCAACTCTTTTTCTTTTCAACTTCAGAAATTCCTAAACCTAAATATAGGAAATACTTGTTTTGATCTTAGATTGAAGCTTGTAGAGTTGAAGTAGAGAGCGGTTGGTCTTTTCTTTGCATTTGAGCTTCTCATCCGTGTTTTTGAGTTAAAAGTTGAGATTTTTTTCTCACATCTATGTCTACACTTATCTTGGGTTCTTAGGAATGAATTCCTAACATAGTTATAGGTTCATTTGCTTTCGATTTGGATTGATTCGGTGAAATTTCCAATTTATGATTTTTGAAGCCAAATTTATGAAATCTTTATATGGTTGATGTGTATGTTGTTCAGAGTGTTTGGGTGAGTCGTTAAGGTTGGGTAATCGTTTGACGTAAGCCCCCGTAATCATCGCTCATCAGATCGCTTTCGATTTGTTTTGGCCATTAATGGCCTAGGTTCAGGAAAACCAGAGAAACAGGATTCAGACGTCTGAATCCTCATTTTCAGACGTCTGAATATTATACTGGGAATTTTCATTCCCCAGTATTCAGACGTCTGAATCGAGGGTTCCAGACGTCTGAATTGGTTCGAGTGCAACCAGAAAGGAAATAGGCCTAAAATGCCAATTTTAGACGTTTGGAAGGTATGATTCAGACGTCTAAATAGGATTTTGGAAAACTTTTAATTTTCCAGATTCACACGTCTAAACCATATACTTCAGACGTCTGAATCTGCTGTCTTTTGCCAATTTGCCTATTTTGCTTGGTTTTCCAAAATTAATCGATGCGTGTTGATTCCAATTAGTTGTTTATGCATACTTGACCTTGATGATTCCTTTTTGGCTTCATCCACGGGTTTTTATAAAATGATCTTTTCAAATCGTATTGAAAGCTCGCTTCTCCAATTTATAAATTCTATTTAAAACACACACACAAATTCGCACTACGAGCGAAGTGGGAGGAGAATTGAATGATTAGATAACACGCGTGCTATGAACACGTGCGTTCATCTTTTCAGTTAATTCTCAATCTATTCATTTGAACGTTTTAACCTTTGGGTTTGGTTTACCGATGAGATTAGGTAAACTTTGTACTGCTTTGAGTGTGAAATTGACTGACGGATAGCAAACCGTTTAGTGCGAACGGGTGATTATGGGAATCACGTTAACACTTTTTGGGTTCCTTTTCGAGAGTTGTGACACATTTTGCCAGCTAGTGGTGTCCAGTACTGGGCCTCCGGACCTTTGCCACTACGGTTTGTTTCCTTGGGGTTTATTGCCTTCGAGTTTGAGCCTTTGGGGTTTGTTTCCTTCGGGTATTTTGACTTCGGGTATGTTGCCTCCGGGTTTGTACCTTCGGGTTTGTGCCTCCGGGTTTGTTGCCCTATTGTATCGCTTTGGGAGTTGGTCATTCGTCACCGCTCGAGTGATATTAGGATTGGAGCCTTCGGGCTCATGGATCCTTGTTTATACAGTACTGAGCACGTGCAATTTTCTGTTGTTTCATTGATATATATATTCCCTAGGTATCGCCCTTCGGTGTTGGTCTTTTTGAGCCACACGATGTATAGCTGTTACCTTATGGAACTTGTATTACCTTCATTGGTATTCGTTATTTGCCTTTTTGGCTTGTTTTAGGATATTCATACCCTTTGTTTATTGATTTGCCGATGATATGAGGTTTGTTATGATTCATCTTTTGTTAAATGATTGTGTTATCTCTTTTAGAGATATTTGTTATACTTTATGACCTTGCCGGTTTATCATTGTTCAGTTTATCTAACTGATTTGTTTAGCTAGACCAACCCGTGTATTTTATACTCGGGTCAACCGAGATGTTTCAGGTTAGGTGCATTTGGACTTAGCCTATTTTGCTTCCGCATGGACAATTCCGTTAGCTCCTTTTGTTATAGCTTTTTGTGTAGTCCTTTTGGTTAAAACGCTGTTATGTATTCTTTTGGGCTCGTCTGTATATTGTGGTTTTCTATACCACTTGACATGTATCATTTTGTATATTCTGCTATGTATCTGTATATGTGTATGTGATGATCTACTGTTCTGTGATGTGTATTACATTTGAGTTAATATATTTTCTTCTGATAGATCCTTAGCCACCTATGGCTTCGCATTAGGTATTTATTGGATATGTCGATTCGCTTTTTATGGCTATTGTCGGTGTATTTAATAGATAGTTAAGGCAAGACTATAGATGGTCGCTCCTAACCAGCTATATTCTCTGCATTAGCAAACGGTATTACCTAGTAATACTCTTTGTTAATGTGGGTCTCGGAGTGGGGCGTTACAGCTTGGTATCAGAGCCAGGGTTCAGAACAAAATATGATAAACACATAACAGAAACACATATTACGGTACATCAAAGTGTAATAAGTGTTACAAATCTTTGAATCATCGTGCCTCTATTCCTTCCGTGCTTTTGGGGTAGACAGGATTTGGGAATACGTCTAAGAGTGTATTTAAATTCTGTATTATTCCATATTGATTTATCTACCTTGGGGATATTCTTTATCTTATCTTAACTTTCAGCTTATGGCTAGAAGAGGCGGAGGACGACGCTCGGATGCTGGGTAATCCAGCGGCTCGCATCCGGATGGCGTTTATATGTCTGCCGATCAGTTTTGGAGTGGTTTAGGAGCACACAGCCTCCAGCTCCTACTCGAACATCTCCTCCATGCAAGTCCACCTTCGCACGATTGTGCAGTGATTTTTCTCATCTTGGAGGGTAGCCGTTTAAAGGCTCTGAGATTGTTCTTGAGGTCCAAGCTTGGATTCGCATGTACGAGCATATTTTCTCTCACATGGATCTTTCTGATCATGATAGAATTCTTGTAACTTCTAGCTTATTGCAAGAGCATACCCTTGATTGGTACGAGCTTCTTTTAGCCGAATTTGATGAGCCTGCTCTTTCTTGGACTCAGTTTCGAGAACGATTCGAACTCAAGTTCGTTTCTGAATCTGAGAAAGTTTTATTGGCTCGTCGCTTTTTTGAGTTGAAGCAAGGGGAGTCTTCCATTTCTAAGTATGTTGCATCATTCGAGGCCTTATCTAAATATGGTCTTGAATTCATTAGCACCTTGTATAGGAAGAATCCGAAGTTTGTATTTGGTCTTAAGAAATGTCTTAAGAAGTCTTTAATGCTCCAGCTTAAGCTTTCTTTTGAGGAGTTGGTCGATTCGACACTTCATCTCGAAGCCTTTGAGAAGGAGTGTGATTGTGGGGATGGTGTTGAGGTTCGCAAGAACCCCAACAAGAAGAAGTTCCCTTTGGATAAGCGGGAATTTTTCCCTTCCAAGAAGAAAAAGCCTGTTGAATCTGATTCTCAGTCTCAGTATGCTGGAACACCTTCCACTCGGAAGTGTTTTAATTGTGGTTCTCCTGATCATATGATTCGAGCTTGTGCTAAGCTTCTCTTCTGCTGCTTTTGCAAGAAGGAAGGCCATCGTAGTTCCACTTTTCCTATTGCTCTGAATAATCCTTTGTCAGGCAAGCTAAATATAGAGGATGCTTCTGGAGGTTCTTCTTGGGGAAAAGGTATATCTCCATCTGTTTTGGAAGGTTCTATTTTATTTCATGACTATTATATTCGAGTTCTCTTCGATACGGGTGCTTCACATTCTTTCGTATCGAAGAAGCTCTTCGATGATTTGTCTTTGGATGTTTCTTGTATGGTTACTTCTTTGAGAATTGCGAATCTGAATTGGTGGATCCGCAACGTTCAATTTGCTTATATTGATGTCGAGATTATTTTATGTGATTTTTCTTTCCGAGCCGATTTGCATGTTATGCGTTACTTAGGCTTCGGAATTGATATTTTTTTGAAAGGATTGGCTTAATTATTATGAAGCCATATCCTATGTCCCGAGTGGACTATTCATCCTCGACATTTTCAATCTGTTAAACAGATTTCTATTTTTCTTAAAGCTTTTCGATTCCGATTTGATGGCATTATTTTATTATTTAAGTCCTCATGACAAGGAAAGTGTATTTCTCTAATTCTTGTAGTTTAAGAATTTTCCGGTATTTTTGAACTTGTCTTAGGATTATCACCTAAGCAATCTTTTGAGTGGTGTTAAGGTTTTTTTTTAGCTCGACCTTGCCACCGGTTTTTCTTTGGCTACGAGTTGCGGAAGTTAGCATTCCACTTACCGCATTCCGCGCTCGTTATGATTATTTTGAAAGACTTATAATGTCATTCTGTTTGTCTAGCTTATTTCATCCATTTTATGAATCGAGTATTCTACGAATATCTCGATGACTCCATTTTTTTTGTATTTATCGATTTTGGATGAAAACAGCAATTTAAAATCTTGCAGATCTTTTTCATAAGATTTATTTATAAGTACAATTGGATTTTTGTTCTTGAAACGAGCAAACTTTTAAGAGATATTTTTATCATATAGAAGATGATTTTGTGATTGTATTGCCCATTGAGTGCTTTAAGAATTCTGGTCGATGCGCTTGATCAATGTTATCGATAGGAATCTCCTAAACGCTTATCTTGGGTTCTTAGGAATGAATTCCTAACATAGTTAAAGGTTCATTTGCTTTCGATTTGGATTGATTCGGTGAAATTGCCAATTTATGATTTTTGAAGCCAAATTTATGAAATCCTTATATGGTTGATGTGTATGTTGTTCAGAGTGTTTGGGTGAGTCGTTAAGGTTGGGTAGTCGTTTGACGTAAGCCCCCCTAATCATCGCTCATCCGATCGCTTTCGATTTATTTTGGCCATCAATGGCCTAGGTTCAGGAAGTACCTGAGAAACAGGTTTCAGACGTCTGAATCCTCATTTTCAGACGTCTGAATATTATACTGGGAATTTTCATTCCTCAGTATTCAGACGTCTGAATCGAGGGTTCCAGACGTCTGAATTGGTTCGAGTGCAACCAGAAAGGAAATAGGCCTAAAATGCCAATTTTAGACGTCTGGAAGGTATGGTTCAGACGTCTAAATAGGATTTTGGAAAACTTTTAATTTTCCAGATTCAGACGTCTGAACCATATACTTCAGACGTCTGAATCTGCTGTCTTTTGCCAATTTGCCTATTTTGCTTGGTTTTCCAAATTTAATCAATGCGTGTTGATTCCAATTAGTTGTTTATGCATACATGACCTTGATGATTCCTTTTTGGCTTCATCCATGGGTTTTTATAAAATGATCTTTTCAAATCATATTAAAAGATCGCATCTCCAATTTATAAATTCTATTTAAAACACACACACAATTTCACACTTCGAGCGAAGTGGGAGGAGAATTAAATGATTAGATAAAACATGTGCTATGAACACGTGCGTTCATCTTTTCAGTTAATTCCCAATCTATTCATTTGAACATTTTGACCTTTGGGTTTGGTTTACCGATGAGATTAGGTAAACTTTGTACTGCTTTGAGTGTGAAATTGACTTACGGATAGTAAACCGTTTAGTGCGAACGGGTGATTATGGGACTCACGTTAACACTTTTCGGGTTCCTTTTTGAGAGTGTTGACACATTTTGCCAGTTAGTGGTGTCCAGTACTGGGCCTCCGGACCTTCGCCACTACGATTTGTTGCCTTCGGGGTTTACTCTTTGGGTTTGAGCCTTCGGGGTTTGTTGCCTTCGGGTATATTGCCTTCGGGTTTGTACATTCGGGTTTGTGCCTTCGGGTTTGTTGCCCTATTGTATCGCTTTTGGAGTTGGTCATTCGTCACCGCTCGAGTGATATTGGGTTTGGAGCCTTCGGGCTCATGGATCCTTGTTTGTACAGTACCGAGCACGTGCAATTTTCTGTTGTTTCATTGATATGTATATTCCCTAGGTATCGCCCTTCGGTGTTGGTCATTTTGAGCCACACGATGTATAGCGGTTACCTTGTGGAACTTGTATTACCTTCATTGGTATTCGTTATTTTCCTTTTTGGCTTGTTTAGGATATTCATATCCTTTGTTTATTGATTTGCCGATGATATGAGGTTTGTTATGATTCATCTTTTGTTAGATGATTGTGTTATCTCTTTTAGAGATATTTGTTATACTTTATGACCTTGCAGGTTTATCATTGTTCAGTTTATCTAACTGATTTGTTTAGCTAGACTGACCCGTGTATTTTATACTCGGGTCAGACCGAGATGTTTCAGGTTAGGTGCATTTGGACTTAGCATTTTTTGCTTCCGCATGGACTATTCCGTTAGCTCCTTTTGTTATAGCTTTTTGTGTAGTCCTTTTGGTTAAAACTCTGTTATGTATTCTTTTGGGCTCGTTTGTATATTGTGGTTTGCTATACCACTTGACATGTATCATTTTGTATACTCTGCTATGTATATGTATATGTGTGTGTGATGATCTACTGTTATGTGATGTGTATTACATTTGAGCTATTATATTTTCTTCTGATAGATCCTTATCCACCTATGGCTTTGCATTAGGTATTTATTGGATATGTCGATTTGCTTTGTATGGCTATTGTCGATGTATTTAATAGATAGTTAAGGCAAGACTGTAGATGGTCGCTCCTAACCAGCTCTATTCTCTGCATTAGCAGACGGTATTACCTAGTAATACTCTTTGTTAATGTGGGTCTCGGAGTGGGGCGTTACACAAACCATAAACCGTCCAACACAATAATTAGCCATTCAACTTCGTTCGTTCATATAAATGATTCACATATATCATAACAACAATTATTATTCATCTTCATATATTTTTATATCAAAATAAAAGTTGTTATTTATTTATTTATTTGTAATAAAAATATATTTTATCTCCATATTAATATACTTCTCACCTGAATATGTTTAAATAAGTTAAGCCATCAAATTTAAACATTAACTACCATTCATCAATTTATTCAGTCGTTTGTTATTTAATTCATATCAATATGTGTTAATATATTAAGTCAAATATTTCTCATTTTATTTGTTAATTATTCAACTTATCTTAATTAAAATAACTAAATTAAACGATGTTTAGAATACGAGATAAAAAGTTACGAATTCGATACCCTAGATTATCACTTGTTGGCATTGTAGGATTGATTTCACCTAGAGGGGGGGTGAATAGGGTGATACTAATAAATATAAAAATTTAATGTGAAAGCACATAAAATAATTGCAGCACGGATAATAGCAGAATAATAGCATCATAGATAATAACAGAATATTAAAAGTAGAAATAGAACAACACAGATTTACCTAGCTTCGGTAAAACCCTGCCTAAGTGCTGCCACCAAAGTTTCTAGTAGAAATTAAGTAGTCAAACGCTTACACATGTAATCTCGCAACACCCGCTATCGACTAACCTAACTCTATGCTCAAAACCTTGTCACAACTCAGAACTGAGTTGCGAATTCTCGAACTACACCACCGTAGTTCATCCCCTAGTCACGCGACTAGAATTTACAAACGTTTAAAAGAGAAATACAAAATAAAAGCAATTTTAAAATACAAAACCCTAATTTAAAATTAAAAAGACCAATAATAATTACAAAGATGCCAATCTAAAAGAAATATGATATCTCCCTTTTCTTTTTATATTATTCTGCCGGTATCCTTTCTTTGTTAAAGTGGCTGCTTCCTTTTTCGTTCATTCCTTTTTAAGAAAATTAGGGATTTTGGAAATTTTTTGAATTCGCCGACTTAAGTTGTTGATTGAATGATGAGCTATCTAAAGTTTTCTTCGTCAATAAATTTGTCACTTTGATTCGCAACTAGCTGCTTCAATGAATCGAGTTTAAATTGCATTGAGTTGAGTCGCATCTCTGATGATCTTCATGTATACTTGAATCTGGTCTTGGCCTTGGTTTCATTGTAGTCTGGTATAGGTTGCTCTGACCAGTACATTAAACATGTTACATTGATGTTGTGATCATTTGTTCGGGGCTTTTGTTTCTAGTTCTAGTGCACACGCCTGAATCCATGGTTTTCACCTGAGTTTGAATAGTTGAGTATTTTTCATGTGTACATTGAATTTTTGGTTGAGACTTGTTTTATGTTGGTTTTTGAATTCTTATGCTCGATAATTTTGTGATGTTTTTGAATTGCACCTATGTTGAATCCAGCCTCGGCTCGGGTTTGACCTTGTGCTCACCTGTCACTGCAGTTTTATCAAGTATATATCGATGTGCACGGCCTTGTGGCATGTATAGTGATACACTGTGCATGTCACAAGTTGTCCTGTAAGATGAATTCAAAATTAAATGATAACGAACAATCCATATAATTGAGGCAAATAATATTTTCAAAACACATTTTATTTTAAAATGCAAAAAATATTTCTTTTTCAATTTAACCGTGATAGTGTTTATTTTGCAAATAACTCAAATGCGGGATACAAAAGGGAATACAACTAAATAACAAATATGAGTGAACAAGTGATATGTAGTGAGGATGGTTATGCAAATTGAAATGTATTGTAATTGAAATTTTGTATATATAGTGAGAGCACAAATTTGTACTATTCAAAACTGTATTAAATATTTATTTGAATAAAATATCTGTGTTGTTTATTTTATTCAACAAATATTTATTTAATTATGCGAAAATAAAATAGTACAATAGAAAATACATTTATATGAATATATATACATATATATGTTTATTATCATCAAACAAAAATAATGTACTAGCATATTCAACAATCTCCCCCTTTTGAAGATAACATACATATATTTAAGATTTTGAATTAAATGTATTTGATCATTCAATTTGCTCCTCCTATTTGAATGCTCCCTTTCTACAACAAAGATCCCCATTCATATATGCATGAAAATAAATAAAAATAGCAAATGAATCTAGATGCAAATAGAAAAGACAAAATAAAATATTTGATCTTTATTTGCCAAAATCTTAACTTTTTTCTCCCCCTTTTGTTATCAGCAAAAGAGTAACAGTGTTAGAAAAATAGAGATATGGTGATAGAAATTAATACAACATCACTACCCAATCGAGTATAAATATTAAATTTCAATAAAAAAAATCAAACAAAAATCATAAATACTCTGTTATGTGCATATTTCACTTTAGAATGATAAGGGTGATGACAGCATATAAAACCATATAGTTGTGTCTATTTGTGGTATATTTATATCAGGAATTTGAATATCTACTAACCATGCATAACTGTTAGGACTTTTAAATGAGATTAGTAGTATTCCAAAAAATTTAAAGAACCAAAAAAAAAGAATGAATTCAAGCATCTTCTAATCACGCATAACTGTGAGGACTTTTAAATGGGATTAGAATCAACTTGCCTATTTAATAATCAATTTTGATATGTGTTCCATACATGCATAAACATGAGGACTTTTAAATGAGCATGAAAGCACATATATAAATATTCCGAGTAATTCACCCGTGCATAACCGTAAGGACTTTTAAATGAGAGTGAATACATGTTTTTATTAAAAATAAAATGAAATGAAAAATATTAATTTCTCGTTTGAAGTACCACATATTGATATGCTATATCGAATTTTGATGAGTGATAGTCGGTAAATATTTGCCCATCAAAAGTTATTACAAATCTGGTTTAAATTTTTAATGAAATTTACTACATATACTATCTCAAGTCATAATATATGATTAGTATCGACACTTATCACTTTTTCAATCACTACTTATCTTTTCGATAATTAGTAGGGAATTAGATAGTTAACGAGTCATTTAAGATCAAATTCAAAAATAATTATAAAATTATATTTTCTAAAATGACAAATCTGAAACAAGGTCAACAAAAGTGATTTTATCGAAGGGGTTTTATATGAAAAATGTTTCTAATTGAGAATCGGTTGAATTGAAAAATATTCAGATATTTCCTCTGAAAATGTGATGCAACTTATGAATGTCTCAACATAAAACTCGTTCCTCTAATACTTTTTCTATCAACTAGGCTACCAGTGTAAGTGTGTATGAATTCCCCTTTAACTCAAGGTTATCAGTAGATAGATATCATTTCAAAAATTAAAACAAGTGAAAATCAATGACTTCATGTTGAAAATCAATATAAATAATCAAATAATTGCAAACATGAGATGATATTAGATACCACCTGTATTTGAGATATTCATGGTGATATATGGAGGTATATAAGAAGAACGTGTACACCTCACCACTTAAAATTTTTAGCATGTCCATTTATATCAAGCACAAATAAAGTAATCTAAATTGAGTAAAAACACACATTCAGAAAAAAAATTCAAAGCAGTTTTGCTTGTTATTCTAAAGTGAATCGCTAAAAAATAGAAAAGTTGTAGCATTATCAGTTAGCTTTCTAGAACTTTAAGAATAAATCAAAGTTGAGATGTTCAACATTGACAAAAATACTTCAACAATGTCGATCAAAACATACTTAATAATATGTGAACAAAATTGAGTTGAGAGAAGATACCTCACTTTCCTCTAATGTCGTGATATCGAAAATGCAATGATCTCCATCTAAACCTTATAGGATAAGGAACATTTAAATTTTAGTTATCAATCACTTAGAACAACTTGAAATCTATCTCCATTGAAGTTGTTCCTTAGCCCACTTGTGTGTCTAATTTTGGAGAAGGCAAGTGGTCTAGCTAAGAATGTAGGACCAATATTATTATTTATTGAACTCTTTGGTATCCAAATTTGTCTATATAAGAAATTGTTAGTATCTACAATTGTACTCTTAGGAATCCAAATATGTTTAAATTTCTAGCCATTTATATTCGTACCTTTTGGAATCCATATTTGTTTAACATTTTTGTGTTTGTATATATTTTGAAAATTATTCTTGCCATGTCCAATATTTTCACACTTTACGTATTTGGATAACACACTTTTCCCCTTAACAGTGTCACTAGTTGTTTGTTCATATTTTGACACTTTCTCCAACCCCAATCCATTCCTTTTATTCTCGAAGAGTTTATTTTCTAAGAGTATATTAAATGATTTATCTTTAGTGAAAAATTTTCGAGTAACCAACTCAAGTTTATTAACTTTGGATTTTAAAAGTATGTTTTCATTTATTAGCATTGAACAACAACTAATGGTAGTATCTCTCTTTTCAAAACTATTCATTTTTAAGCGCATATTTTCAGTTTGAAGCTCTTTAATTTATTCTCAATTTCAAGCATCTCGGTTTCAAAGAGTTGGAGTTTTTTTAATTCAAGTTTTTCAAAATCCTTGTCAAACTCGTGATTTAATCGAATAATTTCAAATTTGCTCAAAATCACGTTTTCTTTTTCAAAAATTTTGAAATTTTGTTGATCTCGATTAATTTCTTTTCAAAAATCGTAATTTAGAAATTTCTGACTTCGTAAAGCTATCCAACTCATTTTGCAAAATGTTATTTCATTAAATCAGCTCAGTTTTGTTTTTCTCCCACATTAAAATTTAGTTTTCTAACTTTTGAAAGTTTTCATGAAAACGGCAAAATTCTTTTTTATGGTCCAAACGCCTTTTGCAATTAGAAATTTTATTTTTCTTAATATTTTTAAGCTCATTTTCCAAATCATTATTTTCCGATGAAGTTTATTTTGTTCCCTTTTCAACTTATTATTTTTCATCTCGAAAGCTTTATTATTTTCAATTAATTTTGGGCACAAGGGAACTAAATCATTGAATGGAAAATCACTATCTCATCAACTATTGAATCTTCATCACCGCTGCCTTTTGCCAATCTTGTTAAGCACGTTTCTTTAACTGAGTCGATTGTGGAGAATTTCTTATCGTTGTTGACTTTTGCACCATATATTGCATTAAAAGTATTTCAGATTTCCTGTGCATTTTTACAATGTGAGATAAAGTTAAAATTATCTTGATTAATATGAGAATATAGTATATGCATAGCAAGAGCATTAATCGAAGTATTTTTCTCATCTATTATATCACATCCATTTTCAATAATATCCCAACGTTCAAAATTAACAGATTTTAAATAAAATTCCATTTTTAATTTCTAATTTAAAAAATCTGCTCCATCAAAAATAGGAGGAATAATACTAGACCAACCCCAAGCAAAAGCATTATTAAAAGAAGCCATTTTTAAAAAAAAATTCAAAAAAAAACGAATCTAAAAATTTAAAATTTTTTAAAACAAAAACTGGCTTTTTGTTCCTAGCTCTGATACCACTTGTAGGATCGATTTCACCCTAGAGGGGGGTGAATATGGTGATACTTATAATTATAAGAATTTAATGTGGAAGTATATAAAATAATTGCAGCACAGATAATAGCAGAATAATAGTAGCACAGATAATAGTAGAATATTAAAAGTAGAAATAGAACAACATAGATTTACCTAGCTTCGGCAAAACCTTTCCTACATGTTGTCCCCAAGGTTTTTACTAGAAATTAAGTAGTCAGACGCTTACATATAAACTCGCGACACCCGCTATCGACAAACCTAACTCTATACTCAAAACCCTGCCACAACTCAGCCACTGAGTTGCGAATTCTCGAACTACACCTTCGTAGTTCGTCCCCTAGTCACACACGACTAGAATTTACAAACGTTTAAAAGAGAAATAAAAAATAAAAACAATTTTAAAATACAAAATCCTAATTAAAAATTAAAAGCCGAATAATAATTATAAAGATGCTGGCCCAAAAGAAATGTGATATCTCCCTGTTCTTTTTATATTATTCGGCCAGTATCCTTTCTTTGTTAAAATGGCTACTTCCTTTTCGTTCGTTACTTTTTAAGAAAATTAAAGCTTCTAGAAATTTTTTGAAGTCGCCGACTTAAGTTGTTGATTGAATGATGAACTATCTGCAGTTTGCTTCGTCAATCAATTTGTCACTTTGATTCGCAACCAGCTATGTCAACGAGTCGAGTTCGAATTGAATTAGTATGTTATTTTGCTTTATTACTTTTGTTGATATGCTTGAACTCAATGCTATATGCCGATGATGATAATGGGTTTTATATGGTTGAAAACGCTAAATTTTTGATCGAATATATTATTTGAATTCGTCTGACAACTTTAGCTCGGCCGTTTGATTTTGATCGAATTCATGTGATTCATCCTGACTGGTTCAATGTCATATATACTTTTGCTTGATTATCACGGCTTTGATTTTGATTTTCTAATTTTTCGTTCATACGTTTTATCATCTGGCTTTGTATTTGGTTCCATTTTTTATGTTGTTGACTTCGGCCATTTGAAATGATTTTGAGATAATATATTGTTGAGCCTCTGACTTAATATCATGTTATCACCTGTGAGTTCCACTATATGCTGGCAGCATTTGAATTTTTTAAACTGCTGTTACATTCTCTGGTTTGAATTGCTGACTTGAGATCGACTTGACTTGTTATTTTGAAATCCCTTAATTTTTGTAAAACTGTAAACTGTTGTTTTTTCTTTGAACATCGACTTATACTGTGTTCATGTGGTCTGCACTTGATTCATATACACACACACATGGATACATGTGTGTATGCATATATATATGTATGTATGTATGTATATATGTATATATGTATGTATATATGTATATATTTATGTATATATGTATATATGTATCTATGTATGTATGTATGTTTGTTTGTTTGTTTGTTGAATCATGACTGGACTTGTCTTTGAGCTTATATATGCACTTTTGTTGGGTCTGCGCTTGTTTCACTTCACTTTTCACTGTCCCTGCTATGGTGCACTTGTGTCATCACTATTCATCCATGCTTATGCCTGACCTTTGTATATTTGAGCATGTTGACCTTATGTTAAATTGGGACTACTTATACACATCATTTGAAACCTGGGTGCTTTGTTGACCTTGTCTTTGTTAAACTTTCATGTGCGTTCATCTGAAAGTTTTGCGATTACTGATTTGAAAAACTACCTTGTATTTGCATGCTTAAAGTCTTGATACATTTGAGTGTTCATGTATATTGATCATGTTACATGATTTTTGAGCTGGTCTCTTTCACTGGTGGTCTTGTATTCTCTGGTCTGATACATTTTTTGCATATGTTAAGCCCGGTTTTCCTTGTATCTTAGTCTGATGAAATGTTAATCAAGCACTCCCATATTGGTCAGTTTGCTATATGTGCTTGCATTTGAACTCGACTATGCAGTATGCACTTGTATACGGTTCATGTTGAACTCCATTATGATGATTTTGCATTCATCTTGAATTCCTTTTCTTCGAGTCTGTGCTGCTCTGTTCCTCTTGAATGCTTTGATATGTTTATATTTATGTTATCACCATATATGTATATACATACATAAGTATAAATGTGTGTGTGTTGTTCCAGTCCTCTCCGTTGTATATCATCATGCTTGTTTTCTTTGTAATTGTAGTCTGGTTTGAGTTGAGTTGCATCCGTGATGATCTTCAAGTATACTTGGATCTGGTCTTAGCCTTGGTTTCTTTGTAGTCTGGTATAGGTTGCTCTGACAAGTTCATTAAAAATGTTACATTGATGTTGTGTTCATTCGTTTGGGGCTTTCGTTTCCAGCTCTGGTACACGAGCCCGAATCCCTGGTTTTCATTTGAGTTTGAATGGTTGAGTATTTTTTATGTGTACATTGAATTTTTGGTCGAGGCTTGTTTTATGTTGGTTTTTGAATTCTTGTGCTCGATAATTTTGTGGTGTTTTTTTATTGTACCTGAGTTGAATCCAGCCTCGGCTCGGGTTTGACCATGTGCTCACATGTCCCTGCAGTTTTATCAAGTGTATATCGGTGTGCACGGCCTTGTGGCATGTACAGTGATACATTGTGCATGTCACATGTTGTTTGTGTAAGATGAATTCAACATTAAATGATGATGAACAACCCATATAACTGAAGAGAATAATATTTTCAAAACACATTTTATTTTACACTACAAAAAATATTTCTTTATCAATTTTACTACGTCGGTGTTTATTTTGCAGATAACTTGGATGCGGGATACAAATAGGAATATAGCTGAAGAATAAATATGAGTGAACAAGTGATATGTAGTAAGGACAGTTATGTAAATTGAAGTGTATTGTAATTGAAATTTTGTATATATAGTGAGAGCACAAATTTATACAATTAAAAATTGTAATAAATATTTGTTTGAATAAAATATTTGTGCAATTTATTTTATTTAGAAAATATTTATTTAATTATGTGAAAATAAAATAGTGCAATAACAAATACATTTAAATGAATATATATATATATATATATATATATATATATATATATTATCATCAACCAAAAATCATATACTAGCATATCCAACAGGCATTGGTGAACCATGTTAAAAAGAACCAAATATAAGGAAGTGCTAAAATATTAACAACCAAACCAATGATTAGATAATATTTCAATCAACATTCTAATGATTATTAATCTTATTATGAATTTAAACAAGATTAACCATCTAAAATTTCTATTGTTGGATCATACATGTTTATTTATTATTGCATAAAGCAAATAATTTTCTATTTAACATGTAGTAAACGTATATCTTCAAATATTGTAAAATAATATAGGTATGGAATCAATTTTGAAATCATTCACCAAAATGTAGCATTCCTTCAACCACTCATAGCCAACCTCGTAAACCACTGCACTACCTCCCTCTTTCCCCTTTAAAGTTGCGTTGCACCACACTATGTTTTCGCATTCTCAAATTCATGCACATTGCTCCAGGTTCCTCTGGCCAAATCCTACAGAATGCTACCCATCAAAGCACACACCATTGCTAACACCTTCCTCTTTGCTTCCATCGCACCCTAGGTTGCGCCCTCTCCAATTCATGCAAGAGATTTTTTATTACTAGACATCGATTTGATATTTAGGGTTGTTGACCAAGTTTAGGAATAAGGTTCGGTTATAATGAGGGAGTGAAGAAATGTTTTCGATAAACATTTTAAAGGTTTGTATTTTTACACTTAGATCCCAAATTTTTCCTTTACGCTCTAAATTTTATGAATTATTCTATCCTTTATTTATAAATGCATTGTCATTTAACTGGAGTTTGTTTATTACATATTTCATAAACATATTTCAGTATCGTTAAGTATTAAACTTGTTAAGTATTTATTTATTTAATATCGAATAATACTTTATTCTATTTATTTTAAAATATCTTCGCTGCCCTAAAATTATCATTCCAATATTTATTTCAAATTCATTTCTTTATACAAATTGTCATATTTAACCCCTTAAATATAATTATTGATAAAAATATGAAAATTTATTCTGAGTATTATTATTTCAATTTTTTACAAAATAATCTCCGCTAAATGAATTACTAAATCATTTTTTTTAATTGATATATTTTTATTTCTTACAATAAAACTCTCATTCCCAATCATTTTGACCATATACAAATTATTTTCAGCACACAAATGATTCACGCATGTAAATTTTATTCGAACGCATATTATTTCAGAAATGGAACTATTAATTTGAACCACAAGTAAATTTTCTTTAATTCAATAAATTCTAACTCAGTAAGTATTCTTAAAATAATTTTCATTCCAAATGCTAATGTTATGGCCCCAAAGCTATCTCTATCCTCTTCCAAATCCGATAAGAACATGTTATAGCTTAACAAATGACCTCTAATTCTAAATTATGATGCATTCATACCTCTAACATTAGTCTACTACCTATGTCGCTTCATTAGCCCAACCAAAGCGCAACATGGGCCATACATTGTATGCTTGCATAACTTAGTCTCCAATAATTTTGGCTGCCATTGCACTTACCCATCCCATGTCGAATCTGAAATGAGATCAAGAAGTAGTTCCAAACTCTTTGTTCATGTCTTTTGATCACTGTTTGAAAGTAAACAACAATTTATCATTTTGTTCTGAGAATAAGAATGCCCAAAATATTCCAATGACCTACCACCCTCCCCTCTGCCCTCCTTAATATTTTTTTGTCGAATGTTTAAACTAATTCAAACTGGTCATCACTTTTAGGAGGAAAAAAGGTAATGTTGGAACTATTTTTCCTGAGAAATTTGATGTGAATTTTTGATGAGGTTTAAAAGCTTTTGATTAAGGTTAGGGATGTGAAGAAGGAAATTTTGAAGAACCGCATGGTAGTTTTTTTCTTGCATGCCAACTCTTCATACTCAAAGGTCAAATATCACTTGATATGTGCGTGGAAGTTAACAAGTATCCACAAAAGTATAACTTGATAAGTCCATGTTCTTTTTTTTGAGTTTTCTTATCCCGATGAGCAACATAGTATTGTAGAATTTTAGCTTATTATCATTCTTAGTAATGTTTTTATAGTTACACAATGGACTACGTTTATTTGTTTTTCTTATGAACAAGTTCTCTCGATCCTATTTGGGTAATTTTGCCAAACATCTCCTCTACATATCAGTCTTTAGTTAGTGTAAATTGGTTGGAATATCACATTGTGACTTGATTTGTATTAATTTTTCTATGGTAGACTTGAAAATGCTAAGGCATTGTTTGATATTTCCTTGATAAACTACTTCCCGGTAGAATCTATGTTCATTTAATGCTAGAATCCAGATATTTTCACCATCTATCACTTTTTTGGTCACATTGTCGAATCCTTTCTTTATCCCTCTCCAACCTCGATGTAGAAATCGTTCTCATTGCCCTCCATTTCCTTAAGATCCCTCTCAAAAACCTCTTGTAAAGCAATGTAAAGTTGAAAATCCCAATCTTTCAACCCTTGGTTAAGAATGGTTTGCATCCGACCATATTACTATTATTCCTTATTTGGTATCTCTTATTTTTTGTACACTTCAAGATGCTACATTTGCTTGAAAAATACTTACTAAGTTAAGGGTCTATCTTTCCATCATTTTTGCTGGTGTATCTTCCACCTCTTTGCCATCTCCTTCATTCTAATTGACTACTACTAGTGTGCCTATTCCCACCTTTGTCCCATGCTTCGACTTTTATACCTAGTCCTTTTGACCTAGACGATGATCATGATGAAGGAATATAGTACTCTATGATGATTGTGTTCAATTTATGTCTTATGTTGTTCCCCATTATGTTATGCTTTCTTTTCCACCTCGTCCATCAATAGAGATCCATGTATATGAGGATGATCTTGGTCTTAGTGTGGATCTGCATGGACTCTTTTCTAGATAACCTCTTGTCCTCCTTGTTATAGCAAGATACCTTATATAATTTTTACTATATTAGTGTATTTATATGTACGGTGTATTGAGATATGTATTCTTTTGTAGCTAAGGCACATCTGCCTCACTCATATTTTTTGTGCATTATAGAAAATGGTAGGGACCTTTCAACCTCACTTGCCTTGTAAAAAAGAATAATATATTGATTAATACGTTTTTTTTTGCTTAAATTCTATTTATAAATGTTGGGCTATTTGACAATAAACTTTGAATTTTATCATTTATTTTGACTCAATACTCAAGCCTAATCAACATTGCTTTGTTGGATCACTTATTTTATGTGTAAATTGTAAAATTTTAGTTATATGTGGTATAGTTTGCTTTAAATTTGTTAGCGACTATGTTTCATTTACCCATTTGCTAGAATAGGTTTTGTTGCACATTTAGTCTATTGATCAAGTTTTGAAAATAGACGCACCAATCATGAGGTCAGACTATACATGATTTACTATTATAAACCTCACTCAAGTAGGAGTGGTGGGCACAAGGTAAGAAATATATTTAATTATGATAATGTAAGCTATATAATTAATATGCAATAACACGTGTTTAGTTACATTACACATATTCCTATGTTATATAATGTTAAGATCGGAAAAAATGTTTTAATATTTATGTATATATATATATATATATGAAACATCACATTCACTATCAATTGGAATAACAAAGAGAGAAGGAAAAGGGGGCACTACCATAAATGCATGTTAGGAAAGCATTTTGATCTTTGCACATGCGCTGTGCGAGAATAGGTCTGGACTGTTGGGTTTCAACTATCATATTTTTAAATTTTCTTTTTTCTTTTGTAATTTAACTATTATCTGAAAATAGTTGCAACCGTTTTTCTAGCAGTCGCATCCCTTCACCGAACATCTATTAGTACACTATATGCACACTTCCAACATCAGTTTTATCTACACTTTTTACCATATCCAATTTCTATTCAGTAGATTTCCTGCAAATCCATAGACATTGCTACTCTTCATATTAGGTTTTGTTGTATCCTGGGAAGAAGTTTGCCATCAACCCATTAGCAAACTCTAAACGAGCAGAGGCAAATATTGCTTTAAGGAAATCATTACCACGCCTCAATACCTGACTCAATTCTGATCCTCTATTGTTCTTCGTAATCTTAAAGCAGTATTCACCATGGAAACTAGATCAGAATCTTCTTTCAAATTCATAAACAAGGACTTCATCGGGCCAGACAGACTGGATGGAACGAACTCCACACGATGGAAAGACAAGATGAAGTTCCACCTTACCACGTTGAAAGTCTCCTACATACTGGGTGAAAACTTACCAGGGATTCCTCCTCCAACCAAAAGGATGTTAAAGAATTAAAGAAGCATAGGTTGAAATGGGAAGAAGATGAACAACTATATCGAGGCCACATTCTTAACACTTTATGACCACTTATATGACTTATACACTCTAATGAAGTCGCCTAAAGAGATCTGGGATGCACTAAACAAGATTAAAAATATTAGAATAGATAAGTTTCTATGTACAATACTATGAATTTCAAATGAAAGATAATATTTCTATCATGGATTACGTGCATAACTTGCAAGCCTTAGCTAGCAAACTTGACTTGAAAGTGCAGACTCCAGAATCAGTCGAAGTAGGGGATATAATCGCTAAACTTCCATCGTGTTGGAACAACTATAAGGCAAAAGCTCTTACACATGATTGAGAAACTCACATTAGAAAAGATCAAAAATACTTACGAATTGACAAAGAAAATAGAATTCATGATGGTGTTTCTCCATCGTCTAATGCGAATAATTTGACTTCTAGAACAAGGAAGAAGAGCAATCAAAACTAGAACTTTAAGCCAAACAAGAAAAGCAAGAACAGAACCAACTCCAATCCAAAAGACAAAAAGAATATAAGATGCTTTAATTACGGTAGAATTAGGCACTACAAGTGAGAGTGCAGAGCTCATCCAAAATAGAATAATGGAAAATCTAGGAATGCGAATATGGTTGATTCAAAGGAAATGTAAGAAATCATTGCCATGGTTTCAGGTTTACAGATTGGCAAGAACTAAGTCGCACATAGTTATTTTTTTAAAAAAAACTTCAGACTAGTGGTTTGACTCCGACACAATAGTTCATGTTTGCCACAACAGAGATCTGTTCAAAATTATAAAAAGGTTGTGGAATAAAATAATTTAAACATGGAAAAAGGGAATGGTGCCAAAGTTTTGAGAAAAGGAAACGGGAGATTCATTTCACTTTTAGTAAGACGATTACTGTCACTAATGTGCTCGATGTTCTTGATATGAATAAGAACATAGTCTCTGGGTCAATCTTATGCAAAATTGATGTCAAATCAGTCTTAAAGGCTGATAATTTAATTCTGTTCAAAAATGGCATGTTCGTGGATAAAAGATATGCTTGTAATAGGATGTTTAAACTTAGTATTAATACAGGAACATTCTACTTATACTATTGATTCTTTATCTTTATGGCATGCACGTCTAAGACATTCAAACTATAAATCTCTAAAGTATATTTCTAAGCATGGTCGTATTTCTTTTACAAATGATGGGCATGATAAATTCGAAATTTTTATACAAGTCAAGGTTACTAAGAAACCTTTTTCAAGTATTGGAAGGAATTCAGAACTTTTTGATTTAGTTCACTCTGATATATATGAATTAAATGGCATTTTAACTAGAGGTAGAGAAAGGTACTTTATTGTCCTTACTGACGATTTCTATAAATACACTTGTATGTTTTTGCTTTGAAATAAGGATAAAGCTTTTGATATGTAATGCTATAAATAGAAGTTGGAAACAAAAAATGCAAGACTAATAAAGGTCTTACGAAGTGATAATAGAGGAAAATATTTCTCCACGGAATTCTCTAACTTCTGTGAAGAACATGGAATTATTCATCAACATATGGCTGCTTATGCACCACAACAAAATGGTTTGGCTGAAAGAAAAAATAGAACTATGGTTGACATGTGTTATCCGGCATTTTGAACTGACTCTATCGAGACTGATTGGACAAGTTACACTCGATGATAGATAAAGCAAGTATCCCAAGAGGTGATCGTTGAGTTCATAGAACAGGCACAGACAATGGTATCAAGCCACGATCAAGCGAGACAAAGGGGTAGATTCTCCAGAATATTCTAAATATGGATTAGTGCCTCCCCTAGGAAGGGGATCAGTACATATCCCTTTCCCTTGGGGATCAGATCGTATTACTTCTCTAGGTAGGGGATCGGATCGTATTACTTCCTTATGCAGGAGATTAGATCGTATTACTTCCCAAGGCAGGGGATCGGATCATACCTGCCCATCAATTCGATTCAACAGGAGTTGATTGATATCTCTAAAAAAACATGTAGGCGACTATATAAAAACTTCAAAACCACGAAGCCAACATCAAGATGGACCTACTGGAGCTATCGCATGGCCTATATAGCTATCTTGACCAATCGGCCCTGATTGCTCCATATGGAAGTTAGGCCACGAAACTTTTTGGGTACCCTCGTCCACATTGTGAGATTCTAACTATGAAATTTCATAAAGATATCCAGTCTTTCCCTATAAATACAACGATCATTCTCCATAAGAGGGATCTTTTTTTCTACTGTTGAGGCACTGCCATTACTATTCTTTATTCTTATAATACTGGATCCCATCTGATCCAAATGTTCTTGTAATCATAATCAAGTGCAAGATCAATAAAAATATAAAGTAGACATAGGCCTAAATTACCGAACCACTATAAAAATCTATGTTTGGTTTACTTTTTCTACTCTATTTTAATCTTGTTCTTAATTAATCTCTACTAGAACTCTATTGGTTGTTTGCGACCAATTTTGGTGCAAATATTTTGGTGCTTTCACCTAGGAACTAACTCTTACCTTGATTGGATATCATTATCTACTTATGGATTCCTATATTCACGACATAGATCTATCTTTCGACTGACAAGTTTCTGTTTCAACTTAGATTTAAAGAGAAGATCTACAAGAAAGCTATCTATAATGCCTCTTAATTAGGAAGGAAAATGACATTGCTACCTCCTCACTACCTACTAATGAAGCAGTAGAGAACACAAAGATCGCTCTTTTGGATGATAGAGCGCAACAGGGAATCCCTGGCATAAAGGCCCTTCTGGTGTGATCATTAATGCTGATATGAAATGACTACAAAGAGAGCTTGTAACACCCCATATATTTTATAACCTTATTTAAGATATTTAATTAGTTAAATTAAATTAAATAATGTGAATATTAATAGGTTGTGATCTGATTAGTTAGAGGTAGCCTTGCCATGTTAAAGGGGTTATACTAAAATAAAACAACATTAGGTAGGTTGTTAGGAAATGAGAAGGGTATTTTGGAAATAGCAAAACCTCATACCCTAAACCCTTAGAAAATAAACTCACGTTCATTATTCTCATTTCATTAAAAATGAAATTTCTAAGGCCGACCACCATGTCCAATCTCAAGAGGAGAAGTAAAGCTAAGATTCAAGAGGAAAGAAGAAATCAACTAAATCAACACTCAAAATCACATCAATAATCTTTAAAGTTAAGGTGAATAATTACTACATCCCTAATACTTTTAGGAAGGGGAAGGGTATTTTGGGAAATAGCAGAACCTTATACCCTAAACCCTTAGAAAATGGGTAACTCACGTTCATTATTCTCATTTCATTAAAAACAAAAATTTCTAAGGCCGACCACCATTTACAATCTCAAGAGGTGAAATAAAGCTAAGATTCAAGAGGAAAGAAGAAATCAATGAAATTAACACTCAAAATCACATCTATAACTTTTTTTGAAACCTTCCGGCACAGCCGAAGGGTTTCTACTGCTTTTTATAAAGGTTTTACTTTGAACCTTCTGACCCAGTCGAAAGGTTTACCTATTTTTAAAACTAACCTTTTCTCCAATGCTTTCGTAGGGAAGCTTTCGACTTAAGTAGTTACCCTTGTTTTGTGAAATATAACCAAAGGCATTTGAAAGGTTATGTAGATATTTTCGAAAGGTTGTTTATATAAAGACAAAAGATTTTAAAAGAAAGTTTCAAGATTGTTTTAAGTTGAACCCAATATACCTTCGAAAGGTTTATGTATCTGAAGGGTTCTGTTTTGACAGGTTTATTAAATGTTTTCGAAAGGTTTTCAAAGGAAGGTTTTCCAAAGGTTTTTATAAGGAAATGATTTAATATGATTTTAAAGAAGGATGTCTAAAGTCTATAGCTTCCGAAAGGATTTCTTTAAATGAATTCGAAAAGATTTAGAGATGATTTTGAAAGGTTTAAATATTGATTTTGAATGAGATAATTTCAAAGTGTGGGAAGAGGTTCTTTCAAATGGTAAAGTGTTTTCATAAACTAAGTTTTGAGTAAAGTATAAATACTTATTTCTTTTCCTTATTTAAAGTTTTATTTAATGGTTTAAATCCTTAAAGTATAAATCCTTAATGGAACTAGTATAGGGTCGCACTCAATACATTTGCTTGTATCCCCAGGTAATTGTTGTCCAAAATTCCAGTACGCAGGGCTTGGTCATGGGTGGACTAAAATTATGAGTACACACCGAAAGGAATATATGTCGTATACAGATAGGTTACTGGTTAGTCTGGAAAACCATTAGGCTCAGGAGAACCTACGAGATGATTAAGTTAGGGACAGACCTTCTAGAAGGGAGATATTTAACAGATAGTTTAGGACAGACCGTCCTGATGGAAAATGTTAAACATATAGATAAGGATAGACAATCTTAAATATGAATATCTAAGGTAAATTTTGATTATGTTGTCTAGTAGGCCTGAGTCATCGAAATGTTAAAAGTTATTTTTGTTTGAATAGATAGTTCATTGTTACCTGATATTTATGTTGGTTTACCTAATGTCTATTTGTAGAATTTAAACATTGTGGATGCAAGTGCATATTGTATGGTTAAAGAAAGGATTTGCAAAGATATGTTTTAAAAAATAATATTAGTGAGTGGAAACCCGTTCCGCTAAGCGGCGTGGTCTCACTTAACATAATTAAACCGCATGTATAGTATTATTCATACCGGGCTTTATGTCTGACTTGAATTTTATGTTTTCCTCTTGAACTCTCGGATACTCAATTAATTTGAGTAGGTTGAGAGGTTAAGGATCTTTTTGGTTTTTTAAAAAGCTGACGAATAAGCTACTGGAGGATGCTGGAGGTAACAGATAGCTATTAAGGATTTGCTGCTCTTATTTATGTTTACATGATTTTCCGCTGTGTTATGATGTATTAGGTCTTATATGACCATTTGAGTTTGATCAATCGAGGGGATATCTTCATATACCGCTCTCGATGTAATTTGTGATAACTATATTTAATCTGTGCCTGGGAGAACGTTTTGGGTTATGTGACGTGAATGTGGAACAAATTTATATGGAAATGTAACGAAGTAATACGTGATTCTGAAAATCTATGTTTTATTTCATATTCATATGCTTCTGATATAATAGATACCATTAACATAGCCGTATTTAGTGACTAGAAGCTAATGCTCTAGATGACTGCAGCATCTGCAGCGCTTAGTTTTGGGCCTCTAGATATGGGATGTTATAGAGCTCCATGTGACTCTGAATCGCAAAAACAAATCCAAGATAACAAGATCCTCATAGCTCGCCACTAATTGTCCCCTCAATCTGACCCGTCGTCGCCTACTCTACCTCTCGAACTGTAACGCCCCACCTCGAGACCCATATTAACAAAGAGTATTACTAGGTAATACCGTCTGCTAATGCGGAGAATAGGCCTGGTTAGGAGCGACCATTTATAGCCTTGTTGTAGGATCTAGATTAACCCTAGAGGGGGGGTGAATAGGGTTATAGCAAATTTTCTTGATTTAAACATAGAAATAAACTGCAAAAATAGATATGCTGAAAAGTAAATCACACACAAAATTTACCCAGCTTCGGCAACCCCTGCCTACTGCTGCATTCACAGATTTCTATTAGAATTAAACAGTATCACGCTTACAAACACTCTACTAGACTCGCAGACATTTGCTCCCGCTTACAAACACTCTACTAGACTCGCACACCCTGCTCGCAAACATTTGCTCCCGCTCACAAACACTCTACTAGACTCGCACACCCTGCTCCGCCTATAGAGTTTCGCTTACTCGCAAACTCTGCTTCCCGCCTATAGAGCTTCGCTTACTCGCAAACTCTGCTCCCGCCTATACAGCTTTGCAAACTCGCACACCCTGCTCACTGAACTAATTCTAACTAGACAATCTGACACTACCTAAACCCTAGGTGGTGATTTACAAAGTTTTGATTCGAAAAATAAAAACAATAATTAAAAGACACATAAATAACCCTAATTAAAATAACCCTAATTAAAATTATACTAAAGCCCTTTTAAAATTCGACCGGCTCTATTCCTTTTTGCTTGGTACGTTCCTTTGCTTCTTTGTGAAAATGGCCGCTCTGTTCCTCTTGCAAATTTAGGGCTTTGTCCCTTGCGCTCTTTGTTCCAAATTAGGGCTTCGGGAGGAATTGTCGCTTGATGGTTGATGATTCGGTTTGCTTGCTTCAATTGTTTGCGGCTTCTCCTCCTTGATCGAGTTCGATTGCTTCGGTATGTAATTTATGCTTTTTGCTTCTTCTAATCTTTCGTACTTGAACTCGATAGATTTGAGATTGCCGATGATGATGATTTATATAGGGTTTGTAACCCTAGATTTGTGTTCGTCTGATTGCTTCAAAATTTCTTGCTTTGCCGTTCGATTATTGTTGGATGTTTGCGATGAATTCTGACTTTTTCAATTTCGTATTTTTCTGATGCTTGATCCCCATGGCTTTGAATTCCCGTGTTCATCACGGTGTTGATTTTTGACTTTGCCCCTTTTTTTTTACCACCACGTCTCTGACCTGTTCAACTTTGATTTCGATCACGGCTTTGATTTGTGAATTCATGTGCTTGCTTCGGCCATCTTTGCGTTCCTCCACTGTAGCATTGATTTCGTGATTTAAACTATAGCTTGTTTACTGCTTTTCGACTTCACTGAGAACTGTAATCTCTGGCCATCTTCTGATCGGTTTAACATGAATTAACTGCACTTGCACTTGATATTGTAGTGCACATTGTTGCATGCATTTGTTTGGTTGCACTTGCCTGAGTGCCAGTTAGCCTTGTATTTGTAGTTTTGACCATGTTGATGTTCTGTTCATTGCTTTTGGAATTTGCACTTATATACATGTGTTCATTTGTCTGCACTTGATCATTGCTCTGAGTTTCACTGCCTTCTGTCCATGTTGGTACTGGCTGTTGTTGTTGTGTTCCATGAACATGCTTCACTGCATTATGAAAATGTTGCATTGTTGATTTTGGTTACTCTGTTCATTGCTTCGTAGCTTGCATCACTGGTGCACTTTATCTGTTGCATACATGAGCTTGACACTGTAAAAATTATTTATCATTTGCTTTGACACTGCTTCGACCCATCTTTGTGCTGTTGATGTTGTCTTAGTTGATGCCTCTGTTTGACTTCACTGTATCACTTGTTTATATTCTTGCAGTTGTTATACTTTTGACAGAAATGCTTCACTTGATTCTGTTGTATTTGTGCATTGCCTTACTGTTGCTGTGCACTTCTGTTTGCTGTCATGTTCTTGTGCTCGAGCTCTTTGCACTCTGATGCTTGTTGTTGTATATTTGTGACATTCATGTTGCTGCTGCTTAGTGTCTTGAAACTCGGCCTATTGTGTACTTCATATAGTTGGTTCATGTTGTTGCTTATGTTTTTTATATCTTCATGTTCATGTATGTCTTCCCATTCACTGTTGCCTGATTTTGGTCTTCAATGCATTCCTGTAGCTCGCATTCATGTACTTGTTGTGCATATATGAGTTTGATACTATTGGATTGAGCATTGTGACACAACAAACTGCATGTTATATTTCTTGATCATGTTGGCCATTTGGTCGAGCTGTAACATTGTTCCATGTACACTTTGACATCCATGTTCTTCACTGTGTTGATTATTGTGCATGTTCACTGAGTTTGTTATGTATACTTGTGGCTGGTGATTCATCTTTCTTGTTGTTGCATTCTGGTCAGTGAAGCACTGTGCCTTGTACTTGGTCTCTGATCTGATTCTTGATCATTTCATATTGATTTTTGAAATTTCACTTGAGTTGAATCCAGTTTCAAAACTCGGGTTTGACCTTGTGCTCGTGTCGTGATTTTCAATGTTATTGCACGTGAGTTGAACCCGGTTTTTTTTTTCATTTGGGTTTGACCTGTGCTCACCTGTCCCTGTAAATCAATCAAGTATATATATCGGCGTGCACGGCCTTGCGGCATATACAGTAATACACTGTGTATGTCACAAGTTGTTCGTGTATGATGAATTCAAATTTAAATTATGACGAACAACCCAAATAACTGAGGCAAATCATATTTTCAAAAATTATTTTTCATTTTATATTGCAAAAATATTTCTTTTTCAATTTTACTGCGTTAGTTTATATTTTTGCAAATTGCTCAGATGCTGGATTCAAACTGGAATGCAGTTGAAAACAAAATATGAGTGTGAGTGATATGTAGTGAGGTGAACTGTAAATATGAAATGTGATGTAATTGTATATGTATAGTGAGAGCATGAAATTGTACTATTCAAAATTGTAATAAATATTAGTTTGAATAAAATATTCGTTTGAATTCAAATTCTGTGTTATTTAATTTTATTCAACAAATATTTATTTAATCTGTGAAAACCAAAATAGCACATTACCAAATACATTTAAATGAATGTATATATGTTTATTATCATCAAACAAAAATCATATAAGCGCAAAGCGCATATTCAACAATCTCCCCTATTTTATAACACTATTATTCTTTTGCTGATAACAAAAGGGGGAGAGAAAAGTTAAGATTTTGTCAAATAGAATCAAGCAAAGGTCAAATGATTTTCCATTTGCATATAGGCTCATTTACATATTTTTATTTGTATGCCTATATGTAGGGGGAGTATCATGTAGAGAGGAAGCATTTAAATAGGGGGAGCAAATTGAACGATCAAATACATTTAGCATATTCAACAATCTCCCCCTTTTGATGATAACAAACATATATTTAAGATTTTGAATATGTTAAATGTATTTGATCGTTCAATTTGCTCCCCCTATTTAAATGCTTCCTCTCTACATGATACTCCCCCTACATATATGCATACAAATAAAAATATGTAAATGAGCCTATATGCAAATGGAAAATCATTTGACCTTTGCTTGATTCTATTTGACAAAATCTTAACTTTTCTCTCCCCCTTTTGTTATCAGCAAAAGAATAATAGTGTTATAAAATAGGGATGAAGTGACAAACATGAATCAAACATTTAACTCAATTGAATATAAATATCAAATTTCAATAAAACTCAAACAAAAAACATAATTACCCTTGTTAAGCGCATATTCCACTTTCAGAAGTGATGGGGATAAAATCATAAAAATCATACAGTTCTGTCTATTTGTGGTATATTTATTTCAGGAAATTTGAATATCTACTAACCATGCATAACCGTTAGGACTTTTAAATGAGATTAGTAGTATTCACAATTTTTATTTAAAAATTCAAGTATCTTCTAACCATGCATGACCGTGAGGACTTTTAAATGGGATTAGAATCAACTTGTCTATTTAATCAATTAATTTTTATATGCGTTCCATACATGCATAACCGTAAGGACTTTTAAATGAGCATGGAAGCACATAATCAAAAATCCAAGTAATTCACCCATGCATAACCGTGAGGACTTTAAATGAGAGTGAATACTATGGATATTTATTTTTATTGAAGAATATAATAAATTGAAGCTCAAATAATTTCCTTCACAAATTTAAAGATATTGAAGAACGAAAGATTTCCTTTGTAAACTACCACAAATTTACGTACCATATATGATTTTGATGAGTAATGGTCGATAGAAAGATGATAGAAATAGAAATGGTCATGGAATTTTTACCCAACAAAAAGTTTTTATAACTCTTGTTATGAAATTCTAAAGAAAT
Source organism: Allium cepa (assembly GCA_030765085.1). Taxonomy (NCBI): domain Eukaryota; kingdom Viridiplantae; phylum Streptophyta; class Magnoliopsida; order Asparagales; family Amaryllidaceae; genus Allium; species Allium cepa. Next base: position 1,030,517,265 of record CM060929.1, read on the forward strand.
TTTCTAATTATACTTTCTCGAGTTATAATATATGATAAACATCAACACTCATCACTTTTTCAATTACTATTCATCTTTTCGATAATCAAAGGGAGTCAGATTAGTCAAAATTGTCATTTAAAATCAAATTCAAAAATTATAAAATCAATTTTTCAAAAAAAATGACTAATCTGTAAATATGGTCAAACATGATTTTCTCGATTGGGTTTTATAAGAAAATTTTCTGCCATTTGAAAATTATTTCAAGTGAAAAATATGCAGATATTTTCTTTGAAAAACGATGCAGCAAATGAATGTTTCAAAAAATTAATCACTTTCCACTAGTAATTTTTCTATCAACTATATTACCAGTGTAATCTGCATCTGAATTTAAATTTCACTCAATATTCACTCGTTGAATCAAACCATGAAATGTGCACCAAGAATTTCAAACTTAACATCAATTTAAATGACATTCTTTTGAATTTGAATTGAAGCCGTGTTAACAATCAAAAACATATCATAGTGTCAATCTTAGAAGCCATAGGATGAACAACTATCAACAGTCATTAAAACTTCATTATTATTTCAAAACAATTTCTTGAAGTTTCAACAATTTCATAAAGTTCTTTTTCAACAACTTTCACATGAAAATTGAAATCGTGCAAATTTACAAGCAGTGACCAAAATATCAAAACCAATATATCTACGTGTAGCATGAGTAACCATCATTTGACCGAACAAATTTATATAAATTAGTTCAAAATTGAAAATCTGATTGGTCATCAATTAAGCACAAATCATTGTCATAATTTGACCAAACAGATTAAGTTCAATGGTGAAAGGATAGTTGGTCTATTTTTAAGCACAAATCAAAGTAAGAACAAGTCAAAAAAAAATCATATCAATTAAGAATAAGTCAGAATTAAAAAATCATCTTTTTTCAACATCACAATCTTTGGCTGATTTCATTCAGAATACGGTGCAGATTATCACATTTAATATATCATTCAAAACAATTTTACCTGTTTTACCTTTACGATAATTTTTCGTTGTTGTCCATTGTGACTCTGTCACCTTTGTACTAGGCTAAGGAACTTTGCTTTGTCGCCCGTTGTGTTTCTGGAACAGCCAAAATCCAGAGAACACTGTTGTTGTTCCTTAGCTTGCCACCACACCTACACGATGAAAGATTTATGTGACCTATTTGTTTTTATAGGTCCATGATTGTTAGTGGCAGAATATGAAACATATGTTTGTGGAGACCCAAAACTATTTATATATGTTCCTTTTGGCACCCAAATTTGTTTGACTTTCAAAGATTTTATATTTGTGCCTTTTGGAACCCAAATTGGTATAGTTTTCACGTGTTTGGGTCTATACCAACAATTATTTTGATTATGTCCGAATTTTCTACAAATCGTGCACATTAAATTGACTTGATTAAATTTTGTGTTCCTATGATGTCCAATTATTTCAGATTGAGCAAAGACACTTTGACCTTTATCATCATCTTGTGATTTCCCAAAACCTAGTCCTTTTCTATTGTTAGCAAAAATTTGATTTCCCAATAACATTTGAATGATTTTTCTCCTTTTGAAAAGTTATTCAGGGATTTCTCAAGATTTTGGACTTTGGTCTTTAATGTTGAGTTTTCAGTGACAAGTGAGGTGCATCGATTTATAAAATCCTTTTTCCTAGTGTCAATGTTTTCCTTAAGATTCAAGTTTTCTTTTTCAAGACTCTCAAGGTTATTCCTAGTTTTTGATACTTCTGAATCTAAAATCTTACATTTTTTACATTCTAGGTTTTGAATATTTTCAGGTTCAGTTTTTAACCTAAAATTTTCACGAGCAAATTCTCTCCTATCATCTTTCTGTTTTTCAATTTTAGATTCAAGACTATCAATTGTTTTAGTAAGATCTAAGCACATAAAAACAAGATCTCTATAGGAATACTCACCTGCCTCACTAGATTCGTCGGAGCTTGCTTCTGAATTTGATTTTGCCATAAGACACAAGTTAGCCTCCTCTGAGCTGCTATCTGAAACTTCCTCTCCTTCTTCATCATCCCAAGTTGCTGCAAAGGCCTTCTTTTTCTTTTTCTTTCCTTTGTTGTTTTTGAGGAGTGGGCATTTTGGTTTGATGTGGCCGGCTTGTTGCAGTTATAACACGTCAGTTCATCATCGGAATTTTCAGAATCTTTTGGCCTATTACGACTTGTTTTCTTCTTGCGTGGCTTGAATCTCGACCATTTTCTAAGATTATTGACAGCCATTGCAAGCTCTTCAATTGGATCTTCTTCATCTTCATCGCTTTCTTCTTTGCTCTTTAAGGCAATCGTCTTCTTCTTTGGTTCGGAGTTGTTGCGTTCTTCCTTTGCTTTTAGCTCAAGCTCATATGTCATCAAGTTGCCAATCAACTCCTCCATGCTTAGTTTGCTCAAATCTTTTGATTCTTGGATTGCCGTGACTTTTGCCTCAAAGTTCATCGGTAAGACTCGTAGTATCTTCCGTACAAGCTCTACCTCAGTGAAGACCTTCCCAAGCGCTCTAGCGTTGTATACTAAGGTTAAAAAACGTCCAAACATGTCTTTTATGCTCTCGCCTTTGTCCATCACAAAGTTTTCGTATTCGTTGCTGAATAGGGCTAGACGAGACTCCTTGACTTGAGAAGTTCCTTCGTGTGTCACCTCCAAAGTATGCCAAATTTCCTGTGCTGTTGTACAATGAGAAATTCTATTAAATTCGTTTTTTTCAAGAGCGCATATCAAAGCATTCATGACTTTAGCATTTGTCGTTTTCAATCTCTTATCGTTAGCATCCCACCTATCCTTAGGTTTAGGAATCTCAGTATCACCAACGATTATAGTGGGAGGTTTATAGCCAGTTTCAATAATATCCCAAACATCATAATCAACAGAACTAAGATAGATACCCATTCTAACTTTCCAATAAGCATAATCGTTTCCGTTAAACATGGGTGGTCTAGCAATAGATTGCCCCTCAGAAAAAGAATTATTCGTTGAATTCATGACTCTAGAGTTAAATAAAATACCGGGCTCTGATACCACTTGTAGGATCTAGATTAACCCTAGAGGGGGGGTGAATAGGGTTATAGCAAATTTTCTTGATTTAAACACAGAAATAAACTGCAAAAATAGATATGCTGAAAAGTAAATCACACACAAAATTTACCCAGCTTCGGCAACCCCTGCCTACTGCTGCATTCACAGATTTCTATTAGAATTAAACAGTATCACGCTTACAAACACTCTACTAGACTCGCAGACATTTGCTCCCGCTCACAAACACTCTACTAGACTCGCACACCCTGCTCGCAAACATTTGCTCCCGCTCACAAACACTCTACTAGACTCGCACACCCTGCTCCGCCTATAGAGTTTCGCTTACTCGCAAACTTTGCTTCTCGCCTATAGAGCTTCGCTTACTCGCAAACTCTGCTCCCGCCTATACAGCTTTGCAAACTCGCACACCCTGCTCACTAAACTAATTCTAACTAGACAATCTGGCACTACCTAAACCCTAGGTGGTGATTTACAAAGTTTTGATTCGAAAAATAAAAACAATAATTAAAAGACACATAAATAACCCTAATTAAAATTATACTAAAGCCCTTTTAAAATTCGACCGGCTCTATTCCTTTTTGCTTGGTACGTTCCTTTGCTTCTTTGTGAAAATGGACGCTCTGTTCCTCTTGCAAATTTAGGGCTTCGTCCCTTGCGCTCTTTGTTCCAAATTAGGGCTTTGGGAGGAATTGCCGCTTGATGGTTGATGATTCGGTTTGCTTGCTTCAATTGTTTGCGGCTTCTCCTCCTTGATCGAGTTCGATTGCTTCGGTATGTAATTTATGCTTTTTGCTTCTTCTAATCTTTCGTACTTGAACTCGATGGATTTGAGATTGCCAATGATGATGATTTATATAGGGTTTGTAACCCTAGATTTGTGTTCGTCTGATTGCTTCAAAATTTCTTGCTTTGCCGTTCGATTATTGTTGGATGTTTGCGATGAATTCTGACTTTTTCAATTTCGTATGTTTCTGATGCTTGATCTCCACGGCTTTGAATTGCCGTGTTCATCACGGTGTTGATTTTTGACTTTGCCCATTTTTTTTTTTACCACCACGTCTCTGACCTGTTCAACTTTGATTTCGATCACGGCTTTGATTTGTGAATTCATGTGCTTGCTTCGGCCATCTTTGCGTTCCTCCACTATAGCATTGATTTCGTGATTTAAACTATAGCTTGTTTACTGCTTTTCGACTTCACTGAGAACTGTAATCTCTGGCCATCTTCTAATCGGTTTAACATGAACTGACTGCACTTGCACTTGATATTGTAGTGCACGTTGTTGCATGCATTTGTTTGGTTGCACTTGCCTGAGTGCCAGTTAGCCTTGTATTTGTAGTTTTGACCATGTTGATGTTCTGTTCATTGCTTTTGGAATTTGCACTTATATACATGTGTTCATTTGTCTGCACTTGATCATTGATCTGAGTTTCACTGCCTTCTGTCCATGTTGGTACTGGCTGTTGTTGCTGTGTTCCATGAACATGCTTCACTGCATTATGAAAATGTTGCATTGTTGATTTTGGTTACTCTGTTCATTACTTCGTAGCTTGCATCACTGGTGCACTTTATCTGTTGCATACATGAGCTTGACACTGTAAAAATTATTTATCATTTGCTTTGACACTGCTTCGACCCATCTTTGTGCTGTTGATGTTGTCTTAGTTGATGCCTCTGTTTGACTTCACTGTATCACTTGTTTATATTCTTGCAGTTGCTATACTTTTGACAGAAATGCTTCACTTGATTCTGTTGTATTTGTGCATTGCCTTACTGTTGCTGTGCACTTCTGTTTGCTGTCATGTTCTTGTGCTCGAGCTCTTTGCACTCTGATGCTTGTTGTTGTATATTTGTGACATTCATGTTGCTGCTGCTTAGTGTCTTGAAACTCGGCCTATTGTGTACTTCATATAGTTGGTTCATGTTGTTGCTTATGTTGTTTATATCTTCATGTTCATGTATGTCTTCCCATTCACTGTTGCCTGATTTTGGTCTTCAATGCATTCCTGTAGCTCGCATTCATGTACTTGTTGTGCATATATGAGTTTGATACTGTTGGATTGAGCATTGTGACACAGCAAACTACATGTTATATTTCTTGATCATGTTGGCCATTTGGTCGAGCTGTAACATTGTTCCATGTACACTTTGACATCCATGTTCTTCACTGTGTTGATTATTGTGCATGTTCACTGAGTTTGTTATGTATACTTGTGGCTGGTGATTCATCTTTCTTGTTGTTGCATTCTGGTCAGTGAAGCACTGTGCCTTGTACTTGGTCTCTGATCTGATTCTTGATCATTTCATATTGATTTTTGAAATTTCACTTGAGTTGAATCCAGTTTCAAAACTCGGGTTTGACATTGTGCTCGTGTCGTGATTTTCAATGTTATTGCACGTGAGTTGAACCCGGTTTTTTTTTCATTTGGGTTTGACCTGTGCTCACCTGTCCCTGTAAATCAATCAGGTATATATATCGGCGTGCATGGCCTTGTGGCATATACAGTAATACACTGTGTATGTCACAAGTTGTTCGTGTATGATGAATTCAAATTTAAATTATGACGAACAACCCAAATAACTGAGGCAAATCATATTTTCAAAAATTATCTTTCATTTTATATTGCAAAAATATTTCTTTTTCAATTTTACTGCGTTAGTTTATATTTTTGCAGATTGCTCAGATGCTGGATTCAAACTGGAATGCAGTTGAAAACAAAATATGAGTGTGAGTGATATGTAGTGAGGTGGACTATAAATATGAAATGTGATGTAATTGTATATGTACAGTGAGAGCATGAAATTGTACTATTCAAAATTGTAATAAATATTAGTTTGAATAAAATATTCGTTTGAATTCAAATTCTGTGTTATTTAATTTTATTCAACAAATATTTATTTAATCTGTGAAAACCAAAATAGTACATTACCAAATACATTTAAATGAATGTATATATGTTTATTATCATCAAACAAAAATCATATAAGCGCAAAGCGCATATTCAACACTTGTCTTAAATATTTATTGAATACATCGTTAAATGCTCTATGTATTTTTTTCTATTTCAAGCGGATTGACATATCTAATAAATGCTTAATACGAAGCCACATGTGGCTATAAGATCTATCAGAACAAAATACAACAACTCAAATGCTAAACACATCACAAAACAGCAGATAATCAGATATATACACATATACAGATACATCACAGAGTATACAAAATGATACATCACATATATGGTATGACAACCACATTATACACGAATCAAACAATATACATATCAGAGTAGCAACAAAAGGACTACACAAAAGCTACAACAAAAAGCTAGCAGGAAAGTCCATGTGGAAGCAGAATAGGCTAAGTCCAAAGGGTACCTAACCTGAAACACCTCAGTCTGACCAGAGTATAAAATACACAGATCAATCTAGCTAAACAAATCAGTTTAAGAGGATAATCGATAACATAAGCATAAGGAAAGGTGATAATCTTCTTAAGTGAGAAGGAATAATTCAAGAGTATATGGTTGCTTCATATGGCACAATTAAGTAGGTATAGTAATTTCAACTGAATATAAGGATATCACTAAATATTAACGCAACTCCAAAAGGATAAAACTTCATAACAAATCTCACAATAAAAGCAAGCCTCATCTCATCGGCGTATCACAAAACATCAAATATGGTTTAGGAGAAAAACATAACTCTAAAGAAGAGAAATCCCAAATTCGCCAAATTGGAAAACTCAAAAGCAACTCAAGAAATCACCATCTCATAATACTCCATAAGGCAATCAAATATAAATCTCCAACATAGAAGAATATAATCCCAAATAAATGCCAAAAGGCAAGTCTCGTATAATAAGGCCAATAGGCAAATCTCAAATAATATGCCAAAAGGCAAATCTCAAATAACGCCAGGTGTTGGAAAACCTTAATCTCAAATAAAGAACTCGATAAGAAGCTCAATTTTTGAATATGTAATCGCCATATAAAATATCTCATATGGCTCAAATGGCTAATAATGTAAAAAGGTGATACACTTAGAAAATCACAAAAAATCAATGAAATCATTTCATAGATATAACACGTGCTTATGGCCGAAGCTCGCCAAGTACTATTCTCTCAAAATAAGGCACCATGTCTCTTAGACAAACATACCGAAGGAAAAATAAATACGTCTCTTAGACAAACATCCTGAAGGACAACAACCCAAAGATCAAATACGTCTCTTAGACAAACGTTCCGAAGGACAAATGGTCTGAAGGTCCAGTACTGGTAAATACGTCTCTTAGACAAATATGTTACAAACTTTTGGACAGGAACCCAAATAGTGTTAACGTGTGTCCCATAACACACGTTAGCACTAAACGGTTTATTAACTGCTAGTAAATTTGACACCCAAAGCAGTAAAAAATTTACCTCATCTCATCGTTAAACTCAGCCCGAAGGTCAAAACGATCAAATGGACAAGTCAGAAATTAACCGATAAGATGGACGCGCGTGTCCCGTACCACATGTTTTACCAAACCATTTAATTCTCCTTCTCATTCACTCGAATAGTGAAAAAAGTGTATTTTATATATAAAATAATTTACTTTGGAAAACAAGCTTTTAAAACCAATTTTGGAAACCAGTTATGAAAAGCGGATTTGAAAATTCCCAAATTATTGATAATAAATAAATTTTATATTTTAAAATACTTTAAAAGTACTATAGAATAATTATTTGAAATTCCCATTATTACTATTTTAAATTATTTCAAAGCTATTTGCAAAAATCCGTGCTCGAAAACGATTAAAAATAGAGAAAATCACTCAAACCCATATTCGAATTAAATTCAAATTTAATCCAAATTTGAATTTCAAAATCTCCAAAATTGGGCTAGTCTATTTATAGACATCATGGCTCTCAAAACATCACAAAAACATCATTAAAATCAAGCAAGATAGAGAGCAAAACAAGCAAGAATCAACCTGGAAACAAAAGAACAACACAAGAGAATGGAGGGTAAACAAATGCCCTCCTAGGTCGACCGCTAGATCGACCTCTCAACTCCATAGTTCGACTGTACGGTCGACCTAAGGAAGGTCATGGTCGACCTAGTGGTTGACCATCGTCGCATGAATTTGTTCCAAGCGATTTTCAATCGGCGAACTGATTTTCTGGATAATTTTTAACATAGCAAATCGATGAGTTTTGCAACCAAATTTTGCAACATGGAGTATAACACATAAACTATAAACTAAAGAAATTCCAGCGGCATTTTGTTGTCGGAATTGAAAGATACAACCGCTTAAAGTACCAGAAATATATTTTCACAGAGAGAAATAATCAACAGAAACTATCTACAGAAGCTACAATATTTCATAAATTTTGCCTCTTTGAGCACTACAGCAGCTAGAGAATGTGATTTATTAACTCACCTTGCTATACTTGACAATCGAATCACTAGCTGAAAGGTTGGAAATTTGCTTAAATTTGAGCTTCAAAAACCTGTATAAACTTGAAATAAGGACATGCAAGAAGAAACAAGTACTGCTAATAGAGAAACACTTTCAAAACCTTATTTTTGATGAATAAATGGTTTTAGATTTTAATTACATGTTGATTTAGCTCCATTTTGATTATAAAGCACAAGATTTGAGTTTAATTTGATGATTTTTGGCTAGGGTTTACAAGAGAAATTTGGTTTCTCACTATCTTAAACTTTCTGGAATTTTGACAGTAAAGAGAAGTAAATGTACGTAGAAGTAAGATGAGATATTCCTCATTACTTTTTACAGATGAAGTGAATAGATGGGCTTAAGACCCACTAATAAAAAAATTAACCTAAATTAATTCATTTACCACTTAATACACTAGTAAACACTTATGTTATTAAACAAACATCATATCTTTCAAAGTTTTCATATGATAAAATTATGAAACCTTGTTTACATGTTAATTAAAATATTATGTAACTAATAAAAAGATAAGTTTGGTTACAAAAATATTTTTATTTTTAAAAACCCTTATTTTTAAATATATAGCCAATTACACTTATAATAACATAAATCGCTATTTTTAACCCCAAAAATTGCACAAAAATAATCTTCTAGTGTAATAAAATGTAACCAGTCATTTTAAATTCAATTTTAAGATCAAATCATATTTTTAAACCCAATTTCACCTTTTTTATCTAATATAACATTCTTTAAAAATCAAATACTCCTTTTAAAAATTATTAAAGAAGCAAATGGCAATATTTAATAAATTATTGCACTATCACCAAATAAAAATCATCTTCCATTTATTATCAACTCAAACCAGTATAATAAAGTTCCAAATGGTATTTCTCTTTTTATTCCCAAAATTCATTATTTATTCCAAATAAACAATTTAAATTCTCAAAAATATTATTAATTCTCATTATTAAATTATAACCACCGTTATAATCTAATACTTACAGGTAATCACTAAAAACACGGTTGTTACACGAAGTGTTGCTATCCATCATCAAGGCCGTACTTCTCAACATGGAACTCCCATCATCGAGTCATAGGTGGTCGTAATCAAAAATCGTCGAAACAGTCGTCGAAAAACTCACTTTAGGATTGACCTAGAGTCTGACCCAAAGTAATCACCCGTTTGACTCGAAGCAAACTCTAGAAATTCTAGCTTATGGGGCATACCCTAAGCACACACTAATTCTAAATGACTCTGAGCACTGTTCATCACCAACCCAACACTTCAAATTTCTGCATCTTGAAGAGAACCATGTGCTGACTCCAAGCAAATAGCAAATTTTCTCTGGTCTGAATCTAAGTAAATTAGCACCGATCCGTTAACACTGATCCATCTATTTTTGCCCACAACTCGAGCAAACGAACTCCAAATGACTTGAAATTTGAAATCTGGCCTTATGGTGTCTTTCTTGTCACTCCATATTGATCTTACCTAGTTTAGGAAAAAAATTGGGGATAAGTATCAATCCCTCCAATTGGGGATTGGCCCTTCCTTCATCGCGATAATATGCAGCTCTGACGTTCTGGATTCGAAACTCAACTTGAAGACAGTGCATTCTCTCTAATTCCCATAACTGACTGGGGTGCCAGGAACCAAGCGGTAGCTGATGGACTGCCACCAAGGAAAGAATAAGGAACTTTTACTTAAATGATACTCCTAAAAGCCGCAGAGCTAAAGCAATATGAAACAAACCGAGATTAATTACCAGGCCAAGCTTCCAGGGTACATGACGACTTCTCCAAACTAGCAAGCTTCCAGATACCTGACTTGGTAGCCATGTACTATGGCTCGTGAAGGAAAGCTAAACCTAAAATGATGATGAATGGGGAGAGTTCCAAACCTATAATCCTTTTACTAAATCCATTCAATATATAGAGTATCCTTGCAAATTCAACATGCCCACCATATTGGCACACTTAGGGAAAACTGACCATGGAATACATCTCATAAATATAAATGGACATGGGTTCCACCATAGCGACGGACACAATCAAATGCAGATTCTTTCCCATCTCCCTTAAAGGAGCAGCGATCATGTGGTTTACACGACTACATCACAGGTCCCTCTCCTCGTTCAACCAACTAGCGCAAAAGTTCATTGAGAAATTTTGAATACAAGAAACTTTCCCCAAGCATCTAATGTCACTATCAAACCTGTTCTAAGCACCAGGGAAGCGACTCAAAGACTTCTTGAAAAGGTTCAATGCCATCGTAACTGAAATGAGCAATCCCAAGGATGAAATCATAGCGATGGTGTTGATTAGGGGAATCGACTTCGTAATAGATTTTTGCGGCTGGTCAGCTGGAAAGCATGCTACCACCTTGGATTATTTTACTATGAGGAAAACCAGTATTTATGTAAGGAGGAGGCAAAACTAACTGGAAAAAAGAACAATGTTGGCCCGTTGGCCGATGGGGTTCAAAATAAGAGTAATGACGATGACCTAGATGAGGATTCATATTCTAGGAGACAACCTAAGATCCCGAAATTTAAATCATACACTCCACTGAACGAGTCAAGTGAAAACATCCACCTAGAGACCCATGACTCAAAGAAATACAGGAAGCCAACCTCGGGAGAGTCGACCGAAACCTTGAAGAAATCCGGGAAATATTACAGATTTCATGAGACATACCACCATAACATTAGCGATTGCAGACACCTCCGAGATGTGATCAAAGAGCCGATTTGGATAGGAAAGCTTCAATAGTACGTACAAGCCCCACAGGATGGCCGGTAGGGAAAGTCCAACCCTTGCCAATAAAGACCTTTGGTTTTCAACTGAACCACTGACGGTTGAATTCCAACTAAGAAAGGCTGGAGTAAAGTGGAATATCAAGCATATGAGGCTCAATAAGATTTATTTCGATCTGCACTAAGATACTTTATTAAATAGACTTTGTTATTTCTATTTCTGAATAAAATGGCTCTTCGGTCGTATACTTCAATCTTTATGTAATTATGTTGTGTACTATGACCAACTTGAATTAAACTACATGCGAACGATGCAGGTGACCAAGAATCCAGAGTTAGGCCCCAAACAACCTCCATGGATCATGATTGGACCTTGAGAGTTTAATTAAGATAAGTGCGAGTCAACCGCCCATCATCTACTATATGCCGCTGATTTAGGGGCGAGAACTCGAAATGGAAAGTGGGTGTAACTTGACCGTCCACCTCCTATCCTGTGCTTCAATTCTGACGTAATATCTATGCCTTGCTCAAAGCCCGACTAGGTTAAACACTACTACAAAGTTGATACGACTGACCGACCACTCATCTACCTCTACGCTTGGCTTGGAGACCAAAGAAAGACTTGGAGTGGATGTGACAAGGCCATCCACTCGACAACTCGTACTTGAATTCACCAAGATACTTATGCCTCTCCTGAAGCACCACGAGATCAATATTTAATTAGAAGTGGGTGTGACTTGGTGCCTGTACATCGACTCCTGCCCTGGACACATGGGGAAGTTTGGGAGCTCGACCGAAAGCAGGCATGACTGACCGTCTACTCATTAACCACTACCCTCAACACGAGGGCAGTACTGCAGCTTAAGGTGGACATGACCTGACCGTCCACCTAGCAACACTCGACATTGACTTGGTGAGAGGAGTACGAAGTTAATTGGACATGATCTGACCATCCAACCCAAACATGGATGCGATCCAGCCATCCATCTCTTATTTCCTTCCTTAACTCGACAAGAGGAGCTAAAATACCAAGTGGACATGAATCGACCGTCCACTCGCCAAATTTTGTCCTTGGTATTGGGGTGCAGATTCCATTCCACGAATGAATGTGACTCAACCGTTCATTCAGCAAATCCTGCCTTGATTCGACAGGTGGAGTATAAACTCATAAAAAACGCATGTGACTGACCACCCATCATATAACTCTAGTTCCCAAAGTGCGGACTGGAGTATACACACAAAAACATGGAAGTGATCCGACCATCCATCGGTCAACTTTGGACCCCAGAGAGTGGATAGGTGTATAACTAAAGACGGGTGTGATGATTACCCTTTGAATGACTCCGGTCTCCAATGTATGGATAAGAGTATAAAATAGAGATGGATATGACCTAACCGTCCATTGGATAGTTCTAGTCCTTAGAGCATGGGTAGGTGAATAAACCATGAAGGAGTGTGCTTGATGATTCATTCTCTAGCTCCCTCCTTTGATCCATTGGGAGAAGTATGAAGCTAGATGTGCAAGGCTCGACCGTTCTTAGGCTAACTCTATTCCTTAATCCGATGGGAGAATATAAATCAAAATGGACGTGACTGACTGCCCGGCTCCGATTGTGACACGACTGTTCATTCACTAACTCTGATCATGATCTGATTGGTAGAGCAATTCGATATGGACGTGACTCGACCTTCCCCTCTCCAACTTTTACCTATGACTTGAGGGCAAAGACACGACTCAAAGTGCATGCGGTTGGACCATCTGCTCCCCTACTAAGCTCTAAGTTCATCAGAACACTCATCTTACTCCCAAGGCTCGGCAGAAATAGGATCTAAATGAAAGTAGAGGCGGTATGATCGTCCATTCATCGACTGCTACCTCGGATGCAAAGGGTAGTTTGAGAGCCCAAGCTTAAACTGGACATGGTTCAACCGTCCAATCCATAGAGGATGTGATCCATCCATCCACAACCTTGCTCATGCCTGAAGTATGACGAACTATTCATGCCTTGCCCAGACATCAGCAAGCCCAAAATCCAAATCAAAAATTCGACGTGGTTCGATCGTCCATCACAAACTCTCGTCCCCTATGTGGACTAGAGTATAAACGCAACATGGACGCGGTACAGCCATCCATTGAATAACTCTAGTTCTCAGAGTGTGAGTGGAGTATAAAGACAAATGAATGGGTGTGATTCGACCATTTATTCATTAACTCTGACCTGAATCCGACTGGAGGAGTGTAAAAACTAAAATATGGACACAATTCGATCGTTCATCGATTAACTTTGGTCCCCTAATGCTGATTGGAGCATAAAATCCAAATAGGCATGGTTCAACTGCCCATCAACAAGCTCTGTTCCCCAAGTATGGACTAGAGTATAAACAAAAAAAATCAGATGCAACCCGACCGTTTGGTACAAAACAGACGCGGCATGACTGTCCCTAAGTCAACTCTCGTTCTCAGCACAGGATGCATAGCATAGGCTCATGAAGATGTGCTCCGACCATACATCACTAAATTTCTTCGTTGACATGATAGGAAGAGCCAGATTTGCAAAACGGACGTGACTAACCGTCTGATTCTAAATGGAGGTGACTGCGCGTCCAATCTTGACTGAACGTGGCTCGACCGTTCATTCGCCAACTCCAATCTTTGCCATGACATATGGAGTATAAACTCACTAAGTGGATGTGGTTCGGCCATCCACTCATTGACTACCGCTCTTGATTTGATAGAGGGTGCTTATATCAACAAATGGACATGATTCAATTGTCCATCGATAAATCAAGTTCCCAGAGCACAAGCTGGAGCATAAACATCGAACAGGTGCGAATAACTATACATCGACAAACTCTGGTCCCTAAAGCATGGATAGGAGTATAAATAGAAAAAATACATGGCTCATCCATCCATGAACTCACTCCACTAACCCAAGACTGGGGCCAAGAGTACAAACTACTAAAAGCCGAGTATGACAGCTCATTATAGTCAGGCTTGGTGTTCTTTACAATTAAGGCAATACCTGCAAGAAAGCCTTAATAAAAAGCCAATCAGAATGACGTCCGAAGTTATGTGTGACCAGTTATATCATATCACTGGACCGACTATCGATCCAAACCTTCAATATCATACTGCCGGATCAACAGTTAATATCGATCCACATCAACCACAAACGAATGTGATTAAACCATTTATTGCTTAGTCTTTTTTATTGATTCGACAGAGGAGGCACGAATCATGGAATGGATGTGACCTAACCAACCATTCTCTAGTTCTTGCCCAGAGTATGGTGATTTCTGCACCATAAGTGGATATGATTGACCGTCCAATGCTTAGTTTCTACCCAAAACTTGACGGAGCATCAATGTCTTCCCCTGGGAGGGTGAGACCAGAATATAATCCAGAATATGCATGACTCCAGCTTTCATCAACTAAATATGGCCTCGGATTCGATGGGAAGAGTATAAAACTAAAGTGGATGTGACTTGCCCATCCACCTATCGACATTTGGCCCCTGACTTTGGGGAAATGAGCAAGAATCAAGATGAATGTGACCAGACCATTCAACGATCAGTTTGTGGAGCTTAAGTGGGAGTATGAACACGGCTAGGACGACTCTAGCTCTCCATAGAGTACATCTACCAACCCGAGACTGGGGGCAGAAGTGAGATCATCAAAAATTTGACTGCGACAGTTTAATACTATGGCTCATGCTTAGTGTTTATAGTGACTTAAGGCTACGACATCAAGGATGCCTGGAGATAGAATCATCGGATCGATTCCCAGGCTCATGTGTTACTGACTATCAATCCAACTTGAGCAACGAGCAACAGATTGCGAGTGTATTGAATGGCAAGCACGCTACTCGAATACGCTAATAGATTCAAACTTAAAGCAAAAGTTGGCTATGCAACTGTACGCAACGCATGGCTGAACTCTACTCAGTATTTGGTTCAACGTGCTTATGAGATTGATCTACAACCATTATATACAACTGTTCAAAGTGTATAGAACCTACCATTGTCACACTCAATAGCTCATGGCGAGATCCATAAATTCGACTGGAGTCCAACATCACATGCCATCCTGACCAGCTTTTATGTTGTTGATTGTGCATTAGAGAAATCCCCAAACATGGGGATCGAAGTCAAATCCATCCGTAGATATCCATGCCTACATACACCATCAAAGTGTTGAAATCACAATACTTGCCTAGTCAAGGGACCAGCACCGAACCCATCGCCTAGGTAACTTTGCAAACTTAATTCAAACATTCCCCATGCTAAGTATAGTTTAGTGCTATGTTGTGCAGTGTAATGTTGTTCAATATTATATGAAATTTATGGTGAAAATCGGGTGTTTGACCGGAGTGACTATCATCACTGACCATCCCAGCTAGATTTCACATCGATGGTTATGTGTAACAATTACGTTCAAATTCAGGGCCGATTATCGGTACACAAAAGCATTTACGACATATGCATATACTTAAATTCATGTCCAAACAAACAAGTGTGCATCCAAATTTGTGCATTCAAACCAAAATTCATGCTTACAAATTCAGGTTCAGGTTCAAGTTTATATGGGTATGTATGTCCGTATAGGCATAAATATGCAATTGTTTGGATTTATGGCCAATCAAATATTTAATGTCTTACAAGTATCATCTAATATCATTGAACCGGAACTTCTGAAAACATAGAGCAGTTAAATGAAGATTTAAAGCATCTACAGTTATAGTGTTACCTTATTTCATATGTCATATAATGGAAAATAACCAACATTTAACATTTGATATCCTTTTTTACTGAGATTGGAGAAGAAGACTTCAGTCATGGTTTGGCTGTAGGCAAGTTTGGAGATAAAGCTCAAACTATGGGTGAAAATTTTCTAACTACCATCTTTAATCTGCCACAGATATGAAGGTTCAGGAATCGATTTGATGAAATGGTTGTAACACTTAACGATGTACCATAACCGATCCCTTATATGTCATCTTCTCTGATCCCACAACCAGCACCGACTCCTTCATCATCACCGTTCCCTTACCACAACAACAATTGACTTCTGGTCAACAACAACCGATCGCATTGCCTGGACATATCCACATTAATAGTTTCCAATTCAACACTATCCCGAAATGCTTACGAACGATCCCTAAACCAATTCCTCTTTCTCATCGCTTCTTTTCTTCTCCATGCCTTCATAACTTATCATTTCATGGCGCTAGCCTCGAGGTATGGTGATCACATCTCCTAGCTGATCCCTTCATCCACATATCATCATGCCTTCATCACCAATCCGTACATTCACTTCCTCAATAGCCGAAACCACTAACCAATTCTTTTCAATTCAACACCGATCCCTAAAACATACATCCACTAACGACCGAATTGAGATGAAGGCGAGTCTAGAAAGAATCGAATCAAAAGGGTTCGAAAGAAATTAGGGCCTTGGAGTTCAATGAATAGGAGCAGTGATGGTGGATTTGAAATAATGGTAAAGGACGATGAGGTAAAGGTGAAATTGGATCTGATAAAATCGAATTTTAAGGATTTGAAATATGGGGATCAGTGAGGAAATAAAAAAAGAGAAGCAAAATGAAAAAGAAGAGATGAAATGAAGTAAGAAGGGGTAGTTCATTTGGATGAAATAATGAAAGTGAAGAGAGATGGTCGAATAAGCGGATCATATACCACGCGACCCAGAGCTTGCAGGTTCAAAATGATGAATGTAAAAATATAATGCTACACATTTTAATACTGGATCAGTACTGATTCCTCTATAGGAGTCGGTACCAAATAGTAATCTTAACGGAAAAAATGAAACTGCGAATGCAATTTGACGGAACTTAGCAATGACTTATAGGCACATAAACGTGTTTGGGATCCAATGATAATAGTGAATAATTAAATGAGTGGGCACTCGATATTCAATTTCCTAAACCGACAAAAATTAAATTTCTGCCTAAAATTTTCAAAATAGAAATAAGTTCAGATAACGTAGTCCTACTAACTCGAATAATCGGCTCGATGAAACCGAGTACAGATAATTACCGAAAGATTCTACTCTAAAATTTGTATCGTCAAATATCAATCGAGCATTGCAACAAATAGAAAATGATATGACTCTTCGAATGGAAAATTCAATAAAAGGGTGATGATTGTTCAAGAAACTAAATATAATCATTCCCCACAACTCTAACTTGTTTTGATTCAAAGCATGTCATATTCGAAACAACATGTACTTTGGAGGACAAGTTTATCTGACCTTTTGACCCGGCTATATCCAGACTGATTAGACAAGTTAGACTCAGTGATAGACATGACAAGTAGCCTAAAGAGGTGATCATAGAGTCCTGAGATCAAGCACCGACAATGGTATGAAGTCACGATCAAGGGAGACCAAGGGATAGACTCTATAGATTATTCTAAGTATGGATTTGTACCTACCTTATGCAGGGGATGGGATCACGTTACATTCCTAGAGATGGGATCAGATCGTATTACTTTCCTAGGCAGGGGATTAGACCATATTACTTCTTTAGGCAAAGGATTGGATCATATCAACCCAGCAATTAAATTCAATGCCAATCGATCGATATCTCCAAAAAGAAATATAGGCGACTATGCATAAAAACTTCAAAAACACGAAGCCAACACATCAAGAGACCTACTGAAGCGATCGCATGGCAACATTTGTCCATCTTGACCGATTAGCACCGATTGATCGTACTTACCATGAAACTTTTTAGGCGACCTCGTATACATCGTGAGATTCTACCTACGAAATTTCAAAAAGATATCCAATCGCCTTTTCCTATAGATACGGCAATCATTCTTCATAAGAGGGATCTTCTTTTACTGCTGCCGAGGCTCTGCCATTACTATTCTTTATTCTTGTAATACTGGATCTCAACTGGTCCAAACATTCTTGTAATCATAATCAAGTGCAAGATCCATAAAAATATAAAATGGACATATGCTTAGATGCTCGAACCACTATAAAAATCCGTTTCTAATTTACTTTTTCTAGTTTATTTTAATTTTATTCTTCATTCAATCTTTACTAGAACTCTATTGAGTGTTTGTGACCAATTTTTGTGCAAATAACATGGTGAATGCTATGTTGCTATATGCTAAACTACTACTTAACTTGTGGGGTGAAGCATTACTCTCCACATGTCATTTACATAATAGAATCAACTCAAGGAAAACTAAAGTCTCACCTTACGAGTTATGAAATGGTCGAAAACCTAGTCTAAGATATATAATGGTGTAGTGGTGTATTGCCTTTTATACGGTGACTGATCCAAAACAGACTAAACAAGGTCCAAAAGCTTTGAAAAGTATATCTGCAGTATTTGTTGAATATTCCAAAGCATACCGACTATTTGATTTTTTTTCTCTAACATGATTGTTGAATCAAGAGAACTTGAGTTCTGGAAAGTAAATTCATGGACAATTCACTACAATTTAGTCACTATACCGCAGTATCGTTCAAACATCAATAGATGCTCCAACACCTTCTACTAACAATAAAAGAAAGGTGATAGAAGAATAAATAGAAGTAAGAAGAACACAGAGAATTAGAAAAGAGAAAATATTTGGTCCAGATTTCATATCTTCTCAAGCTATAGCATTTCTTACGAATGGAACAGGAATCGAAGTTCTTAATAAGATTCCTATAGTACTAAATATAGAAGATGAACCAAAAACATATAAAGAGGCTATAACTTCTAGAGATTCTACCGTTAGGAAATGGGCAATCAATAACGAAATGGATTCAATTTTGTCAAACAATATGTGAGTATTAACAGACTTACCTCCATGATAAAAAAATTGGTTGTAAATGGGTGTTTTGAAGGAAATATAATAATTATGGTAGTGTAAAAAAATTTATTGCTGGATTGGTAGCCAAGGGTTTAGAGAAAAAGAAGGAATTGACTTTTTTGATACATATGCTCCTATGGCGAGGATCACATCCATCCGAGCATTGATAACTTTAGCATCAATCTACTAATTGTACATAGATCAAATGGACGTGAAAACAATCTTCTTAAATGGTGAACTTAGTGAAGAAGTCTTTGTGGAGCAATCTGAAGGGTTTGTATATCTTGGTAATGAAGACAAGGTCTACAAATTAACAAAATCACTGTACAGACTGAAATAAGCACCCAAATAGTGGCATGAGAAATTCAACTCGATGATTTTCGAATATGGTTTCAAGATCACAATGCAGACAAATGGATCCACTCTAAGTTCATTAAAGTAATCATTTGTCTATACGTAGACAATCTATTCATATTTAGCACAAATATCAAGGGTATAAAGATACCAAAGAATATATATCCTCAAGATTCAAAATGAAAGATTAAAATGAAGTCGATATAATACTGCGAATAAAAGTTAATGAAACTAGTAGAAATTATGCACTATGTCCATCACAATATATTGACAAGTTGCTTTAGAAATTTGGGCACCTAAAAATCAAGGATGCAAATACCCCAGTACATTTAAGTATTATTCTAAGTAACAATGAGGGAAGAGCCATCGCTTAACTTGAATATGCTAGCGTCAGTGGAAATGTAATGTATTTTATGCATTGTACAAGACCTGATATAGTTTATGCAGAGCAAACTTGCACGATATACCATCAACCTTGTAATACATCATTGGAAAGTGATTAAAAGACTCCTTAGTTATCTTAAAAGGACTAAAAAATTTAGTGCTCCTTTATAATAGATTTCAAAGCATATTAGATTGTTATACTGATGTAAGTTGGGTAGCTGGTGCTGAGGATAATAAGTCAACTTCAGGTTGGATTTTCACATTAAAAGAAGGTGCTAGTTCATGGACATTAAAGGAACATACATGTATTACACACTCCACCGTGGAATCCGAATTCATAGCACTTGTGGATGTTAGAAAAGTGGCTGAAAGGTTACAGAACATGTTTTGGTTATTAAGTTATGGCCAAAACGATGTCAGTCACATCTTTACGTTGTGATAGTCAGACAACTATATCTAGAACATATAATAATGTATACAATTGAAAGTCGAGACATATAAACCTTAGACATAAGTATTTAAGACAAATAATTAATGAATAATTACCCTTGTATATGTAAGGTTAAGTGATAATTTGGCAGACAAATTCATAAAAGTCATGACTAGAGAAATAGTAAGATCCACATCAGTCGGAATATGTCTTAAACTCTGTCTTGTGAATAATTAATACTAGTGGTAACCCAATTTTAGTTTCAACTAACTTAATTTTAAAGTTTAATAGGTAGCAAACTATCATATGATTAAAAACATCGAGTTAAAATTAGTTCGTACATTTACAGATACGAAGAGCTTGAGTTGAGAATTCTTAACAAAGTTCTAGGTAGTCTGGTAATAGTGGTATTAAAAGGAAATAGAAATTTACATTTATGAACTTGAAAGTGGTGCCGCTTCGAAGCAAGAATTTATTGGGTTTACTCTTGCAAGAGTTTATTCAGCCAAGATGGAGCACAAGACCATAATGGTGCTCAAAGGAAAGGAAATTTATTGGCAAAATAAGGTTATATATGTGATATTTCTGACTTTATAAGTCAAGGAAGACTCGGTTTAAATTAAGACAATCCAGCTCTTCTTTAAAGTCTTGAAATATTTACATTAATATATGGTTTTAATCGAATAGGTACCACATATGATGCTTAATCGTGAATTAAGATAAAAGTGGATTATTACCAATAAAACAATCTAGTGGGGGATTGTTGATGTAGATTGTTTGTTGAAGATGAGAGCAACATATTAGTCCCATATCGAGAAAAATGTTTTAATATTTGTGTGTGTATAAAACATCACATGCTTTATCAATTGGAATAACAAAGAGAGAAGGTAAAGGGGACACTACCATAATACACATGAGTGAAAAGCATTATGCATTTTGCATATGCGTGTGTGGGAGAAGGGGTCTGGAAAAGCTATGACTGTTGGGTTTCAACTGTCATATTCTAAAAAAAAAAAAATTCTTCGAAATTGAACTATTATTTGCAAACAGTCGCATCTGTCTTTCTAACAGTCGCATCCCTTTATCGAGCATATGTTCGAACACTGTATACACACTTCCAACATCAGTTTTACCTTCACTTTTTACCTTATCCAATCTCTAATCAATAGATTTCCTATGAATCCATAGACAATGCTACTCTTTGAATTCGGATTTTGTAGTATTTTGGGAAGTGGTTTGCCATTTACCGTTAGTAAAATCTAAATGAATGAGAACAAATATTGCTTTAAGGATGTCCGCATGCATAACTCTTAGGGTTGCTTGTAAATCATGGAACAAAGTTCATTGAGGTTACGGATTCGAGTTCTAACAAGCTGCGATGTGCATTCCATAAACTTAAAGTGATTATCCCTCGAAAAAGTGAAAATTGTTTGGGGGATTGATGCAGCTTGTTGGACTGGCTTAAACGGGATCGGTTATGATGGTCCACCTGAATTTTCTAGCCCTACTCTTCGGATTAGGTTTTTTTTTTAAATATTGCTTTAAGAAAAGTGTTACTGCGCCTCAAAGCCGGACTCAATTCGGATCCTCCATTGTTCCTCGTATTAACAGACCTGGCCCTAGAGGTAGGCTGCAAAGGCAGAGTCGTCTAGAACAACAGACGTGAAGGGGACAACCGTCAGGATGGTGGCAATGTCGATTCTTTAAAATGAATAAAGTTAATAAAATAGAAGCAAAACATACTTAATAATTATCTTGTGTCTCTAGGGTTTGCTCATTGCTTAATATAGTAACTGACCATGGTTCAATAGCTATCACATTGACTAATTTTTTAGTGGCATTATTCTCAAACTCGACTAGGACAACATATTAGCCGGATCGGGCCTGCTCAAATATAACATATACAAAAGGAATATATATATGTGTTTTATAATACATATCCTATATAAAAAAATAATGTTCCAACGCGTGAAAACGCAAGATCGTCAGATCATAACACTACGGCACAAAATGAGAAATGCAACATTATCGTGTCATAAAATTTCACACAGAAGCATTTATTATCGTCAAGATTAAACTTTGATCATACATCTCCCATTCCATCTTAGTTATTTACCAAAAAAGCTAATTTTGAATCTACCTAAATGAATATGTAAGAAATCAAAAGTTTTGAAAAAAAACGTAATTGCTTCGATCTGTTTTCTAGCAGCAATACATTTAACGTATAAAAAAATGTAAGAAAAAGGTAGTTGCGTAATTAAAGAGGAAAGTAACTGATTTGAGGCTTTATATGAGTGGAGAGTGGATCGGATTGACGAAATATCATCCAATAATACAAACTTACAACTCATTTTAAAAGTCATTTTCCCTTGTGGCCAGTAAACCTTCATCATGAGTAGTTTTCAGTTCCAACCAACCAATGACAACTAAACAACCATGTTTTCAAGCTTTTGTATTTAATTTCGATTGGTTTTAATGACTGTCATTTCCCTCACTTTCTTAGGCTTAACCTTTGCATAAAAAATGTATACAATATTTATATGTGCATGTCATGTTCCAAAATGTGTGCAACTTTTCTTTGGTATTAAGACAGGCTATATCGTATATATCTGTATCCTGTTCTACTCATAAAACGTGTTGTGCTCACAAACACCAATTTAAAGAAGTAAATAAAAGAAAGTATACAGTATTCCTCACTCCCTTGATTTTACTTGTAATTCAAATTATAGATAATTATGACATGAAAAGCATTTTAGTAGTGAAGCATAAATATGATGAATCATTGTTTTTTTTCATAAAGCAGCATTTTGTTTATCCATTTATATAGTGAAGACAATCCTCACCAACAAGTTAATAACAATGAATAAACATGATAAACGTTTTCTTCCCTTTGAAGTAAAAAGATATAAGATCTAGTAGATTTAATCTGACAAAACAAAAGCAATACTTGTTCGATGCTGCTGAAATATTGATACTTATTATACTTCCCCACAGATTATACAGCAACTGTACGACTTTTAGACATACATTAATATTCTTAAATTTGGATATATGTTATCAATGGTATATACTATATACAGACACATGCACTGTTTGAAACTAGTACAAGTTGACAGGCCTTTGTTAGCCAGCTCAATAATCCTTATTAGAAAGCTGGGGTCGAGCTGCTTGATTCTTGTCTGCTTATGATTAGCCTGTAATTAATACTGTCATCTATGCTGCTTAATTAATCGTCTGCGTGTTTAGTTTTTTTTTCTAGAATACAGTAATACATACAGCACAAGATTATTTATGATAACCAGAGACTTTATAAATACGTATTTTCGTTGTATAGGCAAACCATCTACCAGACGCAACATCTGAAATCATTTGCTCAACTTGCCATCATTCTCATTAAATTGTGTTCCAATCAGAAGCAAAGATGTGTGTAGTTCTTGTAAATTACTCAACGGTTGATGATGCATTACGTACCAAATTAATCATTAGAGTTCATCATCATGCAAAATGATGTGCGTTTACTTTAAAACGATTAGCCTTTTTCTATTTATTAAAGTTAAAGTCGAGGTCCCTGCCTCTTTCTTCCTTCGTATAATCAAACGCCTGAGTAGTGATGTGGGTATGCACGTAGCAGGACTTTATAAGTTGGAAGTATTCAAAAGGTTCAAGTAATAACTGTTTTCAATGAGTGAGTTGATTTTTTCTTGCAGTTTGATTTTGACCAGTCAAGTTGATTAATTTGCTGTTAAGCTAATAATACAAACCAAAATTTGGACACTTCTGCAATCGTTTGAGTGTTGCACAACAAAATGCATAGTTCCAAAATCGCACATCAAAGCACATTTGTCAAATCATTTTCAATTTTCACCTAAATATTTACACATTGAAATTTGCACTATTTATAATCTTTATGGAAATATTAGTTTGAATATTTTTAGCATAAAATTTTGGGACTGTGAACGATAAATCAATATATCTATTTTGTTGTACACATTGATGTGGTTGCACAATGAATATTAGAATTGCAAATATATGAAGCGAAAACAATATCCTGTATAAATAATAAATGGCAATGAGTTGATAGTAGTTTTTCTTCTTCCATATTTGAGAAACGGTTTTGAGTACATTAGAACAATATTCAGCATTCATTAAACTTTCAAAAAAAATTCGATTAGACAATGATTTTATTTTTGAAGCAACATCCGTTTAAAAGTAGTTTTAATAATAATTTTACATATTTAAATAGAGGTATATGGTTGACATTCTTTTGGTGAAAGATATAGCACAATTCCTTTCTCCTTCTTTTTACCCCTTAAATTAATCACTACGATCCAAACATGCCAGTAAGATATACAGTCTATCTTGTGGTTAAAATCTATTGTGTGATATTTTGTGTTCAAATAAAATTTTCCATAATTTATATTATTTTAAAAATACGAATATATTCAAAATTCAACTTCTTTTAAAGTTTACTTTTCTCCAAAACTTAAACTTCATCTTGAAACTAAAAGAGATACATTCTCTCAAATCCTTTATTTCTCAAAATTCATTTATTTCTAAGTTCCATTTATTTTTCAAAAACCAAATTTTTGAAGATCAAAAATCTTTTTTCGCCTATCTCATATAGTTATGGGTGTCTACATAGACAACTATGTAAAGCAATTGTTGAAGAAAAAAGTTTAAAAAGAAAATCAGAAACTTCAGAATGTGATTTTAAGACATGATATAATCATTTTCCTTAAAACATATTTCACACCACTATGTTACAATTTTTTTGAAGAATCACCACAGATAGTTTTCCATAATATAACAAAATTCTTGACCAGGAACATTATCCTAGTGATTAGGCGTTTCAACTTTGATGCGAGCGGTCATTGATTCGAAACTAGCGTAGCGTGATTCGAACATATATTGACATGCAGTATGTTGTATACTACCTAAGACTTTAGTACTGATATGTACTACCATCTAAGTACCCAATTTCAAAAAAAAAAACATAATCCACATATGCAATAGCAAGTTTGTGGATTTGTAGGAAATTTTATTTTTGAAACGGAAGAAGTAAAAAAGTGTAAATGAACCAATAGAGCCGAGCCCTCATATAGAGTACGAAAATATGGTTTCATTAGTAGACACATTACTTCAATTTGATGGTTGTTTCTGTTTGAATTTTAAACTCGAAATTTCAAAAATAAAAGTAAATCTAAAATGGAAAAATACAATTGCTTGTTGGGCCTCGTCTATCTGCACACACGCACGTGCACGTGCATGTGCAAAGTGCTAAATACTTTTCAACTGCATATGTTATATGGTAGGCATCTTGTGTCTCCTCTTTGCTTTTTTGCTAGTATCTCTACAAAGAAACAAAAAACACACAACATAATGGCCACGGTGATAGCCGATGTGGAATATAAAATTGAACCAAATAATCCCCTACTAGATTGGTTTCTTAGGACATATTCAGTTCAACTTCATTTGTTCATACTTAAAAGATGGCATCGATCAAACCGTTTACTAGTGTAAATATTTCAAGATTCTAATGAAGCACACAATGGCCTTAGCTTAAGCTACGTCGTTTAATTTTTAAAGTTGGTTACATAAACTTATAATGGTCTAAAATTTCATTTCCCTTGAGCAATATTTGCGCCAAGCTCTTCATCCCAGTTTAACGAAAACTTACAAGAGCGAAAATATTGCTTCAAAGCAGTGTAATGACTTGATTAGGAGCCAAACTTTAAAAATTCAATTAAATATATAATGAATAAATCAAGAATTTTTGATATCAAATCATTGATATTTGGGTATAGGTGAGATGTTGGGAAGATTATTGCTTTAAAATTAGAAAAATGTTTTGTATGGAATCAACGGAAGAAAATTTTATAAACGAATTTGGAATTTATTGAAGTTAAGACCCTATAAATACAACTTTGTAAATATTTTATAGAAATTGAACAAGTAATGAATAATTATTGAGTATTGTTTTTAAATTCATCTTATAAGATAAAAGTGTGGTTTTATGACCTAAAGGTTATTTAACAACATATTTATATGAAATGGAAATGAAAAGATGAATAAAAAGTATTTTCAAGTGAATAATTTTTTTATTTAAAAATATTTTCTTGATTTAAAAATTGAAATGGGTTTCAAAATTTTGGTTGAATTACATATCATATAAGAAAAATAATTATATCGTTTAATTTTTAAATGAGTTAATGCGTATTAAAGTAAGCTTAAAAGGTGTTAGTAACCCTTACATAGGGTAAAATACATTTTTTTATGTCAAATTATGCTTTTAAGTGAAAAATGCAAGCCTAAACCCATTATCCTATTTCTAACCAGCCAAGAGAGGCTTCCTTTTCTCATTTCATTTCATCTTTTTCAATAAAAACCTAAGTTAAATGAAAATGACAACCTTCATATCTTAACTCCATCGAAAATCAAAGTTTTATAGCAAATTTAAAAACTAAAAGGTGTATAATTAATGTGTGAGTGCTCCTAACATATCCTATCCTATACTATCCTAATTAAATGCAAATTTTGGGTTTTATCATATATTTACTTCTAATCAGTAAGAAAAAGGTGAGAAATTGGGTCATTAAAGCATGAGTTTGAAGGAAACAAGCTTCAAACTCAATTTCGTAAATGTAACAGCTTCCAAATACTTTTCATTTTTATTTCAGTGATGATTTATGATGCTATAATAGTATACTTCTCTCTCACTCATAGATGAAGTTGTATTGAATGGATATAAGATGTTTTATCTGATGATTATAGTTGAATATGATTGTAATACTATGAAAACCCTTCATTGTATTCTGAGAAATATATATTTCATATTCCATATGATGTTTGAATATCACATGCTTTATATAAGTTAAAAAAACACCTTAAAGTGGGTCTTGTGACGATGGAAATTCACCCAAAATTTGGTCGTCCTGATTGGATTTCGTTGACAATATTTTTCGTCGGCCCATGACTTATAATGATGCGTTATGTAGAGCAAAAATTACTTGCTAATCACTAGGCCTAATCACAAAAATTGAAGGGAAAAGAGCATTCAAAGGTAAAATGACATAAAATGTGAAGTGGTTCGGCCAAGCTGCATACGTCCACTATGAAATTCTTTTACTATATGGCTCTATTGTAATTACAAGAAATTATAAGAGAATAATATGAAAATATGATACCTAAGACTACAAAGTGGCTAATCCTAGGGAGCTGCTGATCTAAGGGAGATTGAGTGGCGGATTATGGGTTCCAACCTTCCTGGTCTCAACCCCTTTAAAGTGGTCATGCATAGGGTTCTTATGGAAGTTTAACTGATGTTTGGATGGCTAAGATCGTATCACTAAAAAGGCATGAAGCGTGCCTAACCATTGATTTGATCGAATGGATTTGATGAAGGGAAGCTGGCAAACGAAAGGAGTGCTGGTTGAGATGAAGGCCTACAGGATTGTACCAGATGTATGCTCTATCGTGCTTTGTATTAAATGTGCTTGTACTTACAATATGTTTGTAGAAAACGAGACATGTTTTTTTATCATAAATATGTACATGTGACTGTACCAGTTATGGTTTTGCTGTTGTATGCCGAGGTGGCAGGACAGGCTGAGCTAGCGTGTTGAGACTATAAGGAGGATGACGGATCTACAAGAGCCGAGGACAAGCTGAGCCAAGTGACATGAGACAGAGTACAGGTTGCAAGTGGAGATATAAAAAGATAGATTGATAACAACCCATCCTTGAGAGAGTCACAAACCATGTCGATTGGGAGATAGCTGAGGGAGAGATGCTTGAGCAAGTGGGCCGATCTGTTGCCAGGTTGTGAGCCAGCCAGAGAGAAAGAGTCAATCGGTCGATGGGAGATGGGCCAAGCTGGGCTTGTGCCTTGTATTGATGATCGAGCTGGTCGTTAGGGCTGCTATGTTGGGAGGCTTTGCCAGTAGAAGGCTTGATGTGCAGTTAACCAAAAAAAACCAATGCGGGCCTAGGCTGTATTCACCCTATCATTGCACACGAGAACACCGGTCGATCTGTTCCCAACTATGGATGGCTTATGAGCTGACTTGGACCTAGTAGGCCTAGACCAGATCGAGCTAGGCAGAGATGCATTGAGATGCGTTGATTAGCATGCCTACTTACTTACGAAAAATTTGAGTAACGAATTTGGCTTGGAGTTTCGGCTCTAGCAACGTTACAATTGGTTGATTGGTTGTACCCTAATTGATTGACTGGTTAATCCCAACCTGGGGCAATAAACTCCAAGTAAGAAGGGGTATATGTTTGTAATTTGAACGGTCATGTTTAAATTATTTTTTAATATAAAAACCTACTTCTAAATAAAATATTCGATTCATATAAATCCTATAAAGTATGTTATGCATACATACATACATACATACATACATATATATATGTATGTATGTATGTATGTAAATATATGTATATGTTTTACATATGTAAGGAAAAATAGTATAGTTTTTCATGTTGGACTGGGCCAGCCCGCAGCAAAAGTAACAGGTGAATTTCAAAAATATTACCATTTTGGATCTTTATTGAGCTGATGAAGTCTAATTTATTTAGAACACTGCTAAATTTCATTTTAAGTAAAATCATTATTTTAGTTTATTTATAAGATGATCTAATATTATTAATTAATGTTATTATATATATATATATATATAAGTGCATCATATACACATATATGTGTATTGTAATACCCCATAAGTTTTAATGATGATTAATCAAAAAGAATTTAATTAATGATTAGTAAAGCCAAAAATAGAATTTTTACAAATGCTAGACTTTGGCTACAAAACTTGCACCGTAGGGTTCGTCACCATTTTTGATCAATTTCCATATATAAATTTTTCTAGTTAGAGTTCAAATGAAAAGGCTATTAACGTTTGAATATTTAGGATCGTAAATAATTGTGTATGTAATTAAAATGAGTTAATAGTTTATATATGTATATACATGTAGAGAATAACAAAGGATAATTGAAAAGAAGAATAAGGTTGAATCAATCGTTAAAGTCAAGGTAAATTTTAAATCCGAATCTAAAATCTAAATCAAATCCAAATCTCTTCTCTGACCTAAATTTTTGATACATATACAAATATATATATATATGTGTGTGTGTGTGTGTGTGTGTGTGTATGTGTATGAATATGTATATGTATTTATATGCTTGCAATTTATGTATCTAAATAGGGTGAATAAGGAGAGTCAAACTGAAATAAAAGGGATTAGATCTGGAGATTTGGAAAGTAAAAGGTGAGTGGAAAATTATATATTTTTATGTAATATTGGACTTATATCATTGTAAATCCATTCATTTATGCCTAAATGCAAACTTGCAGTTATAGGCCAAAACTGTATACATGTGATGAATTTATAAATCCTACCAACATATTCAATGATTGATAAATTAATTTTAATATTACATGTGCGCGAATATGCAAAGCATTAGGTAGTAGTAGTACTTAAAATTGATAAATTATGTGGTAATTCCAGATTTGTAAATTTAAATGCCTTGTGCAAGAAAAATGTAAATTAGAGTTCTCGCAATAAATTATAGAGGGTTTAAGTAATATTTTAATTCATGGGAACATTGGGTATTGCAATGCAAATTTCTATAGATTATCAAGTTCAAATTATAAATAAAAGTGCATCGTTTGAAATAACAAAGAATACGCCTAAAGAAAGAGATGAATAAAATATAGGTATTTACCATATTTTGTACTGTCTATTTCGATAACTATAAAATATAATTCCTTGTTTCCAAACATAACACAAATTCCCTTTTAGATTAGATATAGAGATTTACAGTATTAACCTTTCATTTTGAGGGAGATGTAATTCTAATGCATTAAAATGTAGAAATCCCTATGGATGAATTAATGGATCGTAAATGTGATAATAATAACGGTTTAAGTAAAAAATTAATATATATACAATAGAGGTAAGCTAGAAACCAAATAATAAACAATAAAAAGGTATGCAAGTAATAATTTAAATAAAAGGGTAAGTCCACTAAACAATGGAGGGTAGTAAAGATTAAAAAGCAATAGAAATAGAATTCAATAAGGCATGAAATTAATGTGAATAGGAAAATATATTTCTTTTAAAGAAAGCGGTAAATGAAATTGAATCGATATAGACGGAATAAGATGTAAACGCATGAAAAATAAAGAAGTACTATTAGCAGTTGAACATTGAAGGCGTAATAATTAAACAAGTATGAATTTATGTATATAGACACACACACACACACATACACGGATATAAAAATATTCTTAAGTATGTGTTATGACTTGTGTGAATTATTAAAGTTTGTAAATAACATAAATCAGATAAGAATGACATAGTCATTAAATAAGTTATAATGCGAGGTCAGTAGTGTTACACAACATAAGTCTGCCCACCGGAAGGAACTACCAGCAGTTGTGTATACATTATACTGATGTGAGACATATCCAACTGTAGGACCCATAAAGTTATATACATCTGCATATAGGTAAAGGATAACAAGTAGGAAGCTTTGCCTCGATTTAAGTGTCAAAGGGCAAGTATGCTCCGCTTCAGGGATGTTAAGTGACAAATGAATATCACCTTGATTGCATTAGGAAATCTAAATGGGGCAGTGAGCAAGGTTCAATGCTATGTTAGTTTGTGTGTGTATGTTTGTGTTTTGCACCATCTTAAGGAGTAGGAGATGCACATAGATCGAGAATGTCATTAGTCCTGAATGGTTAGCGGAAGACAAGGGTTACGCCTAAACGGCTACACCTCCCACTAGTGTAGATCACGTTTAGGTCATGCACCACCATAATTTTCTGCTAAGTTTTTTATTAGGGGTAAGGCTAGATAACCATTATGGAGGTTTCTTAAATGGATATAATATGACTAACTGTTGTGGCGCTGTTATTAGGCACTACAAGAGTTTGTTAGTACGCACAACGATAGGGAAGTGATGTTGCGTTGATGATGGATCCCAATGAGGTGCTAAGCTACAGATACTAGTGGGGATAGTATCTTGTTCTAAAGGAGGATTTATAATATATATATGTATGTATGTATGTATGTATGTATATGTATATATATTGTATATCTGGGGTAGATAGGGCAAATTTGTACGCGTACATGGAGTTGAAACGACTGAGTAAAAATAAAATAAGAGACATAACATGTAATGGATGGAAATCAGCATAAACTAGTGTTATGTATAAAGTATGTAATTTACCAGTCGTTAGAACGTTGTTCTTACTCCTCTTCTTATTACAACCCACATGATAGAATTAGAGGGACGCGTACTAGTGCAAGGAGGGAACGGTGAAAGGACAAGTTTCCTTATGCATGCTCAACACTGACAAGAACATTTGATCGTAGAAGTGTCAATTTCGGTTAGCAACTATGTGTTTTATTATACTTTACTATCCGTTATGAGTTTATATCGATAATGCTTTGATATGCATTTATTTATTACAGGATACCAGACCAATGATCCGTACATTGGTGGATTTGAGTTTATGATTTACCAAAATCCCGAGCCCATTAAGGTGCAGGTTGTCACATGTTGTAACATATCGATCCATACAAGGTATAACATGTTCGTGTATAGGTGTCGGGATTTACATTTAACGGACATGATAGCTCATCCAATATACAAATATATTGTCCAAATTTTTGTTTATATAATTTTAATTTATATATGTAGAAAATTATAAACATATACATGTATATATAAGTATATATACATATATAAATTATATTTTGTTTAGATAATTTTATTTAAATATATATGTAAGTATATATAAACATATTTATGAAATTTCGACATTGTATACAGTTATAACTATATGTATACTTAAATTATTGATAAATTATAAAATATATTTTTAAGAGCGAAAATAATATATATACATATATGAATCTTGTTAATATATATATGTATACAAATATATTAAATACTTATATATATGTATAAATGATATTGTCAGTGTATATATATTAATACTTTAAAAATATAAGAAATAGATATATTATATATATACTGGGTAATGCACACAACATGGATTTTTTTTTTAAATTTTTTAAATATTTTCAAATAAATATCCTTGCAGATATTAATTAAAATTACAAAAAATTATTTTCGAAATTTAATTTTGTATTTTAAATTTTTAGTATGTTCCCGAGTGATATTTTGTAATTTTGAAAGTAAATGTATAATTTTATAATTTAAAAACAATTTTTAAATCTATTTTTAATTTTCTATTGATAATTAAATGTTTTTATTTTTTGTATTTTCCACCAAAAGCATGCTAGGTAATAATTTTATTTTAAAAAATATAAATAAAATTATATAGTATATATAAATATATTAATATAATTTATTTATGTAATTAATTAATTTGAATATTAATATATATGTAAAAATTAACCTTTTTTCGAAAATATTATGCCTATAAAACTTTATATATACAATTATATGAGAATATTTTATATAACTATGATGTAGTATTTGAACAATAAACTATATATATATATATATTGTATATGAAGTTATTTTATAAAAAAAATTCTTAGCCGTGCTATTTTAGGTATGTATATGACTAAAAAATTATTAAACATAAAAGTATATGTGAACATACAACCAAACTGATTGTGGCAATATATTTATATATTGGAATTGTCACCTAACTAACAATATAAAATATATGAAAATAAACATTATATACACACACATATTAACATTTATAAATAGGTTAGACACTTACCTTATATCCAATGCTTGTAAGTAGATCTTGAAATGATGAGATCTACTTCTTAAAATAGTTTCCAACGCAGTAGAGTTCTAGTTCCTGAACCGATAACCACCAACTATCGAATAGGATCTGATTTACTTTTATTTAACTTTGGAAATGGAGAAGAATGGAGCACTGGAATTCAGCCAGAAATAGGGAGTGGATGGAGGCTTTAAAAAGTGTGAAATGGGAGGGGTGGAGATGTTCGTGTAGAGTAGGAATGAAGAGAAGAGTTAGGATTTAAATCCATGTTTTCCTCTTATTCATTGTTTCCCTCTTATCTACTCAACCCTAGCCCACCATGATGCTATCATATGGTCACACCCATCACCCTCTTTATAGTCGAATATTTCATCCCCATATATAAGCATCTCACCCATTTAAAGCTCGAAAAAATAGTTTGCATTTAAATGCATATCGATATCGTATAACGATTAATATATTTAACTATTATAAATACATTTAATAATATTTGTTCATCAAACCAAAATAAATATTTATAACTAATATTTCATAAAATTTAATTAATTTAATATTTCATAATATTAATTAATTTAAATGATACAATTTAAAATTAATTAAATCATTTAGTACAAGGAGTATTCAACATTTCAGTTGTGTGACTCGTTAGGTGTAAATTTGATCAGCGATTAATATAGAACTATTTCAACATTAATGTTCACACGTCACTAGCCTATACTGTGACATTTTTGCCTAATTTATCGCTTATTTGGATTGATAAAATTTAAATTTTCTTTATTAAGCATTACTCGGTTGTGACAATTATCTACACCAATTCTCTTTGTCAAGGTTGTATAAATTTGGACTTATGGAATTTGGTAATGGTCAAAATTCCAACATCATCCATATTCAACTCTATAGTCCAACATATAGTCCATGGATCAATAATAATAATAATAATAATAATTAACCAAAATGCTCTCTTGCCAATGACTTTGACTTTGACTTGACTTCAGTTGACCGTGATACTAACTTCATATAACTGAGGAGACGAATCCTTTCTTGAATAGTGTTTCACTTCCTGTGCTTCCCCTCGATCTAACTATAGTCATTTGATGAGCGTTATGCCATGATTTAGCTACAATCAAAGCGGAGCTTCCATATTGAAGATCAAAAGTATTCTTAAGTCGTGAGTAATATACTGTCTAACATTTGAAGAGCTTACATACTCTAGTTTCAATGGATGCATCAAAATCCAGCCTTGATACATCTTGACAAGGAATATTTCAAATGGAAAATATACATTAATTATGACAAATTACTCACAGTTACAACTCTTTGTAACTACTATCACAAAAACATACCATTTATGGATTTTTCTATCATATATTTTTAATTAAATTAATTACTTAATATAACACATTATATCAAGTATATAATAGAAAGAAAACACTTTTTATTTTGAACAAGAATCGTTACCGAGTTAGATATATGTAAAAAACTATATAATTCCACTAAGTGCATACCTATAACTCAATAAATCTCCCACTTGCACGTAGGATCAATTATGGAATCTTATTCCAACTTCTCCAATCAGCTTCATCAAACCAATCGGGCTAGTCCGAACGGGTATGCTATTATGCTTTAATTATCTACTCTATCAATTAACTATCCCGGACGCTGATAAAATGTTTTATTATGTGGAACAGTTCAGAGTATGCCTCTCGACTTCATATGATTTCTAAGTTCTATTATGAACTATATCGTCACATTATGATAATATAATGTTATGGGATTCTCAACATTTGGAATCACCCTTAGCTCGGTTAAAAATTTGCACCTTTATATTTATATATGTTACTTTTATTGCAGCGGTATTTAAAGCGATATACTTAGCATTTTCTATTGAACCGGCTATAGTCTTGCATTTGGAACATTTCCAACTTAAAGATTCTTAACTTGAATTTTTATTGACTTATACTCAATATTGCTTATGAAAGTTTGAATCCGACCTATCCTTCATAAGGAGTCTGTTATTTATATAAACAATTCTCTAATATATCATAAATAACTAGAACACCTCAAACAACCATTTAGTGATATCAATTTGGATTTGGTTTTTTGCTTCATGCATCAGTTACGTAAAAAATGATAATATTACAGTTAACATAACATGTATGATAATTCTTATTGGTCATGCATAGGGAATCCAACTTACATGTTCCGTATCAAACATTTTAATAAGGCATCCTTGCATATCGTTTGGAACATCCTCAATATCTTTTATACTTACTATAAAAGATATCATTTATAAATCTAACGTGAGTATTAAAACAACTAAAGCTGATTTTGGCACAATTACATCGTTAATAATCAACTGTATGTTGTTTACCTATGGCTTAGAAACATTTATGTACTTTTAACTTTCTTTCATATAAGCACACGCTTCCTCTACATTTTGATTGACAAATCAAACTATTTTATATTTCTATTAAACATTTATTCAATTTTGATGCTTGTCGAATGATACTTTTGTATCCGTTCTTGGATCATATCCAAAAACTCACAAACTCAATATCGCTCCCACAGGCTTTGAGACAATTTGGCAATTATGTGCAAACAATTTACTCTAAATCGTTATTTTGAATTCTGTTTCAACACATACATACCATTCGATAATTTTGTGAGTAAATTCCAAACTAACTTGAGCACACCGAATGATCAATTTGTTGTGCTAATTTCAACAGTTGAAATTCACGATGTTATTATCATCTATATGGCCCACCATATTCCAACTGCATTTGTCTTTCTCTTAAAGACATATTTGCGAGCAATGGATCATATTCCTTTGGGTATAACTATCAAAATCATATTTTGACAAAGTATAGGGAATTTATTTTGGATCTGCACATCGTGTTATCGTTGAGTGTACTCTTAATGGTTTACTTAAACAATCGAGGATTATTTATTATTGAAATTAACAAGAAACTCATAGTCTCCCTTTAATGTACAAGAATACTCATTAGACATTCTAATGTATTAGATTCATTTATGATCGATCAATTTCAGTTCATCCCTTGTATTTAGTTTTATCCTTAGATCGTATCCAAATTCATTTTACTATTAATAATTTCTCAAAGGAATTCATCCGCTACGAAATTGGTATTTCTTGAAATAAAAGTTCTTTCTCGATGTAAGGGAACGGGCATTCATAAGCATTTTATGAATTGCCTTATATAAAACTGATTTTACATTATTCACAACACAAATTAGTCATCTGATGACTATAATTTCAAAACTTTCTTAGGAATTTTCATACAAGATCCTTTACGTTTAATTATTATGTGCAGTCTTTCGACTCGCACAATCTGCCAACTTCATGGCCTATGATATGTAGGGTTTTCTTATAAACAATTATCTTGTATGGTTTTGTAAACTATTCTTTGAATGATATTAATTTTAACCTTGTGTATTACTCTTAAGTACACACCTTATAGAAAAAGTTCAACCCAACTTCACTCATCGTTAATCATGCTTTGTCCAACAAAGTTTGATTACTCCTTATCAATGCATCATTATGTATTATAGGGAGGAGTGACCATTGAGACTGAATCTTTATTCATATTAGGTAAATATGGGATTCTTCCCAATAAATTTACTTATTCGATCAAATCAAACGGTTTTGGTCACATATTATATTATTTATTTACATTTTATGTTTTATGCGCTTATCATAGACTTACATATGCATATTAAATACACGTATCCATGTCTGTGATAACTTATCAGTGAATATGATGAAGTATGTGGAACCATTTTGGCATTAATAAACTTACGATTGCATACATCTATATGTATCAATCCGAAGAGTTCATCAACTCTGATGACACTCCTACTAAATGGGTGCATAGTCCTTAATTGTTTGAGATATAATTAACCAGTATCATATAATTCAAAATCATATAATACAAATTATTTCTCAAAACTATGGCCGAGTCTATAATAATTATAAATAATTTTATATACTTCATTATTTTCCAATGCTTCACTTTTGTTGTGAAAACAAATACCACATTATAATTTTATTTCATAATGAATGTTCATAATATTCATACTGAAATACAGCTACGTCTATTTCCAGTTGACATCGGAAAATAGTAATATCATGAATAATGTGCAGTGCAATTTATGGAAAATAATTTCGCAACTCGATGCAATTAATAAGTGTTACATGGCACTCTCCCACTATTTTCGATATTATTATAATAGTGCACCGAATTCAAAGGTCCATTACTCACTTAATAATAGATTATTTATTTTATATAATGAAACTAGTTTACAATAAGGAGTTCTTTGATTAAATAACTTAAACTCAAAGAAATAAATCTCATTAAAAAAAAATTCTATATGAGAAAACATTATAGAATAGAATCATGTTTTGTATTCCAATGTTACCTATCAATCATTATTATTACAATTCTCGTTTTCGATGTTTCTTGATGAAGCAGAAGTGACCATTCACTCTCTTCATCCCAACTGTACCTTAAATCATATTTGCGCCTGTATATTCATTACTCTTTCTAAATGGTTGAACCATTTAAAAGAAAACCCTTACTACAACATCATAATGAACTATTTACAAAAGTGCACTCAATCATCCTGAACATTTAAGGAACATCAAATATGTCGCACTCTACATAAACTTTTTAAAATGACATTTCAGCGATCGATTTCTTAGATCTATCTATATTGCAGTTTTAGTCTTGTATTATGTTTAACACAATATGGTCTTTTATTGTAATCAATCAAATTGAGTATTCTATCTTTAACTATGGTTCATATTTCGAATGAACTAATTTCATTGAAATATTGCACATTACAAACTGTGACCATTCACCGTATAAAATTTATATGTGTTTGTATATGGATCAAATATCCATTGATCAAATATCCATAGTATTGTATTTCTTTTGAGTTCGAAACTCATAGAATGCAATACATGGTCTCGACCAAATAAACACGTAAGTAACCAAATTACGAATGTATTTAGTAGTTGTAGAATCAAGCTCTTGCATGGGTGTTGAAACAGTAACATGTAATAAGAATTTATTAGTAAGTATATGTTCTGTTTCTATTTGTTATTATTCAATTCGGCTCATTTGTATATCTTAATTTATCAATCATATTAAATGCATAGATTTATCAATGTAGATTATTATTACATTATATAGCATATGTTTTTACAATAATTGAAAAGTTAAAAGTTATCATTTCATTTTTATAATAAGGCTCCCACCAGTATTTTATGGTTCACCAAACCCTAACTTGAGACATAGATCTCCTTTGACTACACTAGTGGGTGTTAGGACTTGTCCGTCTTGGAATTCTGGCCTTATGTTTTGCTCAACAAGTCATAGCTCCACGAACGATGGATAACTACTTATCGATTATATTACATGCAACTCCTAACCCATGGTTCCTTATACTCATCTCATTCCGACATTGAGTTTGCTCAAAAAATTGAAACGAGATTATTCACTCGTGCCTACCATATCGCAATGGCTTATGTATTGTATGTGTGCCTTGAGTTTGCTCAAAAAATACATATAATTATCTTATCTAATATTAAATATATTAATAATATTACACATAACATCCCTTGTTTGAGTTTTCTCAACAACTAAGGAGTACGTAAGTAATTTATTATTGTATATATCTGGTAGATTACAACATTATATTGAGGATTCATCATCTTCAATATATTACATTGAATGATATCGACTTATGGAATGATGTATTATTTTTGAAATACCTTCATGATTAAAGTGTCTGACACATCAGAAATCATGATTTACATACATTTATGTATGTATTTATTCCTTAAGTCTTTTTGGGTTCCTTTGATGCTCTACCTTTAGTTTATACATTCATAGTATATAAGTTCTAGTGTTATATAACTTTTACATTACATATTACTCATATAATAGTCTTATGTAGAATATTATATTAATTAAATCTTACTTAATTAATTAGAATTTTAACTAGTTTATAACAATTTAATATAAAATTTATATCGAATATTTGTTATATACTATGACCTTTATAGTGTAACACATATATCACATATATGTGTATATTATTTAATTAGTTAACCTTTTAATTAATTAATTTAATTTAATTTTTTTAATTAAAATATATTAATTTCAAAAAATCATTTTATATACATACATATATACTTATGATATCTTAAATATTTTCAAATATCATAACATATATCAAAATATATAATGCATATATATATATATTTCACTAATTAACTTATTTAATTAATTTATATATTTTATTAATCTTATTAAATAAATTTAAAATTTTGAACTTAATTTATATTATTTTCAAACATGTTGAAATTTTTTATTATATTATAATTTTTATAATATATGTATATCTTATTTTAAATTCAACTATTAAATTAAAAATTTTATGTTTTTAATTTTCAAACAATTTTGGAAACTAGCCCAATGCCCAATTCAAATTACGCCTTTGGTACTCGGAAAAACCTTTGAGCTTACATATCTATTTGCGCTAAGCCGGTAGTTAGGTAAGATAAAGGACTTAATTAGCCAAACCCAGTCCTTCGACACTACTATTGTAACAACCCGCATATTTATCGATTTTTATATTTAAATATTTTATTTAAATATTTTATCGTTAATCGGATTTTGGTCCGAAGCTACTTTTTGCAAACGGTCAAATTAGGACTCGAGACCACTTCCATTGAGTTCGAAACGTCGTTTGCAATCTTCTAAGTATAAACATTGATATGTTTGGGGTTAGTGGAATTTCACCACTTTTTCACTCGAGCCTTTGGTTTGGACTTTTAGCCCATTAGGCCCAAGTTCCACCCCCCTTCTTCTTCATTGCTTCATTTCATTTCCTAACACTAAAGATTCAACAAAAATGGTGAATGGAATGAGAAATTAAAACTCCAAAGTCTTTGTTTTATTGCAACTCCAACATTCAACTCCAAATTCAAGAAGAAGACATCGGATTCAAGCTTGTGGTTGCTTCTCAATTTGCCTTCAAGCTTTGTTCTTCATTTTCATTGGGTTTTGGAGCAAAGGTGAGATTTTTATCTCACAAATCTAGTCTATAACTATATTGGACTGTTGGGAATGATTCCCTATCACTTTTGCATGCACATTTGCATTTGGTTTGGATTGGATTGGTGAAAAACTCCAATTTTTAGCGTTTTGGTGAAATTTCTGCATTTAGGTCGTTTTGGCCATTTTCGTGTTTTCGGAGTTAGGTCGCTCAGGACCTTAGGTCGTAGGTCGCTCAGGACCTTAGGTCGTAGGTCGTATGGTCGTTAGGTCGCTCTGCTTTGATTCTGGCCATTTTCGTGTGTTCGGAGTTAGGTCGCTCGCGACCTAACCCTTAGGTCGTAGGTCGTCTCTGGCCTTAAATTCCCCCTGCAGCGTTAGGTCGTTAGCCTCGGAATTAGGTCGTTGAGCCTTAGGTCGTAGGTCGTATGGACCTTAGGTCGTAGATCGTCCTGGCCATTTCTAACGTCTTCGGAGTTAGGTCGTATAGACCTTAGGTCGTAGGTCGTATGGACCTTAGGTCGTTAGGTCGTATGGCTTTAGGTCGCTAGGTCGTATGACCTTAGGTCGTTAGGTCGTTTGGCTTTTAGGCCGCTTCCACGCTAGGTCGTTCGACTCTTAGGTCGTAACACTTAGGTCGTTCGACTCTTAGGTCGTAGGTCGTTCGAACGTTAGGTCGCTCGGCCCCTATCCCCTTAGGTCGCTAGGTCGCGACGTTTTAGGTCGCTAGGTCGCGACGTTTTAGGTCGCTGCATCCTATGCCTCTATAGGTCGCTCGACCTCGTTTATGACCATAGGTCGCTCACCCCCTCTTCGTTAGGTCGCTCGGCCTTGCCTTCCATTTTTAGGTCGCTTGACCTTGTTTTCCTCTAGGTCGCATGGCCTTTAGACCGTTAGGTCGCGAGCGTTAGGTCGTTAGACCTTACCTTCCTTAGGTCGTTTGACCAGTTAAACCTTTAGGTCGCTCAACCCTACTACCATTACTAGGTCGTTTGGCCATAGCTCGTTAGGTCGCATGACCTTATAAACCGATAGGTCACATGACATTATAACCCTCTAGGTCGTTGGACCTTATCCCGGTAGGTCGCTTGACCCCTTGGACCCCTAGGTCGCAACCCTTAGGTCGCTCGACCCTATTCCCCTTAGGTCGTTAGACCTCATTTTGTCTTCACTAGGTCGTACCGTTTTGGTCGGGGCGCTGCCCCGCACCCCGCCGGTGGCGCTACCCCGCACCCCACCGGGGGCGCTGCCCCCTGGACCCCTGCGACCTGACCGGGCAAGTCGAACCCCGTAAGCGGTGGCGTTGCCCCCGCACCCCCACCTTGGGGGGTTGCCACCCCTCCTGGACCCCCCCTTCGTAGGGGATCTTATCTGAAAAACATTGAGCTGATTTCCTTGGATTTTATTCGCATCTCCGTATGCGATCTTTGTGACTGATTGTTTCTACACTTGCTTATGTGTTTTGTCACTTTATAATATAAAGGTTTCAATACTAGTAGTAAATATCAAAACTCTTTTAACAAACAATTTCAACTCTATTTTTAATAACAAAGCTCTTTTCTTAAACCGTTTTCCAATCTATTAGTATATACAAGCCTTTACCTCACTCGGATGAGAAATCTAATTAAACGACTTAGTAAAACAAGTGGTATGAAACGCTTGCGTTCACTTCGTCGGTTAATTCTTGGACTTGTTCGATTGAACCTCTTGTGACAATTTTATTAGTGAAGATTTACAGTTTGTTCGTAAATATTTAAGTTAAGCAAGTGGTTATGGGACATGAAGCTAAACTTCTATATTTACTAGCTTAGTGTAATCGACACTTCTCGTTGATCTTGATGATCGCTTTATGAATTAGACTAGCAATTGCGCGATGTCTCTTTCATTGCAAGGTTAGACTAGACACCACTTGTGTGATTCCATTCACACATACCTTTCTGCTTTTTGGTTAGTCTTGACCTCAATCTGTGTGATTCCATTCACACATGTGGGGTAGCTCCCCATGGTCTTCGGACCGTCATGTGATAGGCCTCTTTCCCTTTTTATGATTTCTGGATTTCTTGTGTTGATTTCTGGAATTTATCTCTTTGACTTGTCATGAGTACAAGTTTAGGGTATGATGCCCTCTTTGGATCTTTGAGAAGATTCTTGTGATATTGATTTATCTCTTATCGGTTGATCTCATGTTGATCATTATTTGCATACTTATAGTAGTATGTCAGTATGGATATTTTATGTTTATGCCATATCTTTTATTTTATATCATGTCATCTGATATTTATAGCTAGACTGATCCGTTTATTATTTTCTTATAAATAATACTCGGGTCAGGCCGAGATGTTACAGGTGCTACTGCTTGACTCCTCCCCCAGTGATTCACTACTCAGACTTTTGGTTACTTGTTTAGATTAGCAGCTTTTGATTGTTTACACTTGAGATATAGACTCATAGTTGTATTCTTTTGTATAGCACGCGTTGCTATTCTTTTGTATTATCGTGGATCTTTTTAGACCACTACTCTGATGTACACTTTTATGTGATATATATTCATATCTCTTTCCGCCTTTGTGATATGGATATCTGTGATTGATTCGCATGTTATGCTTACTTCTATATTTGTTTCCGAAGATCATTTTATAGCCACCGTGTGATAAGAAATTACACGGATGGTCGCTCCTCAACAGCCTTATTCTCCGCGCTAGTTGACAGCACTACACCGTAGTGTTCTTGGCTAGCGTGGGTATAGAGGTGGGGCGTCACAACTATTCAAAACACCCTACTATCTAGGTTGTAATCCTACTTAGTTAGCCCTAACATGACTAATTTAGACCGCATAGGTCATTGGACTCTGATACCACTTTTGGAACTGGGATAGCCCGTAGCAGCCGTAACGGGTGAATTTCAAAATATTTACCATTTCAGATCTTTACTGAGCCTACAAAGTCTAATTTATTTAGAATATTTTTAGATTTCATTTTAATTAAAATCATTATTCTAATTTATTTATAACATAATCTTATATTATTTAATTAATGTTATTGTATATATCTATACGTGTATCATATGCTTATATATGTATGTATATGTGTAACATATTGATCTGTACAAGGTATAACATGAACGTCAATAGGTGTTGGGATTTAACTCGCAACGGCTATGTTTGCTCATCCAATATACAAATTTATTGTCCAAACGTATGTTTATTTAATTTTAATTTATATATACAGAAGAAAAATAATGGTGTTTGCACCAAAATTGGTCACAAACACTCAACTAATATGATAACACCGCAAATTCAATATCCAATATCCAAACAAAATGAAGTAGAGAATAAAATATGAAGGATGACAAATTAAAAAAATTAAAACAGTAAGAAATGAAATGAATACGAGATTTATAGTGGTTTGACGTACTTTAGCCTACGTCCACTCCAAAAAAAATTCTTTTTATTTGTATTGCTGATTAT
Source organism: Allium cepa (assembly GCA_030765085.1). NCBI lineage: Eukaryota > Viridiplantae > Streptophyta > Magnoliopsida > Asparagales > Amaryllidaceae > Allium > Allium cepa. Next base: position 1,030,560,864 of record CM060929.1, read on the forward strand.
AATTACAATCAATGAAATTCATAAATAAAAATGGCAGAGCATAGCCTACGGAAGAAGACGAAGAGAGCTAGAGAGAAGATCCCTTTCCTTAAGCCAATGATCTGGTATTTATAGGAGTAGGCGGACCAATATGAGCTGAAAATCCATGTGCAGAAGATTAAGGCCAAGACGGACTCATCCAGAAAAAATTATGCCCATGAAGGCCTTTATGAGTGATCAGCACCGATCCTCATGGGGGTGTCGGCATCGATCAATCTAGAAGACCACATGGGGCCAGCGATCCCTATGGTGGGTCCTCTCCATGCCTTCTTGTGGCTTCTTGAGTTGTTTGCATAGTTCTGCTAGTGTATGTTGAAATATTAAGCGATCATCATTGAGTTGAACTGCCAATCCTAGCAATCCATAGCCTATTAATCCGATCCGCTCCGTTCCTTACCATATTGATCTCATCCCCTACCTAGGGGAAGTGCAGATCCATACTTAGCCATTTCTTGGATGGTACTTGCTTGAGTCCACTTGACTATCATCTATAGGCTTGCTTATAACCGATCTTTGAACCTGATAATCATCTCTTTGGGCTTCCTACCATGATGATCACAAATCCATTTAGCCAAATTCATGGTATCACGACCTTGTCAAAAGGTGGGATAACATTTTCCCCCTAAAACATGCCTTGTGATAGGAAGGTGTGTTTTGAATTCCCATATATCCGTAGTCCATAATCCATCATAGCCAAATTCCTAATCCATAATCCAATCCTTTACCAAACCAAATTGCCACAGTCTGCGACTACTCCGAGTCAATTTCTAATTCCAAAACTATTCCATATCATTAGTCGAATCCATATCCATCCAAAGCCGTTAACCAAATCCATTAACCAAATCCATGATCTCACCGAATCATCTGCCAATTCCCGAGCCTATCTCACCGGATCATTATCCAAATCCGTGACCTCTCCAGGTCAATGCCTAAGTCCGCGACCTTTTTGGGTCAATATCCAGATCCATAACCGCTTGAAATTCTGGAAGTCGGTATGCTAATCAGTGATCTCTTTGGATCGCTATCCAAGTTCATGGTTTCTCCAGACCGATCGAATGGCTCCTCCTACCCTTGCTAAGCCCGATCCATTTTCTCTCCAGCGAGGGGACTTCACGATGAGTGAGTCGATTCCGTCGTTCTCCAATGAAGCGACTCACTCTCTGCACGGCACTTTTGGAGGCATATAGCAATGTCTTAATCGTCCAGGATCGATCACAGCCTTTATGAGCTCTTGTTGGACCCTATCCTGTCACTCTCGATGAAAGGGGGAAAATGACAAGTAAGCCGATCTTGTCGCTCTCCGACAAAGTGGCATTACTTCCTGCACTTTAGTTCAATGTCCTTGAACATAAAGCGATGTCCTGTCTTTCCTAGGCCGATCATGTTCTCTCCAAACACCTGTCGGAACCTATTCAGTCACTCTTCGATGAAAGGGGAAATAGCGATAAGTAAGTCGATTCTGTCGCTCTTCGGCGAAACGACTCACTTCTTGCACCAAACCCTAGCTCTTCATTTAGGGACATAAAATGATCAATTCCATACCGACTTCCTTTCTCCAGGCTCGACTGTACTGTCGAAGGCTTAGTCCATGACATACGAGTCCATCTTGTCACTCTCCAATGAAAGGACTTGCGCCTTGTGGTCATTACCCCGTTTCTCCATTTGGGACAATCACGACTTATTTTGTTCATCACATTAATTTAAGTGTTTTAAGATCCATTCGTTAAATTTGAGTTTCAACCTACCAAAAAACTATGAAAACTAGGAAAACTAAATATGATTTTTCCGGGCATAGCGATTCATCATCAATGAGAGCATGCCTAGGGACCGAGTTCGATCCCGTACATGTGTAAGTGACTTAGTTGTTTTATTGTACGGTTTATTATTATTAGGTTCACGCCATCCAATCAAGAGATGACGATCCGTGACCTTGATCCAAGGTGATGTGGATTGTAGCTGCTCCTGTTCCACCATCGTAGCTCGAGCTCTTACATACTGCGATAGCTTGCCATCGCTGACATGTTCTTCAACCATACCCCATAAGTGCCTGCATTCGTCCGTAGCATGCCCATCCAGTCCATGAAATAGGAAATATCTTCCAGACCTCCGGGGTTCCCGCTCCATCAGATCCCTCCTTGCCGGTTTTTGATAAGGGAGTTGCCTCCTTATTTCTAGGTAAATCCGTTCCAAACCTTTCGTCACAAACCTTTCGTCAATCCGAATAAGCTGAGAATTTCAGCTCTCGTTCCTTCTTTTGCCTTTTAGATCCGACATAAATGTCATCCATTTTTCTGTTACCCCATATCCATTCTAGACCCTTCTCTAGATGGTTCTTCATCTCTCACTACATTTACTTCCTTTTTGTTGGCTCATGCATCCTCCTATCGTAGGAACCTCCCTACTTCATGGTAAAACTCCCCGAGATCCATTGGTGGATCCCATACCAGAGGAATCTTAAAGTCCATGTCATCAGCAATCCCAGATACCACTGCCATTAAAACAATTGATGTATCCGGTTGATCCACCGAAGCTAGTGTTATATTGAATCGTGTCAAGAAACTTGGTAGGGGCTCCAGTGTCCTTTATTTTAGTGCCTCAATGTCACCACATTCTTGGGTCATGAAATATGGACCCGAAATTGTTTTATAAACCTATCCGCTAGCTCATTCCATGTCCTGATTGATCCATTCTCTAGCTGCATAAGCCAAAGCATAGATAATTCCATCAAGTATAAAGATAAACATCTCGCCATGACTTCCTCTGATGCCCCCAGCACTTCCATATGCCGGGTATACCTCATCATATACATTATAGCATTCGACTTTCCATCATATACCTTTAATTTTAGTAGTTTGAACTTCGATGGGTTTGTAACATTCCTAATATTCGGAGTAAATGGACTCCGATTGACATCCTCCTGACTCCTGTTGGGAAATCCGCCTCTCACTATCTGACATACCAGCTCAGCCATCTTCCCATTCTCATCCATAGGTGGTCTCTATTTCATTTTACTAGCTTGCACCCCGGCTCCATGAGGGTTTTCCAAAACATACTCCTCTGGACGTGCATTTGCATGCTGCTCCTCATCCAACCGAACAACATCGACCACTGGCCTATTGACGTCTGCACCGACACGACCCAGGAGTGTGCTCCTTAAGTTTTAGTAATCAGTGCTGATACCTCTAGCTTACCTAGGATCCGACCTCGGCTGCTCCATTATGTTCTCCTACTTGTTAGCTCCGACTGCACGTTCCTGGTTCTAATTTCCAACAGCTTTTGTTGCTCCATTCCTTTGATCCAGATTTCCAACATCTCCTGCCACTCCTAATCCTTGGTTTTATGCTACAGCTTGTTCAATTTGCCTGAGGAATTTTTTCATCATCTCCTCTTGCCTCTTCATCATCCGCTCCTGCATAACATCCATCATAGTCTCCATCTCGTTCCTAGTAATGTACATGGAGGGTTGATTAGCTCTAGCTCCTGAGGATGCTTTCTGACTTTCTACGTTGTGACTCCTATCCACAGGTGCTTTCCTTTTTCATTTCCTGACCAATAATCCAAATCCAAGCTCCAAATTATTTCCAAATCTGTGAGTGCAAGTAACCTAGTTGTGATACCAAAATATTTGCATCAAAATTGGTTACAAACACTCAACTAACATGGCAACACGGAAGATTTAATTTCCAATATCCAAATAGAATGAAGTAGAGAACAAAATATGAAGGAAAATAAATTAGAAAGGTAAAAAATGAAACAAACACGAGATTTTGTAGTGGTTCAACATACCTCGGCCAACGTCCACTTCGGCCTACGTCCACTCCAAAAAATTTCCTTTTTATTTATACTGTTGATTACATTTACAATCCATGAAATTAAAGAATCAAAGTGGCAGAGTATAGCCAGAAAAAAGATCCCTTTCCTTGAGCCATTGCTCCGATATTTATAGGAGAAGGCAGAAAAATATCCAACTAAAAATCCACGTGCAGAAGGCCAAGGCAAAGATAGACCCCTCTAGAAAAAAATAGTACTCATCCAGGCCTTTATGAGCAATTGACACCGATCCCCATGAGGTGATCGACACCGATTGGTCAAGAAAACCACATAAGGCCTTGCGACCCCTATCGTTAGTCCCCCTCCATGCCTTCATTTGGTTTCTTGAGTTGTTTACATAGTTCTACAGGTGTTTGTTTATATATTGATCAATCATCATTGAGTTAAACTGCTAATTCGAGAGATCCATAGCTGTAGTGATCCGATCCGTTCCTAACTATATTGATCTGATTCGATCCCCTACCTAGGGGAAGTGTGAATCCATACTTAGCCATTTCTTGGATGCTACTTGTTGAATGGTTAATTTTGTATCAAATTAGAAAATAGCTGAAAAAATTCTAATAAAAATAGCGCAAGCGCACGGCGTACAATTTTAGCACATGGTGAGTACGGGTCGATACACAGGGAATTGAAAATGATTTTAAAATTTGTACTCAATCAAATTAAACCAAGAATTTAAGATGTGCTGATTATAATTTCTAAAAACTAAAAAAACTAAAAGTGGATAAAAGTATGAGAGTAGAAGGAAATTTAGAGGCAGATTCCTTCTCACGATCACATAAATCAACATAATGAAATTATGATATATCTTTTTGGTCATCAGTGAATTTAGTTGTTGTGTTTATCATAAGTGTGGTGTATTTGTGTTATTAGTTAGCCCAACATAAACCATCAAACTTTAACACGTCCTAAACCACTTTCTAACTCTCATGAAAATGATAATGAAGTTGAAAATAAGATATATTCAAAGCATGATCTGTTTACTATTGATTAGTAATATAGACCATCAAATTTTGATTCTCAAATCCACTTCATTACCAACATCATATATAGGTGAAGAGGTAATTTATGTTTATGTTTGTTTAAGCATAGCCTATTTGGTGTCAACAACATAGGCTATCAAATTCAAAGCTAAACAATCAAATTTAACCACATCAAACATATTTATTAAGCACAAAAAGAGATTAAAAATTAGAAAAATGTTGAATCTACATGATTAAGAGAGCTTCATTACCCCTAAATTGAATGGGTTTAGCTTCTTATATTTGTTATCATTTCAACAAATATAGATTGCAGCATGAGACAAAAATAAGAAGAAAATGCAAGCTAGTTAAAATAAAAAGAGAATTAAACTACTTGCATAAATTAAATATAAGCTACTAACATAAAAGAAAAGAAGAAGAGAAAAACATGAATTACAATTGCATATAGAGAAATTACATTAAGAAAATTACATAAGAGGAAAAGGCTAAGAAGCCATGAAAGAGAAAAAGAGAGTTTATATTTACTATCTATGTCTAAAACTAAACTAACTAAAGAGGAGGTTAAGGGTCTCATTACATAAAACATAAGGGGTATTCATACATGTTTTGAAATCCAAATCATATTTTAGGGGACTACCCAAATTGCCCTTTAGGAAGTGTGGCCAGCAAGTTGTCATTAGCTTCTAAATAATCCTACATTTAAGTGTGCATGTAATTTTAAGCCCCACTAACATGTGCATTAGCTCATAATTGAAGATCATGGTAAGTGCATAGTTGGGGTCCTCTATGTTGCATGAATCAATTTATTTCCATCTTCATTTGCCTTCTTTTCTTGTGCATGCATATTTTCATGAAGCCTCTTCATATTTTTCCATCCAATTTCCTACAAATAAAAATAAAATGTGAAAATAAATATTCTTAATTTAATTCACAAACAAAAATGACCATTTTTCCCCTATATGAAGATAAATAAATGATGATTTGAAAACAATTGAAATTTTGATTTAAACATGTTAAAATACCCTATATACTCATTTATTTAATTAAATTAGATTAAATATGAAAGTAAAAATATGCTCATCTACGTGCACATCACTACTTGCTTGAATCCGCTTGACTATCATTCATAGCTTTTCTTATAATCGATCTCTAATCCTGAAAATCATCTCTTTGGGCTTCCTACCTTGATGATCACAAATCCATTTAGCCAACTCCATGGTATCATGGCCTTACTAAAAGACGGGATAACAAATGGCTGCTAACTCCAATCGCTTATTCCCTTCTTTTATTGCACTCTCATCTAATCCTCTCCATTATTGATTCATCTCTCCCCACCATCTACATGCTTCGCCTATGTCTCTTCTATGCCAAAGAATAAGAAAGCATTGCTTGAACGCTCGGATACCATTGATCCAAATCCACTTTTTTTGGACAGTTCATTAACGTGCTTTGGTTGCCATTACTTCTCAACAGTTGTTGAATCTATCGACTCTACTTTCCTTGTTGTGTTGCCTGCCCCTAGAGCTTATTCAAATGCAGTAGTTATGTCCGATGCACCTGCAACATTTAGTGTAAAGCAAAGCCCTGTAAGTTCATCTTCAACTCTTGACGTATTTGATGTTAATAATCCAAAGAGTGATGCTGTCCATATTGGAAATGTTTCACTTAAGATATCATCTGGCTCATAAAACCTATTTGTGTTGTTGAGTGTGCACTTTGTCGAGAATTGGACAAAAATGCTACTGGGAATCTTTTATGTGCAAACTATGCTAGTTTGGATCACTATCTAGAATGCACTCATCATGTTTGTAATAATGCTCAGTCTAATTTCCATGCAGTTTTGTTGCCCCCTAGCCCACACACCTCCCTCAGTTCGCTACTAAAGCCTAGTCACCTTGTTACTAATGATCTAATGAATCCTATTGTATATCCAAAAGCCCCTACTACGGTTGAAAAATGGACATCTCTCTTTAGAGCCGTCCCTCAAAATGCCGACATGTACTCTCCTAAAACGTTTGAAACGCTTAAGATAGAAGGGGCTATGGTTCCTCCTATAGAAGCATTATAAATAGGTATAGATTTGTGGTTGGATTATTTAGTTAGGCTTTCCTCGATGCAAACCCTCCGTACAACTCGATTAGAGACCGTTGTCCCCAGGTATGGAAACTTAAGGGTAGTTTGCAAGTATATTCCTATGACTCTATGTTTTACTTCAAATTCTCTAACATGGATGAGCGATAATGCATTCTTGAAGCGGATTCGATCTTCATAGATGGTAAGTCATTCATCATAACTACTTGGAACCTATATGTGGATAATGCTAGGAAACAAGTCGTATCTATCCCTGTATAGGCACATTTCTCTCACATTCCCTCTATCTTGCAACCCATGATTGACCAAGATTGGCTTGCAAATCCGGTAGAAAAGCTTAAATACTTTGACACTAACACCGTAGCTAGGAAACCGTTTGCACATGTGAAGGCCCTGATTGAAATTACTCTGGATTAACTTCTACCATCGAAATTCAAGGTAAAGATTGCAGAGGAACATTTGGCAATTGTAAATGTAGCTAGGCCCATAATTCTTAGCATTCCAACGAAATCGTTAGTCACCATGACAGGGATCTTATAAGATATGACCCCAGGCTTGCCAAATTCTGTAAGATTGGTGAACCTGGGGATAACAGATGTCTTTCTTCCATTGCTACTGGAGATAGACTTACTCTTGCCAATAAGGATGACCTTGAGGTATGGTACCTCAACATGTTTTCTAATAACACATGGGACATGTAATATGTTTCTACAGTGACATGACGGTCCTCGATCTAGGCATTTTCTCTAGGTATCTACATTTTCTTAGTCTTGTTTCTACTTTTGTCGATAGTGTTCCACCTCTTCTGGGGAAGACTAGTTCTGTTTGTATGTAGTTGAGACACTTATTGTCTCACTCTAATGCTCTAGTTTTTTATGTGGTTGTTGAGATGCTTGTGCGTTGCACTTGAGTTTACCTTGTACAAGTGGTATGGCCACTATAATCCGGTTTAAACGTGCATAATAATATTATGTTGCCCGTCAAAAAAGTTTATGTATACAAAATGTTATAAATATATGTGTGTGTGTGTATATAAGTGCATATATAAACTATATTTTGCTCAGATAATTTATATATATATATATATATATATATAAAACAAATTTATGAAATTTCAAAATTATATATATATTTATTTATAACCATATAAGCATATTTAAATTATAAATTATAAATTAATTTTTTAAAGCCAAAAATAATATACATACATATATGAATTTGTTTATAAAATATATATATTAAATACTTATATATATGTATAAATAATATAATAATAAGTGTGTACATATATATATATATATATATATATATATTAATACTTATGAAATATGAAAATTTTATATATCTTAAATATACATATACCATGTCATGCACACGACATAGATATTATTTTTCTAATTTTAAAATATATTTTAAATAAATATCTCTATGGATATTAATTAAAATTAACAAAAATATATTTTCAAAACTTAATTTTGAGTTTTAAATTTTAATAAAATCCTGAGTGATATTTTGTAATTTCCAAAATCGATGTTAATTTTATAATTTAAAAACAATTTTTATGTCTATTTTTAATATTCAATTTATAATCAAATATTTTTAATTTTAAAAAATTATTTATTTAAATTTTCTACTAAGAGCATGTTTAGTGACAATTCCATTTTATAAAGTATAAAACACAATTTATTTTAGTATATAATTGATTTATATAATTGATTAATTTAAATAATAATATTGTAAGGATTAATTTCTTTTGTTGAAAATATTATACTTATGAAACTTTATATATAAAATTATATAACCATGTTGTGTATAAGTATGATGCAGTATTTGAATTATAAACTATACATATTAAAATATTATATATTAAAATATATAGTTTAAATAATAATATAAAAGTATAGATTAATTTATCCAATAGAGGGGTTCCTAGCTTCCCAGCTTTAGTCAAGTTGGCAGGGGTTCCCAGCTTCTAAGCGAAAGCAGAGGGTTCGTGCTTAGAAGCTTCACTTTATCCGCTTGTTATTTGCAGAGGCATGTAATAATCCTTTAAATGAGCAAAAGCCTCGAAATCGAAAAGTGCCTCCATGTGAGCCTGGCTTAAAGGGGAGTCGATAGTGGTGGGCTTATCGAATTCCTCAACTCTGCTATCTATTGTAGAGTTTTAAAAAAAATTATATATTAAGTTTTCTAAAAAAAAGTGTTTTTTTAAGTTGTGCACTTTGTAGGTGTGTATATATGATTAAAAATACGACTAAACATAAAAGTATATGTAAACATACAACTAATCAGATTTTAACAATATATTTATATATTTTGGAATCGACACCTAACTAACAATATAAAATATATAATACAAACATTATATTAATACATTTACATTAATAAATAGGTTAGAAAATTACGTTATATTCGATGCATATAAATACAACTTGAAACGATGAGATCAACCCCTTGAAACAGTTTCTAGTCCAGTAGTGTACTAGTCCCTGAATCGATGACCACCAACTATCGAATATGATCTAATCTGCTTTGATTTGACTTTGGAAATGGAGAAGAAGGGAGCATTTGAATTCAAACAATAACACATAGTGGATGGAGGCTTCAAAAAGTGTGAAATGAGATTGGGTTGAGATGTTTGTATAGAGAAGGAATGTGTAGGATCATTTTCACCCTAGAGGGGGGTTAATAGGAGGATACTAATAACAATAATAATTAATGCGAAAATAAAAGCAATCGTAGATAATAAAACATAAAGATAATGTAGAAGAGATCGCACACAAATTTATCCAGCTTTGGCAAAACCCTTCCTATGTGCTTCCCCCAAGGTTTCTAGTAGAAGTTAAATATTCAAATGCTTACCATGTAAACTTGAAACACCTGCTAATGACTAACCTAACTTTACGCTCAAAACTCTGCCACAACTCAACCACTGAGTTGCAAATTCTCGAACTACACCACCGTAGTTCGTACCTAGTCACACGACTAGAGAGTTACACAATTTTAAAAAGTAAAACTACAAAATAAATAAAAAATACGAAACAAAACCCTATATTTAAAAGTGAAGCCCAAAATAACAATGATCGACCCAAGTGAATAACAAAAGAATAGAGCTTCCCCTTTTGTTAATATAACTATTCAACCCACTTCAAAATAAAATTTGAGACATCTTCTCTATTCTTTTGTTCATGATGAATTTGGCCGCCTTCTTTTCCTCTTCAATAATTAGGATTTTGTTCAACTTGAAAAGCCGATTTAATATTGATCGATTGAGGTGAAAGATTCTCTTTTGATATGCTTGCTTAAATAGAGCACCGTCAATTGATCTTTGGCTTTGATTTCTCTCATCCATCCCAATTTAGTCGAGCTCAAAATGATGCCTTTTAACTGGTATGTGAATTGCATTTTATTGACTATTGGTTATTGATTATTCTCGATTTCGATTCGAGTTTCGTGATTTTATTCAATGCTTGCTCTTTGATTTTCTTAAATTCGAATACACCATTTTCCGATGATGAATTTAGGTATACATAGGAATAAGTATCCTATATTTTCATATATACTTTTGGCTTGAAACATGAGATTTTTACTTTGGCCGTGGATTATTTGATTGAATGTTGGTGATGATATTTGACTTGTTCATCTCCGATACTTTAACTTGATTGAAATTTTAGTTCCATTCTTCTCTAATTCCATTCTTTGATGGCGCTACGACTTGTTCATTGGCTTGTTCAAACGTATGAATTTGTTTGCTTTTCTCTAAGGCGGTTTTGTTTTTTTTGCCTTGACCTTTTCATCGTTCTCAGCTTGCACTTGAATTTGACTTAACATTGATTTCCTGAAGATTGACTGGTTCATGTTTACTTAGTGGAAATTTTCAAACTGCTATTGACATATTCGACTTTCTTCCTTTAAATGCTTTGTGCTTTTCTTGTATGTCACTTCATGTATATACTTATGATCTGTGTATGCATGTACACTGGTTCCTCTTGGTTATGTTGAATACTTGCATATCCACACTGGTCTGCATTATGATTCTTCTTGGAGTCTTCATGTGTACTTCATGGTGTCTGATTTGGTTCATCTTCATGTTAAAACTGAATACTGCATTCCATTTTACTTGAACATTTTTCTTTGTACTGTTGTGTTACGGTTTGTAGTCATGTCGACCCATTTGAACTAAGCATGTTTGGAAACTAATCATGTTTGGTTTGGGTTGTTTTTTTTTTATGTGCATTCATTTGACTTGGGTTGATTTGCACTGCTCTGATCACTATCGTGTGGCTTCTATCCTTGTTAGACATGAAGTCTAGTGCATTCATGTCTGTTCATGTACATGGCTTCTCCATGTATATACATACATATATGTATGTATATATGTGTGTGCTTTATTTTTCCTTTGTACATTACATTCAAGTTGACTAGTCTAAATGCATTTCTTGAGTCATGTGTACATTTGAGCATGCTGTTTCATATGCACCTGACCATGCCATGTTGAGTTGCATTTTATTTTTCAAGTGTACATTTGTATTCATACGAATCTTCTTGATCCTCTGAGTCTACAACTTCTTGTCTCTAAATAGTCTTGTTCCGGTGCATATATGTATACATGTGTGCATGAGTTGCATTATGCTGGTTGCGTTGAGTCTGGATGCTGTTGACCTTGTTTGGTTGCCATTCACTTGTTTTCAATTGTTTATAAACTTGTTGTTGCATATTTATACATGTCCACACATGCATGCTGGTCTGGAACATCTTGAAGTCTGGTTCTTGCTTTGTGCTTGTAGTCTTGTCTACCTATGCTTCATTTTATTTTGTTGCTCTTACCTTGAGTTTGATTGGTTAACGCTTGAACTCTATGTATGTTGAATGCATATGTATCGGCTGTCACATGTATGCAATCATGTGTACAGTCATTGTAGTCTGGTTTATTTTGTGCACATGTGTGGGTTGTTGCAGCCACTTGAGTCTAGATTCATATCATTTTTGTCAAACCATTGAACTTGAGTATGGTTATGTTGATTGGGTCGAGACTCATACGCACTTGAGTTGAACCCAGCTTTTGGCTTGGGTTTGGCCTTGTGCTCACCTATCCCTGCAGTTTTATCAAGCGTATATCGGTGAGCATGGCCTTGTGACATGTACAGTGATACATTGTGCATGTTACAAGCTGTTCTTGTAAGATGAATTCAAAAGAAATAAATGACGAACAACCCAAATAACTGAGGCAAATAACATTTTCAAAAACACACACTTTAATTTGCACTGCAAAATATTTTCTTTTTCAATTTTACTACTCAGTGTTTATTTTTGCACATATCTCAGATGCTAGATACAGACTGGAACAGAGTTGAAGTTAAAAATACGAGTGTTGAGTGACTATGTAATGAGATTTAAATTGTTAAGTGAAAAATTATTTTGTAATTGAAATTGAATTGTAATTGAAATTGTGTAAATGTAGGGAGCGTTGAAATTTGTGCTGTTCAAATTCGTAATAAAATATTTGTTTGAATATGAATTCTGTGTTATTTATTTTTATCAATAAATATTAATTTAATTATGTGAAAAATAAAATAGTACAGTAACAAATACATTTAAATAAATATATATATGTTTATTATCATTAAACAAAAATCATATACTAGCGTATTCAACAATCTTCCCCTTTTGATGATAACAAACATATATTAAGATTTTGAATTTATTAATGTATTTGGTCATTGATGAAATCTATTTGCTCCCTCTATTTGAATGCTCCCTCTCTACAACAAAGCTCCCCCTTCATATATGCATGAAAACAAATAAAAATATGCAAATGAACCTAGATGAGAATATGCAAATAAAAAATAAAATATTTGAACTTTATTTGCCAAAATCTTAACTTTTCGCTCCCCCTTTTGTTATTAGCAAATAAGTAACGGTATTAGAAAAATAGAGATAAAGTGATAGACATTAATACAACATTAATACCTAATCGATCATAAATATTAAATTTCAATAAAAAATCAAAATCATAATTACTCTATTAGGCGCATATTACACTTTAGAGTGATAGGGGTGATGTTGATATAGAAAAACCATATAGTTTTGTCTGTTTGTGGTATATTTATGACCGAAAAATGTTAAATACTAACTAACCATGCTTAACCATTAGGACTTTCAAATGAGATTAGTAGTATTCTTTAAATTTTATAAAAAAAAATGAATTTCAAGCATCTTCTAACCATGCATAACCGTGAGGACTTTTAAATGAGATTAGAATCAACTCGTCTATTTAATAATGAATTTTGATATGTGTTCCATACATCCATAAACGTGAGGACTTTTAAATGAGCATGAAAGCACACAATCAAAGATTCTAAGTAATTCACCCATGCATAAACGCATGGACTTTTAAATGAGAGTGAATGCTTTGGATGATTTTATTGCTGATTATATTAAAAAACGAATAATTTCCCGTTTAAAATACCACATTTTGACATATTATATTGGATTTTGATGAGTGATGGTTGTTAGAAATATGATAGAAATAGAGATGGTCATGGAATTTTTACCAACAAAAGTAATTATAAATCTTGTATAAATTTTTAAAGAAATTTACTAAATATACTGTCTCAAGTCAAAATATATGATTAATATCAACACTCATTACTTTTTCAATCACTATTTATCAAATTAGTTAATGTAGTCATTTAAGATCAAATCCAAAAATAATTATAAAATCAAATTTTTTAAAATTCCTATTCTAAAAAGAAGTCAACAAAAACTATTTTCTGGAAGGGGTTTTATAAAAAAATGTCTGCTAATTGAAAATCAGTTGAAATGAAAAATATGCAGATATTTTCTTTGAAAATGATATAACTAATGAATGTCTCAACATAAAACACGTTCCACTAGTACTTTTTTAAATCAACTAGGCTACCAGTGTAATCTGCATCTGAATTCACCTTTGACTCAAAGTTGTCATTAGATAGATATCATGGACCAAAATGTGAGATGTGCAATAAATACCTTATAATCATTTTACAACTTTTGAAATGTGATTCCTTAAGGATTTGATTGAAAACATGTACATAAACAACTAGTGAACATAGTGTCAGATCTAGAAGCGGTAAGTTAAACAAATATATCCACGTGTACCTAGAGTAATCATCAACCAATACAAAAACATCTCTTACCACCTAAATTTGTAATATCGTTAGTCCAAACAAATTTATATGAACTAGTTTAAAGACTCTAGAGGTACTCACAGTGTCATGAAAATGTGATTAGTCAATATTTTTTCATAATTCAGAATCAAGATCAACGTTCATTTTCTTATCACATAATTGGCTGAATTAAATCAGATTATGGTGCAGATTTTCAACATTTAATATATTATTCGAGAAAAATGTACCATTACCTACTTTACCTTTATCGATAATTTTTCGTTGTTACCTATTGCGACTCTGCCATCTTCGTACTAGGCTAATGAACTTTGATTCGTCGCCTGCCGTGTGCCTGGAATAGCCAGGATCCAGGTAACATTGTTGTTGTTCCTTAGCGTGCCACCACACCTACATTTGAAAATATTTTTGTGACCTATCTGTTTTTATAGGTCCGTGGTTGTTAGTGACAAAAGATTTTGAAAACAAGTTTGCGTAGACCCAAGTAAATCTATGTTTGTTCCTTTTGGAACCCTGATTCGTTTGACTTTAAGGAATTTTACATTCATACCTTTAGGAACCCAAATTGGAATGGTTTTCACATGTTTAGGTCTATACCAGCAATTTTTGTGATTGTGTCCAAATTTGCTACAAACCATGCACTTAGAGTTAACTTGATTATTTTCACTTCTAACTCTTTCAGACTCGGTATACCCAAGTCCTTGTCTAACAGTGTTAACAGTTTGTTTCTCTAATAGCATATTTAGTGATCTTTCTCCTTTGGAGAATTTTATTAAAGTTGTAGACAATTGTTAAACTTGTGATTTGAGTCATTTTAATTCAATAACAAAGTGCACTTTTTAATAGAATTTTATTTCCTAATGTTTTCACTTTCTTTCAAAACCAGAATTTCATTTTCAAGTGATTTAATTTTAATTTCCTCTTCAAGTGACGGACACTTATCACACTTAGGGCTCTTATTTCAATAGTTTTTAACCAATTAATCAAGTAGTTTATTTAATTCTATCAAACTATCTTTTTATGATTCAATTTTAGCGTACTTCTACCTAAGTCTTTCAAAACAGCCATTTACTAAATATATTAGTAATTCCAAATGAGAAAGTTTTGATACCTCGCTTGGCTCGTCATCATCACTGTCAGTTGTTTCGCCTTAAAGACGCATATTTCCTTTTTCACGCTCACTGCCAATGCTTTTATCAACTTCATTGGTTTCATCCCAAGTAGCTGCAATACTTCTCCTTTTCGGTTTATTTCCTTGGCCGAGTCGATTCTAAGGACAATTTGGCTTGAGATGACCAGGTTTGTTGCACTTGTGACATATGATCTCTGCTCTTCTGAGTTGTTTGGTACTTTGACTATTCTGCTTTTCAATTGTTGTTTTAGAGATAGAGTTTCGTATTTGTGGTTCCACCTTTTGAATCTCTTTACTAATAGTGCCAATTCAGTTGTTCCATCATCGTCGTCGTCGTCTTCACTTTCCATTGTCCCTTTGAGATCTATTGATTTCTTTCGTGTGTCACCTCCTTCGCGTTCTTCCTTGAATTGATCTCTAGCTCATAAGCGGTGAGATTTCTGATGAGTTCTTCAACTTTGATTTGTTTCAGATCTTTTGATTCTTAAATGGCATAACTTTCGCTTCAAAATTTCATGGAAGGACTTCGAGGATTTTTCGGACTATTTTCAATTTTGTGTATGGTTTTCCAAGAGCTTTTGATTTGTATACGGGACTAGAAAGTCGTGCACATCTCTTTGACATTTTTAACCTTGGCTGTTGTGAAGTCCTTGTATTCGCTACTAAGCATGGCAGGGCAAGATTTCTTAACCAGGAAGGTTCCTTCATGTGTCACTTCAAGTGTGTGCTAAATTTCCTGCGCAGCTAGACAATGTAAGACATTGTTAAATTCAATTTGATCCAATGAACAAATAATAGAATTCATAGCTTTAGCATTAACATTCTGTAGTTTATTTTTAAGATCTTTCCATTGATCCATTGGCTTTTCAATTTCTTGATTATCTACTACTATAGTTAGTGTCCTATGTCCCCCTCAACAATATTCCATGCATCTATGGTTTTCAGAAAAAATTTCATTCTATTTTTCTAGTAAGCATATTAACCATTGAACATGGGTGGTCTAACTGTAGACTAACCCTCAGCAAAAGAATTATTGAAATAAGGCATTTTAAAAAATCAAATTTTTAGAACAAAAATTGGTTTTTGAAAAGTCAAAATTTTAAAACAAAAAGTGGTTTTTATTCCATGCTCTGATACCACTTGTAGGATCGTTTTCACTCTAGAGGGGAGTGAACAGGGCGATACTAATAATAACAAAAATTAATGCAGAAATGAAAGTAATAACAGATAATAAAACACAAAGATAATGCTGAAGAGATCACACAAAAATTTACCCAGTTTCAGCAAAACCCTGCCTACGTGCTGCCACCAAGGTTTCTACTAGAAATTAAGTTGTCAAACACTTACACACGTAAACTTACGACACCTGCTAATGACTAACCTAACTCTATGCTCAAAACCCTACTATAACTCAGCCATTGAGTTGCGAATTCACAAAGGACATCGTCGTAGTTCGTAACCTAGTCACATGATTAGAGAGTTACAAAATTTTAAAAAGGAAAATTACAAAATAAAAAAATACTAAACAAAACCCTATATTTAAAGTGAAGCCCAGAATAACCATGATCGGCCTAAGTGAATAACAAAAGAATAGAGTTTCCCTTTTTGTTAATATAACCGTTCGGCCACTTCAAAATAAACATCTCCTCTGTTCTTTTGTTCGTGATGAATTCCGTCGTCTTCTTTTCCTCTTCAATAATTAGGGTTTTGCTCCAACTAAAACACCGATTTAAAATTGATCGATTGAGGTGAAAGATTCTCTTTGATATGCTTCATCAATTGATCTTTTGCTTTGATTGCTCTCGGTCATCCCAATTTATTCGAGCTCGAATGGTCCTTTAACTGGTATGTTAATTGCCTTTTATTGATTATTGGTTATTCTGGACTTCAATTCAATTTTCATGATTTTATTCAATGCTTACTCTCCGATTTGCTTGAACTCAAATACACCATTTGCCGATGATGAATTTGAGTATCTATAGGAATCGATTTCCTATATTTTTGTATATACTTTCGACTTGAAACATTCTGAGATATTTTACTTTTGCTATGGATTATTTGACCGAATGTTAGTGATGATATTTGACTTGTTTACCTATGATACTTTAACTTGTTTGAATTGTTCGTTCCATTCTTCTCTAGTTTCGTTCTTTGCTGGCGCTACGATTTGTTCATTGGCTTGTTCAAATGTATTACTCTATTTGATTTTCTCTGAGTCGGTTTTGTTCCTTTTACCTTGACTTGTTCATCGTTCTCAGCTTGCGTTTGAATTTGACTTAAATTTGATTTCCTGAAGATTGACTGGTTCGTGCTTACTTGCTGGCCTTTTTTGAACTGCTACCAACATATTCAATTTTCTTCCTTTAAATGCTTTGTGCTTTTCTTATGCATCACTTCATGTATATACTTATGATCTGTTGTGTGCATGTACACTGGTTCCTCTTGGTTATGTTGAATACTTGCATATCCACACTAGTCAGCATTATGATTCTGCTTTCAGTCTTCATGTGTACTTCATGGTGTCAGATTTGGTTCACTTTCATGTTATTGCATCCCATTTTACTCGAACATTTTGCTTTATACTACTGTGTTATGGTTTGTAGTCATGCTGACCCATTTGAACTAAGCATTTTTTGGAACTAAGCATGTTTGGTTTGGGTTGTATGTTGTTTTCTTGTGCAATCATTTGACCCGGGTTGATCTGCACTGCTCTAACCACTACCGTGTTGCCTCTGTCCTTGTTAGACATGAAGTCTAGTGTGTTCATGTCTGTTCATGTACGTGGCTTCTCCATGTATATATATGTGTGTGTGTGTGTGTGTGCGCGCGCGCGCTTTAATTTGCCTTTGTATATTACATTCAAGTTGACTGGTTTGAATGCATGTCTTGAGTCATGTGTACATTTGAGCATGTTGTTTTCATTTGCACCTGACCATGCCATGTTGAATTGCATTTGATTCTTCAAGTGTACATTTGTATTCATATGAACCTTCTTGATCCTTTGAGTCTACCACTGCTTGTCTTTGAATAGTCTTTTTCTGGTGCATATATGTATATATGTGTGAATGAGTTACATTGCGCTGGTTGTGTTGAGTCTGGATGTTGTTGATCTTATTTGGTTGCTATTCACTTGTTTTCAATTGTTTATGAACTTGCCATTTCATATTTGTACATGTACGCACATGCATGTTGGTCTAGATTGTCTGGAAGTCAGATTCTTGCCTTTGTGTTTGTAGTCTTCTCTACCTCTGGTTTATTTTGTTTTGTTGCTCTTGCCTTGAGTTTGACTGGTTGAGGCTTGAACTGTATGTATATTGAATGCATATATACCGGCTGTCACATGTATGAATTCATGTGTATAGTCATTGTAGTCTGGTTTATTTTGTGTACATGTGTGGGTTATTACGACCACTTGAGTCTGGTTTTATTGAAGATCTTTTTTGTCGAACCATTGAACATGAGTATGGTTACGTTGATTTAGTCGAGGCTCATATGCACTTCAGTTGAATCTAGCTTTTGGCTTGGGTTTGGCCTTGTGCTCACATGTCCCTGTAGTTTTACCAAGTGTATATCCGTGTGCTGGCCTTATGACATGTATCATGATACACTGTGCATGTTACAAGCTGTTCGTGTAAGCTGAATTCAAAAAAAAAAATGACGAACAACCCATATAACTGAGGAAAATAACATTTTCAAAAACACACACTTTAATTTGCAATGCAAAATATTTTCTTTTTCAATTTTACTAAGCCAGTGTTTATTTTCGCAGATAGCTCAGATGCTGGATATAGGCTGGAACTGAGTTGAAGATAAAAACATGAGTACTGAGTGACTATGTAGTGAGATTTAAATTATAAAGTGAAAAATGATTTTGTAATTGAAATTGAATTGTAATTGAAATTGTGTAAATATAGTGAGAGCTGAAATTTGTACTATTCAAATTTGTAATAAAATATTTGTTTGAATAAAATATTTGTTTAAATATGAATTCTATGTTATTTATTTTAAATAAATATTTATTTAATTATGTGACAAAAATAAAATAGTACAACAACAAATACATTTAAATGATATATATATATATATGTTTATTATCATCAAACAAAATCATATACTAGCATATTCAACAGAATGAAGGGAGAAGTTAGGATCCAAATCCACGTTTTTCTCTTACTCATTCTTTCCCTCTTATCTACTCAACCCTAGCCCACCATGATGCCATCATATGGTCGCACCTATCACCCTTATCATAGCCAAATAGCTCCCTATATAGGCTTCTAATGCATTTAAAACCCAAATAAATATTTTGCATTTAAATCCAATTTAAATGCCTATCATTATCATATATCAATTAATATATTATGACTATTATAAATACATTTAATAATATTTGTTCCTCAAAGTAAAATAAAATTTTATAACTAATATTTCATAAATATAAATTAATTTAACTAATCAATAACAATTACAAATTAATTAAATCATTTGATCAAATGAGTATTCAAGGTTTTGGTTGTGTGACCCGTGGGTGTAAAATTGGTCGACTATTAATACCGAACTATTCGAGTATTAATGTTAACATGTTATTTAATAGGTGGTGTGATATTTTGACCAAATTTATCACTTGGTTTTAGTAAAATCCAATTTCACATAATTAAGAATTATCAGATTGTGACAATTATTTACGCTAATTCTCTTTATCAAAACTATATTACTTTGGACTTATGGAATTCGCTAATGGTCAAAATTCCAATATCTTCCATATTTAATTATATAGTCCAAGCACAAAATCATTGGTTCAGTAATAAAAACAATGATTAACTGAAATGCTCTGGCCAGAGAATTTGACTTTGAGTTGATTTCGATTGACCGTGATACTAAGCCCATACAGCTTAGGAGATAAATCCTCTTTTGAATAGTTTTTCATTTTCAATGCTTCCACTCGACCGAAATATAAGCAATGCTTCCATATTGAAGATCAATAGTTTTCTCAAGTCAAGTGAAGTTTGTAATTTTGTCACATCGATATTTTCTATTTGTTCTTAGTTATACTAACCAACAGAAAACTATCGAGTGAGTCATTCCATAGTTATCCAATAACTATCAATACATAAACCCTTGGTGCCCCGAAATAATCATGAGTAATACATTGCCTGATGTTTGGAGAGTGTTATATACTCTAGTCTCGTCGGACATATCGATATCTAGTTTTGATACATCTTTACTAAGAATATTTAAAAATGGTATATTTATTTTCATTGTGATAAATTATTGATGGTTACAGCACTTTGTGACTACTATCACAAAATGCACCATTTATGGATTTTTCTATTAAATATACTTTTAATTTAATTAATTAATGAATATAACACACTATATCAAGTGTATAATAGAAAGAAAATGCCTTTGATTTCGAACAAGATTGGTTTTCGAGTTAAATATATAGTAAATTGCATAATTGCTTCTAGGGCATACTGTAACTCTATCATTTGGAAATAAAGAAATTTATTTTTTAAATAATACTATTATGAAATTATCTTAAGAAAGATTACTTTGGTTAGAAATTGAGAGGTTCAAGAGGATTATTTGAATAATTTTAAATATGAAAATTTACTATTTTTCGTATTAAAATTGTTCGTAGTAAACTGGGTTTTCAGGGAAGAGGAATTCATCTCTAGTTTTTTAAAATATGTATGTGTGTGTACATACATACATACATACATACACACACACACACACATATATACATATATAAAACATACATGAATACATACATACATACATACGTATACGAGTGTGTTGGGGAGGGGGCAGAAATAGTTCATGTATGGAAAACATTAATAGCTTATAGTTTAAGGATTGCGGATAGTTTTTAATATGGAAGTTGTCCATATGGCCATTTCTATGAATTGGCACTAAGATATGAATAAGATATATAGAAATTTATGTTATGCTATAATAAGTTATATTGGTTGCACGATTGTATGTTTTTTAAATAACTCCGATGAAACGCCATAGACATGTTCATGGTTACATGTTATGTTCATATAACTACTCTAGATATGCTCATGATAAAGTTATTAGTAAGTATATGAAATGAAGTGTTTAGTCATAATGTGACTATAATTGCCATTATAATACATGTACCTTACAGATTCTCACTTCATCATAATTATATTGCCTCACTTTTGCTATTTTTCTTGAGTTATGATGTTAAAGCATTATGTGTATTTACCATATTATGTATATATTATGATATATGAAGTGATGATTTTCATGTGATATGTATAGAGATAAAACCCCATAGGTACGTTGGGATATGAATGACATTTAGGGGGGTAAGTCATTAGTAAGGCTGAGATTAATGAATGTAATGATATTGATGGTCGATGAGAGTTGAGGCACCAAACAGGCTAGTATCCATCCTATCTGAACTACTTCGGGGATGCTACCTGAATCGACAACCTAGCTTGATCGCCATTATAGTCCAAACGATCTGTTATATGAGCATAACAATGAGGTGAGGCATAAGTGCAATGGTGAT
This sequence comes from Allium cepa, assembly GCA_030765085.1. Classification (NCBI taxonomy): domain Eukaryota; kingdom Viridiplantae; phylum Streptophyta; class Magnoliopsida; order Asparagales; family Amaryllidaceae; genus Allium; species Allium cepa. Next base: position 1,030,582,650 of record CM060929.1, read on the forward strand.
AGATGATGGAAGTGGGTTATTATATGAAAAGCATGATGCGGAAGGCCAGCAAGGATGAATGAAGAAGATTGTGCAATGAAGAGATGGTGTGGGGGAACTCACAACATTAGTCACTAGGTTTATGGATGAAGATGTTGTGATATCTTGGTGTCGACATAGCATCTTGTAAAGACTAGTCGAGGAGTTGTCGATATACATATCACATGCCTTGGGGTCGACATTTATAAAATTGAGTAGGATTTACTAGAAATGTATGCCTCATTCACTTGTATACGAATCATAGTTTGTGACATAACTATAAAGATGCAACATGTAAATGGGAATATAAGTGATTTCTCAGTTGATTGTAGTTGGAGTCGTGATTCACATTATATGGAGCAATAACATGTGTGTTAAAACATGTATGTGAGATGAGATATTGGATGGGTATAGTTTAGCGAATGCGTGAAATATTTGAGATTAAATGCATATCATATTTACATAATACCCTAACTATATTATGTATTGTGCACAGTTATACTCATAGCTAGTTTCAAGTCTGGGATTTTTAATTTATTTTACAACCTGGGTCAGATACAGGTTGTTTTTATAATTTATGATATTTTGATTATGTGTATCTTTGGGGCTACAATATGGATATTGTAACCCCATATTTTGGGTGGTCCATAATACAAGAAGTTAAATTAAATTAGGTTATATTAAATTAATAGTATGAAGATATTATCAAATAAATTAATAAAGTAATTTAATTGCAAGAATTACATAAGGAAAATTCGATTAATTACCTATGGGACACATTAAAAGTTAATTAGATGGACCAAGTGTAACTAGAGCAATTTTGGTTGGTCTTGGGTAATGAAAATAAATAGCTTAAGTTTTAATGAGAAGGATTTGATTAAGGGGAGTGAACTAGTAAACTAAAACCACTCCACTTAACTTAACCACATCCCTTAACTTTCATCCACTTCATTTTCTTTCTTCCACAAAACTAACTCATAGAAAATCTAAGCAAGGTTGGCCACAAAGAAGAAGAAGAAGAAGAGAAAATCCCAGCTAAGTGGATTCAAGGTTTCAACCTTTAAAAGAGAAGAGATTAAATCAAGTTTTCTTAAGCTGAGTAAAATATATCTCTGCCAACTTCCCTAGCATATTTAAATTTGGAATTTGTTGAGAATGAATCTTTGATGATGTTTAATGTGTTTGGAAGATTAAACGTTATTTTAATTATGGTTTAGAATTTAATTAAGATGAATTACTCTTGTTTAGGGTAAGATATGGATAAATCATATTCAAATGCCTCGAAATATTTATATGATGTTCATAATGATAATAGAGATTGTTTTATGCTTTCATAATTTTTGGATTTAATATGGATATTTTATAAAAAAAATTAAGTCGAGAACATGGCCAATTTTAAGTAAATTAATTATTAAAAATAATAAAATTAATTATTTTGACTTGGAATTTTTATAAGAGATAAAATATGATAAAAGTAATTTTTGGTGAACTTTTGGGATTATTCCTACCAATTTTCCATTTTATTTATTTAGTAAAGAAAAACATTAATTAATTAAGGGAAAATTAATTAATTGATTAGTAAATTAATTATGATGGTTAAATAATTCTAGAAAAGAAATTGAAAAGATAAGAGATTAGCCAATATGAAGCTGACACCAAGTAAGGTTTAATATAAAGAAATTACTTAAGAAAGTAGTGAATTGGGTTTTAATTTAATTACGAGAATGCTATTGAGCCCATATCAACCAAGTAACACAATGGCTTAGTTGAAGATACCATATGTTAATAAACAGTGGGAACTTAACATACGATAAGGATATGACACGATAGTATAGCGTGTGATAGCACTTCGAAGCATACGTTAGCATATAATAATATATATTGGGTCAAAAACACAACTGTTACAGGTAGACAAGCATGCGACAACTTGGGACAAACTCACGAAGGCTTTAGGCATTGGGACGTGACATCTTAAGAGATGCAAACCCACGACGGTTCTGGAAACCAGCCCACGATAGCCACCTCATTTCAACCCCACGATAGTGTTATGAAGTCACCATGCGACAGCTCTACGCTGTCACTATGCGATGGTTATAAAAAAAATACGCGTGATGCTACGGGTCATGGCACGTGAGGGCCTCGAGTCATGGCACATGAGGGCTTTAGGACTGGCGTGCGATGGTTTCAAGTTATAACGCATGATGACTAGGGACTTTGATCACTAAATGATGACTTTAGATGTGTTAGTTCACAATGGCTTAGGGTTGATTCTAGTGCGATGATCTAGGGGTGTTAACCCAAGAAAGTTAATGTAAGTGAAAACTAAGGGATGAACTTATACACGATTGCTATGGAATTGCCTATGCACGTAAGGACTAAGCTAACTCATAATGTCTATGGGATGGCTAACACATAACAATTCAATACAACTTGTGATGGCTTGGAATCTATATTTCTCTAAGTAAAATAACAAATACTTGAGGGAATTTTAGAAGACAATTTCCAAGTGTTAATGAACTATTTCTTAGAGATGAAATCAAAGTGGAATTTTGATAAGTTAAAGTTGGTTAACCTATTTTTAAAATTAAGAAAACTTAAAGAAGCTAATAAATGATGTGATATCATTAAAATTGAAAAGATGTTTTATCGAAAAGTGTAGGTTATATAACTACTGAATGAAAGAAAAATATCAAACCACAATCGTAATAATATCCCAAATTGAAAAGTTATTGGATGTAGGGTGCCTTGGTTATCAGTTTAAAATCTAATGAGATACAGGAAGGTGCCACAACAGAGTTCGGTCCCTTTGCTTGCTTGTTATAGTATGGTGCCAAAACATCAAAGTGATGTTATAATTAAAATAAACAATATGATAACGTGAATGAATGCAGCTCTGGGACTAAGAAGAGCTATTTACGTTTAGTAAGGATGCTCACTAGATTGTGTCTAGGCTATTTACATTCAGCCTCTTAGGATAGTTTGGGCGACTATAGTCAGGGTGACTCACATGGGGAAATGAGTTGACATTTCTACCAGGTGACGTTGTTCGAACAAGAGATAAATTATCCTAAACTAGGATATTAGGCGATGGATGAATGAATTAGCACTATTATATATCTTGGTTCATAATGGGATGATAAGTGTAGGGTACACTACTTGATTGAATATATGCACATGGTCGCCTCCTTTATTGTGTTGTTTTATCACATTATGATGTGCATTGATATTGAAAATTGAGGGGAAACAAGTTCTGCATTAGTGACATGATCTCACTATGGAGGCTTATGGTAAAGGTTTTACTCATAATAGGCTTTATGCCTAACCCGCATTTTTAATATTTCCCATAAAATCATAGTTACTTATTTAAGTAGGCCGAGTTTATGGATTAGACGGGTTTCTTCAAAATGACGAATAAAGGTTTTAAAGATGAAGCAAGAGGCCTGCTATTTGTAGTAAAACTAATTTTAAAATTTCGTTGTGTAAAACTAGTATCTATAACTGGTTATGTGTTGTTTTGACATCTTCATATGTCAAACACAACACTTCTCTATCTATATTTGATTTATATTTATCCCTACGTGGGCATTGATTCAGGTTAAAATAATGTAATGAATTATGTAATCCAAATTGTTGTAATGAAAAAGCGATTTTGCTGCTCTGTCTACTTATGTTGTGCAAAATAATTCTAAACTCGCTTTATCATTGGAAAATGATTTTGATGATGACTATAACACCATCGATGTCTGCTTTCAAGTCTCGGAGTAGAGGATGTTATAGAGATGGAGCAGATGATGATGATGGCTATTTGTTTCTCTTATAGTGCAGTTTCATGTGATATGATGTTGTGTATTTGTATGTAGATTCAATGGGATATGATAATATGCTTTATCTATCTTATTTAGTCATGTACTTAGTTATGATATGTATGTTATAAGTAATTATATCATAATTCTAGATGATATACATGTATATAATCTTTTATTCGTTTCTGATACTTTTTTCTTTTGGGTTTTTTTCATATATGTCTCTAAGTTTGAATTATTTAGTTCTGGAAAATATTGTACATTGCGTTGTTCTGAGATGAGATGTGTATTGTATTTAAGTTAAAGTTGTTTTGAAATGTATTCGTGTTAGACCAAAGGAGTGTATATGAGAGTTTGCTCCTATCATGTCCTTTACTTTATGCTTTCGAATAGTTATTGCTCTCTTATAGCATAATTACCAGGTCGACGCATCACATTTTTGGTATTAGAGCCCAAGTTTGAATAGTGTTGAGACAGTGAATATTTTGGCCTTAGATGAGTGAGACTTAGGATGTTTTACCTAATTTTGTGTTATTGTCACATGTGATGTGTGAGTACGCACGTATTTATGCTTGTGCATATGTATGCATGTGTATGTATATGTACATGTATATGTTTGTAGTAATGGTTTATTATGTAAAATTATATTATCAAATTTGAGAAAAGTTTATATGTTAATTAAAGGATAAGTAATCTAATACGTATGGTCACTAAAAAAACCATATTACAGCTTTTTATTTACAACATATTTCTACTAAAGGTTGTAAAATAACCTTTTAGCAATGTTTACTACACAAACATTATAAAAGCGTTGTTTTTGCAACAGATTTTTTTACTAGAGTTGTAATAATACTCTTTTAACAATGTTTATTTCACAAACGTTGTAAATACACTGTTTTTTGTAACTTTTTTCCCAAAACGTAAATATTAATTTACAACAAATTTTTTAGATGTTATTTTACTCATAGCGGTAATTGGTCGCATGACACTATTTGAGGAAACATTCACTATAGGAATATGCTGAATTAACATTAATTTTTTGAATACATTTATAATTATTTAAAATATTACGATAACTAATAATTAGTAATTCATTATCAATAACCAATAAATAATTCTTAATAATTTATTAAAGATAATTGATAATTGATAATTTATAAATTATAAATGATAACTCATATGGTTAGTAATTTTTAATCTATTATAATTAACAATTATTAATGGATAATTTATAAATAATAATTTATAATAAATAATATTTTTTTATAATTAATAATTTTTTATAATCAACTATTAATTATTAATAAATTATTATTGATTATTTATGATAATAATGTATAAATTAAAATATATAGATAACTACATATACCTGGTATTATAATTTATTATAATTAATGATTTATAATTAATAATTCATAAAAATATGATAAATGGTTAATAGTTTAAATTTTATTATTTATTATAATTAATGGTTTATAATTAATAATATATAAATAATTATTTATATTAAATAATTTATGAATTATAGTTAGTAATTTATAAATACTAATTTATAAATAAAGATAGACAAAGAACGATAGCACACGGCGGCATCTTATAATTGTCTATTAAAATTTTAAAGCCCATCGCATGTTGCCTTTGTAAATTTCACTCACCGCTAAAACTTTATTTTTCCCTTAACTCTAAATCTCAAATTGCTTATGCCTACTTCTTCGTTCCAAAATTGGTGATGCCTCCTCTATTTAAATCAATGTTCTGAAACCAAAACTAGTCACTACATGGAGCCACCAAGGTCCGAAGGAGCTTTTAACCTCTCACCTGTAGAAACTGAGATCGGACCTCTAAATCTAGGATCGAACAGTGGTATTTATAGATTTGGATTCACATACTTGGAACTTATATCACCTTAACATTTGCATAAAGCTATGAAGTTTATTGATTCTTTGTTGATACATGCAAGAAATTACGAGTTAAAATCTTCTTCTTTGTCAAAGCACGCCTCTGATCACTAGTTTTATTTAACAACTTTTGTATAGATAAGTGTTGCAACCTGCCTGGGTCTCTAAAGTGAGTACAAGAAAGGAAATTTCTTTTTTGGAAGAACCAAACTCTTATATAAGCGCGGTGAGTAATTCATGGTTAATGGTGATTTAGAAACCATGGTATATTGTGGATCTGCCGATAGGCTTCCTAATCTTTCACGTTTAGAAGCTAAGAGTTTAAAAAAAGATTTGAATTCATTTGGATTAACAAAAAAGGATCCTAGGGAAAATGATATGTATGTTCGGGTCCTACCTTCAAAAATTGAGCATGATAGGGATAGTAATTTTAAGGGTAAGAAAAGGAAATGGTTTGATGAATATATGGTTTACAAGATGATTCCTTACTAGCATCCATGTAAGATAGCATTTTCTTCCTTTAAATGTTCTTTAATGAGCATCGGTATACTTATAAATTTAGCAAATATTTTCAGTCACATGCATCCCTATTATATCGACCTTTGTTAAACTAGATGTACATGGCATTAAAGCTAACCAATAATATGACTTAGATGAATTTGTTAATGCAAGTCACTATATATGTGTGCATTTTAAACCGAAATTCAAAACCATGTAGGAAGCCACCATTTCTTCAATGAAAAAGTAAAAGATATTTCTGATTCAAACATATAATGAAATAATGAAAATGATATGCTCATATTACAAATTTTCATATGTTTTAAAATTAGAATTCCCTATATAGAAGATGAAATAAATAATGATTCATTATATTTGTACGCTTATGATGTTGTACGCTATTTGGATAGTTGAATCCAAAATATGGATTTACGATTTCTGCAGAACTATGATACTTCACTAAAATGGAAAATAGTAGAACTAACAGTTACACATTATGTTATATTGAAATGTTAATATTTATTATCACGGTGAAGGAAAAGAATGCAGCCCTTGGTTCCTACTTCTGGCTTTATCACTATTTCTTCTTCATTATCTACTCGAGGCTCAGTTGATGATATTACTAGCTCACCATTAAGTGATTCTGTAGCTTTCCTTCACCATAACATGGGACTTAATTCACCTCTTGTGTAAGACGCACCTCTTCTAGGCCTGGCATAGGGACATCCCACCCCTTAAGTTTTAAGGAGTGGTTAATGCCTATCCTCCAATCACCTGCCATTGCTTCTTTGGTTTCAACTGAGGTCTTCCTTCCTCTTCTAAAAGAAGCTCATGATTCTCATGTGCAATAACTCGTTTTGGGATGCAACCCACTTTTTTTACACCCTAAATTACATAACCAATTTAATTCTAATATTTGAGACTTTTTTCAGATTAGGAAATTTCTTCTTTTCCTTCAGCAATCATCTTTCTCCTCTTTTTAGGATATATCATCACTGCATATACTGAACTTCTTGCTGTCTAAGAAGGTAAGGACCCTAAAGAGTGAAGTGTCGCGCCTTCAATCCAACACAGCTCTTTATCCATTGAGAACATGAGAATCTCAACTTTATTTGACTTGGAGAAGAACAAGACCTACGATTTGAAAGAAAAGCTAAAGACGTTTGAAGAAGAGCTTTCCTAAGTCATAATGAAACAAAATAGGCTTTAGATAAAGTTTTGGCTTTAGAGAAGAAATTAGCAAAAAAAATAAGCTCTCTCAAGAAGTGGAGGGCATCTTTGTGTGATGTCTAGGCCAAGGCGTCTTCCTTTTTAAATGAAGCCCTCCCTCATTAGAAAGATCCAAATTCCAAGGCTGTCTTATTTGCCGCTTACAAAGATAATATTAACCGATGTTCGGATATGGACTTTTCTTCTCTTTATTTCACCAGAGTAAATTAAAAAAGAAAATTTGATATCCTCCTTCATCGCATCCCCGGAGACCATTTTGAATTCGAGGATGTTGACTTCATTTATCCTATTAAGCTCCTAACATTGACGATCTTTTGCTGGATGATGATGAGTTAGGAAGCAATAAGGAAAATAAGTTTGACGATGATAATAATGATAATGACAACGAAGGGAATGATGGTGCTAGTGATCACGCTCAAGATGATTCATTGGGAAAGGATAGAGATGGTAGGCCATGCCAAGGTGGATCAGAAGACCCTCAAGATTCAAATTGCGCTACTGATTTCTATTTCCTCATAATGATCACGGCATTGGTGGTTCACCACCCTCAAAGTGTCCCTCTTGTGGTCCAAACCCTCCTAGATTAAGCCGGCTTGGCCAGTCTACATTTAAAATTCAAAAGGTGCAGTATGTTCAAGCCCAATGCTTCAATAGCTCCTCTACAGGTAATTTGTCACTCGAATTCCATCATCTTGTTTTATCTCATTTTGTAGCTGACACTCCCAATATTACTTAATTACCATCATAGAAAGAGAAATAGGGATTGTGTCGAGATTTTATTATATAAAAAGAGAGAAGAGATTTTGGGACTAAATAGAGAAGGAGAGGGGTTATGTAAGGACCTGAAGGAGTTAAATGATATATACATGAGAATTTTATGATTCCTCTAATACCTTGAGAATTTTTGAATAAATATGTCGCACTTCTTCGCCAAAAATCTCATTTTCATCAATCGAATTTTCTTAAAGAGAATAAAGTACTTACTACTCACTTCTAGATGTTAATCGAGGATAGGTCCAAATTAATTGAATGCCTTTACTTGGTTTACATCAGGTTTCCTATGATCGAATTTTCATTCTTAGGCGATGATTATGGAGGCTTAATTAGACAACTTCATATGAGATATTGAGAGAGTTAGGGGTATGCCCTAGGGACAATTATGTAATTTGTTACATATATCTAACTCGATAGCCAATCTTGTTCAAAATAAAAAGTGTGTTCTTTCTATTATATACTTGGTATAATCTATGATATTAATTAATTAATTTAATGAGAAGTATATTTAATATAAAAAAATCCACAAATGGTATGTTCAATGATAGTAGTTACAATGTGTTGTAATTATGTGTATTTTATCACAGTAAAATAAACATACTATTTTAAATATTCCTAGTCAAGATGTATCAAGACTGGATATCAACACATCTTTTGAGACCAGAGTATGTAACGCTCTCCAAATATTAGGCAGTGTATTGCTCATGGCTGTTGGGGTCGCCAATGAGTTACATATTGATAGTTATTGGATAACCATAGAATGATCACTCAATAGTTTTTTGTTGGTTAATATGACTAAGGTCGAACAGAAAAATATCGATGTGACAATATTACACAATTCCCCGACTTGAGAATACTTTCGAGCTTCAATGTGGAGATTCACTTTGATTACAATCAAATTTTGTCACAGTGTCCATCGAAGGACTGTAATTGGGTCAAGCGAAAGCGTTGGAAATTGGATACTATTCAAGAGAGAATTTTCTTCTCGGTTATATGGGTTTAATATCACGGTTAACCGAAGTTAACTTAATGTCAAAGTCTCTGGCTTGAGCAGTTCAGTTAGTAACAATATTTATTATTGTTGAATCAAGGACTTTGTGTTTGGACTATAAAGTTGAACATGGACAATACTGGAATTTTTACTATTATCAAATTCTATAAGTTCTAATATGATAAAGTTTCGACGAGAAAATTGGTGTAATTAACTATCACTACCAAATAACGCTCAATCAAGTAAAATTAGGTTTTACTGAAGCTATGTAAACGATAAATTTGGTCATAAAGTCAAACCACATGCTAGGTGATGTGTGGACGTTAATATTCGAATTGTTTGATATTAACCGCGGACCAAATTTATACCTAAGAGTCACATAATCGAAATATTGAATACTTGTAATAAGATTTAATTAATTATAATTGTTATAAACAAATTAACTTAATTATCATTTATGAATATTAATTATAAAATTTTATTAAATTTGTGTTGATTAATATTAAATAACGTATATATAATAGTTATAGACACAGGTATCCATAAACGATATCGATGTGCATTTGAATTAGATTAAAAAGCATTTCTATTGATTAGGCTTAAATCGGTTTTGAAGCCCATATAGAAGCCTAGGGTGGCCGGCCATATTAGGGAGAAGCGGGGTGGAATTTTAATTCAAAGGAAGTGATTTAGTTAGAGTAAAAGGTGCATCAAGATCACTTTTTCACTCCTTAGGATCTTACCTATATATTCATCTCTAAACCCCACTTTACTGGACTTTCTTTTGCACTCCATAAACCTGTTTTAGCCAACCCCTATTCCAGCCCTCCTTCTTATTTTCAAGCTTCCAAATACATAAATTAAATCAATTCAAAGATAGGTGGTTGCTGCATTCAGATTAGTGGGTTTTTCTCAAGGTTTGGATGCAGATTCAAGGAGTGATTGGATTCAACATTTCAAGATGTTTTATCTACGCATTAGACAAGGTATTAATACAATTTATATTATTTATATGTCATTGTGTTGTTATTTATGTGTATATTATCATGAGTTCATATAGGTTAATGCCGTTAACATTGGATGAATTTTTTTGTCTATATATGATATAATAATAATTTGTATATAGATCGTTCGGTAATAAAAAAAATTATATACATTCCAATTTTTAATCATAATTTAAAACATTTAACAATATTTAAAACTAGTTCGGTTATAAAATACATGTATATATTATGCAATAAAATATATCTATAAATTTAGCAATATATATACCTAATTGTTTTCAAAAAAATAAAATTAAACCGTTTATATACATGTATATATTTTATTTAATAATTTCAAATATAATATATATATATATATATCAATAAGATACATGTAATATGCAGGTGTGTGTGTATATATATATATATATGATAAATTTTTATATAGGTTTTCTTTTGAAGAAATTTTGTTTTACAAACTTGATAATTTCCATACAGAAATCAAAATAAAAAAACCAAATTTTCATAAGCAGCAAGTTTAAATTTTTTTTAGCCAAAGGCATATATATAAAAATATTTATTAATTATTTATTTACATCGAAACATACACACATGCACACGCACACACACACCCACACACACATATATATACATACACACATTACTATACATTATTCTTAATATTAATTTAACATGCATATACACCATATGTGTATGTGTATTTGTATGTGTGTGCATGTGTGTATTAAAAAAGTTACAAGTTTAAAAAAATATATGAAATGTTTATTTAAAATCAATATACTAGTTTGAATTTGAATTGTAAACATTTTCATATACATCTAGATCCAAGTATCATTTTATAATTTGTACACACGCATACATTGTGTGTGTGTGTGTGTGTGTGTGTATACTTACATGTTAGGGGGCGTATATGTATATGAAGGTACAAATATGTCCATTGTAGTGTAAATCCTAATATCTATACATGGGCATGTTAAACTTTGTATACCTTTTATGTTGCACATATACATGCGCACATATTTGTACATAATACATATATTATATTATATATTAAACATAACATTACTATAATAAAACTTTATTATAAATAAAATATTAATTTTATTTAAAATAATTTAGACTTCAAAGGCGCAATAAGATCCAAATGGAATAATTTTTTTGAACATTACCCATTTCCCCACTGCATGCTACCCCAGTTTCAATAATGGTATCAAAGCTAAATAGCTTATGCGGTCTAAATTTACAGTATTTGGGATAACTTGTTAAAACCTACCTATATAGTAGGGTATTTAGAAAAGTAGTGTCTAATGTTGTGTTTGGGTAATCATGTGCTTTACCATACCCGGCTGCTAGTCTGGTCTGCAAGGATGAGGTAAGCCGAAAGGTTTTCCTCAATATGAAGGCCTAAATAGATTTAGGCCTTGGGCCAATTTTCAAAATTTGTTTTAAAATTTAACAGTTTAAATTTAAAATAAATAAAAATAATATTTAAAATTTAAAATTTAAAACAAGTAATGATTTTATAAATGTTACAAAATAATTTTCACAATTGTTTTGACAATGAAATGATTATATTTTGAAATTTATTAATTATTAATTGGATTAAAAAATCGAATAATTAATTAAAAGTTAATTAATTAAATTAAACAACATATATAGTGACATATGCAACATTATCTAAAGACATCGAGGTAATATATATAATTTTTGAAATTAATTATAATTGATTAAAATTATTGTAATTTAATAAATTAATTAAATTTTAATTAATAAATAATATAATACAATTATATAAGATACATTTGTGTAAATATAAATTATATAACACGTATATTCAATTAAAAATGTTTAAAATGAATAAAATAAAATTAATTAAAATGTTAATTAATTAGTTTATTAAATTAATTAAATAAGATTTCATTATAAAAACTAATATGATATTATACATTGATTATTATATAAGTTAATACATGTGGAATGGTAAGAAACCCGATCATACTTAAGGAATATATACATATGTATAGTACATATTCCGTTATTTCAGATGCGTTTGACACTTGAATCATGAGGGTATTCATAAAAAATACATTATTCCATAAGTCAATATCACTCAATTAAATATATTAAAGGTTATGAATCTTTAATATAAAGTTGTCATCTATCATTTATATAATAATAGATTACGTGTATACTCCTCAGTTGTTGAGTTTTCCTCAAGCTAGAATATTATATGTAGTACTATTAATATATAGAATAGACGGGGTAAGATAACTACAAATGTTTGTTAAGCATTCCTTAAGGTATGTTCATTATTCTTAGACCGTCGTAAAATGGTAGGTACGAGTAAATAATCTCTCCTTATTTATTGAGCTTACCTTAAGGTAAAAATGGGATTAGAACAAGGACCATAAGATGAGGAGTTGTATGTGATGCATCGGTAAGGAGTTATCCATCATATGCGGCCTATAATTTGTTGAACTTTCCTCAAGGTCAAAATATCAATGCATATGAGTCCTAACACCCGCTAGAAAAGTAGAAAGACTTCTATATTTCATCTTAGGATTTTGAGAAACATAAGAGACTAGTGGGAGCCCTATTAGAAAAATGGATGGGTAACATTTAACCATTCTAACATTGTAAGAACAACTACTTTATAAAGTTAAAATAATATACATCGAGAAATTTGTGCAATTTATATAGTTGATAAAATGTTTATCAATTAAGATATACAAATGAATTGAAATTGAAATTTTCAAATAGAAATATAAAATATACTTGATAATAAATATTTTTGCATGTTGTTGTTTCAATACCCATGTGAGCGCCTAATTGTACGATACTAAGTACATTCGTAACTTGGTCATTTACGTGTTTACTTCTCTGAGACTGTGTATTCTCTTCAATGAGTTTTGAACTTTGAAAGCAATACAAGAATATGAATATTTGATCCATTTCCAAACACATTGTAACAACCCATACCTTAATGGGCCTAAATTTTGACAAAAATCGAAACCTAAATCCATCAAAGCACGTATCGTTGGATTTAGTACCGGTAAATAAGCATGTGCATAATCAGATATTGATAAAATCTAAACTCATGGTGGAAACAATAATAGAATAAGAATATCGACTATGACTACTACCATGGAATTAGTAGTATTGCTTGGATAGCAGATTATCACATCAGCATCGAGCATGAGAGGAAAAGAAGCCTTCTTCAATAACAAAGCATATCTAACTTCAGTGACCTATTCTCAACTCTTTCTTATGGGTGGTAATGAGTAGGGGGTTAGAACAACATTCTGGCGATTGGAAAACCAATAAACTGTTCATGACATAAATCTATAACAATTTGTTTCCATTTGACAGTTATGCTCATTTAGGCCAGCAATTCTAGTCTAACCTTGTATTGCACACATGATTACTTACTTATCCCTTCCTAAGAAATAAAATATTGATAAAGCCTTATCAACCACCCAACACTTCCAAACCCATTTGCCACTTAATACTTCTAAACATGAAGCTGGCTTCTATAATACATTTAAAAAGAGAAATAGGAAGCCTCTTCCATTTAAGAAATTAATAAAGGTAGACCCCGTCATTTAAGACCTATTCCTAAGGTTATTTCCTAATAATGTTATTAATGCTCAGTGGGTCCTAGCTACAAAAACCTCTAACCACTATATAAGGCTTTCGACATTTAATGCACAACTATTACCACACTATCACCGATAAAATTGTAGCCATGTAATAAAATAGTACCAAAGCCTTTATTGTAAAATATGCAGACTCTGGTCATTTAATACCTTAACTAAGGCAAACCCCATCATTTAATAACTATTTCCAAGGCATGCTCCTCAGTGGTACTATCGTTATTACGGTCTTAGCAATGTAAGAGACTATACCCAAGCCACTTACTACCTCAGTAATAAGAACTAGGCAGAACCCTGGCCATTTAACACTTACTTATAGGTAGGCCTTTATCATTTAATATCTAACCCCAAGGCGTCCTTATTGGTACTATCTAACCGACATTTCTTGGAAATCTCACTGGGCTAGGAAAGAGGTGAATCCTTCGGTCAATTAATACCCCAAACTTGAAGCAAACCCTTCCCAAGATATCCATTATCACTCTTAGTTATAAATATGGAATCTCATTAGGTTACTTTTTTCGATAGGGAGGTAGGGCCTACAGCAATTAAATACCTCAACTCCGAAGTAAACCATTTTAGAGACATCCTTATTTATTAGAAATCCCACTGGATTACTTAATACTTCCATTTAGGATAGAGAAGGACCCTAAAACCACTTATTCCCTCAAACCAGAAGCGAACCCCTATAGAGATATCCTTCACCGCTCCTAATTCCAAATTTGAACCCATTAATACTTTCCGATTAAGAAAGTAGACCCGATCTCTCATGTCGTCATGGGTCCTAGAGTTACTGATATCTCACATCAGTAGTAAGTACACCCAACTATTGATAGCCTCAAAGTGAATGGCAGTCTTCCATCGAGTGACTCTACTGACCGAGCATTACTAACCTATTAAGTCCAATTAACTATCCTAAGTCTTATTTATATTATCTTAGGGCATCAGACTTAGCTTACTATTTTCATTTTTATTCAAGGCAATAAGCTATACCTTAAATATTTATCTACCCATAAATCCCCGTTTAATGCTCATAAATGTCAATTTATCTATAAAATCCTAATGGACATTTCCTACCACATTTATATATGATTACTAATTTCAGATTAGTAACCTTTTACATCTATTCCATTTTTATCAGTTCCATTAATCCATTTACTCTATTAGCTTATTGCAGCTCCCATATTTATTACCATTTATTTCTTATTTATTGAAGTTTCAACCTTTTGAATTCCTTTCCCATTAGTTAACTATCCTAAACGCGAATATTACGTGCAAGCGTCGTTATTAGTTTTTTGTTTAATTATTATAAGCATGGAAAATTACATACAAATATCTACTTTTATCAAATATATTCTAGTTATATATCTTCACTGGAATATTCTTTTCCATGTCAATTGTCGGAATCGTATATAAAAAGATTGTCCGCTATAATGTCCATAAATTAGCCCAAAACAAAATATTTAACTTTAAAAGATTACATTGTTTGAAATTACAAGGAATAATCATTTGTTTTTGTTACTGAAATAGACAGTGTAAACTACAATGAATTCATACTTTACACATCTTTTTCTCTTTCTATTTGCATCTTTTACTTGTTAAATCAAATGCTATAATTTTCTAAAAAGGGAAGAAATCAAACTAAGTTACAAATATTAAACAGATCTAAATTCCAAAAATTCCAAACATAGAAAAGTTTACAATCCAACAAGATTAGGGTAATAATCCAAATTTATAACATTATTATACAACCTATTTGAGATTTGGAATAAATCTCATTCAAAATAATATTTTAAATTCATACTTTTGGGACTGATTTTTGGATTAGCTTGTAAACAATTCTAAATCTATTCATAAACAAGAATATGCAGGCGATATTTATTATATTCAGATTAGATTCTTTTTTAGCCTACAACTCATATACAATCTTCTAAATAGGCACAAAAATCAAATAAACATCAGCGGGATAGTTTTAATATTATAATAATCTATAAAATTTCACACTCACCTTTGAAAAGCGATCTAGGTCTCCATATCTGAAGTAGACCTTTGATTCATCTCCAAATCCTTTTTAACCTAAGATATATATATAATATAAAACGATATATATATATACATTAGAATTACAAATATGAGAAGAGATTTGGGATAGGGGGAGAAAATAGGTAAAAATATATAGATTACCTAAAATACGTATATGGTTATTTCTCTTCTCTTCTCCTTTTTATTAGAATTCTATTCTTCTCCAATTTGTATGAATATAGATAAAAATATCTTATCATTATAATTTATAAAGAAAGTGGTGAGAAGAAATTACAGAGCTTCGCTACTGTCTCCAGAAAAATATGAGAAGAGAGGGGAGAGCTAGGCCTGACTTTATAGGCGTTAGAATCTATCAGAACCATTAGATCGAAATATATTAAATCCAGGCCGTACAAGGCCTAGGTTCACTACTGCTACACATGAAGCAGTCGACTTCCCCCTTCTTAGGGGTCGACTGCCCCTAGTCGACCGATCTAATATATGGGTCGATCTATAGGCCCCAGGTAATAAGTTAAAAATGTTAATTTTTCTTATTTATTTATTTTTGTTTTGAATTCATTTCTTGTCCGTGACTTCTTCGTTTAGACTCCGATCATAAAACTTCAAATATAAAAGTTGCTCAGAATTTCACCATGGATTCAATGTTGCAAGTTTCATGGTCAAATTCCATCATTTGCAAAAAGTCCATATTCAAAGCCTAATTAATTAAATAACTAACGCCTAACTATGTGGTGTTACACACATATACCGGTTATATGGTGAATAATTCTTACTTGTAATGTACAAAACCTCGACGAAATTAATACAATTAAAATAAGTAAGTAAACCATAATGCAAGATCATGCATTTAATGTGATTCAGCACAGCAAGGATCCTGTTTTGTTAACAGTAACACTAGACCGAACACTGCAGGGTGAATCTAGGAATTCGGTCACTGAAATGTCAGTTTGATCGATTTATGTAAAGTACAACATATTTGACATCTTTAAATGTTAAGGATGACCGAATGCAATTTTGTAAAGAGTTCTTTATGCTATTATAGAAAGGGTGTCCTTTGAATGATTGGACCATTTAGAAAGAAAAGCGAATGTATTAGATTGGATGTAACTTAAGGCACGTTTAGGATGAAGAGAGTGAATAGTCACTTATGCTTCAAAAAGAAACATCAAAACCAAGAATTATAAAATATTAATAGATACTTAACAAGGAATAGGAAATATGATGTATATTCTAAATATATTTTCACATAGAAAATTGTTTTCTATGAAAATCATTTCTTTAAATTAAGATATCTAGTCTCAAAATTCTCGACTTCAAACGAGTCAGGTGCAAAATGAAATAAAAAGTATATATTAAGTGGTTGAATGGAGCTTCTTTTTTCATAAGCTATTATAGTAATAGCAGAAATAGTAGGAGCATACCATATAGCACTTATTAGTCATGTCAAGTTACGAAAACTGTTTTCGTAAAACATACCAAAATTATTTAGGAAATAATAATTATAGTTCAATATTGACTAAAAAATAGACTTAATTTTTATTTTAATATGAATATTATGAATAATCGTTATAAAATAAAAATATAATAGTACTATTTCAGATGCATTGGAAAATACAGAAGTGTCTAAATCTATTTGCAATTATTTTGGAATTATGGACTAAGCCGCAATTTAGAGAAATAATTCTTTGATTATATGATTTGGAATCAAACGGTAGTAGTGAATTACATCTCAATAAAGAGCAAAGCATCCATTGAATGTGTGCAGAATAAGTATTAACGTACTCTTTGGGTTGATACATACAGATGTATACAACTGTAAGTCTAATAATGCCAAAATGGTTCCACGAACTTTATTTTTATCATTGATTAGTTATCACAGACATGAGCATCTGTATATGCTACACATGTGGTATGTCAATGATGAGTCACAGAATATAAAATAGAAGTAAATCTTATTGCATGCGATAGAAAATAAAATGATTCGATTTGATCGAATAGGTGAGTATATTGAAAAGAGTTTCGAACGTACCTAAATTGAATAAAGGTGCAATCTTAAATTGCATTCCGTCTAATGATACATAATGGTGTATGGATAAGAAGTAACTGAATAATGAACAAAGTATGATTTTCAATGGCTGAAGTTGAGTAAACTTCTTTCTATAAGGTAGAGTACTTCAGAGTAGTACACAAGGTTAAAATTATTTTCATCTAAAGAATAGTTTACAAAATCATACATGATAAGGGTTTATAAGAGGTCCCAACGTATCATAGGTCAAGAAGTTGGTATGTAGTGCGAGTCAAAATACTACATGTAACAATTGTCCATGAGTGATATTGTATGAATTACTCCAAAAGAAATTTGAGAATGATTGTCATTGGATGACAATTTATGTTTTGAACATAAGTTTCATAAACTAAACCAAATTAGTTTTATGTAAGGCAATTTATAAAGTGTTTATGAATACCAATTTCATTGCACTAAGAATAATTGTTATTTTGAGAAATAATTGCACTAAGAATAATTTTTATTTCAGGAAATACCAACTTCGTAGTGATGGAATTTCTTTTAGAAATTATTGGTAGCAATGAATTTGGATACGATCCAAAGATGAAACTAATTAAGTGGCATAATATGAAACTAAGCTAATTAAATGGACATAACACATTATAGTGTCAAATAAGTATTCTTGCATATTGAAAAGAGACTATGAGTCTCTTGTCAATACCGAGAGTAGATAATTCTCAGTTGTCAATTGAACCATTAAGAGTATTAACTCTGTCATATGGTATGATGCCCAAAACAAAAGGATTCCATGTACGTTATCAAAATATGATTTCGGTAGCTATACTCAAAGAGATATAATCCATTAACCACGACTATGTCTTTAAGAGCAAGACCAATGTCGTTGGAATATAATGAGCAACGTTGATAAGAATAACATCGTACATTTCAATTATTGAAATTAGCACAACAGATATATCATTCAATGTTCTCAAATTGATTCGAATTTTACTCACAATATTATCATCTAGTATGACTTTATGTTTTGGTACATATATGTTGAAACCTAAAATTCTAAATAATGATTTACAATAGACTGTTTACATATAACAAGCAAAATGTCTCGAAGTCGGTTAGAGCGACATTGAGTTTATGGGTTTTACGATATGATCCAAGGAATGTTATAAAGATATCATTCTATAAGCATCAAAATTGAGTAAGTACTTTGATAGAATTATCAAATAGTTTGATTTTCTATCAAAATGTAGAGAAAGCCTATGTTCATAAGAAAGAATCATAGGTATATAGATATTTCTAGACTTTAAATAAACAACATATTGTTGATTGTTAATGATATACTTATGTTAAAATCCGTAATAGTTTAGTTGTTTAATACGCGATGTTAGACTTGTAAATGATACCTTTTTTATAATAAGTATAAAGGATGTTAGTAATGCCCCAAATGATATGCAAAAACACTGTATTAAAATGTTTAATATGGAACATGTAAAATGGACTCCTTATGCATTGGCAATAAGAATTATTATACATGTTGTATTGTCTTCAATATCGTAATTTGCTAATGTATCTGCTACATTAGGTAAATACCAAATCCAAATTAAGACCACTAAATAGTACTTTCGAGTGTTCTCGAATATTTATAAAATACTAGAGAACTGCTTATGAAAAAATGTACTTATTATGAAGGAGTGAATGGACTCAAACTTCTTGAGTAATATTAAATATAATATGTCAATATTAAATTCATATTCAAACCTTAGTTAAGGAGCTTTAAGTTGGAAATGTTCGAAACAAAATGTTTTGGCTGATTCAACGAAAAGGCAAGGTACATTATCTTGAATAGCGCCATGATAAAAGCAATGTATAAATATGAATGTACAAATTTATATCCGAGATAAGGGTGATTCCAAGTATTAAGAATACTACATTATTGTTATATGATAGCAACGTAATGATAAGAGCTCACTAAAATCGAGAAACATACTCCAACTAGTTCCATATGGTAAATGTAGTTTATCAGCGTAAGAGAGAGTTGATTGACATAGTAGATAATTAAAATGACATAGCAGATCCAATCACGAAGGATCTAACTCGATCATTTCTCACCAAACCGATCGAAGAGATGGGAAAAAGGTACCATAATTGACTCCAAGTGCATATAAAAGATTATAGAGCAAGGGTATGCCCTAGGGACAGTTATGTAATTTGTCATATATATATCCAACTAGATAACCAATCTTGTTTGAAATAAAAGGTGATTTTTCTATTATATACTTGATTAATATATCATATTAATTAATTTAATTAAAATTATATTTAATAGAACCATAAATGATTTGTTTAGTGATAGTAGTTACAATGTGTTGTAATCATGAGTGATTTATCCCAATAAAATAAACATACCATTTTAAATATTCCTAGTAAAGATGTATCGTGATTGGATATCAATGTATCCTTTGAGACTAGAGTACGCAACGCTCTACAAATGTTTGGCAATGTATCACCAAGGGGTTATGCACTGATAATTATTGGATAACTATGGAATAACTCACACGGTAGTTTTTTGTTGGCTAATATAACTATGGTCAAGTAGAAATTATCTATGTGACAATATTACAAATTCCCTCGATTTGAGCATACTATCGAGCTTCAATGTGGAAACTCTACTTTGATTATAGTTAATCATGGCACGAAGTCCACCGAATGACTATAGTTGGGTTGAGTGGAGCCATTGGAAGTGATATTATAACAACCCACCTGGAAATGGGCCTAATTTTTGACCCGATAAAAGCCCATCGACCCTTATGTCCATTCGAAAGCTGGCGGTTGGTCGATAAAATTGATACAATAAACAATATACATAGCTATCTGTCTATGCCATTAGAATCTCACAGTGGAAGTGATAAAATATAATATAGTACCCATTTCATGAAAAATTCAAATCTTAGAAATGTAGCGTATCATCCCAAATATTCTAAATACAATGTATCAAGATAACATCAATGACTAAAATTGGGTACATCATAATATATCAAAAACATAAGGAGATAGATAAACTACCACAAGTCTTTTCCATTGTCTTCATCTTCTATATCAGCATTATTTCCTCTAACTTGTGTATTGTAATGAGAAGGGGTTAGAATAATAAGGTCCGGTAAATCAAAATCTCAAGTCTTACTATAATAGTATTTGGACAGTGTCATTTAGATAAGTAATATGTCTTACGCATCCTACACTACATCCTACCAAGAATACCTTCAACTATAAACCCGAAGGCTCTTCTAGTCTAACTCCATAACTTACCTTCAAATATCGGCCAAAGGCCCATTTCCAGTCCAACGCAACTACCGTTAATCATGCCTAACGATGTGAGAGAAAGTACCTCAGCCACTTAATACATCTTTAATGGTGATTAGGCTAACTCTGACGATTTAATACCTATACCATGGTAGATCCCCGTCATGTAATAGTAGAACTCAAGTCGAACCCCTCTATGGTACTCTTTAACCGATATCGAGCCAGTTAATACTTCTTCACGGGAAATGGCGAACCCTATAATAGTCACTTAATACCTCAACCCCGAGGTGGGCCCCTCTTGAGGTTCCCTACTACTGCACCTAAATGATAACCTCAACCATTTAATACTTCTTAAATGGGAAGAAGGCGGACCCTACAACAACCACGTAATACCCCCAACCTAGAAACAGGGAATACGCCTTATCACTCATGACCAAAACTGTGACGTCTCACATTAGTTCGACTATTCGTAGGTGTTAGTAGCCAGATTAGCTGGGCAAACTTACCCTATATAATTTGGACTAATCTCGCACCACCGTGGGTACTTATTACTGGTGATGTCTCACATTGGTCCCAAAGTCATACTATTGGTAGACATATTAGATGGACAGACTTCTTCATGCTTTTAACTGACATTGCATCCCTGTAAATTAGTTATATTTTAGTTTCCCTAACATACTACCATATATATATGTATGTATGTATATGTGTATATGTATATATCATTGCATTTCGCATTAATTCCATATAAGGAAAACTCCTTACTTCGCCTTTAATTATGGATTAACTTTCATAATTATCCTTAACTTTCTTCCTAAGAGTTTAGCATTATTTACTAACATGTTTATTGTATACTACACGATTAATACATTATTAGCTATACGTTATTAATTTATTTATACACTAATATATTTATACATACATAATTAGCCTAACTAAACATTTTTAAGCTTCCGAAGATCTCCGCTTCCTATACAAATCGTTTGAAATGTCAAAACTTCTGAACCTATTTTATATTAATACAATAAAAGCAATGCCTTACAATTTAAATAGTTTATATTCTATTTAACTTTTACACATACAATGAAAAAGAGATTCATATTTAGATTATGGAAATAGGCTGCACAGACTACGATTGGGAGAATTTGTAGTTTACATACCATTTTCTAACTTATTTACCTTTTTAAGACCCTTTAGCACAACAATAGAGAAAAACTGGAAATAAATAGAATATAAACTATTCAAATTGCTATAACAAAACAAATTCTGCTATATTAATATAAAACAATTGAGATTCCATTAATCTAATAACAGACATTTCATTCGGGGGATTTTGGGGTTTTAGCTATAGGGTTTTCGTGTACAAGATTCCCCAAGGCATAAAACAATTCCAAATCTCTACTACATAAATAATAAAAATATGAAAAAGTAAGATTTCCACTGGTAGATGGTTTCCAGCTTCCTTCGTTTGTGATCTACGCCGTTGTCTAACTGCTCCTTTATGTTTCTTTCTCGTAGAATATACGATCATTTAATAATATCACATTAGATTTAGAATTCATAGTTTAGGAAGGATAAGAATAGAAAAATGTTACTACAATAAACTTATTACCTCTTTCTCTTGGATTGAATCCTCGAATCGAATCATGGAAGAAAGCCAATGGAGTTTCCCCTAGCATCCTAAATATTTTTATGAACAAAAGCGAGGGGGCTAACATCTTATTTATAGTGGTTGGAACATGTTAGGACTATACGATTAATGTCGATTTATAATAATTAAATCCAGATTGTTCATGCCTAACAAAACCTTAGCCGCAATACACCCACCAGTCGACCGCTCCTTTCTAAGCGGTCGACTGCTAACGGTCGGCTGACCCCTAGTGGAGGCGGCTCATTGATATACCGTTTTTGTAACGGCCCTCAAATCCATACCCCTTGAGTCGATACTACTTTCCATCATATCGACTCAAGTGAACGGATACGAATCATTAGGGTCAAAGAAGAAGGGGGTAGAAGAAGAGAAAACAAAACAACATCAGAATCTCACAGATGCAGCGGAACAGTATATAATAGATATCAACAGATTTTTTCTGAAAATTTAATGTAATATCTGGGTCCAAAAACCTATCTTCTCCATACGATCGAGTTAGGACTCGAAACCTTTTCCATTGTGCTCGAAATAGGGGTATAACATTATAAATGCCTGGCGGCACACCTCGATAGAAAGTAAAACTTAAGCCAAAACTAATTTTAAAATAAAAGTTATTCTATAAGGTATAAATATTAAATAATTATCTTTTAAATCATAATCCTAGTTAAACCTTTAAAATAATTTACTTATATAATTAACTAAATAAATATTTACTTTTAAAAAAAATTAAACTACTAAATAATAATTTCTCTAAAAACATTCTTTTAAAAACAACTTTAAACCTTTAACATATACTTTAAAATCTGTTTTGAAAACAAACTTGGCTTTTCAGGCAAAAACACTTTCCATTCCAAAACAGTCCATTTAATCAGTTAATAAATCCTTCTCGATTTATCCCAATTTAATTTACATCTCAAGCCCATGAATTCTTTCAACACTTTAAAAATAAAACCACTTTTTATTTTTCATCCCATCTCCTTAAATCACTTCAAAAATATATACTTAAATTATTTACATTAAGACTACTAAAATTACTTAAATAAAAATAATACTTAAGAAATTTTATAAGAGTTTCTGAGTGAAACTTAAACCAAAATTT
The DNA here is from genome assembly GCA_030765085.1 of Allium cepa. Taxonomy (NCBI): domain Eukaryota; kingdom Viridiplantae; phylum Streptophyta; class Magnoliopsida; order Asparagales; family Amaryllidaceae; genus Allium; species Allium cepa. Next base: position 1,030,606,629 of record CM060929.1, read on the forward strand.
CCTTTTAAAATAAAGTTATTATATCAACTATTTATATTAAAATTTCCTCTTTTTAAAAAAAAATCATAATACTAATTTTTCTTTAAAAATAATTAATTGCCATAATTAATTTAAATAAATATTTACTTAAGAATTTTTCTTTTCATTTCCTTTAAATATCCAAACTTTATATATATATATATATTTCCATTTCTTAAAGCACCCATAAATACTCAGCCAAGCATAGCATTCAATAATTTTAATCCCCAATATAATCAATATAATCTATCATAGATCATCAAATAAATCATATCGCTGAATATAATTAAATCCAACGTTTTGAGAACTCCAGTTGGATCACTCCAACCTGTTTCTCTGCATCCACAGATGTTAGCACAATATAAAAATACCAATCCCACTTTGAGGGGGATATCGCAGTACAAAGGGTCATCCGCTATTATGCAAGGCGCATAGGGTCTCATCCGCTATATAATGCAGCAATCAATCACTCCAACATATATATATATATATATATATATATATATATATATATGTATGTATGTATGTATGTATGTATGTATGTATGTATGTATGTATGTATGTATGTATGTATGTATACTATTATACATAATATCACATCCAGACCGATTATCAATTCAAGCAACAACCAACAATTTAAATTTAACTATTTAAATTTAAATGGTAATCCAAATGAGTGAGAGTAGCTCACCTCTATTTTTGTTTGCAATCCATTTCCATTTCTGCTTGTTTTCTTCATGGCTTTGACCTTGTATAAACAATTCACGATTTATTACTATTTAAAATAACCTACAACTAATTTACCATTAAATAAATTTAATTAACTAGTTTGTTCGAATTGAAATTTACTTTAAATTGTTAAAGTGTTTTAACCAATTAGATTTCTCTTTTGAAACCACCTGCATTTACAGGAATCATTTATAAAAATTTCCAAAAATCTAAAATTAATTTTTTTTTTCAAGTCAAGTCATTTTCAAAAATCCCAGCTTTTAAAAAAAGTCCTATCTTATTAGCTTACTCTTAAACTTCTATGATTATCAAATTTACATGTATGTGTGTGTGTATATATATATATACATATATTTCTTAATCTATATTTATTTTAAGTTTGATTAAAACAGATCTGATTTACTTATCTTTAATTCTTCTCTGTTTCCTAACCTTTTGGTACACACATATATCTATATATTAAATTTACTTAGCTATCACCATTTCAGATTCTAATTTAAAATCAACTGTAAAATTTAAATTGAATTTCAGATCAAAACCAATTACCCAATAGCCACCATCTCCCCTAGTCGCAAAAGCATCACAGAACACATCAACAAGAGACCCCCCTTGCCTTTGCCAAAGCCTACGAGCCACGAATCCCCACCCTCCCCCAACCAGTCGTCGCGCATCGCCATCGTTGGCATCCACCTCGTGCATCCTCTGACTAACCCCTCTGCCTCACATCAATCCCTAGACGTCGATCACTGCTTCGATAGACATCGATATAAAATACCGTTGGTAATCCAAACGTGGGAACCCCTCGAGCTCGACGAATGAGTTTGCGCTCGATTTCCTTTCGAAATCGAGTCGACTTCGATTCGAAATCGAATTTGATTTCATACTCTTTTTCTTAAGAATATCGAATGAATTCGATTTGAAAAAAATGAAGAAGAGGAGAAAAGGGATAGGGGAAGAAAACTGAATTTAGAGGATTTTGATTTCAAAGCTTCGTTCATTTATTTCTCGACTGGGATCGACCATGATTTTATTATTATTTTTATAGAAATCTTCTGCGTGCTTGATAAATAGAGGAAGATAAGGCTTTTAAATTTTAAATTTCAATGTGTATCTTCAGGGAGAGCACATGTCCTAATTGCTACAGTATTTCAATGCAATTATATCATTTATATTTAAATTAATATTCAAATTTAAATCGACTACAATTCGGAGCTTAAATTTTTTACATCCTATCAAGGCGTGCCACCAGGCGTTTATAATTTTATACCTCTATTTCGAACACAATGGAAAAGGTTTCGAGTCCTAATTCAATCATATGGAGAAGATAGCTTTTTGGACCAAGATATTATATTAAATTTTCGATATAAATTTTCAGCGGGTTTATCTACCATACGATCACATGATAACTCCAAATGCTACGAAAATTGAAACCCGGTTATAAAACACTATTACAGATCCAATGGCATTGGTCTCGTCAACTTCCGAGACGTTGCCTCGGAAAGCTATATTTAAATATCAATTTAAATGATATATTTCAAAACTGAACAAACCATCTTTAAATTCAATTTTAAAAGTTCTATTACCTTCGGTATTGTTAATACAAATTTTCTAATCCATTAAATTATTTTTAACAAGCTTAAACCGAAGATTCCATATTTTACCCAACTTCCAATTTATTAAATTCAATAATTTAATTACCAAATAAACAGTGATATTGAAGTTCAAGTTAAACTAACTTTCAAATATTTAAAACGAATTAAATATCTCAGTTTTAAATATCCAGAAATTCTGAATTGTCACATTCCTCCTCCCTTAAAAGAATTTCGTCCCCGAAATTGCAAATTAAGAAGAATGATCCATAACCCGCAACTATTTTTCCAATCCAAATAGTTTCAACAACTGCCCAAAACAAATCTTTATTTAAGACACACTATCACTCTACTAACTTTCCAAACTCATCCATAAGTTCCAAACAATATTACTTACTCTACAATTCAAATTCAAATTTAAAACCTAATTTTAAATTATCAAAATTTTCTCAAAATTTTTCTAACTTCTTAAATTTTCGAAAAATTTCGCCAGTGTCTCCTTTGCGCGGCTAAATCGGTACGACTACAAAATGCCTTTAGGGGCCCCCCAAATTTCAAAAGAAAACAAAAGCCAAGTGGCTGGATTTGAAAACCATCAAATTTCATACAGAAATTTAAATACATACCTTTTTGTCGAGCAATTCAATTTATCTTCTGAATTCAAAACACCAATTTCCTTTCCTTTGAAACATCTATATATTCTACTTAGCAATAATATCCAATTACAGATTCCAAATCATTTTATTCACTTCCTTTCATGAAATTTCGGTATTTGTTTAACTTTAGTCGTACGATGTACATATACCATCCGTACGCAATATCAAATCCGATCACTCACTCGATCACACAATCTCACTTCCGAACTAACATCGTCCACCCGACTTCCTAGTGCAGACTCAGATCTGGTTCCTTGATTAGAAACCGTCATTCTCCTTGCATAGCTACATACTATGATAGAGAATTTCCAAAATCAATCAAAAATCCATATCCAGAGTTCGCCGTCGAAAATCGAGTGAAAAATCCCAACTCGAATCGATATAACTATCTTGATATTCTGTGCTCGAATCTGGATCAAATCGCTATGCGAATAAAATAATATATGTACATCCTATGTATTTATCTTAATTGATTATTAGCTATATCAATTCTCTTTTTATCCACAATTATTTTGATTTCCATTTACTTATTCACAATTATCGTTTCCCACACCCTTTTATTAAAGCTTCATTCAAATATTAACTTAGAATATTTTTCCCAAAATCAAATTTACTTAAGAATTTCACCCTTTTCTTTCTTAAGTTCATATAATTATTTTATACACCTCTTATATTTATTTTCACTTCACCACTTAAGCTTTTATATCCTTCTTTTATTTGACTCAAAATTTTCGATTTCATTCTGAATTCAATTTACCTTTCATTTTAAATGTTGAATTCTATTAATCTTATCTCAAACCCATTTTATTTTCAAATTTTTATTATTTTAGTCCATTCCAAATTAATTCTTCAACTTTACTTACCCAATTCAAAATGAATTCCAATACTTCAGTTGCAATTCTATTTACTTACCCATTTCACTTAATTGGTATATTTTGCTCATAACTCAAATTTAAACATTATTCAAATGTTCAGTTCCAATTCCCATTTAGTTACACTAAATAAATTTGTTCATTCACAAATTTATTTCCAACTAATAAATTTTATTTCCAAGTCCATTCCATTCAATCAACTTAGATTCATTTCCTCAAATTCTCTTTCATTTAACTTAATTTAGTAAAATTCCAATTCAATTCAAAATTTAAACTTCTATAAGTTTTCCCACTTATTTACATTCCATTTTCTAATCTTAATTGGTTTGCCTACCACTTTATTTCGTTCTCACACTTACTTTAATCTAACCCCTCTTAAGTTAAATTTTATTATAATGAATTTCAAATGTTATAAGTTATCAAACTTATTTATATTCCATAAACATTTTAAAACGACTTAAGAGTCTTTGACAATAACTTAAGCATTTCAAATTCTTTTTGAAATCAATTATATCCAAAATCCTTTGGTATTAAATATTCTCTGGAATTTTAAAACCAAACCCAATTTTGCGACAACTCTAATTTCAAACATTTTGGTAGCAAATCTTCTCTTGGAAACTCGAAAATAAACACCGATGATGTCGCGATCATCATCGGAATTATTTTACAGCGACCGAAAAGAATTCAGTGCTTTATCTCTTTAAAACCTTTTTCAAATATTTTTAAATTTCAAATCTCACCAGATTTCAAATCCAATTCAAAAATATTTCTGGAATAATACTACTATTATTTCTCCAAAACTTTTGAAAACCATTTCGAAACCTTAAGGAATTTAAACTTTTCCCACAATTTCAAATTTTAAATTCTTCCAATCTGTATTCAAACATTACTCTGGAATTTTATCTCATTTCAATTATAAATCACATTTACAATACAAATTTGCAAATTCTATTCTATTCTATAAATTTATTCCTTAACCTTTGGTTATAATTTCATTTCCTTATTTCAATCTCCACTTAACAATGATAATAATTTAATATTATCATTCTCCAACAACCAAGCAACCATATACTATAATAATTTACGGAAAATTATTTCTTTTATATATAAAAATAATTTGGGAAAAGTCATTTCATTTACCCCATTTAAAATAACACTATGTCGGTTTATCTTGTTTAAGAGTTTAGAAACCCCTGTCGATGACATGACGTCCCACATATCGACAATAATCCATAAACACTCAATTGGTAAGTCAACAAGATATAAAAAAATTATATCCATTAACAAATACGCGCTCATATCTAGTTATACACTCATACTCATTGTAGAGTACGACGAACTCTATTTCTAATGAGTAATCCCCACCAGAGCCAAGGTTCCGCTTAACCTTTAGCTCTCTGATACTAAGTGTAACGGCCCACAAATCCGTACCCCTTGAGTCGACACTACTTTCCATCATATCGACTCAAGTGAATGGAAATACAAACCATTAGGGTTAAAGAAGAAGAGGGTGGAAGAAGAGAAAACAAAACAACATTACACAAATGCAGCAGAACAATATATAATAGATATCAACAGATTTTTTATATATACTAAAGGATTTGTAATAGTATATTACTTACAATCATCATAGTACAACACAATTCATAACACACAACTGGACAGTAATCGTAACTCTTCCTCACCGAAACAAATTACGCAGCAACCCATTCACAGCGGATAATACATCAAGTATGTGTGATACGTCTCGCCATCCAGCTCGTCTCCTAAGCTCCACAGCTTCATATCCTGTATTCAATAATACTCGGTCTGACCCGAGCATTATAATAAAACAATACCCAAGTTAGTCTGGAAAACCAGCATAAGAAAACACGCTCAATTGGATTATTAAAGTTTTCAAAATCCTTTGAAATCAAAGGTATCTCGTAAGACCACGCCACAAATAAATATGTCGGGTTATTACCTTACGACAATCAAAACATTTTTATCAAATCCATCTGATATTATAATAGTGACTATAGAAAGTAAAATAGAATCTAGCTGAAATGCTTGCAACTCACGTTTCTACAATAGTTGGGCACAATAAAAACCTTATAGGCGCTTATTGGAGATTGGATTACATACAATGGCAGGGCTACTGGGGTACCGCCCGTCATAGTACGTGGTCCAGATCAACGTATCGAGGATCTACCCTGATCCCTTGCTACACAAGATCGGAGCTACCCCTTAGTGGATAGTCCGAATAAGATCACCCCGCGGTTGGGATCAGCAACCGCCCACACAGCCGAAATAAAAGAGACATGTAGACAGGGATGACCTTACCCTAGCTGGTTGCTAGCCACTTAGCCTTGCTGCACCTCCCCTGTTTTAGCCATTTTCGGTTGATGAGGCTTGAGGTTATGCGTTACCTTTTTAGAACACATCTCACTTAGAATGCTCATTGTCCTCCTGATGATGTTCTAATAGCATCCATCCATACAAGTCTGTTCCGAGTCCGAACGGAACCGAAGGCACTACTCCTACTACATCCATTTTGGAATCATCCTCAGGATTAGTAGCGATTAGCCCTTGCACTTCACTGCTCCATCTTCGACTCCGAGCTCTTATCTTCCTCACGAAAACGTTCAAACCGGATCGAAGTGGTTTTTGGGAAATTAATCCCGATCCCGGTCTCTTCGAAACGATCAGTGTATCGCGCAATATTGATAGTCGGTTATTTAACTATCATACAACATCCACAAACAACCACCAGGCCTTAATAATTTCCCAAATTATCCATTCAAAATATCTTCGCAGGAAATTTTTCCACACTTCAATTCTTGAAAATAGTTTCCAAATCACTCTGTCTCTCGCGGAATAAATTTTCACCCAATTGTTTTATTTCCACTAAAAATCACCAAGTCTTAATACTTTAGATTTTAAAATAATTTAAATTACTTGATCTAAAAATATATACTTTAAAACACTTAAAATAAAAACTACTTAAAATACTTTATTTAAAAATACTAGTTATGAAAGTTTATAATAATTTTTCAAAGCGTTTATTTGCCTTACGATCACACGATAACTCCAAATGCTACGAAAATTAAAACCCGATAATAAAAGCACTATTACGGATCCAATGACACTGTTTTCATCATCTTTCGAGAACGTGCCTCGGAAGGCTATTTTTAAATATCGGTTTAAACGATATATTTCAAAATTGAACAAACCATCGTTAAATTCAATTTTAAAAGTTCTATTATCTTCGGTATTGTTAATAAAAAAATTCTAAGCCATTAAATTATTTTTAACAAGCTTAAAACCGACGATTCCATATTTTACTCCACTTCCAATTTATTAAATTCAATAATTTAATTACCAAATAAACAGTGATATTTGAAATTCAAGTTAAACTAACTTTCAAATATTTAAAATCAATTAAATATCTCGATTTCAAATATCCAGAAATTTCGGGTCGTCGCATTTATTTTAAAGTTCTATTATCTTCAGTATTGTTAATACAAATTTTCTAAGCCATTAAATTATTTATAACAAGCTTAAAACCGAAGATTCCATATTTTACCCAACTTCCAATTTATTAAATTCAATAAATAAACAGTGATATTTAAAATTCAAGTTAAACTAACTTTCAAATATTTAAAATCAATTAAATATCTCAATTTCAAATATTTAGAAATTCCTGGTCGTCACAATTTTAGACATCTTTTTATTACACATTTAATTAATTTATTCACTTCCCTTTTAATTTTGACGCTAACGTTTTCTCAATGTTAATATTCACTAACATTAAAATATTTATTATCATTTTTAACTCCAGACATCAACCTTAATCAAATTTTAAATTTTAAACTCGTTTGAATTATTTTAAAATTAAAACTTCAAATGTCGATAACTTTTCCATTTGAGCTTCGATTATAAAACTTTATATATGAATGCTGATCAAAAAATGCCACGAATGGAATGGTGTAACTTTCGTACCTAAAATTCCAACATTTACCAAATTCCCATTTTAGCTTTAATTTTTAATGGGTGTACATTCTCCCCCATTAAAAAGAATTTCATCCTTGAAATCCCTAAGGGACAGATAATGTAACGTGCACTCCACAACCATGCCATACAACAAGTTATCTACACAACCATCAACTTAACAAAAATGTAATGTGATTATGTATGCAACATACTACAGGTGAGCTCAACCCTAGAATGTATGCATGATTATGACATATAGGCATGTGTGCAAGGATTCTAAATATGCATAAGATTCTACTTGAGTGCAAAAATAACAGTAAAAAGTATGGCAACTATCTCCTACATCCAATGTAGTAACCACGATACAACAAAAAAATCTAAATTTTGGAGAGAAAAGTTTACCAGAGAAAAGCTTGGGATGAAAAGCCTTTATTCTCTCTTCAGTTTTCTATGTGTTTTCCGCTGGTTTATCTCCCCATTGTACTTGGACTTGCCTAATTTCATTGTTACAGAGCTTTCTACTTTCGTGCTCCACTATATGCATAGGGAACGATGTGCTATTAGCTCCATCTCTATATCTACTAAATGATTAGGCTATACTACGATGGTTATGTTGTGCAGACATTTCCTCAAGTGTGAAACATGAAAGACATCTTGGACTCCCGCTAACTACTTATCCAACATTTCCACTTGTTTTGCAAGCTTCCCTATTTTTTCCAAGATTGGGAAAGGCCTAACAAATCTTGATGCCAACTTCCCCTATCAAGCATCACTATCTTTTTTGAAGGGAAACCATAACAAATACCATGTCTTTGCTAGAAAACTCTAATTCCTTTCTTTGCTTGTCAACACAGGACTATTGACTGTGACGACCACCCTATACCACCGACACTAGTAGAGTACAAATAGTGTGCTGCATTCGTGCACGGCTGATATAGGACGATCACTAGGGTTTAGAATGAACAAATGCATCATATAATCGGTCGTATATCTCACAGCATATGGACAAAATATAATATCACATATTCAGCAGAAGAGACAGTGACGACAATGTGAATAAATCATCATCATAGTATAATATCAACAGAGTTATACACCAACAGTGGAATTTATACAACGGAAAAAACACTCAACAACTGTCTCAAATACAAATAGTAAGTAGTCATCGCTAAGGCTCCTCTATGTTGCACATCAGGATAGGCATAGACTCCATATATGTATATAATACGAGATAACTCTATCTAACTTGTCCTTCGAGCAGCTACTCTGTCACCTAGACCTGTTATTTACTCTACTCATTTAAGTGTACCCGAGATAATAAAAAGCAAAGCATAAACCTCGATTCAGACAACAGCCTGGTGTGAGTAGTAAGTAAATCTTAAAATACTGTACAGGTAAATATGGTAAGGAACAAGAGTACACGAACCATACCTAACCTATTCCTACAGCCAAAGGGTTAGCACATGACATTATAATATGCTACTCTACGATATCGTTAAGGTACGATACAAAATACCATAATGAATGTTTAAATATCCCTAACTCCAATATATACTCCTAATGATACCCCTAAGTGATAGCCTACTAAAGGAAAATAACCAAAGCAACCATAACATCCATCAAACAAGACTCACTATCACTCATATTTATGCGCTAAATATATGATAACTCGTATAGCCTCCTTACTACCAAGGACTAATGAAAATCCTGGTTCTCTGTGTACTCTCGTATCACGCAGCCCAAAGATTGATACGTGTCTCATAGCCCCAAAGATAGACACTAAACCAAAAGCCACTGGTCCAGGGTATTCGGATCCTCGCTACTAATCTATGAGTATCCACACTTACAATACCCCTACTTTGAGTACAAAAGAAAACACTCTGAGTATCAATGATTCCTTAGCAAATGCATTAATTTGAGCACCAATTTGCTCCATTCAGATTCCAAGCCCTTCCTGCTCAAATCCAGTTTTCATTATTCATGAGGAACCCTTCCACATTCCTCGATCCTACGGCTTTCTCTATTATCGAGCCGCAATCTTTGGAACCTACTCCCAACATGAGCCAACATCCAAAGGTTCTAGCTTTTCATCATGCTATTACATTACCATCCAACCCAGATGCGAATAAGCCAACACCTCAAGTATGATCTACAGAATCTCTACTTCAGTCCCTAAAAGTTCCACCATCATCTGACTTAACCCGTCAAGTCAATACCGACCTCTCTCATGTCGGTGCCGATCTCTCTACTTAGCCAACTAGTGGCTGAGTTTTCTTCCACTCCTTCCTTCATTCTAGTACTCAATGCCTAAATGCTTTGACCAAACCCATCATTTCAAAAAATTAGGAACAAGTCTTCTCTTAAGCACTCAGCTCCATTTTCTATAAACAAGTTGTTATAGCCTCCAATACTTAGCCAATCACCAGTGCATCGCCTTAGGCAACCTCCACTACCCTTGCTCTTGGCATCGCATAAAGTCGCTAACCTATAGGACTGGTCTAAAAATGTCGGTGCAGAGGTTTACATGTCGTCGCCGACATGTGTACTTCATGAATTGCAGCTCTCAGCTTGAAACCTATGCTCTTCCCATACTCCAGAGCCTCCCCTTCAAGTTTCATCCAATTTCGACCATCTTTACCTCTGATATACTCAATTCTCCTACCTATCTTTATAAACATCCAAAACATTAACAAACAACACTAAATCACATCATACAAACATAGAACAACAAACAATTTGATTCATTCAAACATGTAATTCGTAGAAATAAAATAAACAAGTCAATATCTAACATAGATCTACATATAGCGTGAATATATGAACATAAACAAAGGTGATTCCTAATCAGTCTATATCATATGCATGGATTAACATGTAATTAGAGTTAGAAAAGGTTTTATGGCTAAAAATCAATTTAAAACATGTTAAATCCTATAATTTTACCATATATACATGCATAGTATAGTAAGAAGGCATAAACCACTCATCAATTACCAAATTCAATCAATTTGTGTGTAGGTCTTATCCGGACAGCAAAGAAAAGCACTCAAAATCAAGTAAATTGATGATACCTATCTTCTAATTGACGATCTAATCACTAATCAACATTTTGTTTGATTTAGAGAGAAACTTGGATTAATTAGGATGGATTTAAGGCTAATTAGGATCTAGACCTGATTTGGAATGAGAGGGAAAAGTTTTAATTTGACCATCTATCCCACTATTTATAGTGGTTCCCTAATTAGACTAATGGGCTTAATTAATTACACACTAATTCTGGCCAACAACTTTTGAAACTTAAAAGAAACATAATTTCCTAATTGTAAGTCCGTTTATCTATTATGACCACTCTATAAAAAGGGAAACCGTCATCCTAAAGCAAAGTGACTTGTTTGAGACCCTTATTCAATGTTATCAAAAGTTATAGCCCAAATAAGGTTTTCAAGGTCAAAATGGTTACGTGGAAATACAAGAAAAATCATAAATGTGTAAAATTTTCCTTAGAGTCATATCCCAAAGTTATAAGATCATACAATCTCATATGAATAAAATAGAAATATTTTATAGGATACCTAAAATACGGGCTGTTACACTGGTGGTCATATGCGGCCTTCATTTGTCATCTAATCATCTCTATCTTTTTTGAGGTATCGTGGATTAAATCTGGTCCATGTAGAATTTTCTCAGTGGTTTTCCACCAATAATTAGGCAACTTGTATAGCCTCCGATATAACGCTTCAAAGGGTGATATGCCAATCATCATTTGTTAGATACTATTGAACGCGAACTCCATTAAGGGTAAATTCTCTGCCTAATGTCCTTCAAAATATAAGATGCAAGCTCTTAGCAAATCTTCCAAAATCAAGTTCACATTTAAATTTGACCATCGGTCTTTAGGTGGTAAGCAGTACTAAGATTCAACGTCGTTCCTAAAGCTGACTGCAAATTCCTTCAAAATTCGCTAATGAATATGGGATCCCTATCACTAACAATGTTGATTGTAACTTCATGCAGTTGTATCACTTCTTTAATGTACATTTACACAGGGGATGTTGCAGTCCTATTGGTCCTAACTACAAAAGGTGAGCATTTTTAGCGAGTCTACCCAGTATAACCCAAATAGCTTCATTGCTCATTTGATTCTTAGGTGACCTATCTATAAAGTCCATCAATACATGCTCCAACTTCCAAGTCTACACCTCTAACAGCAATAATAATCCTTCGGGGTTTCCTTTTCCGCCTTTATCTTTTGGCACATCAAACATCTAGACACAAACTCCGCTATCCTCTTCTTTATCCCCGGCCTATAGAAAATTTACTTCATATCCTAATACATTTGATCTCCTATGTGGTTAATGGTCATCTGAGAAAGGTGGCACTCAGTCAGAACTTCCTTCAAACTTCCTCCACGAAAGGAACAAAAAGGCATGGATCTCTTTTTAAGCATCCTCTTCCATCAATCGTATACCTACCTCCATGAGGGAAATGCTCTCCTCTACTTAGCTTGTACAAAATACTACTATGGTCGCATCTTTCTTTTGTTCTTGCTCGATGCAGGACATTAACACTAGCCTCACCTCCATTGCTTCTAGATAACCAAAAGCGTTTGTGGTTGGAAACTGAAATTTGAGAGGAACTCCAAGTATCTCCATTCATATATAGCACCCAGATTCGCATGCCTCTGACAAAGGGCATCGGCTGCAACATTCCCTTTTTCGGGGGTATACAACATCTCAAAGTCATATGATGCTATGAACTCCATCCACCTTTTGAACTTAAAATTCAAGTCTCTTTGGGAAAATAGGTACTTTTGGGATTTGTGGTCGAGGAATAATTCAACCTTTCGCCCAAAAGATCGTGCCTCTATATTTTCAAAGCAAAGACAATAGTCGCTAACTCCAAGTTATTAGTTGGGTACTTCTTCTCATGGTTCTTCAACTGCCTACTTAGATAGACTATTACCTTGCCTTCTTTCATAAGAACAACTCCCAATCTTGTACTGTATGCATCAGTGTATACAGTGAAAGGCTTCGCCTATCCGGATATGTAAGTACTGGTGTTCTAGTCAACAGCTCCCCTTGCTTCATGAATGCTTCTTTGCATTTCTCATCCCATGCAAAAACTAGATTTTTCTTGGTTAAGAAAGCTAGTGGAACTGCTATCTTGGCAAAGTCCTTAATGAACTTCTCATAGTAACCCGCCAGTCTACGAAAACTCCTAACTTTCGTGCCATTCTCCTAGTCTTGAATAGCTTTCGCCTTTGCGAGATCCACGAACAATCCCTTCTCAGAAACAATATGACTAAGAAATCTCACATCCTTCTTTCAAAAATGACACGTTGATAATTTGGCTTTTAGGTGGTGCCTTCTCAAGGTCTATAGTACCTCCCTTAAGTGATTTTTATTCTCACTTTCACTTTTAGAGAACACTAAAATATCGTCTATGAATACTACGATGAATTTATTTAGTTGCTCCCTAATGACTCTACTCATCAAATCTACAAAGTACGCGATGGAATTTGTTAACCTCAAAGGCATAATTTTCCATTCATACAGTCCATCGAGAGTGGAAAATGCATTCTTTTATTTATTATCTTCAGCTATCATCAATTGATGGAATCCAATAGTTAAGGTTTTGGCTCCAACAAAATGGTCAAATAAGCCATCAATTCTAGGTGAGAGATACCTATTTTTCTTGGTTAGCTTGTTAAGCCCTCAATAATGACACATAGCCTTAAAAAGCCATCTACAATAGTAGTGAAAATAGCAGGTGCTCCACATTCAGAAGTACTAGAGAAAATAAATCCTTTCTGCAATAACTCTGAAATTTGTTTGTCTAAATCTCATCCTTCTTTAGAGGCTATATGGCTTAATAGCAACACGACAGGTCTACCATCCTTCTCCAAATCAATTCTGAACTCTTTCTCCCTTCTGGGTGAGGTACCTAAGACTTCTTCAAAAACATTAGGAAATTCTCAAACTACGGGCATGGTCGAGCGCTCATTTTGTGATAGGCTCAGCGAATATAAATAGCATATCTCAATTGAGTTTTGGGGTGTATAATGAACATCTATATCTCGCCACTTATAACTCCTTAACCATACAATTATCTTTTCACATTCTGAGATAGCCCTGTAGTAATACATCCAATCCATTACTAAGATAAATATATATTGCTCAAAATTAAGAACATATTCATTACATATACATATACCCATAAATTGGTCTTTCAAAGAAAGACGTGTCGACCCTTTAATAGAATTTGACATGATTATTGGTGTGATGAACCGCAAATCCTTCTCGATGCCAACTGACAATAAACCACACGTGTCCAACCCATACCGAACGGAAAGACAGATAATCATGAGAAAGAAAGAAAGAAGAGATAAGGGAAGAACAGAGAAAAAGAAAGAAGAGAAAAACTAGAAAGAGAGAAACTAGGAGAGGAGAAGCTAAAACAATCGCAAAATCTCACAATTGCAGCACAACAACATATAATATAATATCAATGGTCTTTACAAAATAGAAACTGATACCACAATGTGAGGATCCATTTCTTCGGCTCTCGGAAAATTGACATTAATACATCTTCAGTACTCACATGCTGTAAATCAAAGTGCTGGAGAAGCGGATTCTCAAGGGTAAGAAAGAAAATAAAGACAGAACAGAATCTCACATATATTATTTAAACATAAACTTTATAGCGAAAATTTAAAATACATTTATCAGAGTCTAATAATGGATAGTTATAAATTTCTGTAGTTACAAATGTGGAATACAATAGCACTAGAGTGTAAGTGGAAATTGATAAAAATCTTCAGAAAAATCTTCTAACTCCAAGCTTCGAGCTCCATCCAGCTTTTTTCTAAACTAAACCTGACTATTAGGCTATTTGGGAAAATTAGGGAACCTAGAGTTTTAAGGAAAAGGAAAATAAACTCCGGGTCAGTCATGGAACTGGTATGAGAACTCAAAATACATGCTTCGAAAATAGAAAGGAGTCTTGTAAGGCCATGCCGCACATAAACACGGAATGGGTCTTTACCTTGTGATAACCAAATCATTTGCTACATAAAATCATTTGATATTATTTGTAATGACATTCTTTTTTTAAAACACTTTCCAAGTAATTATATTCAAATAGCTGAAATTGTTACCATTATTAAATTCCATCATACTAGGCTCTACAAACAAAATGGCAGGGACTTATTGGAGAATGGATTTCCTACAAATGACCAGGTGAAGGGACTACCTTCCGGCAGTACATCTCTAGAGGAATGTACCGAGGTCAACAGAACATCTGCACCTCTACCAATACAAGACCGGCCTATCTCTCCCTCTAGATAATACCGAATATGTCATCACTCTAGTCGTTACTAACTTATCTGAGGGCCCTTAATGCATACATCCACAATAATTTACCAAATGTGACAACCCACATATCCGTCCAGATTCGAGCTGATAATAAACCACACATGTCTAAACCAAGCCGAACGGAAAGATGGATAATCATGAAAAAGAACGAAAGAAAGAAGAGAGAAGAGAAGAAGAGAGAAAAAAGAGAGAAAGAAACTAGAAAGAGAGAAACTAAGAGAGGAAAATCTAAAAAAATCACAGAATCTCACAATCGCAGCGAAACAACATATAATATAATATCAATTTTCTTTACAAAATTGAAACTGTAATATACATACATCCATCAGTCAGAATTCAACAATAAATCACTAATTATTGTACACTGACTGATGGATGAATGTATATTATATTTTTGTTTTGTAAAGATCATTGATATTATATTTTATGTTGTTCCGCTGCAATTGTAAGATTCTGTGATTGTTTTAGCTTCTCCTCTCTTAGTTTCTCTCCTTCTAGTTTCTTTCACTTCTTTATTTTTCTCCCTTCTTCTCTTCTCTCTTCTTTCTTCCTTCCTTTCTCATGATTATCCGTTTATTCGTTCAGATGCCAAATGTGACTACCCGCAAATCCATCCCAATTCGAGCTAAAAATAAACCACACATGTCCAACACAAACTGAACAGGAAGACGGATAATCATGAGAAAGAAAAAAGAAGAGAGAAGAGAAGATGAGAGAAAAAATAAAGAGGGAAAGAAACTAGAAAGAGAGAAACTAAGAACAATAATTGTAAGAACATGTTATTATAACTGTCTAGGCTGATAATTGGTGATTGATTGTTATACTCTGACTGATGGATGAATGTATATTACAGCTTCTGTTTTGTAAAGATCGTTGATATTATATTATATGTTGTTCCGTTGAGATTGTGAGATTCTATGATTGTTTTAGCTTCTCCTTTCTTAGTTTCTCTCTTTCTAGTTTCTTTCTCTTCATTCTTTTCCTCTCTTCTTCTCTTCTCCCTTATTTCTTTCATTCTTTCTCATGATTACCAACTTTTTATTTGGTTTGGGTTGGACATGTGTGGTTTATTGTAAGCTCAAATCGGGATGGATTTGTGGGTCATCGTAATTGGGTTGGTGAAAACTTGGGTTTTTAGACTCAAAAATTCAATTACATTTCTAGCTAGAATGAATGAGATGCTCTTGCGTCAAATAAGGTACGAATAGTATTCTCCAAAATAACAGGTGTACCTTCCAAAGCAGCACTTTCTTAGTCTCTAAGAGGAGGTCTACAGGAGATCGGTAAAGCTTCAATGGCGTAAGCTTGCCCACCTTGTCTCTCTTTTGCTAGCTACAGGCATCAATATTTGAAGTACCCTACCTTTTGGTAGTGGTAGCATCTCCCTTTGGACTCCTCTCTCATCAAGCTCACTTTGCAGTCCTTAGCAACACGTCCATTCTTCTTACACCTATGGAATGTCACAACTCCCTTCTAGATCTTCCCCTTGGCCTTCTTGTCCACCTAAAATCCTCCTTTCTTAGCTCCACCTTGACTTTGCACCTAACCCCACCTTCTCCTTCTCCTCAATACCCGCAGCCTATAGTAGGGCCATTTCAACTATCATCTCATAAGCGGCGCCAATAGGTACTTGAGTCAAAAGCAGCTTCGTAAGTGGAGAATATGCCTTAAAAGAACTTCATAGCCTTTTTCATGCGGATGTCAATCAAACTCAATCCAAAACTTAGCCAATTACATGAACTTACTTATATACTCCTTCAACGTGGAATCTCCTTGCCTTAATTGTACAAACTTTTCCAATTGCAAACTTACTTTATCTTTGGACATGAATCATAACTCAAAGCGAGCTCTGAATTTACCCAAGTGATTCCTTGGCATTCTCCCCGACCACCATAATCCACGAATCTAGAGCCTCCGCTATTAGATGTTATGCAGCCATCCACCTCTTGATCTAGTCTTTTCATCCAAGCTCTCGAAATATACGTTCTCCGTCGTTAATCCAAGACTTTTTTCTATAAAATCTTCATTTCATGTATACACCGCCCTTCTATATTCTGGAAATCTTTAACAATCTGAGGAAGACTCAAGGGAAAGGTGCTATTTCAGCAAGTGGAGCAGCGGGTGTTGTTGGTTCAGCTTGTTGTGGAAGGTGAAGATGTCCTACATGCCTCGGGTATTGTTTGAATCATTCTGGCATTCCCTTAATGGTGGGTATTTATTGGGTGGAGGGTTTTCCAGCCTTAGAGGAATGGTTTTCAACCATAATCAACTATCTGTAGTTTTGAACTTTGTAGTTACAACTTTCTAAGATAGTATTACTTTTTGAAATAAAAATTTGTGTAGTTTGCATGCGTATATTCGTAAAAGCGTGTGTGTGTGTAGTAGGGTCTTAAAAAATACTTTCATAAATAACAAATACGCACTCTTACGTATGCTATTCCCATTATGTTGGAATTGGACTAGCTCATAGCGGAAGTTATGGATGAATTTCAAAAAAAAATCCATATTGCATTTTATTGGCCCTATGAAGTCTAGTTTATCTAGAAAATTTATACATTTTATTTAAATAAAAACTTTTATTTTATTCAAATTTATAAATTGATATGGTTTTATTTAATTTTTGATATGATGTTTATATACACACACATGTATCATATAACCATATGTGTGTGTAACATATCAAGCCGTGCATGATATGACTTATCCGTGTATAGATGCCATGATTTACATTGCAACCGACATATTAGCACATCCAATATGCAAATGTATATTATCCAAATGAGTATATATACAAGTTTTTGTTTACATACATAAAATACTTTAAATATATATATATATATAAGCTGTAATTAATATATGTTTTTTAAATATAAATGTAGATGAAAAATAAATATAAATATAAATATTTGTAAATATAATTATGAAATATTAGCATTATATACATAATTATGTGAATATATTTAGTTCAATTATATATCAAATAAAATAAATAATAAAAAACTGAAATTTTTGAATTGAGAATAATACATGCGTATGTAAATAAAATAAATTTATATATATATACACACACACACACACACATATATATTCAAATCATTGCTTATTTATAAATGTACAATGATGCATTAAAAATATAAATTAATACTATAAATATATGAAAATAGTTTTTTAATAAAATATATACACTTAGTCTTACGAGCAACTCAGAAATAATTAATTTTAAACTTTAAACAATATTTTAATTAATTTTATACGGTTTTAATTTAAATAATAATATAAAGGAACCTCGATATAAAATTTTGAAATTTAAATTCTCAGATAATTTCTAAATGATATTTTTTACCTAGATAATTTATTTCATAATTTTATGATCTAAAAAATATTTTATAATCAATTATTGATTTTTCATATATTCAAAATAATGAAATAAAATGTTTTTTCTACTAAGCATTTATTTTGTGTTAATATAATTTCATAAAATGTAAAACAATTTTTTTATATAATATGTATATATTAATATATTTAATTTATGTAATTAAATGACTTAAATAATAGTTAAATAATAATAATGAAAAAAAGTCATTTTAGTACTACTAAATATGATATATGCATTATACGCTATATTTAAATTTAAACAACATTTTTATATAAAGTACGATGAAGTAATTATATTATTAACTATATATGAATGTATTTATAGTATATATGTACTATTAAATAAATAAAGGGTTTTTATTTCTAAGTCGTGATATTATAGTCATGAGTAAAAAAATTAAACATATATACAACCAAAACAAGTTTGTTACAGCATAAATTGCATATCGGAATTGTCACCCAACTAACAATACAAAATATATGTATATATCAAAGTATTATATTTGAGCATTAGTAATTGTATTTTGATGGGATATATACCCCACTTCCAATGCCTTGAAGTACATCTTGAAATAATGATATATGCTCTTTGAAATAATTTTCAATCCAAATGAGTGCTAATCCATAAATCGTTGACCGTCGGCTATCATATAGGAATTGAATTGAACTTGATAAACTTGAAGAGAAGAGAGAGGAAGTTCGACCAATAATCAGTATGGATGGAGACTCAAAAAGGTCAATATCAAATAGAGGAAATGATGCTTAAATAAAGGAAGGAAAAGAGAATATTTAGGATCTCATCTTTTACTCTATCTCCATTAATCAGAGTCGTGTATACCCACTATTATGGTCGCATATACCAGCCCTGTAATGGGCCATGAGCCCATCTATGGTCGAACAAATATTTTGTATTTTATATCTAATTTAAAATTCCTATCAATATCGTATACCGAGTATTATATTTATAACTTTTATAAATCATTTAATATATTTTTATCAAATAAAAATCAAATTTATAAATAATATTTCATAAATATTAATAAATTTATAGCAATTATAAATTAATTAAACTTTTTGGTCAATAGAGAATTCATCGTTTTGGTTGTGTGACTCGTCAAATGTAAATTTAGTCAACGATTAATTTTGAACTATTCAAATATTAATGTTCACACGTCGCTTAGCAGATGGTGTGACAATTTGGCCAAATTTATCGCTTACTTGGTTTTGGTCAAATCCAATTCGACTTTGTTAAGCGCTACCCTGTTTATGACTTTTATTTACACTAGTTCTCTTCATCAAAATTATATCACTGTGGACTTATGTAATCTTGTAATGATCAAAATTCCAATATCATCCACATTCAACACTAAAGTCCAAACATAAAATCCTTGGTTCGATAGTAACAGTTATTATTTACCAAAATGCTTTAGCCAAAAACTTTGACTTTGAGTTGACTTTGAGTTGACTTTAGTTGACCGTGATACTAACTTCATATAACTAAGGAGAAGTATCCTCCCTGTAATAGTGTTTAACTTCCAATGCTTTCGCTCCACCCAACTACAGTTGTTCAATGGAAGCCATGCAACGATTTAACTATAATCATAGCGGATGTTATCCCACTTTTTGGCAAGGCTATGATCTCATCGACTTGGCTAGAAACGGATGGTCACCAACCTTGAGAATCAGCCACATACAATATTATGGACGATGGTCGAACAAATCCGGACCGGGTTACGATCAAGGTGAAATTAGTATGAAGTGACAGCATAGCCTTGTGAAGCTACATTTCATATTTTGAGTCAATCGGAGGTCGTATGATCGAGTAATGGACAAAGCAAGGATTTATATGGATCGATTGAGAACGATCCATAAAACAGCACAAATCAATGAAGATCGATCGATATCTCAAAATCCACAAAGCCAATACATTTGAAACTTTTAGAGCATCAATATATTCAAGAGTAGAGCCCACGAGAACGATCATAGGACACAACTCACCAGATAACACTCTAACAGATCGTTCCTCGTTCACTACCGATCATTTGGAACGATCGGTATAAGACTGCCAATGTGCCATATTTAAAAAAAGATCGATGGATATCTTGCAACCTATAACCCAGAATGGCACCATATTTTAGAAGCAAGGTTTAAAGGCATGTAGGATCCCCCATAAATGACTGCACATCAATCAAGTGCAAGAATAACTATTTGTACAACTCTTATCAATCATTCCAAAACATTGAAGTATGACCATCTATCGTTCTGGTGGGAAGAGCCCTTTGTCGAAATCGTAGCGAAATATCTCATCATCTCACCCTATAAAAGACAAGCCTATTGGTTTATTTTTAGGATCTTTACGCTGCTTGCTACACTAGATTCCATTGTAATCAAATGCTAGCTTTGTTCTACTATTTAATCAGATTCGTAAGAGAGTTATAAAGTATGATCTTCAAAGTGGACATAGGCACATAACACCGGACCACTATAAACCTCAGTGTCTTTGATCATTGCTTATTCTCTGTTTGCTTACTTATTCATTTACTTGGTTTAATTTTACTTTCTTCATTTACTTCTATACAAAAACTATTCTTCGGTGTTTATGAATATTTTTGGTGCAAATATTTTGGTGCTTTCACTGAGAGCCTCGATTCTTAGCTTATTAGGATCCCTTTGTTGCTACTAGATTGCATAAATCCCCCAGAGGAGATCGATAGTTATCTTCAGGAAGTTTGCTCCATCTACTCAGATTTGCAAAAAAACTAAGCAAAGCTATCAACAATAGTGAGGAACACTAGATCTACTTCTTAGAACTTGGAAGGAAACGAGAAAGTTAGCATCCAACAAGGAGGCCCGAGCAGTCAACCAATGGATGTAAATGCAAAACTTGTTCAAGTCCAAAATCCAATTGATGCTATTACAAGAGCTGAATTACAAAATCCGATGAGGGAGCTAATGGATAGTCGTCGACAATTAAAATAGTAGATTCAGTCCAATATCATCCTAATGAACCAACTCAATTAGCAACAATGAAGAAAATCTAGGAGGGACCATACCCTTTGCTCGACATCGGAGAGTTCTAGTTCATCAAATGTGCATCATAGGCATAGGCATCGTAAAATGGATGGATATCACGCAGAAACTTCGGGGCATCAACAGGTAGACCATCATGCTCTGCTAGGAACGATCAGTGCCGATCCCACCTCTAGAAAAGGGAACTTACCTATGCACGCTGGGATTCAAACTGGAGTTGCTGCGATCGATTTTGATGATAAAGTTTAGTTAAATGTTGACCGAATGCTTCCCCAAAACGATGATGAAGTGAATTTATGAGATATACATCGGGAAGATGTTGAACCAGTAAGGCGTAGAATGGCCTGTAAACATCGATTGGACCACTCACGTGAGGTGAACATGACCGCTGCTTGGCACCAACTATCCAAACGTTGGACTTGTTGGCTATGGTTAGAAAGTTAGTGAGAGAAAGCCAAGGCTTGACCATTGATGACCGGCCCGTTCATTGATAATGTCCTACATGCACAATATCCAAAGAGGTTCAACATATCATCAATGCCTTCCTACGTGGAAAAACCAACACCAGGCAGCACATCATGAGATATAAACGACTGATGGATTCCATACGAGCAGTTGATGCAACCAAGTGTAGATGTTTTCACATAACTCTCTCTGGAATAGCAGAAAGGTGGTTTACGAGGCTATCCCTATGATCAATCTCTAGATTTGATGATTTGGCAATAAAATTTGTGGAGTAGTTCCGAATGCATACAACTCGCTCTGAGGGTGCAATTTCCATGTCCAGTATGATCCAGGCTCTGGGAGAATCATTGAAAGATTATTTGGAGAGATTTCATACAGCTGTTATAGAAATCAGTAATCCGAATGACCATGTAATATTAATGGTTGTGACAAAAGGGATTGATTCAGAATATGATTTTGGCTATTGGTTACCTAGCAAACCACTCACAACCTGGAACGCTTTTATGCAAAAGCAGCACAGTATGTAAGGAAGGAGGAAGCCAGATCCTTTAGGAAGAAGAATGTTGTATGACCAAATGAAAAGGGAGTATTGAGTAATATTGCTGTAAAGCAGTTTGATGAAAAATATAAAATAGTTCAAGTGAATGTCCAAAACAAACCAAATCAACAAAAGAAAGGCAGAGATAGGAGCCAAGAATGAAAGAGGGATTTTGGAAGAGGGATGCCTAAGATTCTAATGTACAATACTTACACGCCACTGAATACGTCCCTAGAGAATGTCTATTTGGCTACCTTCAATACCATATAGTATAGGAAGCCGCCTCCAAAAGAATCAACAAAGAAGCAGAAATAAATCGAAAATTATTGTCGGTTTCATGAATGCTATGGGCATAACGCAAATGAATGCAAACATCTCCAGGATATTATCAAAAATATGATTCGATAAAGGAAGTTACACCGGTTTTTGAAAACCCCACAGGATGATGGGCAGTGGACATTTGACTCTAACCAACGACAAGCACTGCATAAGGCTAAGGAGCCTATGCGGACTGGTGGAAGATTGGTGATCAATCCAATAGTTGAACGACCACATCCAACTGATAAGAGTTGACATGAAATCTAGCGCTATGCCAGCGTGATTAAGCATGTGGATTTTAAATGCAGTTCAAATAAGGAAGATGGAGCTCCGGAAAAACAGCAACGTACAATGTCAAAGGATATCGTATTCAGAAACATAGATGTAGACAAGGCGGAGGCTACAATGATCGACCCAATGGTTATTCGGCCATGATCAGCCTCGTTTTTGTGAGAAGGATATTAGTTAACTGTGGATGTTCTGTAAACATAATTTTTAAAAAAAGTTTATGATCAAATGAGGATGGATGCCAAGGACTTGAAATTGTTGAAAGCATGCATTCATGACTTTAATGGTGCTGTAACTGAAGCTATTGGTTACACTGAATTGCCTGTAGAGTTGGAAGAAGGTGACTGTAGGAGAGTGTGTATTCTGCCTTTTGTTGTTTTGTATGTCGACACTTCATACAACGGTTTTTTGGGCGGACCAACCCTAGCTGAGTTCCGGGCAGCACTTGCTCCATAGTGCTTAACTTTGAAGTTCCCGACAGATAATGGTGTCAAAGTTGTTCATGGTGATCATGTGAATGGACGTGCCTGCTATGTAGTTGAGTTGAGGGATACACAATGGAAGGAGAAAGGTAAGGGTGTGGACAAGTCAGTCCATATCCAAGCCATTGAAGATTGACAACTAGCGCCTGAGCCATGGCTTGGGTGCGATAGTATGCTCTATAGAGATTTAGATCTGGGAGAATACGAGGAGGAGCCCAAAGAGACCTAGGCTACACTGGCTGAGATAACGATTGACATCACAGTCAGTGACGATGATCCATCATGGGTCCTAAAGATCGGATCGCAGCTTAGCCCTCCGATGATGTAAGAACTTGTTGGATTTCTCCGGGCGAATCTCAATGTGTTCACTTGGAATCACACTGACATGTGTAGGATCTTGCCTGCCATTGCGAACCATGCATTGAATATCGACCTGAGGCACTTCCCGTTGAAACAAAAGGACGTAGCATGAATCCGAAGAGATCTACCTATCTTAAAGAGAAGCTGGATAGACTCAAATGCAATGGGTTTATTCATGACGCCCTCTACCCTAAGTGGGTATCTAATTCTGTACCTGTAAGAAATGCAAATGGAAAATGGCAGACATGCGTTGATTACTCGGACTTGAATAAGGCATCCATAAAAGACAGTTTTCTCCTTCCAAGGATCAACAAGCTGGTAGACTCGACCACGGGACATGAATTGATATCTTTCATGGACGCATACATAGGATATAAACAAATCCTGATGCACATTCCCAATCAAGAGCACACTAGATACATTACTGATGTTGGATTATATTGCTATGTGGTGATACCTTTGGACGAAAAAATGCTGGAGCAACCTACCAGTGCCTATTGAACAGAATGTTTAAGGATCGGATCGGAAAATCAATCGAGGTATATGTGGATGTCATGCACGTAAAATCACGACAGTCTAGTGACCTCATTAGAGATTTGGTAGAAATGTTTGGCATTCTTCGACATTACAAAAGGAAGATTAATCCTTTAAAGTGTTATTTTGGTGTTGCATCAGGGACGTTCTTAGATTTTATCATTAATGTCCACGGAATCGAAAATAATCCCGAGAAGATCCAAGCTATTCACAATATCCAAGCACTAAATACTATCAAACAAGTAAAAGCCTGAATGGGAAGGCCGCTGCCTTAAGCCGATTCATTTCTAGAGCTACTAATAAATGCATTCCTTTCTTTGACTTTATTAGGAGCAGAAAAAGGAATTTGGAATGGGCATAGGATTGTAAAGACGCATTTCAAGCTTTGGTGAACCACTTGGAGAGACCTCGTATCATATCAACGCCAGTGGACCATGAAGATTTGTATATCTACTTAGCCCTGTCGATGCTCGCTATAAGTGCCACATCGCTTCGTGAAGAAAATCGAATTTAGTGACCGGTCTTTTATATTAGCAAGCGATTGAAAGGGGCTGAAAGAAACTATCTAAAGAAAAAAAATTGGCATACTGCTTGTTGATTGCATCATGAAAGCTTCGCCCTTACTTTCAGGCATACCCTATTATTGTATACATCGACCAGCCATTACGACGGGTCTTGCAGAGACCTGAGATGTCTGAAAAGTTACTCAAGTGGAATATCAAACTTAGCCAATTCAACATCACTTACCTTCCTTGAAGGTCTACCCAGGGTCAGCCACTGGCAGATTTTTTTTAGCAGAATTTACCGCGTAGGATGGTATCTCGGAGAGAAGTGAAATCCCTACCATACGGTGGAAGTTGTATACAGATGGAGCATCCAACAATCGTTGTTCTAGAGCTAGGATTGTGCTTGTAACTCTCATTGATCGGCCAATTTGCTATGCTTTAAAGCATGATTTCACTGCAAGAAACAATGAAGCCGAGTATGAGGCTCTGATTGTTGGACTTAAACTCGCCAGAGAACAGAGAATAAAGTCTCCTGAAATCTTTTGCGAAATTGGTAGTATGCCAAGTCAGGGGAGATTACCAAGCTATAGTACAACAACTTGCTCCATACCTTACCCAAGTATAAGAGTTGTTGACTAACATTGAGTACTATGACATTACGCACATTCCTCGAGATCAAAATAGACAGGTTGATTCATTGGCAAAGTTGCTAGCACCAGGGATGCACAACATATGGGCTTGGTTTAAATGCTCTAAGCATAAGCCTAATGGAAATTGATCGGGTATTAGAGACAAAGCTTGAGAACGAGTCGTGGATGGCTCCGATTAAGGACTATTTGCTACAGTGAGTTCTTCCCGAACGAAGGAATGAAAAGCGACAAGTCTTTCGCAAAATTTCAGGATATATCATATAGGAAAGAGTTATGCACAGAAAGGGTTTCTCCATTCCTTTTATCCAGTGTATCGCTCATAATGAAATAAAACGAGTCCTAAAGGAAGTTCATGAAGGGGAATATGGAGATCACACTGGGGGGAAACCATAGTAAAGAAAGTACTCGGTTATGGGTATTATTGGCTGATCGTCAATCGAGATGATGCTAACAATGTAAGGCGATGCGACAAGTGCCAAATATATGGAAAAGCTCCAGGAGCTCCGCTGATAGAAATTACACAAATGATTATCCCATGGCTGATTTCCATGTAGAGTATAGATATTATCAGTTCCTTACCAATCTCTAAAGGTGGTGCAAAGTTCACTATTGTCGTAGTTAGTTACTTCACCAAATGGGCTAAAGTGGAACCTTTAGCCGTGATCACAATCAAGAAAGTTATCAAATTCATTGTCCAGAGCATCATCTATCGTATTATTCTTCCATGAACTATTGTAACAAGTAATGGGACTCAATTCGATAGTGCTGAATTCAAAGACTTCTACCGTCGGCATCGTATTGAAAAGAGATTTTCGGTAGTCGCTTACCTTAAGCAAATGGGCAAGTTGAAGCCGTGAACAAAATCATAAAATCCATTCTAAAGAAGAGTTTGGAAAGGGCTAGAGGAAAGTGGTTGGACGAACTCCCAACAGCACTATAGGCTTATAAGACCACCCATAAGTCTATGATTGGCCATACACCATTCGATCTTGCTTATGGTTCCAAGGTTGTTATTCCTGTTGAACTTTAAGTTCCTTCTCGTCGAGTGACTTACTATGATCCCAGAAATAAAGATCTCCTCATGCAATCTCTGGACTTTATAGATGAGAAGCATGAGGAAGCTGATTTGAGGGCAGCTACACATCGACACCGAGTCGTTCAATACTATAACAGTCCGACCTAGAACCTTTGAAATCGGCAATCTTTTTTGAAAATGGGTTTTTCCTACCCTATCGCATATGAATCCAATCTGAGAAGGACCGTAAGTCATTGAGTAGAGGCTTGGAGAGGGATCTTTCAAGCTAGCGACTGTTAATGGCATCACACTCCCAAGGGCGTGGAATAGCGAGCATTTACGACGCTATTTCACTTAATTTATTCTTTTTCACTTAGTTGTATTTAATTTTAGGATTTGCTTTAGCATTTGGTTTTTCAAATACGTATAAGACAAATTATATCATTTCTTTCCATTCAGTAATAGAGCTTTGAATATTTCATCATATATGTGACCTACCATTGTAGTACATGTTAGTTGCGATATACTACCAACAAAACCCCACTGTTTGATGGGACTGATATAACTCGGGGGTGATTGAGATTCGATCAGTCACTTATTGAATCAAACCCCATACTTGATGGTAGAATGACGGACCAAAAAGAACTAAACTCAATAGTTTTCCAAATAACTCACGAACCCAGAGCGCGGATATGAGTATAAATTCTAAATAGGCGCGACTGACCACCTATGAAATAGCCCACGTCCCCAAATCCCGGATATTAGTATAAATGCTAAATAGGTGCGAATGACCATATATGAAATAATTCATGTCCACAGAGTGCGGATATGAGGATTAATTCTAAATGGGTGTAACCGACCACCTATGAAATGACTTTTATTTCCGGAGTGTGGATATGAGCATGAATGAAAATAAAAGTGTGATCCGACCACTTATTATTTAAATAACCTAGACCTGACTGGATGAGAATGAAGTTAGTGGAGATGGAAATCGACCATCCGCTGATCAACCCTGCCAACCCAAGTTCGGGGGAAGAGGCATGATGACTTGATCGCTGAATTCGATAGTGTAATGTTAGGGCTAAAGCCTAATGTTTGGAATTTTGGATATGACTCGAGGCCACGACCTCAGGGAGGCATCGGGATGGATAAATCGGACCGGTATCCAACCCAACAGGCAACGAATCACAATTAAATGGAAAACATAATAGCTCCATCATCTAAACAAACATGTATGAGCACTCTACATAAGAATAAAAGAATTCTTATTCAAACTAAACTTGTTGTTCACAACACAAGTTTAGCCAAAATGAAAAGTAAAAGTAAGGATCGTGCCCGTATAAACACGACCAACAAAAAAACATGGCCATCCAAGCTATTTACATATCACATCAACCCAAAGATTATTTCTTGGATTTCCTCTCTTTCTTTTATTTCTTGGGAGTGGCTCCATTCAAACTGCCACTCGATCCTCTCTTTGATCCTTTTTCGCCTCAGCTTTTCTTTGAAGAAACATCTTCAGTTATGGCGATCGAGGTAGCATCATTTTGATAAGCAGGAGGGAGTCAACATCAAAAGCGGAGGACCTCATCTCAGGGAATTGTCTTGCCAGGAGGGATTATCTGAAGCGGGATAGGAATCGGCTTATTGAAATCCTTATAAACAGGCTTAACTTTTGCCTTCTTTTTCAACAACACTTCCTTCTCAACATGCTCTTTCGTGCTGAGCTCATCAGTAGGGTTGGAAAATCCTATGATTATGAAATCCTTATTAAAAAGAATTTTGTGGTATGGGTTGCCTCCATCCTTGGACATTTCCTCCTTGAATTGATCATCGATAATGAAATTTTCTTCTCAAGCATTCTGAGCAGCAGCTGAAGTTGTAACTGTAATGGATTCCATCATGGCCACTTAAGATCCTAATTGAGGCTCTTGAGAGGGAGGAGGAACGACACCTAACAGAACTAAAGCTGTGAAAAAATAGGCGAAATGATCATAAATATCAACTGATGACATCCCAACCCTTTGAAAGACGGAAGTTGTTAACGAAATACCTTCCTCGGTGTGGCTCACAAGTTGAGTCGAAATAGCCTCAGAACCGTGTTCAGGAACTAAAGAAAGCCGAGGCTTGTCCGGATCGTACTCGGGGATAGTTGAAGAATTTGCGATGGAGATACAAATAACTTGGGATGTTGGGGGCAACTCAGTTGTAACATCAGGTTATACTGATCTGGATCCTTCACCTACTTCATGTAAAGGGGCAACAGCAGATCTAAAGTGTAAGCTGGATATCATGCATTGTTTTGGATTCATCGCCAAATAGCATTTCGCCTTCATGCCTGGATAGGTCAATTTCCTCAGTATTAAGGAGCCTCTTTTCCTCTGCAATAAGAAACTCCTACGCGCGCCAAAGTTGGTAGGGAAGGTCATCACCAAGCCATATTAGATTCTATGCTTGAGAACATTGACGTTGTAAAGAATAAGAAGCGGGTCGAGCTCATTCGTCATCTCTTCCCTAGCCTTATTCTTTGTAGCTTCTACTTTGGGGTGAACGAGTGCATCAACATCTTTGGCCCTTTCAATAGCCGTATCTCTCTCAAGTCTAACATTCACAAGTTCATCATAAGCATCTTGAGCAATTTTATGAGCATCAACTTTCTCTTTGTTTACAAACTTGAGCTTAGCCTTAAGTTTCGTTATCTCTTTCAAGGCTGCAGATTCATTACTTCAAGCTGTATCTCTCTCAAGTGCAATTTCTTTATTTCAATGATGTCACACCTGGACCATATTTAGATGACTAGACTTCATCTCCTCTATAGGTTTGAGGCCACATTAGCTTTATCCACGGCCTCTGCTTGAGAGGTCCTAGAAGCCTCTAAATCATTTTTCAAATTATAGATAATTCTTTTATTCTGAGCCTCCTAGCATTTTAACATTTCAATTTCCACTACAAGCTCGAAAGATACTTTCTACGTCTTCTCTGCTGCTTTCATCCATTCATGGTACTGCTTTTGGATATCAATGGCATAATCGATAGTCATTTTTTAAACATGGACTGGGACCCTCTTCAGATTAGGACGGAAAAAGAACCCTTCAAAACATAGGTTTGGAAACTCTTCTCGAAGCTGTCATGTGAGCAACTAGATTAATCATAAGATCTTCGACAGGGATTTTGATTTCAGTGCTTTCCTTGCCAGGCCTATGAGCAGCAACATGTTCGCTATGGTGACGACGATCACTAGATGGTTGATAATGGGAAGGAACTAAAGGCAGTGGAGAAACTAAAATGGGAGGGGGACCATGAGATGGATCGACAAGTGGGTCCCGACGATCAGTTGGCTTATCGAAACCCTATGGAGGAGGGGACCTAGATCTTGATCGATGCTTATCTTGAGATAGTTTATCCCTATCACCACTATCCTGATGACTGGAGTCCCGATCGGAGTGCTAACTAAAATCATAATATTCTCGATTGCTATCTTGACGTTACATGTTGGAGCATGAACCAGAGGATTAGTGATGTATATTCCAAAGGGAATTGAACATATCACTTTTCTTCACCATCATTCCTGCAAAGGAAAACAAAATTTAATTAACTTTAAAGGGCACAAGTTGAGCACAATGCAATGTTGAGGGGTATAAGTGTGTGCAATTGTCTTTGTATTTCCCCCCGATGGACCAGATGCAGGAGCTTTGCTCATTGGAGTAATTTCCCCTTTAAAAGTTTAAATATCAGTGCCAGTTCTGGTAGGAGATTCTGACCCATCAAAACTCACTTCAGTGAAGTGGAAAATGTCCAAGTTATGCAGTATTGGTAGACCGGACAAAGAATCGAGTGGCAGACCTGAACGCTCCAACGGTTGAGAAGGGGATTCATCTTGAACACGTTGGGAGTCATCGACAGCTTAAGTTGATCAGAAAGGTGACTTTTGGGATATTTATAAACAAGTGTTTTCTCTTTTCCTTTATTGAGAGACAAAGACTGTAAGGTATGCGAGACCTCAACTCTAAGACTAGATCGATCATCATTACGATCGAGCACATTGCCTTAATGTCCTTCGACAATGATATCGGTGAATTCATGAGCACCCATAGCTGAGGGCATGACGAGATCGATTCAATTGCCCCTTTAACTGGCTACACACCGTGGCTTACCCTTGCAGCTTGAGTAACTTTTTTTAGCCTTATGCTGAGGCCCTCTTCCATTAAACAAAAAATAACAAGGCATTTGTCCATGAGATGACACTCGATGTTCCTATCTTCGGGTGGTGAATTTTTAAGATTCGTCACTGCTCCTACATAAAGAGTACCATTAGGTCGTGTGACGGTGCATGTAAAAAGAATTATTTAGTCAGGAGTGTGGCCTAGACATCGGTTTTCCATGCTAATGTAAAAATGATCAATAACACTTATGTCTTTCCAGCCATTGTCGAGAAAAACCAGGTGGTCATCGAACAAAGAACCACTCACTTTTAAAAGCGCTTAATTTATTTCATGCGCCAGTTGGAATCTAACACTTCTTTGCTGACTCAAAAAAATATACAAAAGACTCCATGTCTGCTGCTTGAAAGAAAATATGAACCGAATGTCATCGATGGTCGAAGAATGATGCAAGAACTCCATAAATATCATATAATTACAAATGGGAAGAGAGTAGCCATTCGGATGAAGCTGCACTGGAGCTATCCTCAAATAATGGAGAATTATTCGAATGTATGAGTTAAATGATAGGATGCATCCGGCCTAGCATATGAATTTGTTGCACGCCATATATCCTTTTGAAGGTACATGAGCCCTATCATCCCACGATGGAACCAATACATTGTCAAATGGAATTCCATGCCTTACACAAATTTGATGAAGAGCTCTTTAATTTTAGAGGATACGGAATTAGCAGTATCCTCTAGAATAACTGCATCCTCCAGAGTGTCGGGAACAGGATCAACAATTTCTGGTGGAAGAATGGGAGCTACAGAAGAAAAATCAAACTGTGGGTCTGGGCATTCAAGTTGTTTTGGATGATGACAAGAGGACGAGCTATCAGACTTGGTTGCAAAATTTTATTCTATGCTAGGATTATCCTACTAAAAGGATGGTATGCATAGCTACAAGACGCTCAAAACGTCTACAACCCATTGTTATTCAGCTTAGTAAAAAATCATGATTAGATAAAGTAACTTGTACCCTCCCCCCTAGTGCATAGTGAGTGCCAGTGTGGTGTGGTACAAAATTAAAGACGAAAAAGACAATAAGACTTCAAGGTTCAACCGGAGTGACCATCATTCTGACCATCTAAACAGATCCGTTATGCCATTAAGGAACGATGCAGTCTGAGTTTCAAAAATGGTTGTCAGTAATCAAAAGTTTGATTTTTATGTTCAAGTCGCTGATGAGCTTCAATAGAATAGTTAAAGGCATAGATTTGCATCAAATTTTAAATGTCACTCATTGCCGAATATGCAGTTCAAGTCGTGTACAAGTCATATGTGTTTATTCGAATATGCAAGGACGAAGATCATCATTAAGTTCAAGTCCATTATTTAAGTTCCATTTTTAGAGCCTATGTGTTGAACACCGATCGTTCGCTTCATGCCTCATTACAGATCGTTCCCCTGGACCATATAATCTTTCGTGGTTGGTCATGTTCATCGATCATTCTCCTTAACCTTCCATACCATTCCTTATCTCCACACCCTTAATTGATCATACCACTATATATTTTCAACCACAAATCCTCCAACTCCAAAGCATCACCGATCAATTAAGAATGATTATCCCACATCTAAACAATAGCTCCACTCACGACGATCGGTTGAAGACACATCAACTTCCCTAACTCTACTACTTCATCCTCCTCAACAAATGGTCGGTTAAGGCCACTGCCTTCTCTAGTCTCCATCTTCGTTAACCTTTTTCGATTGTTTTACTGAACGATTCCATCATAGAAGACGAAGGGCATGATATTGATGAAGCTCAAAGTCTCATCCTCGAATCATAAATCAAGTTCAAATCCTCCAATCTAAATTTGAGATCTAAGAAAAGAAGATAGATTCGAATTTGAATCGAAGTGAGACCTAGGAGCTAGAACGATAATGAATCGAGAAGGGGTGGGATTAATTTTGAAAATCGAATTGTTCTTGGATTGGTAGAGAAAGAAATTAAGGCATCTTACTTTTTCTTTTTTTATTCTATTCGAAGTCAGAACGATACGAAATTAAAAAAATGGTTAAGTATGAAAGCATTTATAGGAAGAGCGTGTATCGAGTGTTCAGCACATTAGAAATGCCGATCGTTCAAACTGGAATTCCTACCGATTGTTCCACCACCTAGAATGATCCGAAACTCCTTTGTATGTATTAACGATCAGTAATGACCATTAAAAAAAGGAGAGAAAGAATAATGATCGATGATGATCGTTTTTATGAAAAATGGAAATAATGATCAGTAGAGATTGTTTGTAAAAATTTCAAAACTTGACAGTGACCCTTGAACGTGTAACCGTGATCGGGAGTAATATATAAACACGTATGTGTGCTAGAATCTGTTCCAAAATTCAATTTTTTGAAAACAACAGAAATTGATTGTTCATCTGTAATCGATCGGGGAAAAGTTAAAACCAGACTGCTGGAGCTTAGAAATCACTAGAAACAAAACAAGATGATCATCGACAAGTTTTGATTCCATATTTATACTATTGGAAATCTACTGATAGTCAAGATGAATAAAGGGATTATCACCCTCAATAAGAAAGCGACTCAATGCAAGTAACAACTATTAAATGGACTGAATGAAATCCTTTTTCGACGATTGCAGTTTGCGACTTTTAAAGCATGTGATATTAAAACAAGACATACTTTGGAGGGCAAATATTATCCACCTTTTGGCAAGGCAGTGATCTCATCGACTTGGCTAGAAACGGATGGTTACCAGCCTAGAGAAGCAGCTATATATAATACTGTGGACGATGGTTGAACAAATCAAAACCAAGTTACGGTAAAGGTGCAATCAATATGAAATGGCAGGCATAGCTCCGTGAAGCTATATTTCAAATTTTGAGTCAATCGAAGGTCGTATGCTTGAGTTAGGGACAAAGCAAGGATTTTATATGGATTGATCGGGAACAATCCATAAAATAGCACAAATCAATGAAGATTGATCGAAATCTCAAAATCCACGAAGCCAATACACTTGACATTTTCAAAGCATCAATATATTAAAAAGTGGAGCCCACAGGAATGATCAAAAGACATAACTCGCCAAATTACACTCTCACCTATCATTCACTACCGATCATTCAAAATGATCAGTATAAGACTGCCAATGTGCCATATTCAACAAAGATCGATGGGTATCTCATAATCTACAACTTAGAATGGAATCATAATTTAGGAGCAAGGTCTAGAGGCATGTGGGATCCTCCACAAACGATCGTACATCAATCAGATGCAAGAATAATGATCGTTATAACTCTTACCCATCATTCCAAAACAATGAAGTGTGACCACCGATCATTCTGGTGGGCCCCTATGGACCAGGAGAGCCCTCTATCGAAATCTTAGCGAAATATCTTGTCACACCTTATAAATATAAGCCTATCATTTTATTTTTAGGATCTTTGCGCTGCTTGTTACTCTAGACTCCGTTGCAATCAAGTGCTAGTTGTGATCAGATTCATAAGAGAGTAATAAAGTATAATATTCAAAGTGGACACAAGCACACAACGCCGAACCCTATAAACCTCCGTGTCTTTGAATACCGCTTATTGAAAATACAATGTCCCAAATATTGAATGTATAATGTCTCAAAATGACATCAACGTCTGAAATTGGATACATTGTAATATATCAAAAACATAGGTAGATAGGTAAACAGCTAAAAGTCTTTGCCACCGTCTCCATCTTCTCTATCAGCATTGTTTCCCTTAACGTGTGTATTTTAATGAGGAGGGGGTCATAACAACAATTTTAGGTGAATCAAAATCTCAAGTCTTACCATAATAGTATTTGGGCAATATCACTTAGATAATTAATATGTCTTACACATGCAACACTATATCCTACCAAGAATACCTCTAACTGTAAGCCCAAACGCTCTTCTAGTCCAACTCCATAACCTACCTTCAACTGTAGGCCAAAGAACCCTTTCTAGTACAATGCAACTATTGTCAATCATGTCTTACCAATGTGAGAGAAAGTACTTGAGGCACTTAATACCTCTTTAATAGAAACTAGGTAGACTGGCCATTCAATACCCATACCCTAAGAAGATCACCGTCGTTTAGTACCTAAACCCAAGGTAGACACCTTTTGGTTCCCCTTGACTGACATTGCATGAAATAACATTAGGACACTTAATGCTTCTTTATGGGAAAAGGCAGACCCTACAATAGCCAATTAATACCTCAACCCTAAAGTGGGCCCCTTCTAAGATTCCTCACTACTGCACCTAAAAGAAAGCCTTAACCATTTAATACTTCTTAAGTAGGAAGGAGGCCGACCCAACAATAGCCACTTAATACCCCAACCTAGAAGCAGGCCCTACATCATATGACCTATAACCAAAACTATGAAGTCTCACATTAATCAAACTATGTGTAAGTGTTGGTAGCTAGATTAGCTGGGCAGATTTACTCTAACCTTGCATCCACCATCGGTACTTATTATTAGTGATGTCTCGCATTAGTCCCAAAGTCACACTTTTAGTAGCCAAATTAGTGGCATGCTTCTGCATGCTTTTGACTGACCTCGCATCCTTATAACTTAGTCATATTTCTATTCTCTTAACAACTACCATATATATATATATATCATTGCATTTTGCATTAAGGCCATATAAGGAAAACTCCTTATTTCGCATTTAAATATGGATTAATTTCCATAATTACCCTTAAATTCCTTTTGAACGGTTTAGCGTTATTTACTAACCTATTTATTTTATACTATATGATTAATACATATTAGCTATACGTTATTAATATATTTATATAATAATATAATTTTATGCATATAATGTAGGCTAACTAAATATTCCTAAGCGTGTGAAGATTTCCTTTTCCTATACTAATAATTTAAAATGTCAAAATTTCCAAACTTATTTTATATTAATATACTAGAATCGGTGCTCTATTTCTAGGAATAAAACTTACAATTTAAACACTTTACATTATATTCAGCTTTTACATATACAATGAAAAAGGATTCATATTTAAATTACAGAAATAGCAAACCATGAATAGGATTCATACTTTACATAACATTTCCTAACTTATTTTCTTTAGAAGCCTTTAGCACAATAATAGAGAGAAGTTGATAGTGTAATAGAATATAATTTATTCAAACTGTAATTACAAAGAAATTATACTATTTTAATATAAAATAATTGATAATCTAATAACCTAAGAATTGACATTTCGTTTGGGGGAATTTTAGGGTTTTTGATTAGGCTTTTCATGTACAAAATTCCCCAACGCATAAACAAATCCAAATCTTTACTATACAAATATTAAAAATGTGAAAAAGTAAGATTTCCACCCACAAATGGTTTCCAGCTTCCATTGGATTTGATCAATGCACTTATCTATTTGCTCTTTCGAGTTGCTTCTTTGTAGAATATACAACCATTTAACTCTGTGTGTGTGTATATTAGATTCAAAATATAGAGTTTAAGGAAGGATTAGAATAGAAAAACATTAATATATAAACCTATTAACTCTTTCCTTTGGATTGAATCCTTAAACCTAATTATGGAAAAAGACTGAAGAAGTTTCCCCTAGTGTCCCAAATATTTTTAGGAACAAAAGTGAGCGGCCTAGGCTCTTAGTTATAGTGGTTGGAATGCATCAGGACCGTAGGATTAAAGTCAGTTTAAAATAATAAAATTTGGGTCGCTCATGAAATGTAGCTCAGATACACTCATCGATCGATCGCTCCGGTGCGATCGACAGGTCCTAGTGGAGGCAGTCGACCGATCTATTGTCTTAGGTATATATTTATTGCTCGTTTAAAAATTTTTCCCTTTTTAATTCCAACATTAATGTTTTCCCTACGTGAAAATATTTATTAACGTTTTTAATTTCAAAAGTTAAACTTAATTAAAATTTTAAATTTAAATTTGTTTGGATCATTTTAAATTCAAAAATTCAAATTTCGATAACTTTTTAGTTTGAGCTCGAATTAAAAAAATTATATATGAAACTTGATCATAAAATTACCGTGAACGGAATGGTGTAACTTTCACGGTTAAATTTTAATGTTTACAAAATGTCCATTTTTAGCTTTATTTTAATAAACTCTTTTCTTATTTATTTTTATAGGGCGTTAGAAAGAAACTATTCAAGAGATAATTCGTCTCCTTACTTATATGAGGTTAGTATCATGATTAACTAAAGTCGACTCAAAGTTAAAGTCTCTGGCTAAGCATTTTGATTAATAATTATTTTTACTATTGAACAAAGGATTTTGTGTTGGACTATAAATTTGAACATGGAAGATATTGGAATTTTGACTATAACTAAATTCCATAGGTCGTAACGTGAAATATTTCTGATCAAGTGAATTGGTGTAAATAATTTTCACTATTGGGTAACTCTTGAATAGGTAAAATTGGATTTTATCGAAGCTACGTAAGCGATAAATTTGGTTATCAAGTCACACAATTTACTATATGATGTGTGAACGTTAATACACTGACCGAATTGACACCTAAGAGTCACACAACCGAAATGTTGAATACTCCTATTACAACTTGATTTAATTAATTATAATTTTTTTGAATTAATTACATGAAATAACATTAATGAAATATTAATTACAAAATTTTATTTAATTCATGTTGATTAATATTAAATAGTGTGTATATCATAGTTGTAAAACGTGCTCGATATAAAGTATCAATGCACATTTGAATAATATTTAATTGCAATTTTTTTTATCTAGCTTGAAGCAATTTTAAGTCCCATGTAAGAGCCTAGGTTGGTAGACCATATCAGAGAGAAGTGAGATGAATTTTGATTCAACAATAGGTTATATGGTGAGAGAAAAAGGTGAATCTAGATCACATTTTCAATCCTTTGGTTCTTCTATTATACACACACACACACACATACATATATACATATATATATATATATATATATATATATATATATATTCATCTCTGACCCTCCCACTTTACTAGACTTTCTTTTGCTCCTGTTTAGACCTGATCTGGCCGGCCTCTATTCTAGCCCTCCTCCTCATTTTAAAGCTTCCAAATACACAAATCCAATCAAATTTGAAGATAGGTAGTTGCTGCATTCAAATTGGTAACTCTTTCTATAGGTATGGATACCGATTCAAGGAGTGACCAGATTCAACATCTCAAGGTATTCATCTAGGTTTTGGACAAGGTATTAATCCATTTTGTATTATATATACATATATATTATTTATCATGTCATTATGTTGTTGTTATCAATGTGTATATTATCGTGAATTTATATATGTTCATGTCGTTAACATTGGATGAATATGTTGCGTATATGTGTGTAAAATTATATATATATATATATATATAATTTTATATATATATACCATTCAATAGTATAAAAATAATTTTTTCATGTATACTTTAATTTTTGGAAATAATTTAAAATTCTTAACAATATTTAAAATTAGTTTGATTTTAAAATACATGTATATATTATATATAAAATATACTTATAAGTTTAGCAATACATATATACTTAATATGTTTTCAAAAAAATATTTAACTACGTGTATATATAAACACACACACATACATACACGTATATGTTTTATGTAATAATTTCAAATATAATATTTAACCTCATAATATATATATATATATATATGATATATGTAATATGTGTGTATATATACATACACACACATATATTGGATAAACTTTTATATTTTTTTCTTCTAAAGAGAAAAAGTTTATTTTTTTATATACTTGACGATTTCCATACATAAATCGGAACTAAAAGAACCAAAAAATAATAATGGAACTTGAACTCTTTTTTTGGCGAAATGCATATTTATATGGTATATATATATAATTTATTTACATCAAAACACACACATACACACACAAACACATATATATATGTACACTTTATTATATATAATTCCTAAAATTAATTTAGTATGCATATATTTGATACGTATGCGTGTATATATAAAAAAAATTAAGTTTTGAAATATTTTCAGATATAGTACATATTTTTTTAAATTATATACTAATTTAAATTGTAATTATTTACATGTAGATCTAGATTTAAGATTTAGAATTTGAATTTTATTTTTAGTTATTTATATAAATTTACAATCACTACATATTATAGAATTAACTATTCACACACACACATAAACATAAACTTACTTATCTTAAAAATACATTTTATAATCTATATAAATATATATATACACACACATGCTATATACACATACATATTAAATGGACATATGTATATGAAGTGGAAAATATGTCCGTTGCGGTGTAAATCCCTATATCTATACATGGGCATGTTAAACCATATACACTATTTATGTTGCACGTGTATATTTGTATATGATATATATATATATTATACTATATATTAAACATAAAATTAATATAATAAAATATTATTATAAGTAAAATAAAATGTTGGTTTTATTTAAAATAAATTTATATAAGATCTAAATAAATTTAGACTTTATGTACTCAATAAGATCCAATGGAATAATTTTTTTGAAATCCACTTATTTATCCCATTGCATGTTGGCCTAGTTCCAACATATAACTAGATGAGCCTGAGTCATATCCACACCACGGAGAATGTTATTTACTTAGAAGCTCTACTGCTCGTTTAACTATTAATCCCTTTTCCCCAAAAAAAGATTAAGTTATTAAGGATAGATTCATTACTAGATATTCTAAAGAGTCGATTCTTTATGATCCATCATGATGTTGTTGTTTATTTTTAATTTGTACTTAAGTTGATGTTGTAATGACAATTTTATGTAAAATCTGTGTTTTGACTTTTATCTTTTTCATATCGTCGACATGTAGGTTTTTGAATTTGATTATATTTCTTTTCATCCCCTATTTCCAAAGACACACTTAAGTAAATTGATTATATTAAAAAGGTATTTTACGGAAACTTCTTTCTCAATTATGTTTCATTTACCGAAATACTACTTCCTTTACGACCTTCATCATATGTATGCTTAATTCCCTAACATGAACATCGGTTTCTTATAAGACTAAAGAGACCGATATCTTCTTGATGTTCAAACTAACTATGTGAAACTATTATGTGGCGAACTCATTCCTTCTACCAAAGAATGGGACTATCTAGGATTTCCACCAGTTAATGCTCCACATATCGTTAGAGCCCCTTTTAGCATTGCGTTTTTCATTTCCCCTTCGTCCTTTAAAAGAATCCAAGATGCCCTTTATCATCTCAAGAATTAACAAGACTAAAGGGAACATGTAGTTTTTACTACTTTTATTTTTGTCTGAATGTAGTGACACCAATTGTACTACAAATTATTAATAAATGCTTTGTTGCTATCCTTTGCTCTTCTTACTAAAGATTAGTTATTATTTACCTTTTAGTTTAGGATAAGTGATCGACTTTATTTCTTGACGATCCTACCCTTAGATAATGTCTTGAGAGAATCCATTCTAAGCTAGCGACGACCATGTAGAATTGTTCCTCTCGCTCCATTTTAGGTTCATCAACCATTGACAATGTCGAAGCGAATAGATGGTATGAAAAGTATATTCAATTGAAGTCCACCTTAAGGGCTTAACAACGATGATCTTGAAAAGAAGATTTCTCACAAGGATAATGAAATCCTTGATTTAATTAGAAGACTTAGTTCACACCTTGATCCTCAATAGTTAGAATACTACATAAAAATCCACCAATTTCATTAACGTATTCTCAATTTGGAAACAGGCCCATTAAGCCCTAAGAATGAGTGTTAATCATACAAACTTATCTTAACATATGGTGAAAGAGGATTTCCTACTTCGACATTAATGAAATCTTCCAAAAAGGGACCTTCGTAAATTTTCTCTTTATCTCGTGGTTATTCAACATGTAGTAGCAGTGTGGCTGCTCTAAAACCTTCTTACCAGAAAATGGTCCCCACGAACTTGTTAGACTAAGATAGTCCTTCAATTCTGAGTGTAAATAAAAAATAAAGATGTATTGGAAAAAAAATTACTAAAGCACTTTCAAGTCTTAGGTTGGAGTCAAAACCTTAGAACATCATAAAAATGTTGTTAAACTAAAGACTTGGAAACTCGAGACCGATAAAAGTGGCTTATACATCAAGTTTCCCAACTAAGAAGGGCCAATAAGACTTACGAAAAGGCATTAGTTTCTTAGATTGACTCGATCGACTCTCTCAATGTCGTCCACCTTAAGGAAATGGAACTAAAGAAATACCTCCTTATACCTACTCATCATATTATTGACCTCCTTCTGCATTGGAAACATTATTGAGAGAGGTAAAATAGTTTAAAGACCAATTAAAATCGATACAATTCTATTCTACTAGAGCGTCTCAACTTGATCTGCCAGTAGATTACTTAATTGAAGTCAGAGTTGCTTTTGATTTAAAAACTAACTTCTTATTTTTTTGGCTGGAAAAGAGATAAGCAATTATGGAAGGCGTTGACTTTCAGCTATCAAAGATAACAACATTTCTTCCCATATGGACATTCTGATGTTCTAAAAGAAATCGGAGTCCCTACTATTTTGTATAAGAATGCACATTCATCTAACGAATCTCATGCTTGCACCTTAGAGGTTGAAGGCAAAGGAAAAGAACTAGTTTATCAACATTGCCCCTTTTCTCATCCTCTAGAGT
Organism: Allium cepa; assembly: GCA_030765085.1. Lineage (NCBI taxonomy): Eukaryota > Viridiplantae > Streptophyta > Magnoliopsida > Asparagales > Amaryllidaceae > Allium > Allium cepa. The sequence continues at coordinate 1,030,648,265 of CM060929.1, forward strand.
CATAGACTTTTGTGAAAGTCATTCTTTATTGTAAAAAATCATCATTAGTAATATAATGAACGTGTAATTTCATATCCGTTTCATGAGAATTGTTCTTTAATACTTCCATTTTCCTTTCTTGTAAATGCTTTGGTCGGACCTAATAATTGACTAGAAATCTTTGTTGGCTATCTTTCTTGGACATGTGTTTTGGGAAAGGCCTTGAGGTGGGACTGAAAGCCTTTTGTTCGTTTTCCTTGGTTGGGTGCTTTGGCCAATCCCAACGGCGGGACCAAAGGCTTAATTGACCATCACTCTTTGGCTGAGTGCTCTAGTCAGGCCTTATGGGGGACCGAAGGTTTTTCATCTTCCTTCTTTGGATGGGTGCTTTAGACTGACACTACGGTTAGAACAATGGCTTAGTTGATCATCACTCTTTGGATAGATGCTCCGGTGAGACCTTATGGCAGGATCGAAGGCTTTTCATCCATATTCCTTGGATGGAAGACTTGGCTAGGCCTTGCAACGGGGACAAAGGCTTAATTGACCATCACACTTTAGAGTAAGGCTCAGGCCAAGCCTTGCGATGGGAATGAAGGCTTTTCATCCATCTCCCATAGATGGGTTTTGGCCAAGCCTTATGGCAATAACAAAGATTTTATTGACCATCACGCTATGGATGAGTGCTATAGCCAACCTTATGGCGGAATCGAAGGCTTTTCGTCCATCTCCCTTGGATGGGTGCTTTAGACAGGCCTTGGGTGGAACCAAAGGATTTAACTAAGTTGTTATTCCATTCGAAGTCATTCCTTCTCACACACATGCTTTTGATCATTAGTTCGGTTCTTTAGTGATTATGTATAACCATTATTCTTTAAAATCTTATCCACTCCTCTTTCTATTTTCTCGAAAGTTCAGATTTAACCAACTCCTACGACTCTTATTTCTTATGTAATATTCTATGATTCCAAATAAGACTCTACATTACTTGTATTGTGCCCATCTGTTTCATGATAATAGCAATATTCATCCCCTTAATCCCTTTCTCCCCTTCTCACACTTTTATTGGGAGTCCAATGGTCCAGCCTTTCCTTATTAAGTAAATATATTCTTTCTTGAGAAACACAAAGGGGAGTAACTATCTTGCTTTTTGGCCCCTTAACAATGTGGTTTCCATGCTCATTTTGGTACTTCTTTTGCAGGTTCATAACTACTCTGTGGTATTCATTTGATTTCTTTTTCATTGTTTAAAGACCTCATTATTTCCCTTTAAGGGATGAGACAACAATGTCTTTCCATTTCTGAGCAAATTTTTCGAAATCACGATTTAGCTCTATTTCAAATATTGTCTCTCAGGCTTAGGATTGAATACTTCATCTTGCTCGGGGTAAAAGCGTGATCCCTTAACTTAATATTTCTCTTATGTTCTCGGATTGACTTTGTAACATTCCGTAAAAATTAAAAAGAAACTAACTAATAAGAAAAGAATTTATTAATAAATTAATGATAAGGTTAAATAAGGAAATTTTGTAAATATCAAAATTCGGCTACGAAAGTTATGCAATTGTATTCATGGAGATTTTGTGATCAATTTTAACATATAATGTTTTGAAAACGGAGCTCAAACGGAAAAGTTATTGGCATTTGAAGTTTTTGGATTCAAAATTATTCAAAAGAGTTCAAATTCAAATTAATAATTAATTGCATAATTTGAAATTAAAAAACTAACAGTAATTAGATTTTGGGGTTAAGTAAAAGTTAAAATAAACATTAATGTTAATTGGTGATTAAGGGACGAAATAAATGTACAAAGTTAGAAAGGTATACGGTCCTAAATAGATGAACCGACTAATCATGCACTACTACCGGTCGACTGCTTAGTATAGACCGGTCGACTGGTGAATGATGGCGGCGGCTAGGGTTTTGTGTGTTCGAATGGTCCAAAGTTTATTATTTTAAAACTAAATCCAATGGTTCTGGTACTTTCTGACCACTATAAATAAGAGTCTAGTCCCCCACTTTTATTCATAAATTATCTTAGAAATCAAGCGAAGCTCTGCCAGTCTCTTTTCTTAAAGATTCATAAAATACTCTAGGATTTTAGGTAAGAAATTTTGGATGTTAATTATTCAATTTATAATCATTTTCTCCTCCAATCCCTAAAATTTGTATATAATTCCTTTGTTATATATTTCTAAAAGGAGAGATCTGTAAGAGATCAAAGCAGTCGTATCAAATCTAAAAAGGAAGAGCTAAGGACTGATTTTAAGTAGAAATCTTAATCTTTCTTATTTTAGTAATTGTATATCATAATCTGAATTTGATATATGCCCTTAGGAATTTTATTTACGCAAACATCATACTAAAACCCTAAAATTTCCCTAAAGTGAAATTTCAATTCTTAAGTTAGAATCTCAATTATTGTATATCAAAACAGGGGAATTATGTAAATATTGTAATTTTAATTTTTTACATTCTATTCCACATATCTTTTTCTTTGGATTCGATAAAGGTTTTGAACTATAGGAAGACTCTCGTGCCACCACAAGCATTATGGGGCATGGAACTATAGGAAGCTCCACAACAAAGTAATAAGGCTGGTTCAAAATACAATGGGTTAAAAATCTAGCAAAAAGCACGAGGACATCTCATCCTTAGCTTTTCTTTGGAAAACTTTCTCTCTTCAAATTAGGATTTGGTTGCATCGCGGTTGCTAGATTGGATGATAGGATATGGTTTCCGGTTTTCGCTATCATTTTTGCACTCATATAGAAGGCTTTTTGCATATTTATGATGTTGCATACATGCCTATATCTCACGATACGTGCATTCACACTAGGATGGAGCTCACTTATAGTTTGACTACATACATAATCAGATTGCACTTTTGGTTGAGTAGATGGTTATGTAGATAACATGGTTGTATAGCATGGATGTTGAGTGTAGTTACTTTGTCTGTCCATTAGGATTTCGGGGACGAAATCCTTTCTAAAGGGGGGAGAACATACCCATAAAAGTTAATAGTAAATTAACTAACAAGAAAAGAACTGATTAATAAATTAATGAATGCTAAATATGAAAATTTTGTAAATGTCGGAAGTTATGTTGTTGCGCTTGTGGCAATTTTTTTTATCAATTTCCATATATAATGTTTTGAAAATGGAGCCCAAATGGAAAGTTTTTCGATTTAAAATAATTTAAATGGAATTCAAGTTCAAACTAAAAATTAATTCCAAAATTTCAATTCAAAAATTAGCAGTAATTAGATTGACTTAGGGGTTAAATAAACGTTAACATTAATTGAATATTAATGAATGAAATAAATATACAAAGTCAAAAAGGTAAATGGTCCCAAAATAGGTGAACCAATTTACCGCTTAATAGGAATGGTTGACCGCTAGTAGTTGACCGCCTAGTATGGACCGGTCGATTGGTGAATGATGGTGACGGCTATGGTTTTGTGCATTTGAATGGTTTGGATTTTATTATTTTAAATTGATTTAAATTTAATGATTCTAATGCTTTCTAACCACTATAAATAAGAGCCTATCCCCCTCACTTTTAATCAAAAATTATTTTGAGAACTAAGCGAAGCTCTGTTAGTCTCTCTCCTCAAAGATTCAGAAAATACTTTTGGGTTTTAGGTAAGAAATTTTAGATGTTAATCATTCAATTTCTAATTATTTTCTCCTCCAATCTCTAAATTTCTAAATCTAATTCGTATGCAATTATCTTGTTGCGTATTTTTAAAAGGAGAGATCTTTATGAAATCAAAGCAGGCGTATCAAATCCGGAAGAGTTAAGGACTAGTTAATTATGAGTGGAAATCTTAGCCATTTTTTAGTAAATGCATAGTATAACTTGGATGTTATATAGCCTTTGGCAATTTTGTTTGCAGAAACATCATACTAAAACTACAAAATTCCCCTAAAGCAAAATGTCAATTCTTAAGTAAATCTCAATTATTCCATATTAAAATAATGGAATTGTGTAAATATTGCAATTTTAATGTTTTACACTCTATTCAACTTCTTACCTTTTTCTTTTGATCCGATTAAATGTTTTGAAAAGAATTAGGAAATGGTGTGTAAGGTACGGATTCTTTTATTCATAGTTTGCACTGCCTATTTTCGTAATTTATATAGAAATTACCTTTTTTCAATTTTATACAAAGAAGTTGGATAGACCATAAATATATTTGAATTTTAAGGTTTTATTGATGTTTATTATGCTATTTTAGTATAAAACAAGTTTGGTATGGATTTTATTTATATAAGTTTGTTGACTGAATTGTGGATATTGGATATATGGCATATTTGTTGAAATGGAATTGGACTTGTATGAATTTAAATATTTGACATTTAAATGTTAATTAAGGGTGCAATCTTCCCACGCTTAGAAATATTTTAGGCGCATGTGTGTGTATATATTATATATATATATACGCGTGAATAACATTTGATAATGACATATTAATTTCATAGTTAAAAGTTTATTAATTACTCCCTTAGGAAAGAAGTTAAATTGTAAAGGCAAAATAAGAGTTTACTTATAAGAACTCGATAAGGAATATGGTGGGACATGTGATAATATATTAAGAGAGTGCTATAGATTATGACTAAGTTACAGGGATGCGAGGTCAGTCAAAAGCAAACAAAAGTCCACCGAGCTAATCTGGCTACCAGCAATGTGACTTTAGGACTAATGTGAGACATCACCTTTAATACTTACCAATGGAGGACACGAGGTCAGTCCCAAATTCTATAGGTTAAACCAGCCCAGTTAATCTAGCTATTAGTGCCTATGAATAGTTAGTCTAATGTGAGATGTCATGGTTGGGTTACGGGTCATAATACAAAGGACCTACCTAGGGGTTAAAGGTATTAAGTAGCTAGTTGAGGGTTCATGTCTTCCCTATGAAAGAAGTATTAAATGTTCAGGGTTAGCGGTTAGGCTCGATATAGGATATCTTGGGAAGGGTCCACTTTAGATTTAAAGTATTAATTAGCCTTAAGAGATTCCATGCATTGCTAGCTAGATAGTACCGATAGGATTCCGCCTTGAATGGGCATTTAATGACAGGGACCTGCCTTGAATGATGTATTAAATGCTTAGAGTCTGCCTAGTTCTCATTAAAAAAGTATTAAGTAGCTTGGGTGCTATCTCTTGCGTTGTTATGACATTATTTACGATAGATATGGGTTATTAGATTAAAAGAGCAATGGCTATGGAATTCGAATGGAAAGCCTTAGGGCTTATTGTCGAAAGACTTATAATATGGTTAAGATACGTAAGACATATTCAGTTATTTGAATTATACTTCCTAAGCACTATTATAGACACGCTCAAGATTTTATTCATCAGACATTGTTGTTGTGACTCCCTCCTTGTTACAATACATGTTAGATATGATGTAGATTTTCAAAGATGGTGGCAGAGATGCAGACTTGTGGTGGTTATTTAGCTATCTTTGTTATTTTTCTATTTCTGATGTACCCATTGAAACATGATGTGTTTAGATACTATATCACAAATATTTGGCGTTGTTATGTGGGATTATGTTGTTGTTGTTGACATTTGAATTTTTAATAAATGGGCATTATTTTGATATTTTATTTTATCCTACCGCTGTGAGATTCTAAATGTGTAGATAGATAGCTTCATGTATTGTTCTTTAAATCAATTTTACCAACCAACATCCAACTTTGGAATGGGTCTAAGGTTCGATAGCCCTTTTCTTAATCAAAAGTTAGGCCCACTTCGAGCCAGTTTTTTACAAACTCTTCTCTAGTTAGTTCATTTGCTAAGGCAAACATCGGGTTTTCCCTATGTGAAATGGATTCAAACTCCATTTATTTGGGCTATACTAAGAAGCTCTCTTTTTTTCCTCTAAAGTCGGAAGGGCTAGATTCCTTAGGTTTAGTTCTTGTTTCTTATTAAATTGTAGGACATAACATGTAAGGCTGTCAAGAGATATTCAAAAAGTCTAAAATTCATCCGCATCCGTATCTGAAAAGCGAATAAATATACAATATCAAGAAAAGTGGATACGAATACGGATATGAAGGCACTGCATCCTAAAATTTCCATTTGGTTTTGATAAAATTACAGTTTATTTTATGTGTATTTCTGCATCTTTTGGGAACTTAAAATGGACTGCAAGGAATTAGATAAGGCGATCCTATCCTCCCTATCTCTTTATATGCGTCAAGGAGCTTCAAACAGCTATGTTCCTGAAAGCTATGCATTCTAGATCTATTGACACTCATCCTAAGTGTAAAGTACCTCACGTTTCTACGTCAATATTTGTGGATGATGTCATTTTATTCACCAAACGAACTCCAAATCTTTTAGCAACTTATTAGCTCTTCTCGACAGTTTTAAAGAGATGACCCGCCTATCTATAAATAGAAGTAAACCAATAAATTTGACGGTTGGAACTTTTAAAGTGGAAAAGGATAGTCTAATATGTATGTCTTCATTGTCTCCTCTTCCTCCTAATGATACCTATATAGGAGCCCCCATACTGTTTTCTACTCTTTGAGAAAATCATGTCCAAATTAGCTTCCTGGTCGTTTCTAAACTGTCTGTTTTCTGGTAGACCGGTAGTGGTAAAGTCCATTGCCTCTTCAATGCGTCTATATTATGTTAGGATATATGTGTTACACAAGAGACTTATTTCAATGGTGAATTCTGCATTAAACCATTTTTCATGGCATGGAAATCTATTCTCAAAGAAACTTATCCCTATTTCTTTCAAATCCATCTCTATTCCTTATGACAAAGGGGGTCTTAGAGTGATGAACTTAAATTTGTGAACTATGACTACCGCGTCAACTCATATTAATAAACTCCTTAGTCATGATAACAACCTTTGGGCTACCTGGTCAAGACCAAATTTAGTAAAAAATGATATATCTAGAGTATGCCTATCCTACCCGACTGTAGTTGAACGTGGAGGAATTTGTTAAAGTTTAGACATGTGTTGCTGCCTTTATTTCAGCTCACTGTGAAGCATCCTCATGCCATTTCTTTCTGGCATGACCCATGGCCACCTAAGGGGGTCATCCTAACTGTAACTCCAATCTAAGAGCTATGAATGGTATCCAGGAAAAGGCAAAGCTAGCTCTTATCCAAATGATAACATGATTCAGATGTTGTATTCTAGCTCTTTCCAAGTTAGATCTGCCTGAGGTATAATGCAAGATGTTAACTATAGCACTAGGCCTGAAAACTCTCTATGGTATGGTAAAAGTCATAGAATATCCTCTGTCTACAAGAGTATCTCCAACTTTTCCTATATGCATGTCTTCCCTTAGTTCTCCAGAATTTGGATTACCGATTCTATACCTAAGGAAAATGTTCTGCTTTGGAGAATTATGCAAAAATACACACTATGGACAGACTTATTTAGAAAGGAATTCCAATAACTTCGAAATGTGTTCTTTATAGTCTTGAAGGGGAAAATATGGCTACACTTTTCTTTTCATGCCACTTCTAATTTTATATATGGAGTGGAATACTGATTCATTTTAATTTACACAGGCTTGCAGTAATTAAGACTTTGAATGGTTTAATATCTTTAAGGTGAAGAGATGAAGATCCGGTAGTGGAAGGCTATTCCTTAAAGTGTTAAAAAATAGGTATGTCTTATCTAGGAAGAAAGGAATTCCAGGATTTTCAAATGGTCATCTAATTCCATGCATACCTTTTTGATTTCCTTGATAAGGAAAATGTAGTGTTGCTTTTCTTTTTGGTTGGGTTGTAACCTTGGGTGGGCATCTTCCGTTTTTTGTGTTTTTTGTTTTTTTTCCTTCTTCTTTTTGGTAGGTTCTATCTTTCCTTCTTTGTATTTCTTTGTTTATTCAATAAATTGGTAGGGTACCATTCAACCCCACTAGCTTTGCTAAAATATGTGATATCCTGGAATTTTTGGCAATATAAATTTAATAATCTATATTTAAAATTAAATTGATTTGATAATTTCTGTAAATAAATTTGAATTGATTTAATAATCTTCTTTTAATAAATATATAATTAATTAATTTTATCTTTTATAAGCTAATAAATTGTTTTCTATTTATAATGTAAATATATTGTATATATTGTAATTTTGAATCTTTGATTTGAAATTTAATAAATAAATAAAATCTTGTTTTCAAAAATCTAATATATATTTGATAATTTGGAAATTCTAATTTAAATCTAATATTAAGCTTTTCAAAGCTATTTAATAAATAACTATATAGTTTTAAAATACATAAGATAAATGTTTTATTTGTTTAAAATATATTTTTAAGTTTGAATATTAATTTAGATTAAAGTAAGGTTATAAAAATGTTTGTTTTATTTCTTTTTAAATATTGTTTAATAAATATGATTTGTAAATTAGCTATGAAAGTTTAAAATATATTTAATATATGAAACATTAATTCATTTAAATAATAAGTAATTTATAATCTCTTTTATAAATTATTTAAAATTGTTCAATTCGTTATTTTCAATTAAAGAGTATATGTATTGTTTTTATTTATAAGTAAATGGTTTTGTTTCTTTAAAGTTATCTATATATATATATATATATATATATATATATATATATATATATATATAACTAAGTATTGATAAAACTAATTAATTAAGTTAAAGGTTTTTGTTAACTCTTAATTATAAATATTTAAATACTAAATGGATAGGTGTAATTATATTAAGGCTTCTAATAACATGTGTTAAGATAATAAACAAGGTAAGTGACGAATGTTAGTTTCTTTTACAAGTGTCATTTAATTTAGTTTTTCTTTTTATTTTTTATAAAACATTTCAGCCTATATATATATATATACACACACACACAAATCTCCTTCCTTCATTTCTTTTTCTTCCTAAAATCTAAAGCTAAGGAGGAAACAAAATCTGATAATAAATCTTCCTCAAAACCAAATCAAACCAAAATCCTGTAAATCATTTTCAAAAGCAAAATCAAATCTGCATTTTTCTTAAATCTGAAAATCAAGCCTACATGCAAATCTTTCCAGCAACTCAAGTTTCAAAGATCAAGCATGCATGTAGTTTTAAATCAAAGCACTAAAGTTTTTAAAGGCAAAGCAAATCCAGTTTTAAAATTTTCAAAAGCTTTTCAAATCTGAAGCTCTGTTCTGCATTTTAAAAAAAAGGTGAGTAACATTTTTTCTTAAAATACTTAAATGTTTTGATAAGTAAGAAATGTTTTTCTTAAATTAAATTAGAATTTAATGATTTGTAATTCATTAAATTATTAAGTTAATTAAAATGAATAATTAATTAATTAATTAATGATATGGATGATTAATTAAATAATTAAGTGTTTTTAAATTAATTAATTAAGACTTAAGATTAATTAATTAAGTGTAATTAATTTGTAATAAAGGATTATTAATTAGATTTTAATTAATGATTAAAGATTAATTAATCAAGTAATTAAGGATTACTTAAGTTACAGTTAACACTTCATTAACTAAATAATTAGAGATTAATTAATTTGTAATTAAATATTAATTAATTTGTAATTAATAATGGTTAATCTGAGTTAATTTCTTAAGAAAGAAATTAAAGAATAGTTAATGAAGGTCATTAACTTAAGATTATTTAACAATTGATTAATGTGATTAATTTTAATAATTAATTAGATTAATTAATTAATGATAATCATTGGTGAAATTGTTTAAGTTTAATTACTTAATAGAAGTAATTAATTAATTAATTAATTAATTAATGTAATTAATTGAGTTTAATGTGATTAGTTTAGATTAATTAATTAAGTTTAATTAATTTAAATAAAGGATGATTTTGATAACAATTACTTTATGTAATTAATGGAGTGTAATTACTTAGTGAAGTAATTAATTGATAATTACTGAATGTAATTAGTGGAAGATGATTTAATAATGGAATTAATTTGGATTAAATTACTTTGTAATTAATCAAGGGATTAATTGAGATAATTAATTAAGGGTAATTAAATTATGAAATGAAGTAATTAAGGGTAGTTAACTACTGAATGGGATTAATCAAGGGATTAATTGAGATAATTAATTAAGGGTAATTAATTTATGAAATGAAGTAATTAAGGGTAGTTAATTACTAGATGTTATTAATCAAGGGTGATTAATATATGTGGTTTAATTGAAGGTTAATTACTTAATGTAATTAATTTAAATAGAGAGATTAATTAAAAATGTAATTAGAAATCATTAATTAATAAAATTAATGATAAATTAATTAATCAAGGAATAATTAATAAATGAAGTGATTACTTAATAAAGGATTAATGTAATCAATTTTAGTTAATTAATTGATTAAGTAATTAAAAGTTAATTATTGTAAGAGTTAAGTATAATTAACTTATGTAATTAATTTAAAGGCTAATTAATTATTGTAATTAATGATTAATTGAAACGAATAATGAGATGGTGATTAATTAATTGATTTGTAATTAATTAATGGTTAAGTTAAGCAGGATTATAATGATGAAGTAATTAATTTAATTCATTTTAAATTAATTAGAGATAAAGTAATTAATTAATTCACTTTAAATTAATTATGGATGGTGTGATCATTAAATCATTGCTTATGTATGAATGGATGATATTGGTTGCCTTGAATGGTTTGTAATCTGAGCTATGAGATAAGTAATGCTGTATGATATGGATGCTATGGATTGCATTGGGATGATAATATGGATTATCTGTTTATAATGATTATATGGATTATCTGTTGTGATGATAATGTTGATTATCACAGATATTGTGAATTATCTATCTGTGTGTATATAGATAATAGAATTGAATTGTTTTAAACCTTAAAACAACTTGGCCTTACAAGATACGTTTTGGATTCGGTGAGACCGGGATCGGATTTCCATATTTGGATATCCGAAAACCACATCGATCCAAATTAACGATAGGTCATGAATTTCAAGTGAAGATGAAGATTCAGAGTGCAAGGGTTATCGTCGTTAACTCTGAGAATGATTCCAAAATAAGTGTAACGAGATAATGCCTTCGGTTTCGTTCGAACCCGGAATGAACATGTATGGATTAAATGCTTTCAGAATGCCGTCAGGTGGACGATGAGCATTCTAAGAGATGTGTTCGATAAAGGTAATCGTAGCCTCAAGCCTCATCAACCGGGAATGGCTAAAACAAGGAAGGTGCAGCAAGGCTAAGTGGGTCATGCCCAAGTAGGACGAGATTTTCCTCTATCTAGATGTCCCTTTATTTCGGCTGTGTGGTGCGGTTGCTGATCACAACTACAGGGTGGTCTTATTCGGAACTGTTCAGTAAGGAATGGTTCCGGCTTTGTGTTGCAGGGGATTGGGAGTGATCCTCGGTACGGTGATCTAGGCCCCGTACTGTGACGGGTGGTACCCCGGTAGCCCTGCCATTGTATGGAATCCAAAATCCAATAAGTGCCATCGGTTTTGATTGTATTACCCACTTTTGTGGCTAGTAGCTAGAATTTAATAATGTAACAATTTCGTCTATTTCTTATTTACTTGAAAACCTTAGACCTTTTATAATATCACTGGATTTTCTATCATATGTTTAGCGTAAGGTAAAAACTTTTCCATGTTTATGTGTGGGAAGTCCTACGTGATACCTTTTCCTTTCAAAGGTTTTTCAAAGTTAAGCAACTTTAACCTGTTACTCACACCAGACCCATGTCTGACCCGGAGTTTATTTGTGTTTTCATAAACACTTGGGTACTCAAATTTTTACGAGTAGCCAAGGGATTTAGGTCAGCTTTGACGAATTATGGAGGAGCAATGGAGCAGGAGGCTTTTGCGTTATAGCTATATATAGTGTTCCGCTGTGTTGGTATCTCTAAGTGGTTTCTTTATATTGTATTAAGTTGTAATAACTAGACAGGTGTCTATAACTGTCTAGTATGTGATGTATTATTTGTGAACTCTGATAGTCTCTGCATACTATGTAATACTTATGTTATTAATATTATTTATTCGTTCCGCTATTGAGATTCTGTTGTTGTTTCTTCTTTCTCTTCTTTCTTTTCTCTTTTCTATCCCTTTCTTTCTTCAAGATGATACGACTTTCTGGTGGTTGAAAGTCGGGTCGTCACAAAATAAATAAATAAAAAGATGTGCATTTATTATTATTTTTAGTTAAAAGCTAATATTATATGCATCTAATGTATATTGACTGCTCAAAACTACTTATTATCATCATATTTGTTGATTTTTCATACTTTTATTATCAATGGAATTGGAAAAAATTATGTTAAAATAAAATATTCTATTTATGTTTTTTGATTTATCGATCGTTAGCGGATAGGATAATTATCCGATATTCATCTATATCTGCGGATGCAGATATCCGATATCCAAAAATGATTTCAGATGCAGATGGATACGACACTTTCCATATCCGAAAGTTTCCATTGACAGGCCTAATTCCATGGATAGTTCGAAGTGTTTAGGTGAGGTCCTGAAGTTGCTTGTTGAGATTAAATCACCATGATAAAGGATTGGATGAGATGGATTTTGTTATATGTTCACAGATTCCTCACGTTCAGCTCTTAGTGGAAGCATTGTTAATGTTAAGTCAAAATTTGGGTTTTATCGATGATCAAATACGTAAGTCAAAATAAACGAGTCCTTTTGGTATAATGTTCTAACGAAAGTGGTAAGTTTTTTTCAATATGCAAATCATGAGTCAAAAATACTAGTCATGGACTTTATGCAAATAAGAATTTTATTCAAGTCATCGATTTTAAATCTTGGTTTCAATTTGATCCGATGACTATTTAAATCACAATCTCAGTGTTTTCATTACACAGTCAAGAAAATGAGAAGTGCCACTTGGAATCTACCCCCTTTCCAGTAGGGTGTAGATGCTTATTTATAGAAGATTTAGGCATTTGGATTCATGACATGACATATGTCACTTGTTGAAAGTGGATGGTTGTGATTTACTGACGTGACACGTATTTAAGATAACATATGGCACATCCCTTCTCTTACTTTATGATGACGTAACACTGCTGGTCCAATCAGAGAATGCCACATGGCTAGCTGGATGCTACTTTTATGTGAATTATTCAATATGCGATGCTTAGAAACATCAACCATCGATAGTTCATTCCATCAACATGTGATAACTTAACCTTCGATAGCTCATTCAATCAACATGCCATAGCTTTAGAAATATTAACCCATGTCATCACATCTTGTCAACATGTGATAGCTTTAGGAATATTAATAGTCGATAGCTCAACTAGTCAACATGCAATGCATTCTCCTAAGTTTCAACGTGCAATAATTCCCTGTTAGCATTGACCTGGTGCAGCTTCCCTTGTTGTTCACTTGGGATAGTTATTCATTGTAACACCCCATAAAACGAAAAATAAATGATATAAATTAAATGCGATAAGGTAGAAAATGGAAATTTTATAAAAGTTAGAGTTGACCACGAAAGTTATACCATTTCATTCGTGGTGAAATTCTAATTAATTTCGATATATAATATGCTGAAAATGGAGCTCGAACGAAGAAGTTATGAGTGTTTGAAGTTTTCGAATTTAAAGCAATTTAAATAGGATTCAAATAAATAATTAATTCACTAATTTGAAAATTGAAATTAATCGTGATTAGACGTGGGGGTTAAGTAACATTAGAAATTAGCATTTAATGATAGAAGTTAGTTAGGGTAAGAAATGAATAAATAATCAAGCAACGGTAAAAATAAATAAATACCTTCCCAAAATAAGGGAAGAAGTCAACCCTGCACTTCAAGGGGTCGACCTAGAGGTCAACCATAGAGGTCGACCACTTGGAGCTTGGGGGTCGACCATTTCCTTGTTGTGGAGCTTATTTTGATGAGTTGTATGTTCTAGATTTATCCGTTTTTAATATATTCTGATTCAAAGATTCTGGTGCGTTTCTAATTACTATAAATTAGACCATAGACCTTTCACTTTTATCCATAAATATTTTGGGAACAAGAGCGAAACTCTACCATTGTTATCTCACCAAATTATATTCAGAAACTCCATAGAGAATTCAAGTAAGAATCAAATCTATTTTCTATTTGTTTCTTATTCCTCCAACCTATTCTTATTTTATTCTCCTTCAACTATTCACAATCTAATAAATATATATACATCTTCCTTATTGTGTGTGTATCAAAAGAGAGAGATTTTGGAAAAGATTATGAGGCAGGCAAATCCAAGGAAGGCGAAGCTAAGGCTATTCTGTGAGTGGAAACCTTATTATTTCTTTTCAGCACTTGTTTAGTGTATTTCTTTTTGGATTTGAATATGCTTATGGATTTTGGGATTTGGAAATATGATAGATAAAAACCCACAAAGTTCCTTTTTATTTCTATATGTCAATTTTATATTGAGATTCCCAATTATATGTATTAGTTTAATGGAATTTGTTTCGTTTATGCATTTTTTGGTAATTTCATAGGCTATTCCACTTCTCCCTCTTCTTTACGTCAAATTGTGATTTTCAATAAAACAAGGGGTTTAGATTATGAACTCTATTCATATTTTACACCACTTATTCTTATCTATTTCTTTATAAAAGTGGAGTTGAATAAAATATGGGGTTTAGATTTCAATTCATATTATTTAAGATTTTCCATTGAATTTATGTAATAAATTGAGTTGCTATTTAATTTACAAGTCTGTTATCCCAATTTTGGTTATGAATATTTATTCCAGGTTTGAATATTAGAATCTCATGAAATCTTGGGAATTTGAAGGACTTATAATAATATTTGGTTAGGGAATTGACATGTAACGCTAGGTTAGAGCGTAAAATCCATGCGTTTAGAACTTATTAGATGCGAATATTTATTTATCTCTATTTGCATAATTAATGTATAATTATTGCGTATATGGCATAGTTAATTAGACATTATTTACATTTATTTCCCCTATTAGGAAGGTAATTGGTTGTGAGGTGAAAATAAGAGGAAACTCTTATGCAGCCTAATTATTATTTTAAGGCATAATAAGGAAGATTCCTTGTAAGGTCTTATTTACGAAATGGTCAGATGAGAGAGAGAGAGAGAGAGAGAGAGAGAGAGAGAGTGTGTGTGTGTGTGTGTGTGTGTGTGTGTGGAGAGAGTATTTGATTTATGACTAAGTCATAAGGATGCGAGGTCAATAGAGTAACATGACGCAAGTCTGCCCTCCGCCTTGAGGCTACCAACAGTTGTGTATACGTTGATTGATGTGAGATATCCTTATGATAAATATTTGTAATAACGCGAGGTTGGTCCCAAATTCTATAGGGGACATCTACCCAGCTAATCTGGCTAGTAGTTCCTATGAATAGCGACTAGTGTGAGATGTCATTATGAGTATGTGCCATAAGATGAAGGGTCTGCTTGGGGGTCTTGAGGTATTAAGTGGTTGGACCTACCTCTTTTTTCCATACGAAGTATTAAATGGCCTAAGGGACACATTTGGTGGTATCTCCAAAGGGTTCCACTTTTGGAAATAGGTCTTAAATGATGGGGTCTGTCTTAATTAAGGTCTTAAATGACCAGAGTCGGCCTATTTTTCACTTGGAATTATTAGGTGGCTTATGATATTCCACATGATGTCAGTTAGATAGTACCATTGAGGAACACGCCTTGAAAATCAGTCCTAAATGATGGGATCTGCCTTAATTAAGGTCTTAAATGACCAGAGTCTGCTAATTTCCAATAAAAGGTATTAAGTGGCTTGGTTACCGTCTCTTACATTTTCAGCTATCTATGACATATGATTGGGATATGGGATTTTAGAAACTTGCTTTTAGAATGGAAGGTATTAAGTTATTGCACTTGCCTCTTTTCCTTACAAAAAATTATTAAACGATTTTAATGGTTTTATGTTCATAGACATATTTTAATTTTGAAATATACCACCCAAGTACTTAAAACTTAAGACTCGAGGTTTTTAATCATCAAACAACTGTTTTCTGACTCCCTCCTCATTACGACACAGGTTAAAGACGGAGTAATGGCGGTGATGATGCTTAGAGGTAGAGAAGCTTGGCCGGTGGTAGTATTTATTATTATTTTCTTTTACGTGTACCCATGGATTTAGATAATTATTACAGCGGATATTATGTTACGGTTTTTATGGAATTTTTTTATGATATTTTTATTGTTGAAATAAATGGGTGCACTTTACTATTAATTTTATTCCATTCGCTGCAAATTTTGAAAGTTCGGTTATGGCTCTATAATATTATTTATTTTTACTACCAATAACTTATCTTATAATGGATCTAAGTTTCGATAGACCTTTTCTGTATCGAAATTTAGGCCTATTCCAGGGTGGGTTGTTACATTTGGTATTAGAGCCTATATTACCCGATCAACGAGAAAGTATAGTATGCGTATGAGTGGCGTACTAGTTAATTTTAGAAAATGCTTTTCAAAAGCTTTTTCGAAAACTCATACTATATATATATATATATACACAAACTAATTTTGAATTTACGCTTAACTCTATAGATTCCAACTATAGAAGTAAGTGCTACCATATTTCGAAAGCGTAGATGAATTAACAATGAGTTAGAAAATAAATAGAGTTAAATTTATCCTTCTTTGTAGGACCTAGACTTCCTTGTCATTGTAGGCCCAATAAGTATTAAGGTAAGAGGGATATGAATCGTAGATGGAAAGGTTAGCAGGAAATAAATGACTTTATGGAAAAGTCCGTTAGGCTGATAATTAATATGGACAAATTAATATTTACAACGGTAAAAAATGAGAGTGTTATGCACTAATAAAATATGGAAGCAAAGAATGAAGCAAACTTCCGTAAGAAGGAATACATTTATCACTAAAGGAAGGAAATTAGATTTTTAAAGAGTATAGTACAAAGGTTTAAAAGAAAGAACAAATTTTAATCCTTCCTTTTGGGACATAATTTGATTAAAAGCTTTCTTTGAAAATTTTGAAAGTGTCTTACAAAAGATTATGAAATGAAAATCTTATAAATCAGAAATTTTTGATAAAATGTGATTTTAGATTACATTTAGATTATACCACTGTTTGTTTTGTAAAAAGTTTGAAAAGAGGTTGTAAATTTAAAAAGGGTGGCGAAACATTTTTTGTAGGTGATTTTAATTTAAAAATTTGGTGACTTAAGAAGTTGGAAAAAAGTTTTCATTTATTAACTTCTCAAGTAAAATTTGGATTGGATTAGAAAAGAGTTCAAATTCCTTGTTTTTTTGTTCTTCTATTTTTCTATGTTATATTTCCAATGCAATAAATTTGAAGGTTCCTTTCTCTACAATTTCTTATAGCGGTATAAGTTGGAACCTTTTGGAAATATAAATATGGTTTTAGACAACTTCGGAAAGATACCACCATTAGTGTTAGAAAAGTTTAGAAAGGTAATATAATTTTTATAAGCAAACAAAATGGTGGATGGTTTTAATTGTAAATTAATGACTTGAAAAGTTTTCATTCGTTAACCTTTTTAATTCGATTAAAAAGATTTCAATTTTTGGTTCTTTGATCCTTCTGTTTTTTCTTGTTTATAAACCTAAAAGTTCTTCCTTTAGAACTATTTTAGGTATTTATATATAGAAATAACACCTATTTTGGGATAGAGAAATAGAAAATAGAAAGAAAGGAATGTCTGATAGTATAGGAAAGAGAGCACTCCCATATGAGGTGATGAAGAGAATAGTGAATGGAATTTAGGTAATAATAGAATTGTGAATTTTGGTAGATGAGATATTGAAAAGAGTAATAGAGTAGGATAGAAGTTACCTTTGTCTACTCCATCTATTTTTCTTTCATATAAAGTTATAAAAGGTATCTTTGACTATAAGTTGGATTTAAGTGATGACTGATAAATAATTTAGATGTTTTTGTATAAGGAGAAGCATTTATGTAAAGATGAGAATTTTATATGTCTTTCCCAATTTGAATACAAAAGTTATTTGAATAATAATAATATTGGATTTGATAAAGAAAAGTGTTGCAAGAGATTTTAAGAGTTTTTAAGCAAAGTTACGAGATATATTTCATAAAATAACAGTATAATTTGGGTAATAAGGTACTAAATATTATTATATGTTTTAAAAAGAAATAACTATTATTTTGAAATTATGATTGTGAAAATTTTACTATTTTTTAAACGATAATTCTTATAGCTAGAAAACTCTTTGAAACAAAAATGGTCTAACATATTATTTTGGAAAGATAATTAAGTTTTGAAATTTTTGTGTTAAAAATCCTATTTCCAAAAAATCCTTATTTTAGTAAGCTATTGAAAGGAAGGTTTTTCATAAGTTCCTTTTTGAAAAACCAAGAAAATTTTAAATGCCATAAATTAGAAAGTCTAATTTTTATGGAAAAATAGTTTTGATAAGGAGTGTTTTAAAAAGGAAGATTATTATATTCCTATCTGGGAACAAAGGAATTTTGAACCTTTGATAAAGGTTTTTATAAAAGTTTAAAGTTTCAAAGATGGAGATATTTGAATTTGATACTTCATGTTTTAAGTATTGCAAGAAATGAAGTAATAAATGCTTATTTTTAAACAAGTTTATCTGTATGAAGGTATTTTACTTTGTGTGTGAAATTTATGATTTTATGAAATTTTATGGTGTAGATACGGAACATGACCTAGGTAGGATCGACAAAGGTATTTTTATAGATATGAGTAAAATAGAAATAGAATGTACAACCTGATTAGAAAATTTGAAGTCGGTCTCAAACCTCTATTCGAAGAAGTTGGTAAAGTGTAAAGAGATTCAAGATCTGTAATTGGGTTGTGAATTGGGTACCCCATATAATATGAATTTCTATATTTTAATTTTGAAGCAATTTCCGTTTAATTTTCATAAATTATCTAATTTCCAAAAAACAATTTGTATAAAAGTGCGTTGTTTGAAGTAAGACTAGAAAGGAAAGAGATGTGGAAGAGATGGATATTCTTGTCCATAGTTTAGACTACTTATTTCAACAAAAGGAAAAAGAAATAATTCCTTGTAATTTCAAACAAAGCAAAACCTTTACTTGCAGTTAATTTATGACAAATTATGATGGTAATCTTTTTGGAAGGATAGCTCCGATAAATTAAAATATGGAAATGAGTATTCTAGTTATAAAACTAATAATTAGACATAGATATCATATAACTACCCCAAAGGATTAGAATATATACATGTAGCATAAATTTTGACTATATGCATATTAGTTAGTAATTGACAGATTAGAATTTATGGACGTTAATTACAAATTTGACGGACAATAAATTTGTAATTAATGAGAGGAAAAGTAATCTAATGGGACTGATTAAGGAAACTTGATATTGCATTTGAGGAAGAAAGAAATTTGAGTAATGAATGGATTTTGGAAACCTGAAGAATGTTAAAAGTTTGAAGAAGGATTAATTAGGAATTGTCCAATTTTGACAGTAATGATCAGCTGTTATGGATGTTAATTGAAGTAATAAATAGACTACATTTATTAAAGATCGAAAAAATGAGAAACTAAAAAAATAGGTAGCAATGGAATGAAATATTAAAGATTGCCCATCTTAATTTAGAAACGAGTGTTAGGACTTCAACACCATTTATATTAACTGATAACAAGTGGCAACTTCCAGTAAAATTTTCTTTTTGTTATAATATACGTAAATATAAATAGTGAATATGCTATATACTGTTTTGTATTTAGTCCCACATTGTGGGATTAGTTCTACCCCAAGCTCCTAGGCCTCTATATAAAGGTGCTAATGTAATGTAAATAGATAATCTATTCTCAGGAATAAATAATATATCTTCTACCTCTCTCTCTAATGGCTTCCTATTTTCTTTATTCTATAACACGTTATCAGCAGATCTATAAAAAAAATTATGGATCTATAATTGTGATAATTCATGAAATCATATCTATTCTTTTCCAGATGCAATTATAGATCTCATAACGGTAAGTCATTTTTCTGATGATTTAATCTTCCAAATCATTTTTTTTATATCTCATTCCACTCTAGATCTACTTCTTCAGATCTGAATATGTTGTCTTATTTTTTTAAATTTTATTATATTAGTCTTATAATTTTAGATCTTATATAGATCTAAACTTTGAGATATGATTCTTATTTTGTTAGTTATTATATTTCAGATCTAATTTTTTTTTGCTATTTTTATGATCTTATTATATTGTCGATCTCAATATCATACTTATTTTTATGTTTTTTAGTTCATTTATTTTGGAATGCAAGTTTGAACTTGACAAAATTTGATATTGTTGGTTAAATCAAATTTTTTGAATTTGACTGTATTTAGTTTGGACATGGATTTGAGAAATCAAACATGATTGGTAAATGGGGTTTTCATTTTGAAAATCTTTTGATTTTGATTTAGATTTGAATGAAGACTTTGGAAATTATTTTGATATATGATTTATATCTCCAGAAGAAATATTTTATTGTTTCTAAGAGAAACAAATATAAATATAATACGTATCTAGAAGATCGTAAGTGAATGGAAACATTAGTAAAAGCTTACATGATAAGCTTAATATCTTCCAATGTTTCCTTTAAAAAAAAGGGAAAAGGAAATAATAATTGAGAACCTGCAGTTTTCATAAATCAGTAAATTACAAGTTTCCTCAAAATAAAGAACCAGAAGTTCTAACTAAAAAAAGGATTATATATCAAAACTCAAATATATAAATTTGAGATGTGAAGCTTTGAACTATTAGAAAATCTAATTCAGATTATGGTAAATTTCAATTGCAATCAAACCTGAAGTTTGATAATGAAAATCAAGTTGTACCATTTAGGATCTAAAGTACTAAACAAAGACTTTTTTTAAAGTAAAATTGGAACCTGAAGTTCTAAAAATATTTGCCAATGGTATTAACTACTAAATCAAATAAATGTATAGAAACTTGTTCACTCCAGAAGTAGTGAAAATAATATATTTAAAAAAAATCTCCAGAAGAGATTTGTTGATATATTTGGTGTTTTTACTAAACCAAATAAGGCATTCTAATAGGAAGTTTATTTCCTAATTTTTTTTCCTTCTTCCATGCATCCAATCACTTTTCAAAAGGTAAAATATAATAGATCTGAAATAATCTTAATTTCCTAAATTTCTAAAATAACTCGTGTTGATTTGAAGATTTACATGTTTGTTTTGATATATTTGGTAAAGAATTATGAAGTTAGTTTTCTTATGAAAATAATAATGATTTGGATATGAGATTTATAGTTATTAATGATTATGAATAATATGGATAGATCTGAGATAATTTTGTTTATTTAGAAATTCTGATTATTGGGAAATAAAGTTTCGCTTTAAGATATTCATTTTAATTTTGTTATTGAGTAATATTGAACCTATATTTGAGATGAAATTGTGTTACTTTGAGTACCGTTTGTTCAATTAGTTCATATATTTATAATGAAATTATTTTGCTATGACAGTAGTTATATCTTGAACCATATAAAGGTTAATTGTAGTTATTTTTATCACAAATGAATTAATTGCAAGTGTTATGGTAATAAATTAAATCATCTATTGTCATAAATGCATTAAATGCATTGATTATTGTAAATTAAAAGACGTTGTATGTTTGTGTTTGGAATAAGAATAGACGTATGATTTACAATTTGATGTATTTATTTTGACAAGTAATGTCTGTTATAACGGAAAAAATAGGTTTAACAACTCAAAGGAATTATTTTAATAGAAGTTGTATAACTCAAAGTCCAAGGCCCGAAGTCTGGAATTATGAAAAGATTTTCTGACAAACTTTACAAGCTCGAATTCTTGTCAGTATTTTTTTTAATTTGTCAAAATGTACAAGCTTCTAAAAAAAAGGCAGTTTACACAAAATTTGAGAACCCGAAGTTCATAATAAATTAGTGAACTTGAAGTTCATGAATTAGAAGCCCAAGCTCTATTGAAATTGTGTAAAATGATAAGATTGTACTTCTTGAAAAAGTTAAAGGAAAATAATATATTATCATATGAGATAATAATGCTGCATTCAAGAGATTACAAAAATCTCCAAATGAGTTATATCTTACCTTATATCTTCATATTTATATTATATTAACCAAATATCCTGAAGATATTATGTTATATGATATATCAAACATCATTGGATGTGTGTGTATTAATCTCTTGAAATTATGTTTTAGAGATATATTTATATTTATATTGCAAAATATAACATCCCAGAAGAGATGTTATAGAAATTTTATTTTTGTTACATTGCAATTCCTTAAAAGGAAATACTATATTCCCCGAAGGAATAATGATATTTTTTTTGAGTAATAACAATAATTTATCGAGAAAAAAAATGATATTGTATACCAATGTTAAACTCCAGAAGTAGTGGTTTTATCTTTCGCATCTTACTTTCATTTGGTGCATCTAATTTTGTTACTGTATTTAAAGTCTGATATGTCATTTCAAAGATAGTTACAACAACAAAAAATTCCAGTAGGGATGTTTTATGTTATTGTAAAGGTAGTAATTATGTAATTTCTACAAATAGAAACATTGTACATTGATATGACATTCCAATAGTACATATATATATCTTTAGAAGAGATAAGTTCACTCCAGAAGTAGTGATAATAAAATATCCCTAAAAGAGACTAATAAATTAGGAAATGATAACATATCTCTAGAAGAGATTTGCTTATATGTTTGGTAATTTTATTAAACCAAATAAATGCATAGAAATTTGATTATAAAGGATCCTAATTTAGTTTAGATTAGATCCTAAAAGTTTAAGAGCTATACATACGGTCCTGAGGAAATCTGTATCTGTAACATTCCAAGTATCCAGAAGATACTATTATTATTTTTGCTGTAATTTTTTTTTTTACAGAACTCTCAATAGAGATGTGTAGAAATGTCTATACGCAATTAAAAATTGTCCTTGATAAGTAGTCATAATTAGGTTCAAATCTGATATTTGAGATATAATTGAGGAATAAAACTTAACAACTTGAAGTTGTGTGTATATTTTATTCGAACTAGAAGTTCGATATGGTTTCAAACCAAATGTTTTGAAAATTATCATGTTGTTTTGACAGGTTTGCATTGACATTGATTTATAAATAGAAATTAATAGTTTGGATCCTTGTAATAGTTTGTTCTAAAAATCACTAATTCAAATGAGAAAGAATATGAAAATTTTATAATATATATGTGATACGTGGACGCATGTATACATCCATATATGTAAATATTTAGCTAACAACCTGAAGTTTGTTATAAGCTCATCTTATAGATTATGCATAGACATTATTTAGTAATTTAAAATTCAATCAACATAAATGTTGAATGACCTGAAGTCATGTATGTATTCAAATGATCTACACAATAAGTTAATTCCTCCAATTTCTTAGATCAATGAATGAGAACAAACTCTAATAATCAATATCAATTGAATGCATCTTATAAAAGAATTATCCTCCTGTTATTAATATGTATGATGTATTTGCTAGTAGCAAAATCATAATGGATCAAAATGAAAGTCCAAAAATGATTATTATTTAATGTGACCATGTTTGTCAACATTGAGGGGGAGGATAAAGGGATACAAGCTCATTTTGATCATCAGTGTTAAATATTTATTAAAAATATACAATGATGCAAAATATTATCAATATTATCCCTAGTAGATTTTCTCCAATATAGATTTGAATCCCTGAAGGATCAAAATTTGTAAACCACGTCTGAATGAAATATGGTTCAAAAGTCAGTTAAAAATATTTTTGGAGTAAGTAATAAAGATGCCAAATAAAGGAGGTGAGTGTTCTTGAAGGAAGACTTAAGGATGCTCTGAAAGAGATCCATGACATGATTCTCAAATAACCCTAGAAGTGGGTAAGGTACCTAAAACATGATAATTAAAGAGATCTCAATAAATCATGTCTAGAACTGATAAGAAATAATCATCGATAATAAATTTATAAATAATAAAGCGCTTATGTTTATAAATGGATTAAACATCCTGGATTAGAGAAAAACATGATTGGCCATCATGAAATTCTCCTTAATAAGAAATCTGAACTTGTAGTCCGCAAAGTACCAAAAGTACTTGAAATGCTTAACATACCCCGAAGGTATAAATGTGGTTTAAAATCATATTAAATAATGAAAGTATACAAATTCCTGAAGAATATAAATAACTTTCATTGTTATAAAGAATGCAAAGAACAAGGAGAGTAAATTTCAACCTACTTTTAAGTATTGTTGTAATGAAAATCTTGATATAATTCATGATGAGTAGATTACTTCCTATTTTTAAGTATCGTTGTAATGAAACTCTTAATATCCATTGAAGTGATAGTTGCGATATGCAAATACTTATTAAAGTATACAAACTTATGAAGAATATGTATAACTTTTGTAGTTATAAAGAATGAAAAAGACATGAAGTGTAGATTACAAATTTCTTCTAAGTATTGTTGTAATGAAAATCTTGATACATCAAGATGAGTAGATTACTTCCTGCTTTCTAGTAATGTTGTAATGAAATTTTTAATATTCATGAAAGATGTATAGTTGCAATGCGCAAAACTAATTTGAAGCATAAAAATGAAAGCACATGAAGTGTTTTTCATAAAAGCAACATACAAATGCATAAAATGCAAACCATATCTGGAAGAAACAATCTTAGAAAATTTGATTGTATCAAAGAAAACTATTAATAAATTGTATTATGAATGAGATACATATTTATGGATCCAGAAGTATCTATAACCAATTTAAGTTATCGAAAGACGAATATGAATTCAGAGGAAAAATTAAAATCAGGGGGAGAATTCATAAGTATTTTATAATGCACTCTTTTTCCTTAACTAAGATTTTTCCCACTGGGTTTTTATTAGTAAGGTTTTAATGAGGCATTACCTTGATCCAGAAGTATCAACTCCCTAGTAACATTTGAAATAAGCTATAATGTACTCTTTTTCCTTATTTAAGATTTTTCCCACTGGGTTTTTCTTATTAAGGTTTTAATGAGGCATTATCTTGATCTAGAATAACCAAACGTCTTTTCAAGAAATAACATCTCAAATATGTTATTTAAATTAAATTATATTTTTATCCTTGACTAAGGTTTTTCCCATCGGGTTTTCCTTTGTAAGGATTTTACTGACGTATTAAATTGATCCAGAAGTATCAAACTCTATCTGATGCAATAAATTATTGAAATATGACATACTATATTGTACTCTTTTTCCTTCACTAAGATTTTTCCCATAGGGTTTTACTTAGTAAGGTTTTAATGAGGCATTAGTTTGATCCAGAAGTATCAAGCTTCATTTAAAGAAATAAGAAAGTAAAATATGTCATTGTACTCTCTTTCCTTCACGAAGATTTTTCGCATTGGGTTTTTCTTAGTAAGGGTTTAATGAGGCATTATTTTGATCCCGAAGTATCAAACTCTTAGAAGGAATATCATTTTTAGCATGATATCTATAATTTCACAAGTTGCACTCTTTTTCTCTTTCAAGGTTTTTCCTATTGGGTTTTCCTTACAGAGGTTTTTAATGAGGCAATGGACAATATCTAGATCGACTGAATGGATAAATGCAAGCAAGATAATAATGTGAGGGAGAAATCATCATACACGTTTTGAAACGGATAATTTCTAGTTATCAGAGGATTCAAGATTTTGAAGACGCATATTCAAGGGGGAGTGTTATAATATATGTAAATATAAATAGTGAATATGCTATATACTGTTTTGTATTTAATCCCACATCGTGAGATTAGTTCTACCCCAAGCTCCTAGGCCTCTATATAAAGGTGTTAATGTAATGTAAATAGATAATCTATTCTCAGGAATAAATAATATGTCTTCTGCCTCTCTCTCTAATGGCTTCCTATTTTCTTTATTCTATAACACTTTTAGAGTTCTTGGATTATAGTCACTACTTGTCTTCCTTAGTTATTGGAAAGTGGATGATGTTGTATAAGATGTATTCCTGTTTTATTCCTGGGTAGACTCTATGAATGAGATTTAAACCACTTGATATCTGTCAAGAAGCAAAATAAATAAGGAAAGTTTATGGGAACACTTAACTAGCAATAGACCATAAGTTAAACTGGAAGTTAGTGAGGAAATTAGGTTATCAACCTAAAGTGAGTAAATGTTTCAATCTCAAAACTTTAGATTTTGGGAAAAGTTTCTGATGTGAGGCATAAGGACTCTTCGTCCTAAACCTTTCTCTAGAAAATTCTCTCTCCAAAATTAGGATTTCGGTTGCATCATGGTTGCTAGATTGGATGGTAGGAGAAGTTTGCTATATTTTTTTTCACAACTACTTTACACCCATGTAGAAATTTTTATGCATGCTTAAGGTATTTTCATACATACTTTCATGACACAATTACACACTCGTGCTAGGATCGACTAGGATTGAGCTCATATTAGTATGTCTGCAGTACATAATCACATTGCACTATTCGTTGAGTAGATGGCTGTGTAGATAACTTGGTTGTATAACATGAATGTTATTGCACATTACATTGTTCTTCCCTTGAAATATTTCAGATTTAAGGGGGGAAGAATGTAACACCCCGTAAAATGAACCATAAATAAATGAAGCAAATTAAATGCGATAAGGTAGAAAATGAAAATTGTGTAAAAGTTAGAATTTGACTATGAAACTTATATTGTTGCATTCATGGTAAAATTCTAATTAATTTTCATATATAATATGCTGAAAACGGAGCTCGAACGAAGAAATTATGCACATTTGAAGTTTTCAGATTTAAAGTAATTTGAATAGGATTCAGATAAATAAATAATTCTCTAATTTGAAATTAATTGTGACTAGACTTGGTAGTCAAGCAACGTTAAAAATTAGCAATTAACGATAAAAGTTAATTAGGGTATGAAATCAATAAATAATATAGCAACGATAAAATAAAATAATCATCTTCCCAAAATAAGGGAAGAAGTGGACCCAGCACCTCAAGGGATCGATCGTAGGGGTCGATCACTTGAAGAATGGGGGTCGACCACTTCCTTATTGCGGAGCCTATTTTGATAAGTCGTACATTCTAGATGTATCTGTTTTTAGTCTATTCTCAATCAACGGTTCTGGTGTGTTTCCAACCACTATAAATTAGACCCTGGACCTTTCACTTTTGCCCACAAATATTTTGAAAACAATAGCGAAACTCTGCCATTGTTATCTCTCCAAATTAGATTTAGAAACTCCATGGAGAATTCAGGTAAGAACCCGATCTATTTTCTATTTGTTTCTTCTTCCTCCAACGTATTCTTATCTATTCTCCTCCAATTAATTTGAATCTAATATATATATATATATATATATATATATATATATCCCTTCCCAATTTTTTGTGTGTATATATATATATATGAAAAGAGAGAGATTTTAGAAGAGATTGTGAGGCATGCAAATCCAAGGAAGGCGAAGAAAAGGCTATTCTGTGAGCCGAAACCTTAGTAGTTCTTTTCAGCAATTGGTTAGTGTATTTCTTTTTGGATATGAATATGCCTTAAGGATTTTAGGATTTCAAAAATAGGATAGATAAAATCCTCCAAAATTTCTTTTTATTTCGATATATCAATTTTATGTTGAGATTCCCAATTATTTACATTAATTTGATGGAATTTGTTTTGTTTATGCAATTTTTGATAATTTTTTATTTATTCCACTTCCCTTTCTTCTTTGCATCAAATTGTGATTTTTCAATAAAATAAGGGATTTAGAATACAAATTCCGTTCGTAGTCTACGCCACTTATCCTTATCTATTTTTTTGTAAAAGTGGAGTTGAATAGAATATGGATTTAAATTGTAATTCTTATTGTTTAAGATATTCTATTGAATTGGTGTAATAAATTGAGTTTCTATTTTATTTACAAGTCTGTTATTACAGTTTGGTTATGAATATTTATTTCCTGTTTTGGGTATTAGAATCTGATGAAATTTTGGGAATTTGAAGAAAAATGACTTGTAACAACATTTGATTAGAGAATTGACATCCTACGCTAGTTTAGAGTGCAAAATCTGTGTGTTTAGAACTCATTAGGCGAAAATATTTATTTATCTCTATTTGCTTTATTAATATATATAATTATTGCATATATAGCGTAGTTAATTAGGTATGTATTTACATTTATTTCTCCCATTATGAAGGTAATTGGTTGTTAGGCGAAAATAAATAGAAACTCTTATATAGCATAATTATTATTTTAAGGCGTAATGAGGAAGATTTCTTATAAGGCCTTATTTATGAAACAGTGAGATGAGTACGCGTGTGCGTGTACATATATAGAGAGTAACTGATTTAAGGCTAAGTCATGGGGATACGAGGTCAATAGAGTTACATGATGGAAGTCTATCCCTCACCTTAAGGCGACCAAACAGTTGTGTATATTTTAATTGATGTGGAATATCTCTATGATAAATATTTGTAATAACGCGGGGTTGATCCCAAATTATGTAGGAGAAATCTGCCCAGCTAATCTGGCTACCTGTTCTTATGAATAGCGGACTAATATGAGACGTTATTAAGTGGTTGGAACCGCCTCTTTTCCCCAACGAAGTATTAAATGGCCAAAAGGACACGTTAGGTGGTATCTTTATAGAGGTCTGCTTTTGGAAATAGGTCTTAAATGGTGGGGTCTACCTTAATTAAGGTCTTAAATGACTAGAGTCAGCCTATTTTCTACCTGAAAATATTAAGTGGCCGACGAGATTCTATATGATGTCAGCTAGATAGTATCTTTAGGAGCACCCTTGCAAATATGTTTTAAGTGATGGGGTCTGCCTTAATTAAGGTCTTTGATGACAAGAATCTGCCTATTTAATTTTCCAATAAAATGTATTAAGAGGTTTGGGTACCGTCTCTCATATTATTAACTGTCTATGATGTATGATTGGGATATGGAATTTCAGAAATGTGCTTCTAGAATGAAAGGCATTAAGTGGCTGGACCTGCTTCTTCTTTTTACAAAAAAGCATTAAATGTTTTTAATGGTTTTATGTTTGTACACATATTCTTATTCTGAAATATACTGTCCAAGTGCCGAAAAGGTAAAACTCTAGGTTTTTATGAAATTCCGTGTTATGACATTTGTAAGGTTTTGAAATAAATGAGTACACGCTACTATTATATTTTTTTCATCTGTTGTTAGTTCTGAAAGTTTAGATATGACTCTACAATGTTATTTATTTTTACTACCAACAGTTTGCCTTAGAATGGAACTAAATTTTGATGGGTCATTTCTGGATTGAAATATAGGTTTGTTCCAGAGTGGGTTGTTACATTCATCTTTAACTTGCGATAACTTCTTCATCACCAACTTGCGGTAGCTTGCCTTAATTTCAAATTGCAATAGTTACGCTCACTATCAACTTGCAATGGCTTCTCAACTTGCGATAAATTATATTACAATCAACTTGCTTTGGTCTTCAACTTGTGGGATGGTTCTCTATATTATCAATTTGCATTAGCTTATTTTGTCCTCAACTTACGATAGTCCCTATCATGATCAATCAGCAATAGCTTTTTCTCAATTTGTGATAACTTATGTTTTTGGGGTATCACAAAGGTTTAGAGGTTCGAGTCTTGGTTGAGACACAAGTAGCAATATTTCTAAAGTTCATACTTTCGAAAACTATTTACCTTCAAGAATTTGTAGCTCTTAATACAAAAATTTGTGATTAGACAGGGAAAAAAATAAATAAACCTTGAAAAATCCACTGTATATTGCATAATAAATTCAAGTTTATAAAATTATTATATAATTGTTATTTTTACAACAGGAAATTATTGTCAAGGACAAAATTTCTCTGTATTTTAGCCTGAATGACAACTTTCTGTAGGTATCGGTTTTTATTTATTGATAGCAGTTTTTAGGTATCAGTTTGTAGTTATTGGTAGTAGCTTTTAGGTATCAGTTTTTAGTTCGGTGACAGTTTTGAAAGAATGTTCGTCCTTATGAATAATTTTGAAAGAATGTTTGTACTTATGAATAATTTTTAGAAGAATCTTTGCGTTTGTGGTAAAAATATCGAGGCCGTATCCTTTAAGCTAAAAATATACAAATTTTGTGATTTAAATTAATTTTCCTTATTTACAGTATGCTGCATGCAAAGCACATGTTGTAGGATAGTAATATACAGCAATTTAACCATGTGTATTTTGACAATTCTTTTGTAATATTATCGTATCACTAAAAATGCCAATTACTTTATACAATATTGATTAGGCAACATAAACTGTACGGTCAACAAGTGTAAAAAGAAGAACAGCATGAATACAACTGTAAATGTAACATCAACTTTAACTTTTAACAAAAGGTTTAAAGCAAGTACACCAAAATAATACCGATATAATTATAAGCAAACAAAAGGTAAAGGAGCAATGGGTGGACTTGATCAAACAATTTTGGCCGGGAATATTGAAACTTATGCGCAAAACGGTACATGTGATACAATCATTCAATGTGTTTCGGTAATTTATTTTTACGTTTGCTTCCGTCCAAAGAAAAGACATAAAGCCCGTTAATCAAAATTTTACAAAGTCAAACAAGCAAGTAATTTAAATACTCAATGACACAAAACTAAATATAACCGTTTTATCGTAATGTTTATTTCATTTTCGTTTATGATTTCAATCGTCGCAAATAAAATGTTTATAAACATGTTCTTAAAAGTTAATTTCGACTGGTAAAATGAACTTGGTGGAAAGAAGTCTTGTAAACTTGTGAACGGTATCAGTATATGTCGTGGGTTTCATAAAAGATATTTGAATGAAAATTTAAACTAGATTTTTCGATATTAGATTTTGGATAAGAGAAGTACACTTTTAAAAAGAGCTATTCAAAACAAAATTGTTATGACGGATACTAAATGTATCTTAATTGAATAGTGTTAATCACACTCATGAATTAATCCATAATGAGACAATAACTTGCTTTTTGGGATCGTCGCAAATAAAATGTTTATAAACATGTTCTTAAAGGTTAATTTTGACTGTTAAGATGAACTTGGAGAACAGAAGTTTTGTAAAGTTTGTGAGCAGTATTAGTATACGTCGTGGGTCTCATAAAAGATACATTAATCTTTGTTTGGATGAAAATTTAAACTGGATTCTTCGATATTTGATTTTGGATAAGGGACAACACTTTTAAAAAGAGCTATTCAAAACAAAATTGTTACGGCGGATACTAATTATATCTTAAATGAATAGTGTTAATCAATAATCACTCGTGAATTAATTCACAATGAGACAATAACTTCAACGATGGGCAATTAAGGAGCTATCTAATTTGAAAATAGAAAAAAAAAAAAAAATTAAAAGAGGACTTCGCATTTTGGGATCATCCTTTAGCATTTATTGAACTACTAAAAATTTAGTCTATTCTTGTGAAAAATATAGTGCCTCTCTAAATTATTTTTTCGTCTTAAAACATTCAATTTTTTTTATCATTGTTTTTAGTTTGTTAGAGATTAGTTTAGTGGATTAATGATCGTGCTGCTTGAAAAGTTTGAAAAGGAGTTAATACACCAAAAAGCTGGCCATTTTGAAAGTTTGACAATAGAGCCACTTAACTCTTGTCTGCTTCTCATTCATCTGTCACTTGCCCTAATTGTTACGCAAGGCTCCAATTTCACTACATCATTGATTACAATTACGACACATACTAGAGGCATCACAGAGTATTATCGATGTAAATGAAGTGTGGATAGGTATGGATCCAAATCCTTTTCAATTTATAACCGAGCTTTGTTTCATGGATAATTACAACATAATAAAGCCTACCAAGTACTTACCCACTTTGGTATAATATTATTTTTGTACGAAATGATCAGGTCACTTATTGAACACAATTATTACGTAAAACTTTTGAACGTTTCCAACATAATAAAGCCTACCAAGTACTTACCCACTTTGGTAGTGAGTCGGTTAACAATTTGAGGAAGAAAGAGGCAGACATCGACTTTAACTTTACTAAAGAAAAGCTACTGGTTGTAAAGCAAACGCATAACTTATTACACTATAATCAATTCTATGGCTGAGTTGGTAGATTATTTCCACATGTTTCGAGCGATATACATGCATTTATATAATTACACACATCAAGACCTCTAAGTGGAATGCAAGTTGATTCGATTAGAATGATGACTTGTTCTTTGATCAATGGGAACATATGGACGTTGCATTGAAGTAGGTATACGTATTGATGCACTTTGTTAAACAAGAACAGGAACATTGAAGTGAGGCGTGTTTGTACTAAAATTTAAAGGTGCACATGTATCGGTTACCTGCCAAATCCAATACAATTTAAGGGTGCACAAGGAATGGTGAATTGATAGTTGAATCCTTACGGTCGAAACCAATTAGATAACCGAACCAACTAATGTTAACTATAACTTATATTGTTAAATAATGAAAATGTAAACTAACTCGAAATTGACATATTTGATTGACTACTAATGAAATCATTTCACCTAGGATTTTTTGATTCTAACTAAGTTATGAATTTTTTTTTAAATTATTAATTTGAAATTCTACCTAATTGCATTGTTTTGCACTGCATCTTCACAATTTTGTGTTTGACTTTTTAACACATACGAAATTTAAATGACTAGATTATAACATTCTGTTTTCTTCGGAACATATTTTATAACAATTTGACGTGACAAATTTTAGTCTTTACATGAGTGCTAAGATGCAATATGTCTTTCTACCTAAGTAGATGTAGATTTATTTAATATACGCAGAAGTTAAATATGTTAGGTGTGGCTCGAATTGTATTAGAGTGGATGTGTAGATTGAATTATGAATGGTCGCACATCGCAAGATATTCTAAAAGAGATGGGCATATATATGAGAATAGTAACATGTAACAATAAGAGATTCCTTTTGTTATAATAAACATTGCCTCGTTCAGTGGATTATGAATTGTTTTCTTTCTTTGTGGATTATAATGTCCATACAAAATGGCAAACCCCAGTTTTGAGCTTAGAAACAAATGGAAAGAATTTTAATTATGAGTTTTGAAATTTCTAAAAAATGACTTTTATTTTAAAATGCGTATAATGAATTTTGAGCGATTTAAAAAGTGTCAAATTATTTTTAAAGTGAACAAGAAAATGTCATCTATTTGCCCAAAACTATTCTATTTTTGAGTGAAATGATTTTAAGAATTTGTTTGAATTTTTTGGGTATTTCCTAAATTGATTTAGAGTAATTTCTAGGAGCGAAATGTTTTATTTGAACCTCTTGAATTATGGCCATGAGTGTTAATCAAGCAGTGGTTTTAGTTAAAAGATTACGTGCATAAAAACCTCAAGTAGCATTCCCTGTTACTATGAGATGACTCTATATTTCGTAACTACGTGTCTTTTGTTATTGGATCTAATTCTCCACGAAAACTCAAAATATCCGCATATTTTGGACGAAAGAAAGTCTTCTCAACATGTTCTTTGTTTTTTGAATTTAAGCATTAGCCTATGGTAATTCACTATGAACATGCATAGGTCATGGTGGGGGAAAATGTGTAAGAATGCAAGCGTAGAGATAAATGATATTAAAAGCATCCCCAATCCATGAATTTTTTCCATGTAATATCAATTACACGTCATCAACATGTAATTTGGTTCAAATTTTCATCTCCAATGCCAATATTAATGATAATGCTATGCTGACTTGGCAAAATTTTTATTAGACATTGTCAAGTGCAATGTCCAGTTTTAGACATTGCACGTCATAATGTAAAGTAATAAATATACATAATGGAGCAATATTTTACCTATTATATTGATATATTTAAATTTTGATTGGGACGTATAGTCAATTTGTTTTCTATAAATACATTTGCATTGGAGTAGTTTTCTTCTTTTTAGTGTGATGACTAACTTTTAGAAATTACATTGAGGTAACACTATGATTTATCTCTTGACACATAGGATTTAATTAACATTGCATCCAATTTTCATTGAAGATTCTCTACGCGCTAGTCTTTACTATAGACAAGACATGAAGGTCAAGAGGGTCAAAGGATGTGCAAGCAAAATTGTAGTGACCTGCCATTCATGACACCCGTAATCCATGCACTAAAGTTAATTAGATTCCATAATTATAACAAATGATGATTCATGGTAATATTTAAAACAAATCAAGCCATATCTTTCATAATATATATACCAACTATTTCACATCAGAAGGAATAAATAAAATATCACTATAAACATGTATGTGACTAATGATATCATATAGATATAATATGCAATACTATAATGCATTACATTCCTACAAACAACATGTCTCATAATACATATAGTCTAACGTGTCTATAATCAAAAAAAATTGGGTAAATATAATAAATAGCGATAATGGTTATTGTTGGGGAAAATCCCTTTAGATGATCAGTCTAAGGGAATAAAAAACCCAAAAAAGCAGAAAAACAACGAGCTGGATCGTGATTGTAGTGAGACAATACAAACAGAGATAAATACCAGAACAGATAATCACGGATCAATGCAATGCAGAAAAATAAATAACACCAGTATTTATAGTGGTTCCACTATCGCGAGGCAGTGTATGTCCATTTGGGGAGAGAATATTTTATTAATCACTGAAAGATCAGATTACAAGATTTATTCACTTTTGGAGGCTATACATAAGAAGATTAATAATACAAACTTTGTAGAGTTTTAGCTCTCTAGGATGGCTCTGAAATTGGCTGAAATTAGCCCCTCAATTTCAGCTATCATTGTTGTTCAGAAGCTCTCCTATTTATAGAGTGAAGATATGAGGAGGGGTAGCTGCTGTTAGCAGCCCTGGGGTTTGGTTCGGCAGAATGCCGAGCGAAAAATTTGGACCAGCATCAAAATACGAATAAAAATTTTCGTTTGGTAAAACACCGAACGAAATATCTCGTTCGAAAAATCACCGCTCCAAATCCTTCCAAGCACTACGACTTCTTCCTCTAACCTCGTCAATATTTCGTTCGGCATTCTTCTAATCATGTTGCATCTTCTCCGAACGAGCTCCTCTACCGAACGAACTCCCTATCTCTAAATCACCTCCCAAATCACCGCTCGGCAAAAGCATTTCCCCTATTTCTCATTTGGTTATTACAACTAGGGTTTCGCTTTCTTTTCCTCCTTTCGGCTCCTTCTTCTTCTTCTTCAATTGGAATCGGGTATCAATTTCAACAATCTCCACCTTGAAATCGAATTCCATACCAGACTTCCAACTTTCTACACCTTTATGCTCCAAGCGATGGATACTTACCATGAACTTTGACAATGTCATCACCCATTACACTTTGTCAAAAAACTCCGGCAATTCCACCGTCCGTCAAAAAAGTGTTCGAAGTATACAATCCATACAGAACCTATCAATATCCACCATGAAAACAAACGTCTTCATGAATCATCTCAACTCTCCCCCCGTGGCACCCCGTGGCACCTAGCACTTCATTAAGCGAATCAAGTCCGAGCAATGCTCGAACTTAGCAATAGGCAACGACTTGGTAAAGATGTCTGCTACATTCTCTTTTGTGTGAACTTTCTGAAGACGAACTAGCTTTTCTTCACTCATCGAGATAAGAAACGATTCTCTCACCTCAGTGTGCTTCATCCTCGAGCTGAATGCTAGATTTTCAGCTAAGTGAATTGTACCCTGACTATCACAGTACACATCCACGCCTTCATATACGAAGCCCAAATCACACAAAAGTCGCCTCAAATAAAACGCCTCTTTAGCTGCTTTAACCAGAGCTATGAGCTCTGCCTCTGTAGTACACAAAGTCACAATCATCCGCAACCTCGCTGTCCAACTGATCACTGTCCCATCAATGGTGAACACATATCCGAAGGTTGACTTTTTTCGATCTCTATCAACGACGTAGTTCGGAATCGCAAAATCCAACCAAGCTGAAATCTCTTCCTCTGCCGCCAAAGACAAGTTCATGGTTTGGAGTTCCTCTAAAGTATCTAAAGATACACTTCACTGCTTCCCAATGCGTTTTTCCTGGATTCGCCATGAATCTACTTACCAATCCAATAGCCAGTGTAATGTCAGGCCTAGTGCAGACCATGACATACATTAAGCTACCAACTACATTCGCATATGGGACCTTCATCATATAAGCCTTATCATATTTCGAGATCAGATTGCCTTTACTAGAAAGCAGTATGTGGAAAGGCATGGGTATGCTGATAGCCTTTGCTCCTTCCATGCAAAACCGAGAAAGCACCTTTCGAATGTACTCATTTTGAGTGAGGTACAAAAGTCCTAGCTTTCTATTCTTTTGGCTTTTCATATCCAAAATTTTATTTGCTCATGCAAGGTCTTTCATTTCGAATTTCTCTTTTAGCTTTCGCTTTAAACTATCGATCAACATATCATCCACGTAGAGGAGTAGTTGTACCCATCTACCATTCTTTAAATGCTTAAAGTACACATAAGCGTCTTTGATGCTACGGTCAAAACCAAGTAAAAGCATAAAAGAGTCAAATCTCTTGTACCATTGTCTAGGCGACTGCTTAAGTTTATACAACGACTTCTTCAATTTGCAAACCCAATTTTCTTTCCCATCTATAACAAATCCTTCTAGCTGCTTCATGCAGATGGTCTCATCCAAGTTTCCATTCAAGAAAGCGGTTCGCACGTCCAATTGCTCCAACTCCAAGTCATGAGTTGCTACGATAGCGAGGAAAATACGGATGGACGTATGCCTTACTACTGGAGAGAATATCTCATCATACTCCAATTCCTTTCTTTGTGGAAACCCTTTAGCAACTAGTCTAGCCTTGTATCTCCCACCATCCTTCACCTTGACACCCATTTGCAAACTATGGCTCAGTTTCCTTGAAGAGGTGGTACCAAATCTCAAGCCCTGTTCTTCCTCAATGACTCTAACTCCTCTTCCATAGGGCACATCCACTTCAAACTGTCACATGACTTCAAAGCTTCATCAAGGTCAAGCGGCTCCTCAAGAACCACATGTAGGGCATAGCCAAACTTATCAGCAAGGCTGAGATTGGCAAACTGCCAACCACCATACCTTTCGGGTGGCCTAATAGTCCTATGACTAACCTAGGTAGGTACCGCTTCGTCTAAACTTCTTTCAGCTCCGCGTTGAACTGAACTTCCTCCAAGTTCATGCATATCACCAGCACTACTAGAAGGTACCTGTGGACTATACTGTGATGTTTCATGAACTGTGTTTTTCTCAACAACATCAACAACAACTCTACTCCTCGGCTAGAATACAAAAACTTCTTCCATCTCCTTAGGCCTATCAGAATCTTCTGATGTAGTATGTATCTTTTCTTTCGGATAGAACATAGCAGACAAATCAAAAGTAACATTACTGGAATGAACAATCTACTGATCAATAGGATTTCGAATTCGATACCCTTTGTTACCATTAGTGTATCCCATTAGTACACCCTTATATTCTCTAGCCTCCAACTTTTCATCACCTATATGGTGAACGTACACAGGACAACCAAAAATTCGAAAGTAACCAAAAAGCCTCTAGACAAGCTCACCGTCAATCTCAAGCAACGAGCCTTCTCCAGTAGAGTCATGTTCATCCTTTCTACAACCCTAATGGATTGCGGATCTCCGGGAGTAGTGAAATGTTTCCGAATGTCACGCTGTCTACAAAAGTCAAGAAACTCCCTAGAGACAAATTAACTGCCATTATCGGATCTCAACACCTTCAACCTAGAACCAGATTGATTTTCCACAAGCGCTTTCCAGTCTTTGAACTTTTCAAAACTTTCTGATTTGGCCTTCATCACATACGCCTATACTTTTCGAGTAAAGTCATCAATGAAAGAGAAAATATTTTTCTCCTCCAAGAGAAGGAGTAGCAACCGGTCCCCAAACATCTGTATGCATGTACTCAAATACTTGCCTCGATCTGTGGAGTCCAACTCTAAAAGATACTTTAGTTGCTTGCCTAACACACACTTCTTGCAAAAGTCGATCTTGTCGATGCTTTCTCCTTTGATCATCTTCCATTTTGAAGAAACTCTAAGCCCTTCTCTAAATTATGACACAACCTGGGATGCCAAAGCTTTGTGGTATCCAATGGACAAGAACTATCTACTTCAATACATGACTCTCCAAGAACTGTGGTTCCTTTTAGCAAATACAAATTTTGAAACTCATCTCCTTTCATAAGAACTAGTGCAACTCTTGAAACCTTCAGACTATCCTTCTAAATAGTTACCTTGAATCCTGAGGATGCAAATTGTTCTAAAGAAATTAAGGACTTTCGAAGACCTGGAATATACCACACACATATTAAAGTGCGTATCACTCCATCAAACATTCTGATCCTCACTGTACCTTTACCCATTGCTGCAACGACCCGTAATTTCACTACTTCGAAAATGAGAGATTTCATTTCTTTTAAATTTAAAAAGGTTTAAAACTTAAATAAATAAGTTATGTATAATATATAATAATAGAGAAACTATTATTTTTTATAGTTGATAATTTAAAAGGTATAAATTTGGATTTTAGAATAAATCAACAAAAGTTAAGTTTTGTTAAAAATAAATAAATTGTTGAATAAATAGGTTTAAATATTTATTTAAAAATGATAAATTTTATTGAAAACATTTAATAAAGATAATAAAATATATTAAAATATTTAAAAGTATGTTAATAATCGTTTTACAAAAATAACCAAATTTTATCGCATTTTGTCACTTTTATACACATTGTAAAATTAGAGATTTGGATACTATTTTAATATGATTTTAAAATACAAAGAGACATATTTTAATTTATTTAAAGAAGTAAAAGGTTCATTTTTAAATTTGGTTTACATAAATAAATAGTTTAACTAAAACGTCAAAATGTGATCGTAAAAATATTTTGTCGAAAATCAACGTTTTGTCGATTAAAAGTTGTCGCGACATCGTCGCACGTTTATTTTCTTATATAGAAACATATATATTCAAATAGTATAGGTATTAATTAATTCACCAATCAAGTTTATTTTTACTAAACGTGCTTAGAAAATTCTAGAATGTAATTAACAAAAAGTAAGCATAAAAAGACAAAAAAAGTACAAAAGTCAAAAATAAAACATCAAATCAAAGTAACATAATTATTACTTTCTTTACTTAATATATAATTGAAAATAACATAAAGTAATGATTTGAAATGTGATGTTAAGTGTTGAAAAAAATAAGAGTAAGGGTATTTTGGTCTTTTTACAAAATATTATTTTAATCCAAAACTTTTCTATAAATAAGACCACCATCCTTCTACTTTCTTTTGCACATTTTTACATCTTCTTCTTCATTTCTCAAGCTTCTAAAAGCTTCCATAATGGCTTCTTCTCTTTCATTTTCTTACTAACTTTTCCAAAACCATATCAAACAGAGAGAAACACCGCCAAACTTTGCAAAAGACCTTAGAATACCATTAAAACATGATTTAGCATCTAAGAAGTGAAGAAATGATGGAGGAAGAAGTGGAATAGGAGAAGGCCGAACCGTTTGGAAGGAAGGAGTAAGTCATGAAGCTGCGAAGCAAGAAAAAGAGAAGGAAGCGCTGCCCATTTCATTCCGAGGAGCTAGGTGCAAATTCAAGGTGCTACGGAAACTCTACCGAATTTTTCGAAGTTGGTTAAAGTTAAAAAAATAATGAAGTGTTGGATAATATGAATGTTGGCAGGAAGTGAACAATTTGGCTAAAGGTGAGTACTCAATGTTTATTTAAAGTTAAATCATCCTTATAACTATTTTAGTATGTCCATTAAAACTCTTAACTAAATTGTCTAAATGTTTGATAACTTGGATGCAAAATTTGTTAATTATATGATTATTTATGTGGTTGATAACCTGTTTCATAAATGATAAGGGAAATAATTAGTAATTAACCATAGTTAATTAGATGATAATTATATCCATATAAACGTGTCATGGAAATTATTTAGCCTCTTAATGATTTCAAAATAATCTAAAAAGATAGAAAATGATATTATAATAATATAATATTATAATATGAAATAAAATGAAAAATGAGTTTGAAATGATGAAAATTTTGTTTTCATTGAGTTAAAATAGTTTTAAAATGGTTTAAAACAAATTTGAAGTGATTCGGACTAGTTTCGAAGCAATTTACAAAATGAGTCAAAATCGAGCTCGTCACGTAGCGGTAGTTCGTAAATTTCAATCCATAATTTCAAATTAACGTAGAGAATGATTTTATAAGTTGGATTTCTTCGAAATAAAAATTCTTGATCCACAATGATAATAGTTTTCTATGGAAGAAATAAAATTAAGATTTCATTAAGTAGAGTTTGAAATATGTCCAAAATAATTTTTTAAAAACATCGTGGTTTTGTAGTTCGGATTCCAAAAGGCGATTTCTTTAAAAATGATATTTTTAAATGATTAAAAATATGAAATAAATTTGATAAATCTATTAAAATGGTTCAAAAGAGATTTGAAATGGAAATATTAATTTTCAAATGTTGAAAAGTTGTTTAAATCAAATAAGCTTATATGGCACTTTCCGCAGCACTTTTATGCTACGAATTCTATAACCTTTTGAATATGAGTTTTAAACTTAACAATTCTTTCCTAAATATTTTGTGAATGATCTTAAAGGAATAATTAAGTAATCTAAGATGGTTTGAAAAATTTAATAAGAGTTTGAATAAATGGTTAAGACAAATTGTTTATACCATTTAAATAAAAAGTGAAGAATATTGAATATAATAACAAACTGAGTATGCAGAAACGACTAATACATTTGTCTCATCTGTGAGATCTGGAAAGATAAAATAAGTTGTTTAACTAAGGTTAGGGATGGAGCAACTAGTTACCTGAACTTACCTGGCCTATGTTTTCTCTTTTTAGACAGGGGTGGAGCAGATCGAAAGGGAAGTCCGATGCTCTAAAAGATCATATTTATGTTTTTCCAAAATAAAAGAAAATAAACAAATTCTTTGTATGTTAATTAACCACTTAACATCTTTTATTCGATGATTGCTATAAAGGAACCAAGGTCGGATTTGCGTTATTCATATCGGAAGAACCGGGATTGGATTTGGATGATTCCTATCTAAAAATCACTTCAAACTAATTTTTGAAACCCTATATGAACTTAACATCTTTGTATCGATGATTGATGCGAAGGAACCGGGATTAGTTTTGGGTGATTCCTATCCAAAAAACCAGGATCGAATTTGGGTGATTGCTATCCGAAAACCCCTTCAAAGTAATTTTCGAAATAAAACATATTAAAGACAAAGATCAATGAAGACGAA
The DNA here is from genome assembly GCA_030765085.1 of Allium cepa. Taxonomy (NCBI): domain Eukaryota; kingdom Viridiplantae; phylum Streptophyta; class Magnoliopsida; order Asparagales; family Amaryllidaceae; genus Allium; species Allium cepa. Next base: position 1,030,689,548 of record CM060929.1, read on the forward strand.
GGTCTTCATGATATAAGATTACTCGCCATTAGTCTCTGGAGGTGAAATTTACCATATTTAAGGTGGTAGTAGTGCTCTGTTATGAAAATCTTCGATTTACAAGAATATGATTTGAAGTTAAAAAGAAATCTTTGATTAAGATTTAATGAATGATTTGGGAATATTTTCCCTAAGTTGAAAGTTATAACTTGAATATAAGAAATCTTTGACTAAGGTTTAAAAAATGATTTGGAAAGATTTTCCTGCGTAAAAGAGAAAATGATTTGAAATTATTCCAAGATTTAAGAAAGGTTTAAATAAACCAAATGATTTGATAAATTAGGTTTAATGATTCCATATACATTTGAAAATAAATTCGAATAACTTGAAAAGAATATATCTAAGAAAGATATTCGATTTAAATAAAAGATGAAGTAATTGATTGATGATTAATATCCACTTATGAACTAAACATCTTTTTATCGATAATTGGCTTCGAAGGAACCGAGGTAGGATTTGGGTAATTTCTATCCGAAAACCACTTCGAACCAATGTATACGTCGAAAGTGAAGACATGTTGAAGATGATGATTATTGAAGACCGAGGATCTTCATAGCGTGAGGACTGCTTGTTGACATGCTTTGGGCCGCTCTCGTTATAGAGTTATTTATAGCAGTATTCTCCTCATTGTGGAGATTTTTTTTGGATTGTAAGGGCTTCTCGCAAAGTAATAGCCGAGGAAAGTGCGTTCGGTTTCGTTCAATCCTAGAACAAACTTGTATGGACGAATGTCTGACACTGCATTTCTAAGACACAACTTTGACTTTTATAAATGTACACCTGCTTGGTGGCGAAGAAGGCAACTTCTCTTAGCTTAACACCCTTCTCTGAGACATACGAGCTCAGAGGTTGTATGCTTGTGAGAGTTAAATAGTGATCAAAGGAATGGTAGTGTGGCATTCAAAGTAGAACCGGTTATGATCAAAGCGTGTTTTTGTATAAAAAAGCATGGCTTTGAAGAAATTGAGCATAGCCTCGCGAGCCTCACACCCCGGTTATGATGGGATTCTATGTGGTCAGATGTATGCTTGCATTTCGAATAGTAGTGATTTGGGTTATCAGATGTTCTAAGCCCAAGATACCAGATACGTTTGGACCTCATGATAGGGATGCGCGAAGTCCGAGTCCTTGGATGTTATTCACAGATTGTATCCACTTTTAGCCATTTGTGTTGTTGTATAACGACACCTGAATCTTGGATGTAAGACGTGGATACAGGTTGATCTTTCCACTAGTTCCCTATCATGTTGGAAATCCAATTCCAATTTGAAATTTATGGTTTTGATTGTACTCCTAAAATAGCTGTAATGATTTGCAAACATTTCAGCTACTCATTTTTGGTATCATATATTCTGTTCGGTATATTCCGTTGACCTAGTCCGAATATATTACCATAGATTTAGTCCGGATATTGATACTTATTTGAATAAGTTTATTTGAAAAGTGTTTTCAAAATAATGTCATTTAAAATAATATTAAGTGAATTTTGGTATAAAAGTGTTTTGGTTGTCATAAGGTAAAAACCCAATCTGTGTATATGTATGGACGTGGTCTTATGAGATATCCTTCTTTTCCAAGGTTTCGATACCACAGTCATCTTAAATTTTGAGTATCTCAAGCTGATTTATCAAGCCCGATCCAGATATTTTTAATACTTGGGTCAGATCCGAGTAATTTCAGGTTTAGCTAAAGACGCTTGGAGATTCCAGAGGAGAGTTGGAGTTCTTCATCATCGTATGGACGTATTCTATTATCCACTACATCTATTGCATTTATTTTGTTGTTTTCAGCATTTGTAAGGACAAAGGTTTATAGTTGTCCTGGCTGAATCTAGGTTACACTCTAATATTATATTTTAAAATTTTCCGCTGTAAAGATTATTATTAAAATAATATATGTTATTCCATTCGTGTGAAATTCTGTTTTGTCTTTATTTTCTTTCTATCCATAATGATCTGCCTTTTCATGCAATTTGAGTTGGACATGTGTGGTTTATTGTCGATTCAAAGGGTACAGAATTGTGGGTCATCACATTTGGTATCAGAGCTGAAGGTTAAGCGAGAACCTTGACTTTGATATGGTAAAGACTCATCAACGATAGGGTTAGTAATACCCTGGGATGAGTGACTCATTAGAGATAGGGTTAGTAACACCCTAGAATAAGTTTGAGTGTATTATATATGAGTGCATATTTGTTAGTGACTAATAAATTGTTTTGTGTTGATTTATCGGTTGAGAGGTTTACAAATTCTGGTCGATATGGGAAGTACAACTGTATCGATAGATATTTCTAAACTCTTAACAAGGTATATCGACATAGTGATTTTAAAAAAATTGGTAAATGAAATAATTTTACCTAGGATTATATTTTAAATATAAATTATATATTTTGAAAAGTTGTATAGTTAGAAATTAGGATTAGTGAAATTTAAATATGAACATCTTGTGATTAGAATTTCACAATTTGATTATAAGATGTTTCATAAAGATAATCGATAAGTAAGAAATCTGATACGGTAATTAAGATCTTTAATACTTATTCCAAAATAATAAATTGAGAAATGATAATGTTAAGTTAATCATAAAGTGATCAATTGTTTGATTTAAAAGTTTAAGTACAAATACCTTATGAATTAAGTTTCATGATTTGACTATAAGTGTTTGATAATAAGATTTATTTAAGGAATGAACATACAAGATAAAAATGTAATAGAAAATGATTTTGTAAAAATATAAGTATAAAAGGAAAGAGAATTTAAATTCGAGTAAAAAAATTATGGAAAAATTTAAATGAAGTTAATTAATATAAGATAAATTTATAAAAAGAACTTATAAGATAGGTTTTATAAACAAAAGAAATCTCTAAAGGATTTCGAAAATGGTATTATTTCAAATAAAAAGAGGTATTTTATGATAACTAATTTGATTGGCTCAAAAATAAACTAAAAATGGGCGAGTGATGTGTTCGAATGGTAAACACTTCTCTTAAGTATTACTCTTCTTGTTAAGAGGATATATGATACTATTGGTAGTACCCAGTTCCTTGGTACTATTTTAGAGTTACTCGATCTATATAATTTTCTTAAGTTAAAGAAATAATGTGAATAATTGATTAGTAATCTTTATAAAATACCTTTAAACCAAATATAAATTGGTATCGCTAATTGATAAGATAAAAAAAATTCTCAAAGATTTTGGACAGTCGAAAATTTTCGAATCATACATAACTCTAAGCTTAGAAATTGGTAAAATATTGTGAAATGTTTTGAGTACTGAAATTCGATAAGCATAATTTTTAAATGTGACTTATAGACAAAGGATTTAAGAATAGAGAATTTAATATTGGTAATTTAACATTTGTATTTCAAAGCTAGAAAAATAACAATAATAACTCTTTAAAAAGGTAATTATAACCTAGGAAATGTTTTATTAATGAATTCTTGCATTAATTAAGAATTTGGCCTTAAGTCTTTAAAATGTGATTGATTTACATAAGTCATAAGGTTTAATAAACTTAAGTGATTGTTTTACAAAATGGTTCATAAATAATATTAGTGTTAAAGGAAATATACCGAGTTAAAAGATTGTGGAAAAACATTTTTATAAAGATAAATCATCTTTTGAGTAAAAAATGGTTCCTTTGGAATATGTTCCTTTAATAAAAATATTTGAAAATAAATAATTAAAGGGATTATATAAAGAAGAACCTTTATAAAATGTCTGAACTTAAGACAAAATTTTTATGAAAGTTTTTGAAGGTTAATAAATACATATATTATATGTAGATAAACTCATCATACAAATTTTAATCTAATATTCAAATTCGAAACTTTGAAGTGTTTACACAGGTCCGAAAAAGGATTTATCACTCGATTCTCGACGACGAACATTGATTAGGGTTTATGGTTTGGTATTGATTTTTCTATCATAATTGAGCACTATGCAACGAAAGCAAAGGTTCTGATCTAGAAGCCTGAATAAAGTCCGCACTAGCGGATTGGGAGATTGATACCAGTTCGAAAATAAAATTGTGTATTTGAATAGAAGACCGAATAAGATATTTCATATGGATGATCTATGTATATTATATGGAATTAAGTTTAAAGATAAATGTTTTAGACAAACTTTTGTTCGGGTAATTTCGAGGACGAAATTCTTTTAAGTAGGGAAGAATGTAACGACCTGTAATTTTGCTACTTCGAAAATGAGAGATTTCGTTTGCTTTAAATTTGAAAAGGTTTAAAACTTAAATAAATAAGTTATATATAATAGATAGTAATAGAGAAACTATTATTTCTTATATTTGATAATTTAAAAGGTATAAACTTTGATTTTAGAAAAAATCAACAAAAATTAACTTTTGTTAAAAATAAATAAATGCTTAAATAAATAGGTTTAAATATTTATTTAAAAATGATAAAGCTTATTGAAAACATTTAATAAAAATAATAAAAGTATATAAAAACATTTAAAATTATGTTAATAACCGTTTTACAAAAATTAACAAATTTTGTCGCATTTTATCACTTTTACATACACTGTAAAATTAGAAATTTTCATATTATTTAAATATAATTTTAAAATATAAAGAGACATGTGTTAATTTATTTAAAGAAGTAAAAATTTTATTTTTAAATTTGGTTTACATAAATAAATAGTTTAACTAAAACGTCAAAATGTGACCGTAAAACATTTTGTTGAAAATCAACGTTTTGTCGATTAAAATTCGTCGCAACGTCGTCGCACGTTTATTTTCTTATATAGAAACATATATTCAAATAGCATAAATATTAATTAATTCACTAATCAAGTTTACTTTTACTAAGTATACTTAGAAAATTCTAGAATGTAATTAACAAAATGTAAGCACAAAATGACAAAAGAAGTACAAAAGTCAAAAAGTAAAACATTAAATCAAAGAACATAATTATTACTTTTCGTACTTAATATCTAAGTGAAAATGACATAAAGTGATGATTTGAAATGTGATGTTAAGTGTTGAAAAAAATAAGATTACTTTAGAAGTAAGTAAGGATATTTTAATCTTTTTTAAAATATTATTTTAATCCAACACTTTTCTATCAATACGACCACTATTCTTTCACATTCTTTTACACATTTTTACATCTTCTCCTTACTTTCTCAAGCTTTCTAAAAACTTCTCTAATGGCTTCTTCTCTAAAGCCCCCGAATCCAGCACCCAATGGTCAGAGACATCCGATACCGCTGTAGGCAATATATCGTCAGATACAGACTTCTCCACCGCAAATGATGAAGATCTGTCTTCTTCCTTCTTCTTCAAATTTGGACAATCATTTTTCAAATGACCCGGTTTCTTGTAGATAAAGCACTTTTTGTCCTTAGGCTTTCCTCTCCTGCCATTACCGGGCTTCCCGGACTTGGAACGCCCTCTAGAGTGCTAATTCTTCTTATCTTCTCTACCTTTTTCAACAAATAGGCCGTGACTACTACTTCCACCTCTACTTCCTTCTCTTATCTCCTTCATTCAATCTCTCAATCCCTCAAATAGAATGTCTGATTTCACATTTTCCACTGTCAATGTATCTCTAGCGAAGATAAGGCTGTTAGCGAAAACTGTGTAATGCTTTAGAAGCGAACACAAAAGAATCGTTGCCATTTTCTCCTCATCCATCTTTAAGTCAACAGTCTTCATCTTCATTATGAGATCATCATAGAAATTAAGATGTTCCTTCACTTAAGTACCATTTCCCATCCGCATGATGAAAAGAGTCTTTAGCAATATCAAACGGTTAGTTAGAGATTTCTTCAAGTAGAGATTCTCCAACTAGGTCCAAATGCCCCTAGCAGTGGTCTCACTGCTAATCTCTGAGATGACATGCTCTCCCATAGCTAGCTGTAAAGTAATAAACGCTCATTTCTCCATCTCTTTTCTTTCCGCGACTGAGTATCAGCCGTCAACTCCTCAAAGGCAAACACTACTGGATGGACTTCATTCCTCATTAGAACAACCTTCATCCTCCATTGCCACTTCTCAAACTCTTTATCCCCATTCCATTTCTCAATTGCCAACTATGATCCTGATACGATATACATCCCTCTAGTATAGGGCCTTGGAACAACTAAAGTCGCTTCATCTCTTGCCATGCGTCTAACACTCCTCAATCAACCTTGTAGCTCTGATACCAGACTGTTGGGGAAAATCCACTCAGATGATTAGTCTAAGGGAATAAAAAACTAACGTAGTAGAAAAACAACAAACTGGATCGTAATTGTAGTGAAACGATACAAACAAAGATAAACACAAGAGAAGGTAGTCGCAGATCAATGCAATGTAGAAAAATAAACAACACTAGTATTTATAGTTGTTCCACTACCACGAGGCAGCGTATGTCCACTTGGGGAGAGGAGATTTTGTTAATCACTGAAAGATTAGAGTTACAAGATTGATTCATTTTTGGAGGCTACACATAAGAAAAATTAATAATACAGACAAAATTTTGTAGAGTTTCTGCTCTCTAGGATGGCTCTATAATTGGCTGAAATTAGCTCTCATTTTCGGCTACCATTATTGTGTGAAAGTTTCCTTATTTATAGAGTGAAGATATGAGGAGGGGTAGCTTCTATATAGCAGCCTTGGGGTTTGGTTCGGCAAAATTCCGAGTGAAAAATTTGGACCGACATCAAAATACTGAACGAAAAATTTCGTTCGGCAAAACACCGAACGAAATAATTCGTTCGGAAAATCATCGCTCCAAATCCTTCCAAGCACTGCGATTTCTTCCTCTAACCTCGTCAACATTTTATTCGGCATTCTTCTAATCACGTTGCTTCTTCTCTAAACGAGCTTCTCTACCAAATGAACTCTCTATCTCCAAATCATCTCTTAGATTACCGCTCGACAAAAGCATTTTCCCCTATTTCTCGTTCGGTGGTTTCAACTAGGGTTTCGCTTTCTTTTCCTCCTTCCGGCTCCTTCTTCTTCAATTGGAATCGGGTATCAATTTCAACAGTTATGGCTTTAAAGCTTGCCTCCAACAAGCAGAATCCCTCCTCTAAGTCAACGTATTTAAGAAATAGAGAAAAAAGAGACAACATAAAGAGGATCAAATATAAAGTCTGGTTTGACGTTCGTCTTTCATATCTTCTCTTCAACGATTTGCTCCATCACCGAGACACTTGACCTTACATCTCTTTAGTGGGTTCACACCCTTGTTATAAGTTGTTTCCTATTTTGATGGGTAATGTTTCATACTCAGCGAACAACTTTGAGATGGTGAATGTCATCCAACTAATAGAGCAAAACCATTCAATTTCCATTCCAATTCTCTTATACTCTCAACCATGTCATTCTCTAGTATCCTAACACACCCTCTAAGTTGGATTAGGTGCATTGACAATGGGGTTAAAATGGTGGATTTCAAAATTAAATTCCTTTATTTATTTGTACAAGATCTTATTTTGTTAAGATATTTGTTTATACTAAATCAAATTTAGTACTTATTAATAAAAGAGTTTGAGAAATATTTTAATCTATTAAATTAAATATAAAATAATTATGCATATTGTTATTATTTAATAATAATATTTTTTTTACTAATTTACTTAAAAATTAATTTACTAATTCAATTTTAATTTATTTTTTGAGATAATTCAAAATACAAACATTATAACTAAATTGAAAGGTATAATCTGACCTAGGGATAATATGGGAACATGCGTACAATCAGTCATTGTGACTTATGATCAATAGACATATAGGTGATGTTATATGTCAAAATAATGCTAATAGATATGCACAAAATTAAATAATCAAATGCACATCTACAGTTACTATTTTTCTAGACATTATATATTAATTAATATCTGTATTAATATTATAAATAAATAAACACACACACACTTTTACATACATGCAAATATATATATATATATATATATAATAATGTTATTTAAAATATAATTATTGTTATAAATAAATGATTAATTTACAAGTGTGTGTATATATATTTTATACTAAATATAATATTTGGATTTTATATAAAATATGTTTAGTTGTTTTAAAATTTTAAATAAGTTTGATATTTCAAAATAAATATCTAATCACGACTATATATAATAAAAATGTTTTTATTTAATATCATACAACTGCTAGAGAAAATAGTTATTCTTTTCTTAAATTAAGATTATATTTACGTTTGGGAAATTCAAATATTTTAAATTTTAAATTCATTGACTTTTTAAACAGAATAAATAATGCTTTTTTTATTTTAATAGCCAACTAAAATCATAAACAAAATGATATTTTTCATAAGATTCTCCACACGGGATATATATATATATATATATATATATAAGATATAAAATAAATTATTTCATAAGAAAACAAATACATAATATGTCAAACCTAAACAACAATTTACATATTCATTTTCTTATGAAATAATTTATTATACACACACACATATATTTGTGTGTATATAATGTCAAATCTAAATTTTTCTTGTAAGCCGAATTTTTTTTGAATATATACATATGTATTTTAAAATATTTTGTCCATGGATTAATTATTAAAATAAAATTTAATTTTTTTTTTAATTAGTTATAATGGCTAAATTAATCATATAGGATTCAAGCATAGATATGAAGATGATATATATATATATATATATATATATATATATATAATAGAATAGCTAGAATTGAGGAATTACCTCCTCCTTGAGATCCTACCGATTTCCTAACACGTTTATTTTTTAGTTCTCTCATCCGCCTCCTTGGCTATTGGTTTCATGACCATTGCTTAGCTTCAACAATGTCTAATAGGGTCTAGGGTTGTCTAGGTTGAGTATATCGAGAAAGAGAATGAACGCTATCTTCATATAGGTAAACAAATATCAAAACACCTACTCTTTTCTCTCTAGCCCTAGAATACTAGGTCTCCCAAGCCTTCCATTTTCTATGACCAGCCTCATATTGACCAATACCTATTCAAAATTTCCCATTGACTCACACTGAATCGATTACTTAATTATATTGTTTAAGCAACTTTTTCAATAAATAGACATACATCTTTTACACATCATTTTGATTGATTTTAAGCTTCGAATAAAAAGTTAAAAAACCATAAAAAATTTAATAGAACATTTTATTAATTTATAACATTACAAATTTATTTTAACATTAGTCAAATTTGGAAATAACTAATAATGGCATTGTATATCACTAAATTATTTGGCATTTATGTGTATAGATACCCACTTAATCACCCAACCATCAAAGTGCATTACCATACCGAGTCAAGAATGGAAGCACTCGGGTTTGGCTTTGAGTCTCGTATTATCTGACTTGGGTTTATCTTTGGGTCAAAATAGCTGAAATTGAAAACCATACCCGAATCCCTACCCGATGGACTATGGTCGGGGCAGGCCTTTTGGCGGTTTGGGATAGAGACAATTTTGCAGTCCTCGCGTAAAATTTATAGCCCTAAAATACCATATATTATTCATCTTATGTATATTTTAGATTAGGTTATTCATATCATATGTTGTTGTTTTTCTTTACTACTAATAATGATAATTCAATGAACAGAAACAACCGTGTTTTTTGAAATTCTCAAAATGCCCTTTGCATCACCAAAAGCTCAAAATGACCTACGAATATTAGGACTTAAATAGCGCCTAGCGCAAATAGGATTTGATCATTTAATTTTGCCATCAAACTTCTCACTCGGGTACATCATAGCTTAAATTTCAGTTCGTTTTGTTTTTTTTCTCATTTTTGTTCGGATTTGGTAACTTATGAAATTTATTATGTTTAAAGGTACCATCTTTATGCTCTTTTCTTAATTTGTACTGGTTGATTAGCTGTATTGGATGTTTTTGCTTTAAAGGTAGGTTGAAATTTTATTTCTTCAAGGAGGTTTTATATGTTGGTATAACAGTTCGATTACTTAGAATTTATATTGGAATTCTTGGGACTAAAATGAGGGTTGTTTCATCATGTAAAAGATCATTGATTAGTTGGTTAAGTGATTTTTAAAAGATTTCATTGCTAATTTCTCATTGAAGTATTGGTAGTTAAGTTACTGTGAGATGAATTGGTCACATCAAACAACTACGGGTGTAAGTAATTTGTTTTTTTTACATGAGTAAACTGTGAAAAGACAAAAATTGTACAAGATAATGACCAGACATTTCTTATATACGAGACATAGATAAACATATGAGACAGACATTGATAAGTGCGGTAGAGGGGAGATATTTGTGTAATTTTACATAATTTGGTGAGTCCAGGTTGGTTAAGAAACCCAAAAACTTATTTGATTGAAATAGCTTGAACATCTTTATCTTTACTGCTAATAATGATATTCTTTACTACTAATAATTATAATTCAATGAACTGAAAATCAACCATGTCTTTTTGAAATTCTCGAAATGCCCTTTGCGTCACCAAAAGCTCAAAATTACCTTCGAATGTTAGGACTTAAATAGCACCTAAAGAAGAATTCCGGGTATTGCTGCATACTATCATTCAATTATTATGCAGTCAACCTGACTTCACTTATCCTCCCCACTTCAACACAATTTTATAGGACCTGCATGGATTGACAACCTTATGTTTCCTCTCTTAGCTTATATACACCGCTAATTAAGATATTTTGATGATGCAGGACTACTTAAAATTACAACTACTTTAATTTTTATGGCGTTGATTGGTTGATGTAATGAGAAATGGGGTCCATTATAGTAGGAGTTGGTAATGATTTGCAAAATGTAAAATTCCACCGTAACAGAAATTGCTATAAAATTCAGGGATTTTTCCTAGATATCACGTTATTTAATTCAAAATATGACAAATAAAAAACAAAGATGAAAACTGACCCATAGAAGCAATTGACACGGACATATCCTTAAAGGTTAAAGGCAACAGTGCAGTAGTATGTCTCTGTCATCAAGGAATATGTAAACAAAACTCACATAAATATAATGCTCAACTATATAGCCCATCACCAGCAAGATGCGACTATAATTAATAAACACTTAATTATTCCACTATAGAAAAAGATATGACAACTCTGTTAATTATATTTTATTTTTCAATTTTTTAATCCTGCTTGCATGTTCATCTCATACTAAAAATTCAAATTCAACTTTCCCAGTCTAACATCCTCACCATATCTGTTCCAACATCTCTATCTCTATCTCTATTCTCTATCTCTACTATTGATAAAGAGAACTCAATTAACATGATTTACATAGTGTCTTTTTGAAATTCCAAAATTACCCCAATCTCACTACCCTTTCCGCCTACCCACCAACAGAATTTTACTATCAATTTTTCATCGATATCACCTACAAAACAACTTGAAATGTGTTATGACTACAAAAGGATTTGCACTTAAAATACACATCCATCCAAGGTAACATGTTTTTGAAATTCCAAAATTATCCCCATTCGTTTATAGAATCTCGCCACCCTTTTCGTCCATCCACCAACGAAACTTTACTATCAATTTGTTATCGAAATCACCAGCAAAACAACTTGAAATATGTTGTGACTACAAAAACATTTCCACTTAAAACACATTTCCATCCTAGGTATGCATCCTTGGATATTAGATGCACGTACGTGCGTTGTATATTAGTATTATGAATACGAATTTCCAAATAACTACACCAATCAAGTTCAAAACTAAAGTAAAACTAATTTAAAAATAAATTTAAGTTATAATATATTTTAATACAAATATATCAAAATAAAGAATTGAACTATCCTTCAGATATGTACTAAAAATGATTTAGTGCAAATGAATTATTCATGAAAGCACAAAATAAAGATGTAATGCAAAATTAGCAAAAGGAATTTATTTTTGATATTTTTCCATTTTATCTCCTATCAATGCACTTAACCCAATAGAAATAATCTCAAAAATGATAATAATTGGTGCGAGGTGGGTGGAAAAAAATAAGGCGACTATGCTGGTCACCGATGCTACAATAACGATCCTATATAAACAAATAAAATTGAACGACAGATCGTACATACAACAGATAAATCTTTCCTGATGTCCTTATACATACTAGTCTACCGACCCATTTTCTTAAACCAAACATTCTAGAGTTTGTCATTATGATTAAGCTATTAAGATAATTTTAATTTTGTTTTATCACAATTAATTCAAAATTATCAAAGATGATGTGGAGACAAAATCAACGGATCAGATATAAGTCTAGTACGCACAATCCTCGACATCAACTAGCACACGGTACATACATGTATACACATGTAGCAAGCTCGTACCAAAACTTATTTCTTTTGCATTCTTCATAGTTAAGACATAATAAATCAATTATAAGAATGAAATATATTGACCATCATTTCGTACTCCTTGAGTACAACAACCAAGTTCCACCAGTCGGTACCCAGGTTCATCAAACACTCGCTAATAATGGATCATTTCCTTCTCACTATTCCAAAATCGCCTAAGTTCAATGACCTAGAAAAACATAAGTAGAGTTTGAATCTACTAACTCTTAAGCACCAAATAGATCTATTTCTAGCAATGAGAGCAAACTGAATGTTACCATGCGTTGAATACAACCACAGTAAACAAATACCAAACTATTAACTATTAAACACTATAGACTATATACTAAGGTTCATCGATCGAATTTCACTTAGGCTAAGATCAACCAAAAAATTTCTCCATGTTGAAGTACACACATCCCAACTTCAATTTTATACATTAATCTTGCTTATCTACTTAGACATTCTATCTAACTTTGACAGGAACACTTATTGACAATTGATCTTATAGTAAACCTCATGTCACTCTATTTAGTTTATTGTTGCAAACATACATCCACGATCATCAAACAGCACCACCTAATGAGCCAAATTATTATCCACCAATTTACCTATACATTATGAGAGTTACTCTTCCCTCTTTGTCTAACACCAAACTCGTACACCAAAATTATCCAAAACACAATAAATATTCTAAATCCTAGTACCTAAAACACATCAATGCAGAAATACACCAATGATGTTATTCTTTGATGAAATCATCTCTCATTCACCAATCTAGAATGAGTAAACCCTCATCCTTTTCGTAAAACACCGACATATATACACTAAAACTTACACCCATCTTATCTCTTTAAGCCATGCTTGAAACCTGATTAACTTTGAGCATACTTCTTAATGGTACCACTTTCTTCTACGACTCTAACATAAAATACTAAAAGGAACCGAGCACATAATAAAAAATTTAACAATGACCATAATAATAATAATAATCCAAATCGACAATTTGAAATATCCCTTGAATATTGTACCATTATAATATACATGTGTATGAATTAATACATACAATTAGCATCATGAGTTCTAATGTCACCTCTACCCATCTTTATTTTTTGATACTCACATTTATACTAATCGTCTTTGTTTTTCTCCTTGTCAAGATCACTCCTATAACTACTACATCTCCTCCTCTATTACCATCATCGTTTACGTCCTTTGTCAATATCCACTTCACCGTCATTATTATTTCACCTCATCTCCACTACTTTTTCAATGCCTCCCCAATTCACTGTTATTTCCACTTAAACACACTAATGCTTGAAATTGCATTTAATACCGTAGGGAAATAAGGTATTAAATGAATATAGGTAGAAATTTGACTTAGAGACGAAGAAATCTTCGGGCTACTTTTTTCTCTAATGTGCACTTTGTGTCTAGTTCTATACAGGTATCAAATAATATAAGCCTGTTATTTATGTAAATGCAATTTATTTTACTGAAAGAACGAAAAAATAACGCTAATATTTAGCTTAATTAAAATTATTAAATCACTGATTTCTTTGTTATTTTGATTTTGGAATATCAAAAAATTAGAGTCTTCAAGGAATAAAAAAAATTATTAATCAAAATCCAATAATATGCACGTATAATGCAGCTTAAATCATGGTTATATTATTAATCTATAATGATAATCAAAAATCAAATAACTACTCAAATATTCTCAAATTTTAGATCCAACGAAAATAAACAACCACTTAATAAGTATAAACCAAGAAAACAGATAAACTAAAGGAGAAAAAAATAGCATAAAACATGAAATATGTGGAATTGTAACATAAGTACACCTTCACAAATTAACCATCCTATATCATCCTTTAGGTGTTGGAGTGTCATTTAAATTGATGAAATATGTAATAACCTACCCTTTCGGACACTCTAATTCAATGCCTAAAAGCAAAGTTTGAACTCGCATCATGCAAAGAATGGATGTATTTTCAGGTTGAGATAGTTTGTATGGTACAGAGATGAACATAAATTTTAAACATCTACACTTTCAGATCTAACCAATGAAGAAATAAAATATATATGACTGAAATAAACCATAAATCTCTACTTTAACAAATAACGATGACATACAAGGAACAAACTAGGGAATATTTTTGATAAACAATTAAAAAGACAAATAAATATATATATGACCAGTACAATAAGGCATAGATTGAATGCCTTAAATATAATAAATCCAACGTGCATGGTCACCTTCTCTACGTATTTAAATCTTGTCACAACAGCCTACCACCTTGTCAATCTATAACGTAGGTATAAAGTGGCAAAGTGAGAGGGGGTTAGACATAGTCTGGTGAGTAAAAAATATCACTAAACATATGGTGCAAATAGATAGATAAATTAGCATTTACAATCTACACAGTCTAGTTGTGTTTATCTAAACGTGTACATTTACACCCAATAAGTTAGCCAACTTGTACAATACATGACAATAACTTATAATATGCCTAAAATTCGTTAAAAACCACATGGATTCCACCTAAAGGTCAGACATCCCGGACATGGTCAACCTAACAATATATTGAGTACACAATCTCGATAGTAAACCGCTTATATATTTACACTACCTTAACACATCGATATACAACTTGCAGTAAACTGCATGCATAATCACACTACTATGTCCTAAACTCTCCATTTCTCAACTAATATCACACATAGAGCAAAAAAGTAATCCCCTTGTTGGTACATCAATCAATGTGAGCTAAACCTTGCTATACAGATATATCCATCTCTCAACGATCCAGATACTGAAATGTGCAACTCATGGCACTAATAATAATGGTAAGAGTAATCTAAATGTTTACTAGAATAAATAAAAGGTCGCCCTGCGTTTTATTATCCAATATCCAATGTTGAATCGACGACTTATGTATAAAAAAGATAAATTTTTGGATTTGAGTGAAAATTCCATTAAAATTTCAATAGAGAACAAATAAAAAAAATTGCATGCTTAAGCTGAATGTCAACTTATACTACATTAGAAGTCTTGTGGAACCCCGACACGTCAAAGGTGTGGTAAAGACTAGCCTCAAACAGAAAGCAAGTCCTACATCAGGTCTAAGTTCAACCTGCACAAGTTACAAACATGCTGTCAACTATTCAGCATCTAACAATTGATTATTGGCATGTTTATATTATCTTCTTATGCAGTGCATCAGTCGATTAACTAAATGTGATTAGTCGATCATTCAATCGACTAATGGAACTTTTTCAGTCGGTTGTTCTTTATGCTATTTATTTTTAGGTAATTCTCATGTTTTCCCTAAGTGCAATCGATCGACTGAAAAGATTCGCTCATTTGAAAATTCACCTGTTGTTGGGCTTTCAACACTCCAAACTTCCTTATTTTTGTCCAATTTCATCCATTCATCGATCCATACTCCTTCCGTAATTCATGCACTACTTATTATTCATTATTGGTTCATTTTAAATACTTATTCATATTATTAACATCCTTTAATTTACTCAAACATTTATTGATTCCTTAGTTTCAATTATAAATCATTTTCGATGTAATTTGTCAATACGACCATATAGACTATACTTTATTCATAAATCTATAAGGTTAATTTTTATTCATCATAAATGGGCCTCTATCTTGTAAGAACCGAGCCAGTTGGCATGGAGTATATTATGTAAATTTAAGATAAAATCTTAATTTATATCTTTGTTAGGATTATGAAGTATAATGTTTGATGCTAGAACTAACTAGTTGTTGAATAAAATTATATTTTATTTTGAATATATATCCTTTGATTAATCTAACTAAATAAATGTATTTAATGTGAATAAAATTTAATTAAATGAATAAGGGAGGTTTTATTTTATTTGGAGAAAGTAACCTTTCATTTCTTTGTCTTAAAAATTTCTCATTAATTAAATGATGTTTTATTTTATTTAGAGAGAGAAACATCTCTTTCCTTTTTCTTATTTAAATTAATTGACTGATTTGTTTAACTGATAGTTTTAACCATTGCACGTATATCCAAATATACTCAAGTGTATGTATTGTAAGTGCAATATATCATATTGTGTAAATAATGGATGTGTACGTGTTTAGGTGCTGGAATTTTCACCACAATGGTCATATTCCCACTTTATATATGCATTTTTTATCCAAATCCTTATTTGAAATATACATATTTCAAATATGTATTTTTTGTTAGTAAATCCTCTGATTAATCTGAATTAATTCTACCAAATCAACAACTTTGAATAAAAGATTTATTTCAAAAACATGTCGTGATTTGACTTAGTATAACAATTTGAAAACAAATATGAATCCATGAATTCAAAATATAACATATACATACATGCATACATATGTATGTATGTATGTAATAATTTAAAGTAAGTTAAATCAAATATTTATAAGATCTTAAAAATGTGTACATTCATTGAAAATTAATTCTCAAATTAATTAAAATACACACACACACACACACACATACACACACACACACACACACACACACACATATATGTATATATATATATTACACATATATGTATTTTGAAATAGAAAGACCAATATAAACTGTAGAAATTACCATTGATATTTAGTAAATAATAAATAAATGTAAAATAATAAATTAATTTTTGGACCTTGATTTGAATTAACACCAACTACAATAAAAGTCAATAGTAAGAATTAACAATTAAGATAGTCACTATTCAAACTGATCCAAATTAACAAACTCATAAAAATTTTCAGATCTATCACATACCAATTAAAGGTGCACAACAAATACATACATACATACATACATACATACATACATACATACATACATACATACATATATATATTCAGCGAAGTAATTAAATTTCAAGATCTATAACATCATGATGAATATATATAAAATAGAATAGATTTTACCTTATTGACGTTACACATTTTGAATGCACCTTGATCGA
This sequence comes from Allium cepa, assembly GCA_030765085.1. NCBI lineage: Eukaryota > Viridiplantae > Streptophyta > Magnoliopsida > Asparagales > Amaryllidaceae > Allium > Allium cepa. The sequence goes on from CM060929.1 coordinate 1,030,706,861, forward strand.
TAGAGTTGCTCCTGGATCTGATATACTAGCTCTTAACAGTAATACGGCTACGAGAACCACTTATATTTGATTGATTCAATTAGATGCCATTAAAATACGTTTTTCCTTTTTTTTCTTTGAAATTTAGCTATGAAAGTGGAAAATGAAGATGGATGCTATGGTTTTGGAAGAGAGTGATCCCAGGAGGCAAGTGAATAATAGCTAGAGGGATCCTTCTTTAACCCCCTCCCTTCATTTTCTAGATCCAACCATTAGATTTGAAGCCTCCTTTTTCCTTCTTTGGTCTGTGTGACGACCCGCCTTTCTAACCATAGAAAGACGTATTATCAATAAGAAAAGAAAGAGATAGAAATAGAAAAGATAGAAAGAAAGAATAACAACATCAGAATCTCACAGCGGAAACGGAAAAAAATATAATACATCACATAACTATTACATAGTTTTACATATATCATAGTTACACAACATCATACAATAAGACAGTCATATATATATATATATACATATATATATATATATATGCTATTATATACATCCCAAAATATAACATACGTCAACTAACACGGCGGAACTAGATAAATAGATACGTCTGGATTCCTGCTCCAAGCTCTCCAGAACTCAACAATCCAAAACCTATCACTTGGCTACTCAAAAAAATTTGAGTACCCAAGAGTTTATGAAAAACAGAAAATAAACCCCGGGTCAGACATGGGTCTGGTGTGAGTAAATGGGTTAAAGTTGTTTAACTTTGAAAACCATTTGGAAATAAAGGTATCACGTAAGACTTCCCACACATAAATACGGGTAAGTTTTTACCTTACACTAACCAAAACATTTTATAGGAAATCTAGTGATATTGTCATAATGTCTAGGGTTTTCAAGTAAATAGAAAATAGCCGAAATTGTTACATGATTAAATTCCAGCCACTAGCCATAAAAGGGGGTAATACAAATCAAAACTGTAGGGTCTCGTAGGGAAAATGGGTTTCCATCAATGGCAGGGCTACTGGGGTACCGTCCGTCACAGTACGGGGACTAGATCACCGTACCGAGGATCATTCCAGACCCCCCTACAACACAAGGCCGGAACCATTCCTTACTGAACAGTCTCGAACAAGATAACCCTGTAGTTGTGGCCAACAACTGCCCATACAGCCAAAATAAAAAGGGACATCTAGACAGGGGTATATCTCGTCCTGCTTAGGTGCTACCCACCTAACCTTGCTGCACATTCCCTGTTTTAGCCATTCCCGGTTGATGAGGCTTGAGGCTGCGATTACCTTTAGAGAAAATTATTCTTAGAATCCTCATCGTCCACCTAACGATGTTCTGAAAGCATTCAATCCATACAAGTTCATTCCGGGTTCGAACGGAACCAAAGGCATTATCTCGTTACACTCATTTTGGAATCACCCTCAGAGTTAATGACAATAACCCTTGCACTCTGAACACCATCTCGATCTTCACTTTAGATGCCACGACCTAACGTTTAATTTGGATCTATGTGGTTTTTGGATAATCATAACTGACACCCGATCCCGGTCTCATCGAAATCCAAATGCCAATTTAAAGGCCAAGTTGTTTTATAGTTTAAACAATTTAATTCAACACTTCGAATTCACATAACATTCATCACAGATAAATCATACACAGTCATCACATAAATATCAATGCATATCACAGTATATCACAGAATATCACCAAATAGATATCACAATCAATCAAACAGGAATCATCAATTCATATCAAAATTAGTTTAATTAACTTAAACTTAATTAATTACTTAAGAATAAACCATTTTATCCTGCTATATTAATCACTAATTAATCAACCCATTTCATTTATAAATTACTACTTAATTACTATTTAATTAATTAATTTAGATTTTGCTCACTTAATTAATTATTTCTTAATTATTAATAATAACCTTAATTATTAATTAATAGAATTTATTTACAAATGAATTAAACACTTAATTATTAACACCAATCTTAAATACAAATTTATTTAATCTCAAATTACTTAGTTAATTACAATTATAAATCAATCATTCGTAATTACCTCCCAAAACAATTAATTAAATAATCATTCATCTTAATTGACATTTAAAAATATTCCCTAAACTTTGAAATCAATTTATTACTAACTTAGAAAACTTTAAATGTTAATTAAATTTAAAATTTATCTTAAATTGACTACTTAATTAAAGTATTAATTAAGATTTAAAAACATTTCTTAGGTATTAACTTAAATCATTAAAACTTATAATAAATTCGTAACTTAAATTTGTCAAATACTAACTAAATCATTAATGCATAAAAAATTTGTTTAAGTAAATTAACCTCAAATTTAAGTATGCTAAGCACTTGAATGTCAACCCGAGAAAAATAACCAGTTTACTCGAGTTAAACTCAAGTTCTCCCACCAATTTCCCGAGTCGTTCTTCCTTCCTCTCATACGTTTCTTCTTTCCCCTTTTTTTAGCTGTAAGTTATAAACTGCTATAACACGCAAACACGCTCACGCACCCAGGTTCCATCCCGAAGCAACCCCTCATCTTTCTCGAGTATCAACTCGAGTCGTTCACCACGAAGACTCTCTGACACCTATTCATTGCCGTGCACGTGCACGACACCTCGCCGTCGTTCAGGCGAACCACGGTACCTCCAGCAAGTCACGAAACAACACTACACTCGAAAGCATAGTTCAATTCGTCATGAAAATTTCCAGAACGAAAACAAGCTTCCAGTTCGAAAAAATCGAACTCGACCCATTCAACAAATCCCTTCGCCCCAGTTGCTCCGACCATCGGAGATGCTCCAACTCCGTCCACATCTCACCTATACCCCACTCTACCATCCCTTTGAAGATCGTGCAACTCGATGCATCAGAGGTGACGAAACCACCTCGTTTTCAGATCACTGCAAAACTCGAGCATAAACCCTAAATTTGCCTCGTTCCCTCAATCCTTGCAATAGAAATTGTTTTTTTAACAATTTTCCTGAAATCGTTGATCAACAAGCTAGCTTCAAACAAAAATTCAACATCCAAGATTTGTTCCATCACCAGAAATTTGTTAAAAAGCGTATTTGGTTCAACTAGGAACTGCACTTTGCACACTCAACTAAAAATCATCATATTAGTTTTAAAAATCTTATCTTTGAATGTTTATTCAAGTTATATAATCAAATCAATAATTTAAAATATTCGAATTAATTGTATGATTTCTTTTTACTGTAAAACTGAGTTTACAGAGTCAAATTCTTCATTATCAAGCTTAAACAAATTCTAGGCCATGATTGAATTTTAAACAAACTTATTTTGTTTAAAATCCTAATTTTTTAATGTTTGTATGAAGATTTATTAAATTTTTGTCTAGTTTACTTTGCTCTAAATCCAGAAGTACAGAAGAACAGGCCACACTAAAATTTCCAGTACAACAGAAAACATACAGAACTACTTATTTAAAATATACATCAAGGCACAAAGTTTTCATGAATCAAATACCCAGATTTAAGTTTTAAAAATAATATGTTTACCCACTTGAAATATTTTGAACAGAGAGTGATTCTGTTTTTGGAAAGATGTTTATTTTTCTTTTCTTCCAGGCTTGCTAAGTTTTTTTTGAACGAACAAGAACTAATATGGATGTATATATAAAGAAAATAGGTTTTACAGGGTGGGTGGCTTCTGGTACAAGCTCTTCCTTTGGTCAGATTTTTTGTCTTTTTTTTCTTCTGAAAAGTGAAATGATATTTGTTTGTGCTGAGATGATGTTATTTAATGCATATGTTTCCCTATATGTTTACATCCTATCCTATTTCTTGTATGTACTTAGATTTTTTTTGTAGATATTTGTTTTGTCTTGCGTACACATATATTTCATAGGTTATATTTTCTTAGAATTATCTTATGTTTTCATAAAAACATATAAGTTACCTTATATATTTATGTTTAACACAAATCCTTAGTTTTTATTTCTATTTTAAGTTTAACTATCCAACACTTAATTCATATCCATATATTTCTATACTTATATTTTGTATTGATAAGATTGATTTTATTTTAAACATTTTTATAAAGACTTATTTATATTCATATATTTTTATAATTATAGTTTATACTTATATTTAATATTGATAGGATTATTTTAATTTAACATTATTATCTATATTACATTCATTTGCATATATTATATCAAATGTCAATAATGTAGAACATTTAATTTAATTGAATAAGATAGATTTTATTGTAAATATTTTTGAAAGATTTTATTTTAAATTTTCAAATCAGAGCTTCCTTCACAATACATACATATATATATAAATAACTAGAAAATGTTCAAAGTATTATTCGCTTTTAAAATGAAAGGCTTGTATTTTATTTAAATTAGATTAAATACTTATCAAAATAATATAGCCAAAATCCCGGGTCGTTACATTCCTCCCCCCTTAAAAGAATTTCGTCCTCGAAATTTAAAACAAAAGTTAATTCAAAAGCTTTTGTATTAACAATCCAAACATACATATCATCCATACATTAGTAAACGATCAACCAGTCTATCCTAAAAAACATCACTAGTTATCCGAACACAAACCCGGATAAGCTTTCCTAAAGCTATCTAGAGTTTTCCAGGTACAATCTCTGAGATCCTCGCTCCACTGCACTTTGACGAGCTTCACTACTTTGCTCCTGAGTTGCCTCTTGTCCTGATCAACAATCCGAATTGGATTTCTGACCACAGTCAAGTTGGGCTCGACTTCCAAATTTTCCTGGACTACTAATTCTACAACCAATGATGGGTCATGAACAAACTTCCTTAGATGGGATACATGAAATACATTGTGAATTCCAAACTGTAGGATCTAGATTAACCCTAAAGGGGGGGGGTGAATAGGGTTATAGCAAATTTTCTCGAATTAAACACAGAAATAAACTGCAGAAATAAATATGCTGAAAAGTAAATCACACACAAAATTTACCCAGCTTCGGCAACCCCTGCCTACTGCTGCATTCCCATATTTCTATTAGAATTAAACAGTTTCCCGCTTACAAATACTCTAACAGACTCGCACACCCTGATACCGCCTATAGAGTTTTGCAAACTCGCACACCCTGCTCACTGAACTAATTCTGACTAGACAATCTGACACTACCTACAACCTAGGTGGTGATTTACCAAGGTTTGACAACCTTCAAAATAGGAATTTAAATTTAAAAACAAATTTAAAAACAAAACAAATTAAAAACAATTTAAAACCCTATAAACTAAAACCCTCTTAACAAAGCCTCTTTTAACAAATAAGGCCGACCCCTTATTTTTTAACCCGATCCACTGTGAAGAAAAATGCGGCCTCTTTTGTATCATCGTTCGTTCCTCTTTGGCGAAATTAGGGCTTGTGCAAATTTGAAGGCGCCGCTTGAATTCCTCGATCGAATAATGATTATCGTGCTTCCTTGACTGATTTGAGACCTCGTTGCTCACCGTGGCTGCTTCGTTTATCGAATTCCTTCCTTGCTTCGGTATGTAATTATATGCTTTTCCTTTAACTGATTTTATGCTTGCTTGAATTCGATGCCGATGATGACAATTGGGGTTTAGTATTTATATGAATTCGAATACACTTGCTTTCTTCGTTTCAATTCGATACTTTCCAAAACTTTAATCCTTGATGTGCACGGCTTTCTTGATTTCTTTCTGTCTTGATGCTCACGGCTTTGGTTTATACGCGTACGATTTTTCTTGAATAAAAAGGCAAAAACTTTCCCTTTTCATTGCTGACTTTTTCAAAGACACGACTTTGATTTTTTTTTTCTTCAATTTGTACGCACTTGATTTTCTTGATCTGGTCATCTCTAATCTTTTTTCAACTCTGACTTCGTCAATACTGCATACGTACTTGAATTTTTATCACTGCGTTGATTTTCTGTATTGAGTTCTTCGGTTTCATATTGGCATTGGCTGTTGTTATATTTGTTGGCATTGTCTTCTGTCCATGGTACTGCTCATTTTGAGTTGTTTCGACTCTTGGTTCGGTCTGTCATTTGAGTTTGAGACTGTGGCGTTTTCACTGTGTACTTGCATGCATATTGCCTCTGGTTATGGCCACTGGTTTGTGTTGTTGTCTGGTTTACTGTGTCACTTAGGTATACTTCATGTTAGATCGAATTGCACTTGCTCTACTTGTAGTCTCTGGTACTTTATTCTTGCATTCACTTCATTGTCACTGCTGAAGTTGTACACTAGTGGTCTTCATTCTGGTTTGCACTTGCATCACCACTGTAATACATGTTACTGTCTACTTGAGTTTGCTTCTTTGGTTGTATATAGCTTGGTTCATGTGAACACATTTGTGTTGCATTGCAGTTGATTCATTAGTTCATTTGATATGTTGTCCACCTGAGTTTGAGCATTTTCCCATTTGTAGCCTTGGTCTTCATATTGTATTCTCTGTTTTGATTTGGTTACACTGACTTGATGCTGCACTTGGTCTTTTGTTATAACTGGACCTGTTGCCCTCAGTTGCTTGTTTGTATGTTGTAAATGTTGCATTTGTTAGTATTCATTGAGCTGAATATCATGGTGTTCTGTTCACCCATTACTCCACTGTTCTTTGTATTTACTTGATTGTTGAGTCCATGTTGTTGTGTTGATCACTTGATTTGGTAACTTGTGGTTTCATTGCTGCACTCGAGTTTTGTTACTTGAGCTGCTTTGTTGAGTTCCATTTGACTTGACTGTATGGTTTCTTGTGCATGTGCTTGTATTTCCAGTATGCACTTGTTTTCTATTCACCTGTATCATGCTTGTGTATTTCTCTTGGACTTGATCATGGCTTCTTCTGTTGTATACATGTCCACTGCAGTTTCCTCACTGATGCATTTGGACTGTATTTTGATGTTGCCACTGTGTTTCATTTGATCTGTTATGTTGGTGGCAATTTTGTTCTTCTGGATGCACTTGTCTGATTGAGTTGCACTGTTCCATGTATTTGTGGTTTGATGCAGTTTTGATTTGTCAAAGCTTTGCATTTTTCATGTTGCCTTGTGTTGAACCCAGTTTCAAAAACTCAGGTTTGACCTTGTGCTCGTGTCGTGATTTTCAATATATTGCACATGAGTTGAACCCGGATTTTCATTTGGGTTTGACCTGTGCTCACCTGTCCCTGTAGCATTATCAAGTGTATACCGATGTGCACGGCCTTGTGGCATGTACAGTGATACACTGTGCATGTCACACTATTCGTGTGTGATGAATTCAAGTGTGAATGATGACGAACAACCCAAATAACTGAGGCAAACCATATTTTCAAAAATCATATTTCATTTTATATTGCAAAAACATTTCTTTTTCAATTTTACCGCGTTAGTGAATATTTTTGCAGATTGCTCAGATGCCGGATTCAAACTGGAATGCAGTTGAAGACAAAATACGAGTGTGAGTGATATGTAGTGAGGTTATTAATGTAAACTGAATTGTGATGTAATTGTGATGTAATCAAAAATGCATATGTATAGTGAGAGCTTGAATTTGTACTATTCAAGATCGTAATAAATATTTTGTTTGAATAAAATTTCTGTTTGAATTCAAAATCTGTGTAACTTGTTCTGTTTGAATTCAAATTCTGTGTAATTTATTTTATTCAACAAATATTTATTTAATCTATGAAAAACAAAATAGTACATTACCAAATACATTTAAATGAATATGTATGTTTATTATCATCAAACAAAAACATATAAGCTCATATTCATACAATCTCCCCCTTTTGATGATAACAAACATATATTTAAGATTTTGATCGTGTTAAATGTATTTGATCAATGATATACTCTAATTGCTCCCCCTATTTAAATGCTTCCTCTCTACGTGATGCTCCCCCTACATATATGCATACAAATAGAAATATATAAATGAGCCTATATGCAAATGAAAAATTATTTGACCTTTGCTTGATTCTATTTGACAAAATCTTAACTTTTCTCTCCCCCTTTTGTTATCAGCAGAAGAATAATAGTGTTAGAGAAAAATAGAGATTAAGTGATCAATATTAATTCAACATTAAACTCAAATTGAATATAAATATTAAACTCCAATAAGAATCAAACAAAAATCATAACTACCCTTGTTAGGCGCATATTCCACTTTTAGAAATAATGGACATGATGTTCTAATATAAAATCATACAATTGTATCAACTTGTGGTACATTTATATCAGGAATTTTAATATCTACTAATCATGCATAACCGTTAGGACTTTTAAATGAGATTAGTAGTATTCCAATTTAATTTTAAAAAATGAAATCAAGTATCTTCTAACCACGCATGACCGTGAGGACTTTTAAATGGGATTAGAATCAACTTGTCTATTTAAGCAATTAATTTTGATATGCGTTCCATACATGCATAACCGTAAGGACTTTTAAGTGAGCATGGAAGCACATAATCAAAAATCCAAGTAATTCACCCATGCATAACCGTGAGGACTTTTAAATGAGAGTGAATACTTTGGATATTTATTTATTTTCTTAAAAAAAATGTGACATGAAAAACAAATGATTCCTGATTATAGTACCACATATCGACAAACTATGTTGAATATTTGATAAACCTTGGTCGATAGAAATAATGATAGATAGAAATGGTCATGGAATCTTTACCCAACAAAAAGTTTTATAATTCTTGTTTGAATTCCTAAAGAAATTTTCCAAATATACTCTCTTGCGTAATGTATGTTAAATATCAACACTTATCACTTTTTCAATCACTATTTATCTTTTTGATAATTAGTAGGGAGTCGAATTAGTCAAAATTTGTCATTTAAAATCAAATAAGATGACTAATCTGAAAATATGGTCAAACAATTATTTTCTCAAAGGGATTACATGAGAGAAAAAATTCTGAAAAAATTATTTAAAATGAACAATATGCAGATATTTTCTTATGAAAAATGATGCAGTTACAAAATGTCTCAAAAAATCACGTTCAACTAGTAATTTTTCTATCAACTAGATTACCAGTGTGATCTGCATCTGAGTTTCTCTTTCAATCCGAAATATCACTAACTCAAATTGATAATCCAGACAATGAAGTGTGCATCAAAAATTTCAAACCCAATTTTGGCAACAATTTAAATGACATTTTTTGAATTTGAATTGAAGCCATGTAAATAGTCAGAAACTGAGAATATAGAGTTAGCCGAATTATGACCAAATGTATCCAACAAAACACAATGTTTAAATCAAACAAATATGTATGAAGTAATTCCAGATTGAAATTGAAGTTGAAAGTATATATCCAAGAATATTTCAACTAAAAATTTAAAATTATCGGTCAATTTCTATAATCCCCAAATCCAAACCTAATCTGGAAAATCTGTCTTTAGGGAGGGGTTTTGTGAAAATATCAGCAAGATGAGCCTCAGTTGAAATATATTCAATGCAAATGTCTTCCTCAGCAATGTGATCTCTAAGAAAGTGGTGTCTCACATCAATGTGTTTTGTGCGTGAATGATGAACAGGATTATTTGACAAGTCTATTGCACTTTTACTATCACATTTTAATGGAACTTGTTTATAAACTAAGCCAAAATCAGAAAGAGTTTGCATCATCCATAAAATTTGAGCACAACAGCTTCCTAAAGACATATATTCTGCTTCATTGGTGGATAATGCAACACAATTTTGTTTTCGGCTTGACCATGAAACTAATGAATGTCCTAGCATGAAACATGTCCCACTAGTGCTTTTCCTGTCAGCCAATGAACCAGCATAATCAGCATCAGAATAACCAACTAAATCAAAATTTTCACAAGAAGGGTACCATAATCAAAATTTGTGTGTGTGTGAAAGATATCTCAAAATTCGTTTAGTGGCTTTCAAATGAGATTCTTTAGGATTAGATTGAAAACGTGCACATAAACACACAGAAAACATAATATCAGGTATAGAAGCAGTAAGATAGAGAAGTGAACCAATTATCCCTCGATATTTTTTCTGATCAATAACAATTCCTTTCTCGTCTTTGTCCAACTTCGTTGATGGACTCATAGGAGTTCTCAATGGTTTGGAGTTCTCAACTCCAAATTTCTTCAACAGTTCCAATACATACTTGGATTGTGAGATAAAAATACCATCTCTGCTTTGCTTGATTTGGAATCCAAGAAAATATTTCAATTCTCCAACCAAGCTCATCTCGAATTTAGCCTGCATGACTTGTTCAAATTTCTCGCACAAGAGTTCATTAGTAGCACCATAAATAATATCATCCACATAAATATGAACAATCAAAAATTCACTTCCATTATGTTATAGAAACAGTGTTGTGTCAGCACTCCCCTTTTTAAAACCATTTTCCAAAAGATATGTACAAAGGCAGTCATACAAAGCTCTAGGAGCTTGCTTAAGACCATATAATGCTTTTTTTATACACATGATTTGGAAAATCATGATTTTCAAAACCGGGGGGTTGTTCCACAAAAACTTCTTCTTTCAAATCACCATTTAGAAAGGCACTTTTTACATCCATTTGTTTAAGTTTGAAACCCTTATAACATGCAAAACTTAGCAAAATCCTAATGGCTTCTAACCTAGCTACTGGAGCGAATGTTTCATCAAAATCTATGCCTTCTATTTGGTTATATCCTTTAGCGACCAACCTAGCTTTGTTTCTAATTACATTTCCTGATTCATCAAGTTTGTTTTTGAACACCCATTTCGTTCCAACAATTGGATAGTCATTAGGCCTAGGAGCTAGTTTCTAAACTTTATTTCTTTCAAATTGATTAAGTTCATCCTGCATTGCTAAAATCCAACTTTCATCACTAAGAGCCACTTCAACAGAATCAGGTTCAATTTCAGAAATAAAACCACTGTGACAACAAAATGCACACAAATTTTTATCAAACGAAGAGCGAGTGCGTATACCTTCCGTAGGATCACCTATAACCAATTCAGGAGGGTGATTGGATTTGAATTTCAATCTATCAGCATCAACAACCCTATTTTCAGCTTTCTTACTAGATGTCCCTTCTTCAATGACTTCATGATCTTCCCCATCATCGATCGTCTTTTCCAGGCCAGATTCATCAAATTTCACATTGATTGATTCAACAATTGTCTTTGTTCGTTTGTTGTATATTCTGTAAGCCTTGCTCCTTGTTGAATAGCCCATGAGAATTCCCTCATCGACTTTTAATTCAAATTTTCCAAGTTGATCACCTTTGTCACATAGCTGGCTAATAGAAATGAGATTGTTTCGCAAATTATCAACGTATAAAACATTAGTCAATGAAAAAATACCATTACCTACTTCACCTTTACCAATAATCTTACACTTGCTATTGTCCCCCATGATCACATTTCCTCCTTTAAAATTCTCTAGGCTAAGGAACTTCGATTTGTCACCTGTCATATGTCTAGAACATCCTAAATCTAGAAACCATTCTTGTTGTTCCTTAGATCGCCAACAGACCTACATAGAGAGAGAGGAGAATGACCTAGAGAAACTCTTAGGTCCAATGATATTAGTGACTGAAGCATTGTGAATAAATAGTCCCTTTGGAACCCAAACTTGTTTTGTCCTTTTATTATTGTTCCAATAGACATGAAATTTGTTTGTAGAGTTCTTAGGAACCCAAACTTGTATAAATTTTGTGTTCTTGTTCCTATGACTACAATTTTCAATACAATGTCCAATTATTTCAGATCTATCAAAGAAACTCTTACTTTTTGCATTATCCTCAACTTGTGTTTTCCCAAAACCTAGTCCCTTTCTGTTGTTAGCAAAAATTTGATTTCCTAATAGCATGTTGAAAGATTTTTCGCCTCTTGAAAAGTTATTCAGTGATTTCTCAAGATTTTGGACTTTGGTTTTTAGTGTTGTGTTTTCAGTGAAAAGTGAGGTGCATCTTTTTATAAAATCCTTTTTCCTGGTGTCAATGATTTCCTTAAGACTCAAGTTTTCTTTTTCAAGATTCTCAAAGCTATTCTTAAGGCTTGATAATTCTGAATCTAAAATTTTACATTTTTTACATTCTAGGTTTTGAATATCTTCAAGTTCAGTTTCTAACCTAAAATTTTCACGAGCAAGTTCTCTCCTCTCAGATTTTAGTTTTTCAATTTTAGATTCAAGAGTATCAACTACTTTAGTAAGATCAAGACACATAAAAACAAGATCTTTATAAGAATAGTCACCTACCTCACTAGATTCCTCTGAGCTTGCTTCTGAATCTGATTTTGCCATAAGACACAAGTTAGCCTCCTCTGAGCTATTATTTGAAACTTCCCCTCCTTCTTCATCATCCCAAGTCGCTGCAAATGCCTTCTTCTTCTTTTTCTTTCCTTTGTTGTTTTTGAGAAATGGGCATTGTTGTTTGAAGTGGCCAGGCTTGTTGCAGTTATAGCACGTCAATTCATTATCGGAATTGTTAGAATCACTTGGCCTATTACTAGATGTTTTCTTCTTGCGTGGTTTGAATCTTGACCATTTTCTAAGATTATTGACAGCCATTGCACGCTCTTCAATCGGATCTTCTTCATCTTCATCGCTCTCTTCTTTGCTCTTTAAGGCAATCGTTTTCTTCTTTGATTCGGAGTTGTAGCGTTCTTCCATTACTTTTAGCTCAAGCTCATATGTCATCAAGTTCCCAATCAACTCCTCCATGCTTAGTTTACTAAGATCTTTCGATTCTTGTATTGCCATGACTTTTGCCTCAAAGTTCATCGGTAAGACTCGTAGTATCTTCCGCACATGCTCTACCTCAGTGAAGACCTTCCCAAGCGCTCTAGCATTGTACACCAAAGCTGAAAAACATTCAAACATATCCTTTATGCTCTCGCCTTTGTCCATCACAAAGTTTTCGTATTCATTGCTGAATAGGGCTAGACGAGACTCCTTGACTTGAGAAGTTCCTTCGTGTGTCACCTCCAAAGTGTGCCAAATTTCCTGTGCTGTTGTACAATGAGAAATTCTATTAAATTCATTTTTGACAAGAGCACAGATCAAAGCGTTCATTGCTTTGGCATTTGTAGTTTTTAATTTCTTATCGTTAGCATCCCACCTATCCTTAGGTTTAGGAATCTCAGTATCACCAACAGTTATAGTGGGAGATTTATAGCCAGTTTCAATAATATCCCAAACATCATAATCAACGGAACTAAGATAAATACTCATCCTAACTTTCCAATAAGCATAATCATTCCCGTTAAACATGGGTGGCCTAGCAATAGATTGCCCCTCAGAAAAAGCATTATTTGGTGGATTCATGACTCTAGAATTAAATAAAAATACCAGGCTCTGATACCACTTGTAGGATCAAGATTAACCCTAGAGGGGGGGGGGTGAATAGGGTTATAGCAAATTTTCTCGAATTAAACACAGAAATAAACTACAGAAATAAATATGCTGAAAAGTAAATCACACACAAAATTTACCCAGCTTCGGCAACCCCTGCCTACTGCTGCATTCCCATATTTCTATTAGAATTAAACAGTTTCCCGCTTACAAATACTCTAACAGACTCGCACACCCTGATACCGCCTATAGAGTTTTGCAAACTCGCACACCCTACTCACTGAACTAATTCTAACTAGACAATCTGACACTACCTACAACCTAGGTGGTGATTTACCAAGGTTTGACAACCTTCAAAATAGGAATTTAAATTTAAAAACAAATTTAAAAACAAAACAAATTAAAAAAAAAATTAAAACCCTATAAACTAAAACCCTCTTAACAAAGCCTCTTTTAACAAATAAGGCCGGCCCCTTATTTTTTAACCCGATCCACTGTGAAGAAAAATGCGGCCTCTTTTGTATCATCTTTCGTTCCTCTTTGGCGTAATTAGGGCTTGTTCAAATTTGAAGGCGCCGCTTGAATTCCTCGATCGAATAATGATTATCGTGCTTCCTTGACCAATTTGAGACCTCGTTGCTCACCGCGGCTGCTTCGTTGATCGAATTCCTTCCTTGCTTCGGTATGTAATTATATGCTTTTCGTTTTACTGATTTTATGCTTGCTTGAATTCGATGCCGATGATGACAATTGGGGTTTAGTATTTATATAAATTCGAATACACTTTCTTTCTTCGTTTCAATTCGATACTTTCCAAAACTTTAATCCTTGATGCGCACGGCTTTCCTGATTTCTTTCTGTCTTGATGCTCACGGCTTTGGTTAATACGCGTACGATTTTTCTAGAATAAAAAGGCAAAAACTTTCCCTTTTCATTGCTGACTTTTTCAAAGACACGACTTTGATTTTTTTTTTCTTCAATTTGTACGCACTTGATTTTCTTGACCTGGTCATCTCTAATCTTTTTTCAACTCTGACTTCGTCAATACTGTATACGTACTTGAATTTTTATCACTGCGTTGATTTTCTGTATTGAGTTCTTCGGTTTCATATTGGCATTGGCTGTTGTTATATTTGTTGGCATTGTCTTCTGCCCATGGTACTGCTCATTTTGAGTTGTTTCGACTCTTGGTTCGGTCTGTCATTTGAGTTTGAGACTGTGGCGTTTTCACTGTGTACTTGCATGCATATTGCCTCTGGTTATGGCCACTGGTTTGTGTTGTTGTCTGGTTTACTGTGTCACTTAGGTATACTTCATGTTAGATCGAATTGCACTTGCTCTACTTGTAGTCTCTGGTACTTTATTCTTGCATTCACTTCATTGTCACTGCTGAAGTTGTACACTAGTGGTCTTCATTCTGGTTTGCACTTGCATCACCACTGTAACACATGTTACTGTCTACTTGAGTTTGCTTCTTTGGTTGTATATAGCTTGGTTCATGTGAACACATTTGTGTTGCATTGCAGTTGATTCATTAGTTCATTTGATATGTTGTCCACCTGAGTTTGAGCATTTGCTCATTTGTAGCCTTGGTCTTCATATTGTATTCTCTGTTTTGATTTGGTTACACTGACTTGATGCTGCACTTGGTCTTTTGTTATAACTGGACCTGTTGCCCTCAGTTGCTTGTTTGTATGTTGTAAATGTTGCATTTGTTACAGTATTCATTGAGCTGAATATCATGGTGTTCTGTTCACCCATTACTCCACTGTTCTTTGTATTTACTTGATTGTTGAGTCCATGTTGTTGTGTTGATCACTTGATTTGGTAACTTGTGGTTTCATTGCTGCACTCGAGTTTTGTTACTTGAGCTGCTTTGTTGAGTTCCATTTGACTTGACTGTATGGTTTCTTGTGCATGTGCTTGTATTTACAGTATGCACTTGTTTTCTATTCACCTGTATCATGCTTGTGTATTTCTCTTGGACTTGATCATGGCTTCTTCTGTTGTATACATGTCCACTGCAGTTTCCTCACTGATGCATTTGGACTGTATTTTGATGTTGCCACTGTGTTTCATTTGATCTGTTATGTTGGTGGCAATTTTGTTCTTCTGGATGCACTTGTCTGATTGAGTTGCACTGTTCCATGTATTTGTGGTTTGATGCAGTTTTGATTTGTCAAAGCTTTGCATTTTTCATGTTGCCTTGTGTTGAACCCAGTTTCAAAAACTCGGGTTTGACCTTGTGCTCGTGTCGTGATTTTCAATATATTGCACATGAGTTGAACCCGGATTTTCATTTGGGTTTGACCTGTGCTCACCTGTCCCTGTAGCATTATCAAGTGTATACCGATGTGCACGGCCTTGTGGCATGTACAGTGATACACTGTGCATGTCACACTGTTCGTGTGTGATGAATTCAAGTGTGAATGATGACGAACAACCCAAATAACTGAGGCAAACCATATTTTCAAAAATCATATTTCATTTTATATTGCAAGAACATTTCTTTTTCAATTTTACTGCGTTAGTGAATATTTTTGCAGATTGCTCAGATGCTGGATTCAAACTGGAATGCAGTTGAAGACAAAATACGAGTGTGAGTGATATGTAGTGAGGTTATTAATGTAAACTGAATTGTGTTGTAATTGTGATGTAATCAAAAATGCATATGTATAGTGAGAGCTTGAATTTGTACTATTCAAGATCGTAATAAATATTTTGTTTGAATAAAATTTCTGTTTGAATTCAAAATCTGTGTAACTTGTTCTGTTTGAATTCAAATTCTGTGTAATTTATTTTATTCAACAAATATTTATTTAATCTATGAAAAACAAAATAGTACATTACCAAATACATTTAAATGAATATGTATGTTTATTATCATCAAACAAAAACATATAAGTGCATATTCATACACAAACATCCGTTCTGGCAATTCAATTCTATAAGCTATAGCACCAATTCTTTCCAGCACTCGGAATGGTCCAATATATCTTGGGGCAAGTTTTCCCGTCTTTCCGAATCTAATAGCTCCTTTAATCGGGGAAACGTTGACAAAGACTAAATCTCCGATCTCAAATTCTGTGACAGCCCCTAGTTAAGCAAGCATGTAGAAAATTTAAGTCATTCAAATTTTATTTTAGTTATGTGGAAGAAAAAAATATATAAATACAATTTTCTGGGAAATGCTTGTGTGAAAATGAGAATTCATGTCCTTGTGCATGTGCACACTGTTGCAGTGTACAGCCTGAGCAAGTAATCTAGCAAGGATCTTGCAAGCAAATAAGAAATGAATTAGTGCATGACCATTAAGTATGAATACACAATAGTTTGAATAAAATGCATAAACAACCTAAGGAAGATTTTAACTCTAACTTCCATGGCATAAGTACAAGCACAGTGGCTTGTGTGGGGAAAAAAAAATATAAATACATATGAACATATATACATGTACCCAGCATGTAGTAGAAACACACACATAGCTGGCCATACAAGTAAACTTGTGTGCATGATTAAAACCAGAAAAGACAAGAAATGCCTGAGCCAAAGAAATGATGCATATAGTGTGTAAAGAAATTTGCCAAAGATAGTTAAGACAGGGAAAAAGGAAAAATGGCAGGGAGGGAAAGTGGAGAGGGTAAACTGTTGGGTGAGATCAGAAATAATGATGGGATTTCTGATGAAAATAAATTACCTAGCTAACCTTAAAACCCTAACAACTCCACCATATACCACATTATCTCCTACGGGTACACATTAGAAAACCAGAAAACAAAATTAGAAAAGAAAGTAGGCAGCAGTTTGAGGAAAATAATGGCAGACCTGAATCAAGACTTGGGAAGAAGAAACTTGGTGAGTAAACCCTCACTTGGCAAGGCATTAAGACCTATGAAAGGCAGCCATTTAACCTCTAAATTATTTTACTCATGTTTGAAGTTTTCTTGCATTTCTAGTTTACCATTTTCTGATGCTTCTGAAGTATATTGTTTAGTCATCATTTAATCTAATGATTGTTTACACATGGTGTATACTTAAGGATAGGATGATAATAACTGATTTATTTATATGATTATAAACCTGAGAAAATGTTTTTGGTTAAAGCATAAACTAATAAGAAAAGTAAGGTGCAAGGCAGTAAGAGGAAGGAGTCCTCTGGCTTATGTCTTGTATTTGAGAGGATGATTGAGATGCAGTGGAATTTCCATATCCTAAATCTTAATCCACCATTAAGTACTCTCTGAAAATAAGGTTGAGCAATAAGTGAACACATCTCAAAAAAAATATACATATATATAAATTGATTGCAAGGACCTTGTTACTGGGAACCCCAGTGGTATTTTATTTACTAAGATATTTTGATCTATGCTTTAGTCAAAGGCCTGTCTCTGAACAAAACTGACTTGAAATGATATACAGATGTGATTAATTGATTGTTGAAATGTATGAATGGATGAATGTTTCATGGATGCATGAAAACTGCTTGCATTTATTGGTTAGGTACATAAAGGTTTTGGGCATGACATAGTATAATTGATACCTGCACACATGAAAGGAAAACTTAGTAATTAAACTAAGGAATTGGGTCACCTCTATCAGGTTGGGTATGAGGGAAGTAGGTATGACATAGTGGTTGGCTTGCATCAAGGATGGGGTGTGAGTTTGCACATGGCATGTTTATGCCCAAATAGCTCGTAGTGCACTGGAAATCAAACAGTAGTTCCAGGCAGTGTGCACCAGTGCAACCATGAATGTGATATTGGACCCTTAAAAATGATATGAAATGAACTTACAAGCAGAGGTGAATATGCTAGGGGTATGGTGAGTTCTAGTATGCAGACTCAGTTTTGATGCCTTAGCTTAATGATACGGGTTTTGCTTGTTCATGTTTATGAGATGCTTATGTGATTTGTGTGATGGCTGCTATAAATTCTTGAAATGAGAATTTCTGTTAAGAAATTAGTTTAAGCACATGTAAATGTATTTAGCAATTTACTCACTCCACTGTAAGGATACAAAAAGGTGTATATGAGGAAGTGGTTTAATCACCTGAGTAGAACATTTAACTTCTGGAATAAAGGTGCTGTGGATCTAGCTTCATAAATCTTATGTATTGTCAATTGAATTTACTCATACCAGACTTTAATCTGACCTGTTTGTTGCTTGCATCAAATGGGTGCTTCACTTGCATTGTGGAGCAGGCCATGAGATGGTTGCAGCAAAAGGAGATGCTAAGTAATAAGATGCAGATATATGATGCTAAGAAGAAATTGCAAATTAACCAGGCCAGGATTTTGTAGGAGAATGGCTCTTCTGTTTTATTTCAGTTGAAAGGTTTTATGTAATGATGTTTGAATTGTGCTAAAAAAAAAACTTGACTGTGATGTAATGGATGGCTTGGAAAGGTTATGTTGAGATGCAACCATTTTCAGAAAAAAATGATAAAGGTCTTTAGCTTTATATTGCAAGCTGTGAGCATACAAAATTTTGTGAACCAAGTAATAAGTTTGGCAGTAGATCTGAAGCATAAGTGAACCAGTTATGTATGTTTATGTACTAGAGTGTTTTAGAGACTAGAACCTATTTACTTAACCACTGCAGGTATTATAAGGTAAGGAAAAACCCATAGGCAGAAAAGAAAGAAAAACATAAGAGATATGAACCCAGATTTAAAAATGTATTTGATAATTATTTGTGTAAGTGAAACTTGTAGATTATAACTAACTAATCCCAGAATCTTACCTAAACAAATTAGTCCACCTGAGGACTAAGGTGAGGCAAATTACAGCTGTGTATGACTATGTGCACACAGGTGCACAGAAGCATGCACAACCCCAGTTTAGCTGTTTGAAAAGCGAACTTTGATAAATTTAAATGTTATGAGTTAGTTCATATATTTTATTAAATACACAAATGATAAGCACAAGAAAACAAGTAGGAATTGGTTAATTAAATTGCATAGAGATTCAAATAGAAAGGATCTTCTCAATTCCTTTTACCGTGTATAACCTCAGTTTTTTTGTTTAAAATAGACTGAGTTATCCTTTGCCAAAAATACTCTGATAAAAAAAAAATGATCTGAATGTTTATATGAACATTCAAATAGTTTTTACAAAGAAGTATATCAATATTTTTATATTGATCAGATTGGATCTTGGGAAATAAAAACAGAAAAAAAAGAGAAGAAAATAGTTGGTATGTGAAAGAGTGCAACCCTGAATTTAGCTCAGACTAAACTGAGTCATTCAATCAAAATGAAAACTTAGGGAGGGTTGTCTCAGTTGGTATCAGAGCTATGTTAACAAATACATAGCCAAAACAAATACTTGTTTGAATCTATATGCCTTGTTTGCATTGTTTGCTGCTTGCTTGAGTTGCTTTGCTTATTATGAATAAAAAGTTCACTGTTAGTTTTAAAAAGCAAAAGTATTGAATAAGAATCAGAACTAACTACATTAGAAATGTTCAATAGAGGCCCAGAGGAGTTAGAATCAATCCCCAGGCCACAGGAGAAGGAGAAAATGGTCAATCTTCTGACACTACTGAGCAAGCAACTAGAATGGCTGCTGTTCCCCCAATGATTAACATGCAAGATTTTGTTCAAATGCTGAGGGATGGAATGGCACCTAGGGTAGATAATCCATATGAGGAGCTGTCCAAATTGCTTAAAACATATACAAACTTAGGAGGCAGTAGCTTTGATGGCACAGAAAATGCCATAGGTGTCCAGTCATGGTTAAGAACATTAGAGAGGATCTTTGTAGACATGCAAGTCAATGATCAGAGTAAAAGGCAAATAGCTTCAAGACAACTAAAAGGCATAGCTTTGGACTGGTGGGAAGTGATTATTGCAGGCAGGCAAGAACAAGAAATCACATGGAATCAGTTCAAAGAAATGTTAGAAGCCAGATTTATCCCAGCATCAACAAAAGCTTCATTGCTTGAGGAATTTATCAAGTTGAGATAAGGATCTATGAGTGTCACCGAATACACTCTGAAGTTTGAAGGGTTGTCTAAATATGGGGCAGTATTAATCCCAGATGAAACATCAAGGAATGCTAGGTACATTCAGGGGTTGAATGCTGGATTGAGTAGAGCCATGTTACCATATAAAGACAGAACATTTGATCAAGTTTTGGACTTGACATTGTCATTTGAGCAACATGACAATGCCAGAGAAAAGTTCAAGAGTTTCAAGAACAACAAGAAAGGAAAGAATAGAGCACACCATATGAGAGGAAGAAGGGAGAAGCAATGAACAAAGAAGGAAGTAAAGTGGAAAACCTTGATAATAAGAAACCTAAAGTGATCTGTTATAACTGTGGAAAGGAAGGCCTTATAAAGACCAAATGCCAAGCACCCAAGTCAACTGTTCTTAGGTGCTACAACTGTGGAAAAGAGGGGCACATGAAGAGGCAGTGTCCAGAGATGGCAAGGGTGGTTGTACTTGAAGGGAAAGGCAAGGCAATGGAGGCACCTAGTCAAGTGGAAGGTATATCATTTATAAAAGGCATACCCATATCGGTTATTTTTGACACAGGAGCCATACACTCTTTTATTTCATATGATATAGTTCAGAAATTAAGGCTGACATGTATTCTTGTTGATAAGCCTTTGCATATTGATAGTCCTTTAGGTAGTTCCTGCATTACCCATATGAAATGCATGCAAGTAGAAATAAGCATGGGTGGTCACACCTTTATCTCAGAATTATATGTATTGAATTACCCTAGGCTAGATATCATATTGGGAATGGATTGGTTAAAAAGCTTTTATGCTATTATTAACTTAGGAAATTCTACCATTTCACTACAACTTCCTAATGGCAAGAGGGTTGTGGTTATGTATGAAGCAGCCAAGGATAGGGGTATGGGAAAAATGTTCAACTTGAACAGTGGTGAAGTTGAATTAAGTTTAAATAAGATACCCATAGTTAACCGATACCCTGATGTGTTTGGTGAAGTAAATGGCATTCCTCATAACAGACCAGTAGAATTTCAAATAAGACTTAAACCAGGAACAATCCCTGTCATCAAGAAACCAAATAGAATGAGTCCTAAAGAACTGATTGAGTTGAAGAAACAACTAGAGGAATTAGAACAAAAAGGCTTTATTAGGCCTAGCAGTTCAAGTTGGGGATCACCAGTAGTGTTTGTTAAGAAGCATGATGGTTCCTTGAGAATGTGCATAGACTATAGAGAACTAAACTCAGTCACCATCAAAAACAAATACCCCCTACCTAGAATTGATGATCTCTTTGATCAACTAAATGGTGCTAAAATATTTTCTAGACTTGATTTAGCAACTGGTTTTCACCAAATGAAAGTAGAAGAAGAAAGTATCAAATATACAGCTTTCAACACTAGGTATGGCTTGTATGAATACTTAGTAATGCCATTTGGTTTGACTAATGCACCATCCTATTTTGTGGATTTGATGAATAGAATTTTCAGAGATTACTTAGACAAATTTGTACTGATCTTCATTGATGATATACTAATATATTCTAAGACAGATAGTGAACATGAAAAGCATTTGCATATGGTACTGAGTAGACTAAGGCAACAAGACCTTAAAGCCAAGTTTGCAAAGTGTTCTTTTTGGAAGAATGAAATAAAAATTTTGGGCCACATAATTTCTCAAGAAGGAATTTCAGTAGATCCAAGTAAAGTCATGGCAGTGCAAGCATGGAAAAGACCAAGCAATGTCACTGAAATCAGATCATTCATGGGCATGGCTGGATACTATAGGAGATTTATAAAAGACTTTGCTAAAAAAGCAATTCCACTAACCAAGTTAACAAGGAAAGACCAGCCTTTTATGTGGACTGAGAAATGTGAAGGGGCATTCAATCAATTGAAGAAGGCATTGATGGAAGCACCAGTGCTAAAAATCCTAGAAGGCAATGACAATTTAGTGGTATACACTGATGCATGTGGATCAGGTATAGGAGCTGTCCTTATGCAAGATGGTAGGGTAATAGCTTATGCATCAAGACAACTGAAACCCAGTGAAACCAAGTATGCAACACATGACTTGGAATTGGCAGCAGTGGTGTATGCACTAAAGCTTTGGAGACACTACCTGTTAGGAGCAAAGTTTGAGCTTTATACTGACCACAAGGCTTTGAAGTATTTATTTTCTCAAAAAGATTTAAACATGAGACAACATAGGTGGGTGGAATTCCTTGCGGCCTATGATTTGGACATTATGTACACACCAGGGAAAGCAAATAGAGTGGCAGATGCATTAAGTAGACAACATGCTAAGTTGGCTACACTGATGATAGAGGAGTTTAAAAGGTTATTAACACTGACAGATGTAGAAATGGAATACATGGGGGAACAAACTATAGAAGTGGGTAAGGATGTGGAGCACTATGGTAAGCTCAGCCTTATCACAATAAAATCAGATTTAGTGGA
Source organism: Allium cepa (assembly GCA_030765085.1). Classification (NCBI taxonomy): domain Eukaryota; kingdom Viridiplantae; phylum Streptophyta; class Magnoliopsida; order Asparagales; family Amaryllidaceae; genus Allium; species Allium cepa. The sequence continues at coordinate 1,030,729,577 of CM060929.1, forward strand.
AGAAGTGAACCAGTCCCAAGACACTGATGCGTTCTTGAGAGAAAAGAAGGAGTTGTTAAAAAATGGTGCAAAGCCTGACAAATTTGAACTGGATGAAAAAGGATGTGTAAGATATAAAGGAAGGTTATGTGTGCCTAACACAGAAGCACTGAAGAGGAAGACCATGGATGTTCATCACAAGTCAACGTACACCATACATCCAGGTGGCACTAAAATGTATCATGACCTAAAAAGAAGTTATTGGTGGAAAGGAATGAAGAGAAGTGTAGGTGAATATGTGGCAAGGTGTATGACTTGCCAACAAGTCAAGGCTGAGTACCAAAGACCCAGTGGACTGCTGCAACCTCTGGAAGTTCCAAGGTGGAAATGGGAAAGCATATCAATGGATTTCATTGATGGCTTGCCAAGATCAAAGAGAGGAAATGACAGCATTTGGGTGGTGGTAGATAGATTAACCAAGTCAGCACACTTCATACTAGTAAAGAGTGATAGAAATGCACCAAAACTAGCACAAGTCTTCATGAAAGAGATAGTAAAGTTACATGGGGTTCCTACCACTATTATTAGTGACAGAGATACCATATTTACATCTAAGTTCTGGAGTAGCTTTCAACAGGCAATGGGGGTTGAGTTGTGCTTGAGCACAGCCTACCATCCCCAAACTGATGGTCAAACAGAAGTGGTCAATAAATTTTTGGAGGATCTACTTAGGGCTTGTGTGCTGGATCATGGTGGGAATTGGGAAGACTAAATTCATTTAGCAGAATTTGCTTACAACAACAGCTACCAGAGTAGTATAGGAATGGCACCCTATGAGGCTCTATATGGAAGGCCTTGTTTGTCACCTGCTTGCTGGTTAGAGGTGGGTGATAGGGTAATGTTAGGACCAGATCATGTGAAAGAGACAAATGCTAAAGTTACATTGATCAGACAGAGAATGAAGGCAGCACAAGACAGAATGAAATCATATGCAGATAGCAAAAGGAAGCCACTTGAATTTGAGTTAGGAGAATATGTGTACTTAAAAGTTTCACCAATGAGGAAGGTGTTGAGATTTGGCAAGGCAGGGAAGCCCCAAGGTATATAGGACCATATGAGATCATTGAAAGGATAGGAAAGATGGCTTACAAGTTGAAACTGCCAGAAGAGATGAGTGGGATACACAATGTGTTTCATGTATCACAATTGAGAAAATGTATGCATGATGAAGCTTCAGTAGTTCAGTCACCAAGCAAAGTGAAGTTAGACCAGATCTAGTGTATGAGAAGAAGCCAGTAGGCATTGTAGCTAAGGAAGATAAGAGATTGAGGAACAAAATAATCAAACTGGTAAAGGTGCAGTGGAGTTTAGACCCCAATGATTGCACATGGGAGGTTGAGGACAAGATAAAAGTCCAATACCCTAAACTATTTGCAACTAATAGTTAAGGTAGAGGTATTTTAATATTCATGCTTGAATTTACTTAGTTGAACATGATAATCAAAGTTGTGTGCGCTTGTTTGATATATGTTTTGGTTGAATTAAGAATATGTATTCATGTTTGATTTTGACACTTGATTTACATAGTAAGAAGTGTTAAATTATGGGACAAAATTTCTTTAAGGAGGGGTGTATGTGACAGCCCCTAGTTAAGCAAGCATGTAGAAAATTTAAGTCATTCAAATTTTATTTTAGTTATGTGGAAGAAAAAAATATATAAATACAATTTTCTGGGAAATGCTTGTGTGAAAATGAGAATTCATGTCCTTGTGCATGTGCACACTGTTGCAGTGTACAGCCTGAGCAAGTAATCTAGCAAGGATCTTGCAAGCAAATAAGAAATGAATTAGTGCATGACCATTAAGTAGGAATACACAATAGTTTGAATAAAATGCATAAAAAACCTAAGGAAGATTTTAACTCTAACTTCCATGGCATAAGTACAAGCACAGTGGCTTGTGTGGGGAAAAAAAAATATAAATACATATGAACATATATACATGTACCCAGCATGTAGTAGAAACACATACATAGCTGGCCATACAAGTAAACTTGTGTGCATGATTAAAACCAGAAAAGACAAGAAATGCCTGAGCCAAAGAAATCATGCATATAGTGTATAAAGAAATTTGCCAAAGATGGTTAAGACAGGGAAAAAGGAAAAATGCCAAGGGGGAAAGTGGAGAGGGTAAACTGTTGGGTGAGATCAGAAATAATGATGGGATTTCTGATGAAAATAAATTACCTAACCAACCTTAAAACCCTAACAACTCCACCATATACCACATTATCTCCTATGGGTACACATTAGAAAACCAGAAAAAAAAATGTAGAAAAGAAAGTAGGCAGGAGTTTGAGGAAAATAATGGCAGACCTGAATCAAGACTTGGGAAGAAGAAACTTGGTGAGTAAACCCTCACTTGGCAAGGCATTAAGACCTATGAAAGGCAGCCATTTAACCTCTAAATTATTTTACTCATGTTTGAAGTTTTCTTGCATTTCTATTTTACCATTTTCTGATGCTTCTGAAGTATATTGTTTAGTCATCATTTAATCTAATGATTGTTTACACATGGTGTATACTTAAGGATAGGATGATAATAACTGATTTATTTATATGATTATAAACCTGAGAAAATGTTTTTGGTTAAAGCATAAACTAATAAGAAAAGTAAGGTGCAAGGCAGTAAGAGGAAGGAGTCCTCTGGCTTATGTCTTGTATTTGAGAGGATGATTGAGATGTAGTAGAATTTCCATATGCTAAATCTTAATCCACCATTAAGTACTCTCTGAAAATAAGGTTGAGCAATAAGTGAACACATCTCAAAAAAATATATACATATATATAAAATGACTGCAAGGACCTTGTTACTGGGAACCCCAGTGGTATTTTATTTACTAAGATATTTTGATCTATGCTTTAGTCAAAGGCCTGTCTCTGAACAAAACTGACTTGAAATGATATACAGATGTGATTAATTGATTGTTGAAATGTATGAATGGATGAATGTTTCATGGATGCATGAAAACTGCTTGCATTTATTGGTTAGGTACATAAAGGTTTTGGGCATGACATAGTATAATTGATACCTGCACACATGAAAGGAAAACTTAGTAATTAAACTAAGGAATTGGGTCACCTCTATCAGGTTGGGTATGAGGGAAGTAGGTATGACATAGTGGTTGGCTTGCATCAAGGATGGGGTGTGAGTTTGCACATGGCATGTTTATGCCCAAATAGCTTGTAGTGCACTGGAAATCAAACAGTAGTTCCAGGCAGTGTGCACCGGTGCAACCATGAATGTGATATTGGACCCTTAAAAATGATATGAAATGAACTTACAAGCAGAGGTGAATATGCTAGGGGTATGGTGAGTTCTAGTATGCAGACTCAGTTTTGATGCCTTAGCTTAATGATATGGGTTTTGCTTGTTCATGTTTATGAGATGCTTATGTGATTTGTGTGATGGCTGCTATAAATTCTTGAAATGAGAATTTCTGTTAAGAAATTAGTTTAAGCACATGTAAATGTATTTAGCAATTTACTCACTCCACTGTAAGGATACAAAAAGGTGTATATGAGGAAGTGGTTTAATCACCTGAGTAGAACATTTAACTTCTGGAATAAAGGTGCTGTGGATCTAGCTTCATAAATCTTATGTATTGTCAATTGAATTTACTCATACCAGACTTTAATCTGACCTGTTTGTTGCTTGCATCAAATGGGTGCTTCACTTGCATTGTGGAGCAGGCCATGAGATGGTTGCAGGAAAAGGAGATGATAAGTAATAAGATGCAGATATACGATGCTAAGAAGAAATTTCAAATTAACCAGGCTAGGATTTTGTAGGAGAATGGCTCTTCTGTTTTATTTCAGTTGAAAGGTTTTATGTAATGATGTTTGAATTGTGTAAAAAAAACTTGACTGTGATGTAATGGATGGCTTGGAAAGGTTATGTTGAGATGCAACCATTTTCAGAAAAAAATGATAAAGGTCTTTAGTTTTATATTGCAAGCTGTGAGCATACAAAATTTTGTGAACCAAGTAATAAGTTTGGCAGTAGATCTAAAGCATAAGTGAACCAGTTATATATGTTTATGTACTAGAGTGTTTTAGAGACTAGAACCTATTTACTTAACCACTGCAGGTATTATAAGGTAAGGAAAAACCCATAGGCAGAAAAGAAAGAAAAACATAAGAGATATGAACCCAGATTTAAAAATGTATTTGATAATTATTTGTGTAAGTGAAACTTGTAGATTATAACTAACTAATCCCAGAATCTTACCTAAACAAAATTAGTCCACCTGAGGACTAATGTGAGGCAAATTACAGCTGTGTATGATTATGTGCACACAGGTGCACAGAAGCATGCACAACCCCAGTTTAGCTGTTCGAAAAGCGAACTTTGATAAATTTAAATGTTATGAGTTAGTTCATATATTTTATTAAATACACAAATGATAAGCACAAGAAAACAAGTAGGAATTGGTTAATTAAATTGCACAGAGATTCAAATAGAAAGGATCTTCTCAATTCCTTTTACTGTGTATAACCTCAGTTTTTTTGTTTAAAATAGACCGGGTTATCCTTTGCCAAAAATACTCTGATAAAAAAAAATGATCTGAATGTTTATATGAACATTCAAATAGTTTTTACAAAGAAGTATATCAATATTTTTATATTGATCAGATTGGATCTTGGGAAATAAAAAAAGAAAAAAAAAGAGAAGAAAATAGTTGGTATGTGAAAGAGTGCAACCCTGAATTTAGCTCAGACTAAATTGAGTCATTCAATCAAAATGACAACTTAGGGAGGGTTGTCTCAAATTCCAATTGTGTTCGCCTTTTATCTACATACTTCTTTTGACGGTCCTGAGCAGCTTTCATTCTCTTCTTGATAAGCTCAACTTTCGCAGAAGCTTAACGAATCAAATCTGGTCCAAGCACAATACGATCTTTCGACTCTATCCAACATGATGGGGATCTACACGGTCTTCCATATAAAGCTTCATAAGGAGCCATCTTAATACTCGCCTCGTAACTGTCATTGTAGGAGAATTCCACTAGATGAAGATGGTCTTCCCACGATCCACAAAAATCCAAAACACAATCTTGCAGCATATCCACTAGAATACGATTAAGCCTCTCCGTCTGTCCGTCTATCTGGGGATGATAGGCTGTACTCAATCTCAAACTCATTCCCATAGCTAATTGTAGAGCCTCCCAGAATTTGCTGGTGAAGATAGGATCTCGATCACTTACTATACTAACAGGAACACCATGCAATCTGACTATCTCACTCAAGAAAATCTCTGCTAGAGAAGCTGCAGTACGAGTTGCCTTAATCGGTATAAAATGGGTGCTCATAGTTAACCGATCCACAATAACCCATATTCTTTCGTTTCTTTTCTTGGTTCTAGGCAAACCGTCGATGAAATCCATCGAAATCATCTCCCACTTCCACATCGGGATTTCCAAAGGCTGCAATAATCCGGCTGACTTCTGCTGATCTCCTTTAACTTGTTGGCAGATAGCACAACTAATAACGAAAGCAGCTACATCTTCCTTCATGCCCTTCCACCAAAAGACTCTCTTCATATCCTTATACATCTTTGATATTCCCAGGTGAATATTCAATCTGGAATGATGATTCTCTGACAACACATCCTATCTCAGATCCCTATCATTCGGAACACAAATCCTTCCGTTGGTCCTCAGTGTCCCTTGGTCATCAACCTCAAAACTTGAACACTGACCTTTCCTAACTCTTCTGATGATTCTTTGCAACATTTTATCAGATTCTTACTTGCTCGAAATCCTTTCAATAAGAGATGGAACAATTTCCAAAAGAAACAGAACTGCATTCCTGCTAAGAGCATCTGCTATAACATTCGCCCTCCCCGGGGTATACAGAATATCCAAATCATATGATGCTAGAAACTTGACCCATTGCTGCTGCCTCAGATTAAGATCCTTTTGAGATAAAAGATATTTCAACGGTTTGTGATCCGTGAATAACTTGAACTTCTCTCCCAAAAGATAGTGTCTCCAGATCTTCAAAGCAAAAACAATGGCTAACAACTCTAGATTATGCGTAGCGTAGTTCCTTTCATGTGGCTTCAATTGCCGACTCGCATATGCAATTACCCTTCCATTCTGCATCAGAACTGCTCCCAGTCCAACAGTACAAGCATTTTTATAAACCTCAAATTTGCTCTTCCCATCCGGAATAGCTAGCACTAGTGCACTGGTTAGCCTTGTCTTCAACTCTTGGAAAGCCTCTTCACACTGCGGTGTCCACTTGAACTTAGCTCCTTTCCTTATCAGCTAGGTCAGATGCGAAGAAATCTTGGAATAGTCCTTGATAAACTTTATGTAGTAACCAGCCAATCCCAGAAAACTACGAACTTCAGTCGGTGTCTGCGGCTGCTTACACTCCAGAATAGTCTCAACCTTTGCTGGATCTACAGTGATACCTTCACCAGAAACAATGTGCCCTAAAAATTTGACTTCCGATTTCCAAAAATGGCACTTAGAGAATTTCTCCTTGAAAACATGCTTCCTCAGAGTTTCCAACACAATTCTCAAATGCTGCTTGTGCTCTTCTTCAAACTTAGAGTAGACCAGAATATCATCAATGAACACCAGAACGAACTTATTCAATACATCTCGAAAGACTCGGTTCATCAGGTCAATAAAGTAGGTAGGAGCGTTGGTTAACCCGAAAGGCATAACAAATCACTCATAGAAACAATTTGGTCCCCTAAATGCAGTCAAGGAAATACTGTCCTCAGCTACCCTTAACTGATGGAAACCTGATGATAAATCCAGTTGAGGAAAGACAGAAGCTCCATGCAACTGGTCAAAGAGATCATCAATACGAGGAAAAGGATATTTATTTCGGATAGTCACTTTGTTCAATTCTCTATAATCCACACAGAACCTTAGCGATCCATTCGGTTTAGTGACAAACATCGCAGTAAAGCCCCAACAAGAAAAACTGGGCCTAATCAATCCCTTCTCCAAAAGATCCTGAGTTTGCTTCACCAACTCCTCCCCTTAGGAGCCATCCTCCTACTAGGCTGAATCACTGGTACTGCTCCTGGAACCAAATCAATGCGAAACTCTATTTCTCGACGTGAAGGTAAACATTTGACTTCCTCGAATACGTCAGGAAAATCTTGGACCGCATCGATATCTTCAACTTTCTCTTGAGAAGTCTCAACTCTATGTAAAAGACTACTCAAGTGAATTCTAGAATTATAACACGTTACTTTGGCAATTCTACCCAGATTGGTTTCCAGCGAAACTGTTCTCTCATCACAATTCAGGACTGCTTTATACTTATCAAGCCAATCCATCCCCAATATAAGGTCAAACCCCTTAAAATTCAACACATAAGGGTCATAAGAAAAACTATGGGGCAGATAGGAAATCTTCAAATCCTTACAGATCGTGTCCAATTTGGTTACTCCTCCTATAGGATTGGACACAAAGATGGGATAGTCTATAGTACTAGGCTAAGAAAAACTTCTCTACAGATTCCAGAGAAATAAAACTCAAAGAAGCACCCAAATCAAATAAAACTTTAATATGCTTGCCATCTAAAAGTAATGTACCTTCCAATACTCCCTTCCTTTAGATGAAGTAGACGGTGCACCTTCAAAAGCAAATACCCTATTCTGCTTAGCTTTATGAAGTAACGGGCAATCCTTAATCATATGACCTGGTTGGTGGAAATTGAAGCATAGAGATTTATGAACCAAAGCCAAACCCGGTCCTCTATAATGCGGTTGCTGTTGCTGCTGATGTTGGAATCCTTTCCTGGGACACCTATTCTCCAAGTGACCTTCTTGTTGACATATATAGCATTTGCGAGGTCCGTTGTTACTTCCAGGCTTCTACTTGTTCTGCTTCCTCCAATTGGGATTGAACTTTCGCTTATTCGAATTAGCAAAATTCCCTCCCGATGCTGCTACTGGTGCCACAGTTTTCTTATTCATCAAATCCTCATATCTCAGAGCCATATCACTTAACTCAATAAAAGATCCTTTCAAATGCGTCGTCATCTTTTCATGAAATTCTGGCCTCAATCCTTGCAAAAACATTTCGTTCTTTTTTAGGGGAGTATCAATAAGTCCTGGTCCATAGCAAGAAAGTTCATTGAATTTAGTCTCATACTCCGCTATAGTCAAGCTTCCCTGCTTCAAATTCAGAAAATCCTGGCACAAACGAGTTTTCCCTGCTGTTGGCATGAATTTCTCCGCAAACAGCTCTTTAAATCTTTCCCAAGAAATGTCGTCCTCAGAGATATTTGTTGTCGCTGCATCCCACCAGGCTGCAGTGCCTTCCTGCAATTACCATGATTCCATTTTCCTTTCCCGCTCATCAGACAACTTCATACTCTTAAAGATGCACTCACAAGAGCGTAGCCAAGCTTGAAACTCAATTATCGACTCTGACCCTTTAAATGGTTTACCTCCAAGGTTGATGAAGTCTTTGCATAAAGTGGCAAAACTAACCTGAGGCGGTACTGGATCTACAGCCTCACTAGCAGTTTGACTTCATCCATTATCAGTCGAGGTACTGCCTCTACCTCTGCCTCTCCTTCCAGAACTCATGTTGGCCACCTGAACAGGTAACTCAACAAATTTAGATCGGTATATAATTATATGAAAATACAAATACGCACTCTCAAGATAGATATTATTTCAGAGCCTAGGTATTATCTCAACTTATGCTTTGATACCAACTGTGACGACCCGTCTTTCTAACCACAGAAAGACGTATCATCAATAAGAAAAGAAAGAGATAGAAATAGAAAAGATAGAAAGAAATAATAACAACATCAGAATCTCACAGCGGAAACGGAACCAAATATAATACATCACATAACTATTACATAGTTTTACATATATCAGAGTTACACAACATCATACAACAAGACAGTCATATATATATATATATATATATATCTGTCATTACATACATCCCAAAATACAACATACATCAACTAACACGGTGGAACTAGATAAATAGATATGTCTGGACTCCTGCTCCAAGCTCTCCAGAACTCAACAATCCAAAACCTATCACTTGGCTACTCATAAAAATTTGAGTAACCAAGAGTTTATGAAAAACAGAAAATAAACTCCGGGTCAGGCATGGGTCTGGTGTGAGTAAACAGGTTAAAGTTGTTTAACTTTGAAAACCATTTGAAAATAAAGGTATCACGTAAGACTTCCCATACATAAACACGGGCAAGTTTTTACCTTACGCTAACCAAAACATTTTATAGGAAATCCAAGTGATATTATCATAGTGTCTAGGGTTTTCAGGTAAATAGAAAATAGCCGAAATTGTTACATTATTAAATTCCAGCTACTAGCCACAAAAGTGGGTAATACAAATCAAAACTGTAGGGTCTCGTAGGGAAAATGGGTTTCCATCAATGGCAGGGCTACTGGGGTACCGTCCGTCAAGTACAGGGCCTAGATCACCGTATCGAGGATCACTCCCGACCCCGTACAACACAAGGCCGGAACCATTCCTTGCTGAACAGTCCCGAATAAGATAACCCTGCAGTTGTGGCCAACAACTGCCCACACAGCCTAATAAAAAAGGACATCTAGACATGGGTGTATCTTGTCCTACTTGGGTGCTACCCACCTAACCTTGCTGCACCTCCCCTATTTTAGCCATTCCCGGCTGATGAGGCTTGAGGCAGCGATTACCTTTAGAGAAAATTATTCTTAGAATGCTCATCGTCCACCTGACGATGTTCTGAAAGCATTCAGTCCACACAATTTCGTTCCGGGTTCGAACGAAACTGAAGGCATTATCTCGTTACACTCATTTCGGAATCACCCTCAAAGTTAACGACAATAACCTTTGCACTTTGAACACCATCTCGATCTTCACTTGAGATGCCACGACCTAATGTTTAATTTGGATAGATGTGGTTTTCGGATAATCATAACTGACTCCCGATCCCGGTCTCGTCGAAATCCGAAAGCCAATTTAAAGGTCAAGTTGTTTAATATTTTAAACAATTTAATTCAACACTTCGAATTCACATGACATTTATCACAGATAAATCATACATTGCCATCACATATCAATGCATATCACAGTGTATCACAGAATATCACCAAATAGATATAACAATCGATCAAACAGGAATCATCATTTCATATCAATATTAGTTTAATTAACTTAAACTTAATTAATTACTTAACAATAAACCATTTTATCCTGCTATATTAATCACTAATTAATCAACCCATTTAATTTATAAATTACTACTTAATTACTACTTTATTAATTAATTTACATTTTACTCACTTAATTAATTATTTCGTAATTATTAATAATAACCTTAATTATTAATTAATATAATTTAATTACAAATGAATTAAACACTTAATTATTAATACCAATCTTAATTACAAATTTATTTAATCTCAAATTACTTAATTAATTACAATTATAAATTATTCATTCTTAATTACCTCCCAAAACAATTAATTGAATAATCATTCATCTTAATTAACATTTAGAAATCTTCCCTAAACTTTGAAATCAATTAATTACTAACTTAGAAAACTTTAAATGTTAATTAAATTTAAAAATTATCTAAAATTGACTACTTAATTAAAGTATTAATTAAGATTTAAAAACATTTCTTAGGTATTAAATTAAATCATTAAAACTTATAATAAATTCGTAACTTAAATTTGTCAAATACTAACTAAATCATTAATGCATAAAAAAATTGTTTAAGTAAATTAACCTCAAATTTAATTATGCTAAGCACTTGAATGTCAACCCGAGAAAAATCCCCAGTTTACTCGAGTCAAACTCGAGTTCTCCCACCAATTTCCCGAGTCGTTCTTCCTTCCTCTCATACATTTCTTCTTCCCTTTTTTTAGTTTTAAGTTATAAACTGCTGTAACACGCAAACACGCTCATGCACCCAGGTTCCATCCCGAAGCAACTCCTCATCTTTCTCGAGTATCAACTCGAGTCATTCACCACAAAGACTCCCTGACACCTATTCGTTGCCGTGCACGTGCAAGACACCTCGCCGTCGTTCTGGCGAACCACGGTACCTCCTGCAAGTCGCGAAACAACACTACACTCGAAAGCATAGTTCAATTCGCCATGAAAATTCCCAGAACGAAAACAAGCTTCCAGTTCGAAAAACTCGAACTCAACCCATTCAACAAATCCCTTCACCCCAGTTGCTCTGACCATCGGAGATGCTCCAACTCCGTCCACACCTCACCTATACCCCACTCTACCATCCCTTTGAAGATCGTGCAACTCGATGCATCAGAGGTGACGAAACCACCTCGTTTCCAGATCACTGCAAAACTCGAGCATAAACCCTAAATTTGCCTCGTTCCCTCAATCCTTGCAATAGAACTTGTTTTTTTTAACAATTTTCCTAAAATCGTTGATCAACAAGCTAGCTTCAAACAAAAATTCAACATCCAAGATTTGCTCGATCACCAGAAATTTGTTAAAAAGCGTATTTGGTTCAACTAGGAACTGCACTTTGCACACTCAACTAAAAATCATCATATTAGTTTTAAAAATCTTATCTTTGAATGTTTATTCAAGTTATATAATCAAATCAATAATTTAAAATATTCGAATTAATCATATGGTTTCCTTTTTACTGTAAAACTGTGTTTACAGAGTCAAATTCTTCATTATCAAGCTTAAACAAATTCTAGGCCATGATTTAAGTTTAAACAAACTTATTTTGTTTAAAATCCTAAGTTTATAATGTTTGTATGAAGATTTATTGAAAAAATTTCTAGTTTACTTTGCTCTGAATCCAGAAGTACAGAAGAACAGGCCATACTAAAATTTACAGTACAACATAAAACATACAGAACTACTTATTTATAATATACAGCAAAGCACAAAGTTGTCATGAATCAAATACCCCGATTTAAATTTTAAAAATAATATGTTTACTCACTTGAAATATTTTGAACAGAGAGTAATTCTATTTTTGGAAAGCTGTAGTTTAATCTTCTTGTAAACCTTCCTGCTTTGTTGTTGAATGAATTTGAGTTTGCAAAAATAATGATGTTTATTTTTCTTTTCTTTCAGTCTTGCTAAGTTTTGTTTGAACGAATGAGAACTAATATGGATGTATATATAAAGAAAATAGGTTTTACAGGGTGGGTGGCTTCTAGTACAAGCTCTTCCTTTGGTCAGATTTTTTGTCTTTTTTTTTTGCTGAAAATTGAAATGATATTTGTTTGTGTTGAGATGATGTTATTTAATGCATATGTTTCCCTATATGTTTACATCCTATCCTATTTCTTGTATGTACTTAGATTTTTTTTGTAGATATTTGTTTTGTCTTGCATACACATATATTTCATAGGTTATATTTTCTTAGAATTATCTTATGTTTACATAAAAACATATAAGTTACCTTATATATTTATGTTTAACACAAATCCTTAGTTTTTATTTCTATTTGAAGTTTAACTATCCAACACTTAATTCATATCCATATATTTCTATACTTATATTTTGTATTGATAAGATTGATTTTATTTTAAACATTTTTTTAAAGACTTATTTATATTCATTTATTTTTATAATTATAGTTTATACTTACATTTAATATAGATAGGATTAATTTTAATTTAACATTATTATCTATATTACATTCATTTGCATATATTATATCAAATATCAATAATGTGGAGCCTTTAATTTAATTGAATAAGATAGATTTTATTGTAAATATTTTTGAAAGATTTTATATTAAATTTTCAAATCAAAGCTTCTTTCACAATACATATATATATAAATAAATAACTAGAAAATGTTCAAAGTCTTATTCGTTTTTAAAATGATAGGCTTGTATTTTATTTAAATTAGATTAAATACTTATTAAAATAACATTGCCAAAATCCCAGGTCGTTACAGTCTGCCACAAATGAAGCAAGTTAGGCCTTCAATTTATGCAATGACACTTAGCAAAATTGCATTTAATCAAATTTAAACGACCATTAATATCATATATTGATTTATACTTATATAATTTTTATATATGGACCCAATTAAATACTAATGGTATCAAAAAATACTAATGGCAACCAATGCATTAATTAATTAATTAATATTTCAAAAAATGTTAATTAATTTATAACAATTTAAAACCCAATTGAATCGTGCGATATTTTGGAGAATCTATCAAAGTAGTAATGCAACCCGTAGCTGCAAATTTAGTAAGTGATTAATATCAAACAATGTGAATACGAATGTTTACACTTCGCCTTGGCAAGTGGTATGATAGTTTGGTCAAATTTATTGTTATACATCGTTTTTTGTAAAATCCAATTTTACAGTTTTAAGTGGTACCTTTTAGTGATTCACTCCAGTTTTATTCGTCAACACCTCACTACAGGACTTAAGAAATTTGGTTTTGATCAAAATTACAATATCTTCCATATTTAATTTTGTAGCGACCTAGGATTTTCGACGCTCGAAAAGCGACATAAATACGTTCACTATATAACATGCCGAATATCCAAGTGCTAGAAATATCGATTGCTAGAGGTAAAGAAGAAAAGATGGAAGTAGAAATAGAAACAACAACATAAAATCTCACAATCGCAGCGAAACAAAATATAATATATAAAAACAGATTTTTATACAAGGAAACTGTAACTATTAATATACATACAATTATCAAAGTACATCAATCAGCAATCAATCTGGACAATTATAATGACTTGTCCTCACTCGGCGGAAATATAAATCAATTATTGAAATACGTCTCTGTCATCCAGCTCGTCTCCTGAGCTCCATAGCATCCTATCCTAAATCTGTAATACTCGATCTGATTTGAGCATTATAATAAAATAACATCCGAATTAGTCTGGAAAACCAGCGTGAGTAAACACACTCAATTTGAGTACTAAAGTTATCAAAATTCTTTGAAAAACAAAGGTATCTCGTAAGACCGGGTCGCACATAAACATGATGGATTTTTCCCTTACGATAACCAAACATTTTATAGAAAATCCAGTGATATTGTAATAGTGCCTTTGTGCAAATACTTATCAAAATAGCTGAAATTGTTACATTAATTAAATTCCAGCATACCAGGCTCTATAATCAAAACCGTAAAGGCTCGTAGTGGTTTTTGGATTACATACAATGACCTGGCTATTGGGGTATCGTCTGTCACAGTACACCTCTAGAAAAATGTATCGAGGACTTCGCTGGGATCTCCTACCAACACAAGACCGGACCACACCGACCCTAGATAGTACTGAATATGTTATCACCCTGGATGTCCCCACCATTATCGAGAGCTCTCTTTTTCATGCACAACCTATCCATAATTTTATAATGTATATATGAGGGTATCTAGAAAGATGATAACATTTCCTAATTGAGTGCAACCCACTTAGCCTTGTTGCATCTCCCCTGTTTTAGTCATTCTCGGTTGATGAGGCTTAAGGCTACGATTACTTTTTAAAAACAACTCTACTTAGAATGCTCAGCATCCTCCAATGACGATGTTCTGATAGCATTCGTCCATACAAGTTGTCCTGGATCTGGACAAACTGAGTCACTGTCTTCACCATCTTCACAGTATCACCATTCGTAATGCTCAAACCGGAACGAAGTGGTTTTTGAATAATTAAATCTGATTCTGGTCTTTTCGAAACGATTAATGAATTTGGCCAAATTCGATATACAGTTATTTAACTATCTAATAACATTCAAATGCAGTCACTGGGCCTTATTTTATAAATCTTCAAACATTTATTTCAAAATATCTTTACAAAGGTATATATTCAAATTTCTTTCAATATTTCAATATTTGGAAACAAACTCAGATACTTAAATCCATAACAGGAAATTTCCAAACCATCTCAATACTTAGAAATATTTCAAAATTTCCATTTTAATAATTAGGAAAATATTATGAGTCTTATTTTACAAAATCATTTCAAATGTCAACACTTAAGACAATATTTCGTTATCTCATAAGTCTCCGGAATCATTAATAAATTCCTTCTTACAATTTCTAAAACCAATTTATACTTTTTTATAAATCCAACACACAATTTATAACTTCTTTTATGAATTCAGATTTCATTTTCGAAGTTCCTATATTCAACATTTTTGAAATTCCATTTTCTCCAAGTCCCTCATAAAATTTCTCTTGTCAAAATCATATTTATTTTATAGACCCCCTTTTTCGAATCTTGAGAGAATTTATAAATAAATTTCAATCACTTCAAAACTCTCTATAAATATATGATAAGTATTTTTAAAAATAATAATTTATTTTTAAAAATAAGTTCAAGTAATTATTTATAATACCAAAATTCTTTTTATAAACATCAATAACTCATTTTTAGATAAACAAATCAATTTACAAAGATGAAGATTTATTAAAATAAATATTAATTATTTGAAAAATTCACTTTTCGATGTATTTCAATTCTACTAGTTAAAAATTATAGAGTTTGATAAATAAAACTTCCCTTTTAAAAACAACTTAATTTCTTAGTAATAAAATATATTTTTAAAATCTCAATAACTAATTAATCTATAGATTCCTCTCGATTCACAACTCATCGATTTCATTCTGATTCTCCTAAGAATTTCCATACTCCAAAATTGGAATCCACTATTTTTCTCAAAACCGATTCCCATATCCCAATATAAATTCACACTGAGAATTTATGTTCCAATTTATCAACTAATATCATTTCCTTATTTATAAACGTTGTTTATAAATTTGAAAACTCTTTTGAGTTTCACTTTTATATAAAATTAATTTCATTTATAAAATTCCATTTTATAAATTCCTTTCTTTATACATTCTATTTATTCTTCAAATCTATTTTAAGTTTCGATTTTAACCCCTTTTCATACTTTCAGGATATCATTTGAAAAATCCTTTACATAAATATGTTTAAAAATCTATATTTGACAATTTACGACTAGTTAAGCACAACCAAAAATCAAATTATTTTTTTATTCAATCAATTTCCTTTTAAGATAATCCAAATTCCGATATACATATTTTTTATATTCAAAATTCCTTTTAATTCCTTCAAATTTAAAAATAATGTTTATGGTATTTAAAATACCAAAATTAAGGCCAGTGCTACTATAGCATTCAATAATTCAAATCATCACACAATCTATATCAGATTATTCACACCAATCATGTATCACTATATATGAAAAACAACCAATATATATATTTGATGAATCCAGTTGGATTCCTCCAACCTGTTTCCAGCATCCACAGATGTTAGATAGCATAAAATACCAATCCAACTTCGAGGGGGATATCGCAGTAATATAGGGTCATCCGCTATTATACGGGGCGCATATGGTCTCATTCGCTCCAATAGACAGGAAATATATCCAACTACTAATAGATATACTATTTTATATATAAACATAACATCTAACTGGTAATAATTTTATAAATTCATCCAAGCATCCAATAATTTTAATTATTATAAATTGAACCAGCCAACCAAATTGAGTGAGATTTACTTACTTTGATTTTTGTTGTCGCTTCCGTGTTCTAGTTCATCTAAAATCAAAGCGTTCAATTTTAGCAGTAAATTTCAATAGCTCTAATTTCTACCAAACTAATTCCAATGCATAGTACTCGTCGCTACGAGCACAACGCGACTGACCGCGTTCGATTCTGACTTTAAAGGAAGAAAACAAACAAGTTATACAATATTGATTTTTCAATAATATAATTAAATCCCTAATTACATCTTAATCCAATTACCCATATAAACACCTTCTTTAACTTCCAGTTCCCGCTTCTCCCCTCTTACTCCATGGTCGATGTTTCTCAAGGCTAGATCATCCTTATTCCTCCATTATTTTAAAATTCAAAATCACCAATGAACATCCCTTGATCTGCACCTACTCAACACCACCACACCAGTGTCGGTCCTTCATTTTAATACGCATTGCAAAGCCTTATACGTGGCCACACGTCATGCCGTGACTGTCCCTAAGGTGCCACACTTCCCCTCTTTCAACCACCAACTGCTATTCCACCTCCACTTCCCAAAAACAAACTCTATTCCACAAATCGACGAGCCAATCACCTTGTTAATCAAAACCTAGCATGGCCACTCCAAAACGAACATCCCCAAACTTGATCGTGACTTTGTTCGCCATGCTCGAGTGTTGATCAAAGCAACCATGACTTATTATATATATATATATAATCGAGAAGTCGTTCTTGTTTTTCTATAAACGAACGATTTGATTTTCGCTCAAGATGAAGAAGGAAAAAAGGAGAGGAGGTTCGCGATTTTTGAAAGAAAGGGAGGCGTACACAATTTAAAAAAGAAGATGGTGGCTATACATAAAAAACTAGGTTGGCTCCTCAGGTTAGGGTGGCTCAATTTTGACTTTGATTGGATTTATTTATTTTAATGTTAAAATATCTCGTTTTGCATAACTTGAAATCCCGAACCCCTATTGAGGCGTATTGCCAGATGTTTCTAATGTTATACCACTATTTCAAACTCAACGGAATAAGTTTTGGGACCAAACTCGGTCGTATGTGGAAGATAGCTTTCTAAATCCAATTATAATATTAAATTTCAATATTAATTTCAACGTGTTTCTATCCCGTACGACAAAACGGTGACTTCAAACGCTATGAAATTTGAAATTTAATAATCATACACTATCATGGATCCAATGAAACTAGTTTCGTCAAATTACGAGACTGTGTCTCGGATTGCTATTTTAACGCGTTGATTAAATTGATGATTTCCATTTTTTATGAAATTTCTTGAAATTTCAGTTTTAAAATTTTACTGACTTAACTGTGATATCCCGAAAATTTCTAGGTAAATATATAATGTAATAATCATTTATAATAATATAAGATTTATTTTTTTTCCTAGATAAATAAAATTAGTATTAATTTGAACATATATATATATAAGTAGTTTTTAAAAGAGAATTTGAATTTGAAATTCAAATATAAACATTTTAAAAATAAATTGAGTTTAAAATAACATATATACATGATTTGTTTTATAACATTCTCTTTAAAATATTTTATAATATATTAAACTAGATTAATTTTTTCTAAATGTATAATTGGAATTTTTACCTTTTTCTTATAAAATATATTGATTAATAAAGAGATAGTTTAAATATTTATACACTTAAGATATTTTTTATAAATATAAAACTAAATTAAAATGTAATATTAATATAATATAAATATATATTAAAAACCTCTTAATAAAATGAAATTACAAGTGTTAAAAAATATGCATACATAATTACAAATGTAAGTAAAAGAATAATATTTAAGGACAAGTGTAATTAATTCAATCTACAAATTAACATGTGTCCTATTTTCTTTTATTTTAAAAAAAATTATAGAATAGGTTATATTAAATCTTCATCCCTTCCTTCATTTTTTTCTTTTGTGATCTATTTTTTTCCAAACAAGAAAACAAATCTGAAAAAGAAAAACACTTGTACAAACCACAAGAAAATTCAACACTTGAAGCTAGTTGATCATCATCAAAAATCAAGTATCTGGTCATCTTTGCACTAACAAGATTTCATGCATTTGCAAGTTTCCAGTTCAGTGGCAATTCCTCTGTTCAAAACTGAATCTAAGGTGAGTAAACACAACTTTATTTTTGACTTAAATCAAGATGCATGAATAAATCTTTGAATTTTGATGTAAAAATTATTTGCATGATGATGGATTGTATGTATATATGTTTGGATAATTGAGTGTGCATGTTATATGAACTGTTGGCTCTGTTCTTGATTATTTAGGTTTCAAAACTGAAAATAATTCAAGATATTCTTCTCTTTTAGGCTTCAATATACAAACAAAATTTGTTTGTAACATCAAAATATAAATTTTAAAAATGACTCAATGATTCATATGAAGTTAGATTAAACAAGGAGGGAGAAAAACAGTAAAAACTTTTATAGATCAAAATCTCAACATGTTTAATTTGTTGTTTTAGGATTATAATCAGATTAGTTATCAAACTATAGGATTTATAAAAATAAAATCATGATTTTTAATATAGTAAATTGAGGGAAATAGTATGTTGGTCGGATTATGCGTTTAAAGGAATTTCTGGTGATCGACAGCACTAGGATGATCGGGGTCTCGGTTGAAGGAAGTTTGGTGATCGTCGAGGTCGCAAAAATGGTTAGGGTTTTATTTGGTCACTGCGGCGTCGGCGAATCAGAGAACTAGGGTTTAAGGAGGTCTCGAAGTTGAGGCCAAAAGGTTGGTTACTGCTCTATCGTCGGAGCACCGGAGGAGGCCAGTCGTGGGGCAATCAAGGCTTAGGTTCGTGGCAAGGCTTCAGACGAAGGCTTGGGTTCTCTGGTGGTCGGAGT
Organism: Allium cepa; assembly: GCA_030765085.1. Classification (NCBI taxonomy): domain Eukaryota; kingdom Viridiplantae; phylum Streptophyta; class Magnoliopsida; order Asparagales; family Amaryllidaceae; genus Allium; species Allium cepa. The sequence continues at coordinate 1,030,748,996 of CM060929.1, forward strand.
TGCCAGGGTGAGGCAAATTTGGATCGGAGATGTTTATTCCAGTGAACAAGTAGGCTCGATTTCGATTTTCGAGCATATGTTGGAATCTGGGTGTTTGGATCCAAAGAGGGGATGACTGGTGACTTGTTGGTGGTGGTCGCGAACGCCGGAGCATCGCCGGCAGTGCACATGCACGCGTATCGGTGATTTTGTTTTGGGTTGCTGTGGTTTGGGAACAAAGTTTTCCCTTGGGTCGTAGCTTGTGAAAGAGAAGGTTGGGCTCGGAGTTGTTTCGAGTAGTTTGCTGAGAGTATTATTGTCGTATCAGTTTTTAAATTTAAAACTAAATTAAAAAAATGAAAGAAGATGAAGAAACTCGAGTCAGGACTCGAGTGAGAATCGGGTTTAACCCAAAGTAGGAGATTAAGCAAGTTTTTAAACATATCTTAAAAGTTTTTAAAGGCATAGGTTTTGGTATTTAAAATGAATTTGGTCTAAACTTCTTAAATAAATTTCCTTTAAATAAAGTAAGTGTTTATTTAACTTGTGATTAGAAGTTATATGATTTGTTAAGTTAATTTTTAAGTTATCTTTAAACTTAGTCTTTAATATAATTAAGTGATTTAAAATATGTGATTAGGTAATTAATGAAGGTAATGATTTTATCTTAAAAATTTAATTAAGGTTTTGATAATTAATGAGATAATTAAAGTGTAATATATTAATTTAATTAGTTAATGATTAAGAATTAATTAATTAACAATTAAGGGTTTTAAGTTAATTAATTAGTGATTAATTAAATTGTAATTAAGGATTGTTAACTAATAATTAGAGATTATTAATTAATATTAGAGGTTAGTTAATTAAGTAATTAAGGGTAATTAAGATTAATTCAGTAAGTAATTAAGATATAATTAAGAATTAATTAATTAGGTAATTAGAGATTAATCAATTGGTAATTAAGGATAAAACAACTGGTAATTAAGGATTAATTAATTTGTTATTAAGGAATATTGATTAATAATTAAGGTTTATTAATTAATAGTTAAAGAATAATTAATCTGTAATTAAAGTTAATTAATTGTTTTATAAGGTAATTAAGGAGTGATTAGTTAATTAAATGATTGTAATTAATTAATGATTGATTAAGCATGATTGGTGATTAATTCTTAAAGTAATTAGTTGAGGGTTAATTAATTTAATTAATTTTTTGAGGATAATTAACTGATGAGGTAATTACTTAATGGAGTAATTATGGATAGTTAATTTACATTGATAATTAAGGAATGTTGTAATTATTATTAATTAAGAAGGGCTTGGAAATTAATTTATTTGTTTTAAATTAATTATGTGATAAATTAACCTTGCTTATGCATGATTGATTATATTGAATGCCCTGAATTGGTTGATATCTCTGATATGAAATGTTTTGTGATATTATATTTTGGGTTGAACGGTGATAATGTGGTTATCTATCAATGATGAAATGCTGCATAAAAGTGACACCTTGTATTTAAAATTGAATTATATTCACTTATATAACTATGATTAAAGATGGTATTGAATTCGAAGAGACCGGGGTCAGGTATTAGTAAATACCCAAAACCACCTTCGATTAGTAATCTAAGTTTTTTATAAGTTTGATATATGAAATCAATAGGCTGGAATGGAATAAATTAAAAGCCATGGATTTTTGAACTGAGTAACGATTCTTAGATATTGTTTGATATAAGTGACTATCTTAAACAGTTAAGAACTCGTAGGAAGGTACGAGTTACCCTGGTTTGCAAATAAGTTTTATAACTTAGTATTTCATGTTATATAGGTTTACTCACGCTGGTTTCCAGCCTGACCCGGGTGTTACTTTGATGTAATGCTCGGGTCAGACCGAATATTACAGCTTTTCAGGTAAGGATGTTCTGGAGCTTAGGAGGCGAGCTGGATGGCAGAAACGTATGGAGTGTATTCCGCTGTGATATATTATAGTTATCTGGGACATGTTGATTTGAACTGTCCAGTTTTGTGAAATGTTGTAACTCTGATGTATTAATGTAAATTAACTGATATAGTTTTTCCTTGTATAACTGTTATTTTATTTGATATTATATTTTGATCCGCTGCGAATGTGAGATTCTGCGTTTTATTTATGTTTCTTCTTCTATCTCTTTTCTTTTTTCCTAACTATCTGGAATTTTCAGGATCGAAAATTCCGAGCCATTACATTTGGATCAGAGCTGAAGGTTAAGCGAGAACCTTTGCTTTGGTGGGTTTACTCATTTGAATAAAGGGCAATAGCACCTTAGAATGAGTTAAGTGTAATATATATAAGAGCGCGTACTTGTTATTTTCTTATATACAGGTTTTAAATGGTTTTAAAAGTAGATGATTTTTTATATAAGTTTATATTTTGATATATAAAGCAATAATTTATAATATATAGGGTAATTAGTTGTTGATTATTGGAATAAAAAAAATAATGAAAATTAAGTGGTACAACCAAATTGAAATTGACTGAAGATAAGTTTGAATTGGATCTAAACTGCTACAATCGTGAACTTGTAGAAGTGTTTTCAAAATAAGATAATATATAATGAATTGGTTTCCAAATATGATAATCTTGGTTATTATCATAAATGGTTGCTGGGTTTAATAATGAAATGTGTGTTAATGAGTAAGCAAAATGAAATGTTTTAAGGAAGCGGATATTTAGGTGAGTATGACTTATGAATTGGAAATGAAGATGATCTAAATTGTGAAGTTTTAAATCAAAATCTAGAAAAATTAAAATTTGTTTCAAAGTGTTAAAAGAAATAATAAATAGTATTATTTATATTGTATTTAAATGAAAGGGCTTGATTCAAACAAAAGTTGTTTGAAAATTTTAAAGAAATTTGTTTTGAATTAAAACCAAGGGTGGTTTAAAATTTAAAGTTAAAATCAAAGATGTATATACGAAGGATATACATAATATCAAAGATGATTTGAAATAAACTCCAAGCGCTGATTTTTAAATTTTACTTGGAATGTAATGTGAAATCCCAAAGTGATAAGTTTTTGAACTTATAGATGGGATTGGATATTAATATAAAGTTTAAAATTTGAAATGGGAATTCAAATTGGGTAAAATTGACTGGGTAGAATTAAAGTGATTTTAACTTAAGGAAAGTTAAATAAGTTTAGAACAAACAACCTGAATTGGAAATTTCAAGATGAAATTGAAATTTAACTTGGGAAGTTAAATGGTTGATTTAAAATGGGAGTTGTGAGTGATCTCAAAATGGGTTTGAGATCTGAAAATTGAAAATGGATGCTATTGATGGATGTTTCAAATAAATTGGACGTTTATTTACTTTGACTTATCCTAATATCATCCTGTTGTTAACAATAATCTATGAAACTGTGAATTGGTTTGTTTAAAATGCATTAAGAAGTGGATTGTGATATTTTATATCCATTGTAGAAATTGAATGGAAATAAAAAATTTGATTTGGGATTACTTAAGTAATTTTGATTTTTGAAGATAAAAATTGAACTTGTGAAAATGAAATCACTTTGAACTTAAGTTTGGATGTTTAAAGGGTACCTTACAAATTTAAATTGTTAAGAATTGGTTTTAAAATTGAATTTGGGTAACAAATTTGTTTTTGAAAGATTAAATTGTTTAAAAACGATTGAACTATGATTTGAACTTAGAAATTAGTTTATGGAGTAGGTAATTTAAAATAGAATTTTGAAATTTGGACTCAGAATTAAATATTTAAAGGGTTCTGAACTTTTACTTGAAAACTTGAGATAAGTAAGTAAAAGTGATTTGAATAACTATTAAAATGTTGGACTCAAAATTTAATTCTGTAAGGATTTGGGTTGTTAAATTAAAAAGTAAAGGTTAATTTGATTTAAGGAAATTAGATCAAAATTTGAAATTTATCTCGAATTTATACAATTCGAGATAATTTAAAGTGAGATTGAATTTTAAATTAGTTCAAATTGAAATCGATTTAAATAATTTGGATTTGTGATTAAAGGTTAATAGTTTTAAATTCAAATGGAATTTGATTTGAATTTGGAAAGAATCAAGGTTAATTCAACTTGAATTGGGATTAATTCAAACATGAATTGAAATGATTTGAATTGAAGTGGGTTAAATTTGAAATTAGTCCAAATTGATTTGAATAATTTGGAATTGTAATTAAAGTTGAATAGTTTTAAATTCAAATGGAATTTGATCAACTTGAATTGGGGTTAAATCAATTTCAAGGGAAATTGAAGTTATTTAAATTGGAATTGAGTCAATTTAAATGGAAATGGAAATTTAAATTGAATTGATAGGAATGGAGATTGGGAATTGAAAAGTTTGGCTCTGAACTATTTTCAAAATAAATTGTTTTAATGTAAACATATTTTTCTAAGCTATTTAGTATATACAACCTTTCTTTTTAAAGCTAAACTATTTTACACTTATTTTACAATTATTTTTGGAACTATTTTACAACTATTTTGCAATTATCTAATTATTTTACAATAATCTAACTATTTTACAATTATTTTATAATTACTTAACTATTTTACAGCTATTTTACAAACTAATAATTATTTTTCAACTACTTGTCTATTTTTAACTTTTCAAGCTATTTACTAAATTTAAGATGGTCAGAGTGCAAACTGTTTATGATTAAATAACAACTGAGATAAGAATTGTTGTGAGAATCCGAATGTGGATTGAAGCAATTGTGGATAAGTGAATGGAATCAAAGTGAAGATGAACAGAAAGAGAATTGATTTAGCTAATAATTAACACGTAGGATGTACGTATATTATTCTATTCGCATAGTGATTTGATCCAGATTCGAACACAGAATTTCGAGATAGTATATCGATTTGAGTTGGGATTTTTCACTCGATTTTCGACGGCGAACCTAGATATGGATTTTTGATTGGTTCTGGAAATTCTCTATCATAGTTATGACTATGCAAGGAGAATGACGGTTTCTGATCAAGAAACCAGATCTGAGTCCGCACTAGGAAGTCGGGTGGACGATACTAGTTCGGAAGAGAAATTGTGTGATTGAGTGAGCGATCAGATTGATATTGCGTACGGATGATATGAGTACATCGTACGGGGTTGAATGAAAGTAATATTGAAAATTTAGGGATAAAAACTGTAAAATGATTTTGAAATGGAAAGGTGTATTTTGAAAAATAAATGATGAAATAAAGTGAAAATTAGATATTTCTATGGTAGAAATTTATTTTATGGAAGTAAGTAATTTGGTAAGTGACTTTATAGAGTAATTAATTTTGAATATTTGATTTGGAATAAAAAAAGTTGTATATCTTTGTTATATAAGATAAATCTCCCCTTGTTGAATCTATTGTCGGACGAAAATGGTTTTTGAAAAGTATTTAAAGTATAAAAGGGAATATATACAAGTATGAAGTAATCCAAATATTTTTCAAGGTTATATATATATATAAAGGATCTTACGAGAATGATTTTGGAGAAAAGGTTTTTGGAACCTATGGATTTTGGTAAGGCTTTTGATTTTTAGGGAAAAATCAATTTTGGAAATCTGGAAAGCCTAGTTTGAGAATTATCGATTTTGGGATAACCGATTTTTGAGAAAAGGAGATTTATATGGGTTCATACTAGGTGTATGATTTGGAAGATACTATATGTGTATAGTATAAAGTGTTTAGAAAATGGCTCTGGAGAAAAAGACGTTCCCTTTAAATGAACTTCTCAGAAGTACCATAGGTCGGTACTGCCTTGAGCCCCAAAGGGAGGAGGCTCTAAAGTGGATCCTATGAGAAAGTCCAGACAAACTAAAATTCCTGAGGATTATTGTGTAGCGAAAGTCGAGGGCGCTGACGCCTACATAGGCATTTGGGTTATGCTATGACGACAGTGTAACTCGATGTCGCTACAATCTACTATGGACCATAGCGGAAATCATGTGAAGGTGAGTGTCAACGGTCTACGCTTGATTTTACCGGGAAGGCAACTAACATTGGTAGACTGCGATCTATGGTCGAGGGGAGTGGAGAAGTTTTATTTTTTTGGCAGCGGAATTCAAGTGGCTGATACCTATAGTTATATGGATTTTTACCGTGATAGCAACGTAACCCCAGATGTAGCTGCGATCTGTAGCGGGTTCCATGGCGTAATGGAGGGGCATGGAGTGCCTACAATTATCTATGGATTTTGCTGGGATGGCAACGTAACCATCGGGTTAACTGTGACCATGGATGGGGGTGATGATTTCTAGAGCAGTCTCACCAAAAATGTTTCCTCTATTTTCGAAAATGTTTCTATATTTTCAATAAAATTATTTTTCAAGTATTTTCATAAGGGGTTGAAAACGGGTTTACCAAATACTTATAGATTTTCAGTTCTACACCCGATCAACCTATGACCGAATTTCTGTGAGAACAAGGATGGACTGATTGAGACATCGAGTTATAAAAAATATTTTTATAAAACTATTTTTGTAATACTACGTAGATTTTAAAAGTGTTTTAAAATGATCAAAGAAAATTTACCTGATTTAAGCATTTTAATAACTATGACATCGTTCCTTTCGAGGACGAAAAGATCCTAAGGGGGAGGAATGTGATATCCCAAAAATTCTAGGTAAATAATAATGTAATAATCGTTTATAATAATATAAGATTTATTCCTTTTCCTAGATAAATAAAATTAGTATTATTGAACATATATATAAGTAGTTTTTAAAAGAAAAGTTGAATTTGAAACTCAAATATAAACGTTTTAAAAATAAATTGAGTTTAAAATAATATGTATATATGATTTGTTTTATAAGATTCTCTTTAAAAGATTTTATAATATATTAAACTAGAATAATTATTTCTAAATGTATAATTGGAATTTTTATCTTTGTCATTTAAATTATATATTGATTAATAAAGAGATAGTTTAAATATTTATACACTTAAGATATTTTTTTATTAATATAAAGCTAAATTAAAATGTAATATTAATATAATATAAATATATATTAAAAACCTCTTAATAAACTGAAATTACAAATGTTAAAAAAATATGCATACATAATTACAAATGTAAGTAAAAGAATAATGTATAAGGACAAGTGTAATTAATTCACTCTACAAATGAACAAGTGTCCCATTTTCTTTTATTTAAAAATAATAACATAATAGGTTATATTAACATCTTCATCCCTTCCTTCATTTTTTTCTTCTGTGATCTATTTTTTTTCAAAACAAGAAAACAAATCTGAAAAAGAAAAACACTTATACAAACCACGAGAAAAATCAAAACTTGAAGCTAGTTGATCATCATCAAAAATCAAGTATCAGGTCATCTCTGCACAAACAAGATTTCAGGCATTTGCAAGTTTCCAGTTCAAAAGCAATTCCTCTATTCAAAACGGAATCTAAGGTGAGTAAACACAACTTTATAATTGACTTAAATTTGGATGCATGAATAAATCTTTGAAGTTTGATGTAAAAATTGTTTGCATGATGATGGATTGTATGTATATATTTCTGGATAATTGAATGTGCATGTTATATGAACTGTTGGCTCTGTTCTTGATTATTCGGGTTTCAAAACTAAAAATAATTCAAGATCTTCTTCTCTGAATCTTTTTAGGCTTCAATATACAAACAAAATTTGTTTGTAATATCAAAATATAAATTTTAAAAATGACTAAATGATTCGTATGAAGTTAGATTAAACAAGCAGGAAGAAAAACAGTAGAAACTTTTATAGATCAAAATCTCAACATGTTTAATTTGTTGTTTTAGGATTATAATCAGATATCAAATTATAGGATTTATAAAAATAAAATCATGATTTTTAGTATAGTAAATTGAGGGAAATGGCAGGTTGGTTGGATTATGGGTTTAGAGGAATTTCTGGCGATCGACGACATTGGGATGATCGGGGTCTCGACAGAAGCAAGTTTGGTGATCGTAGAGGTCGAAAAAAATGGTTAGGATTTTATTTGGTCATTGCGGCGTCGGCGAATCAGAGAACTAGGGTTTAAGGAGGTTCTGAAGTCGAGGTTGAAAGATTGGTTACCGCTCTATCGTCGGAGCACCGGAGGAGGCCGGTAGTGGGGGAATCAAGGCTTAGGTTCATGGCGAGGCTTCAGACGAAAGCTTGGGTTCTCTGTTGGCCGGAGTTGCCTGGGAAAGCGAATTTGGATCGGAGATGTTTATTCCAGTTGAACAAGTAGGCTCGATTTCGATTTTCGAGCATATGTTGGAATTTAGGTAATTGGATCCAAAGAGGGGGATGACCGGTGACTTATTGTTGGTGGTCACGAACGCCGGAGTGTCACTGGCGACCGATGCACGTGCACGCATATCTGTGATTTTGTTTTGGATTTCTGTGGTTTGGGAACGAAGGTTTCCCTCGGGTCGTAGCTCGTGAAAGAGAAGGTTGGGCTCGGAGTTGTTTCGGGTAGTTCACGCGAGTATTTTTATCATATCGGTTTTTATATTTTAAACTAAGTTAAAAAAATGAAAGAAGATGAAGAAACTCGAGTCAGGACTCGAGTGAGTATCGGGTTTAACCCAAAGTAGGAGATTAAGCAAGTTTATAAACATATTTTAAAAGTTTTTAAAGGCATAGGTTTTGGTATTTAAAATGAATTTGGTTTAGACTTCTTAAATAAATTTGCTTTACATAAAATAAGTGTTTATTTAACTTGTGATTAGAAGTTATATGATTTGTTAAGTTAATCTTTAAGTTATCTTTAAACTTAATCTTTAATATAATTAAGCGATTTAAAATATGTGATTAGGTAATTAATAAGATAATGATTTTATCTTAAAATTTTAATTAAGGTTTTGATAATTAATGATGTAATTAAAGAGTAATTAATTAATTTAATAAGTTAATGATTAAGGATTAATTAATTAACAATTAAGGGTTTTAAGTTAATTATTTAGTGATTAATTAAATTGTAATTAAGGATTGTTAATTAATAATTAGAGATAATTAATTAATGATTAGAGGTTAGTTAATTAAGTAACTAAGGGTAATTAAGATTAATTAAGCAAGTAATTAAGACATAATTAAGAATTAATTAACTAGGTAATTAGAGATTAATCAATTGGTAATTAAGGATTAATCAACTGGTAATTTAGGGTTGATTAATTTGTTATTAAGGAACATTGATTAGTAATTAAGGTTTATTAATTAATAGTTAAAGAATAATTAATCTGTAATTAAAGATTAATTAATTGGTTTATAAGGTAATTAAGGAGTGATTAATTAATTAAATGATTGTAATTAATTAATGATTGATTAAACAGGATTGGTTATTAATTCTTAAAGTAATTAGTTGAGGGTTAATTAATTTAATTAATTTTTTGAGGATAATTAAGCAATGAGATAATTACTTAACGGAGTAATTATGGATAATTAATTTAGATTGATAATTAAGGAATGTTGTAATTATTATTAATTAAGAAGGGTTAGGAAATTAATTTATTTGTTTTAAATTAATTGTGTGATTAATTAAGCTTGCTTACGGATGATTGGATTATATTGATGCCTTGAATTGGTTGATATCTCTGATATAATATGTTTTGTGATATGATATGTTTGGGTTGAACAGTGATAATGTGGTTATCTATCATTGATGAAATGCTGTATAAAAGTGACACCCTGTATTTAAAATTGAATTGTATTCACTTTTATAACTGTGATTAAAGATGGTATTGAATTCGAAGAGACCGGGGTCGGGTATCAGCAAATACCCGAAACCACTTCGATTAGTAATCTAAGTTCTTTATAAGTTTGATATATGAAATCAATAGGCTGGAATGAAATAAATTAAGAATTATGGATTTTTGAAATGAGTAACGATTCTTAGGTATTGTTTAATATAAGTGAGTGTCTTAAACAGTTAAGAACTCGTTGGAAGCTACGAGTTACGTTGGTTTGCAAATAAGTTTTATAACTTAGTATTTCATGTTATATGGGTTTACTCATGCTGGTTTCCATCTTGACCCGAGTGTTTCTTTGATGTAATGCTTGGGTCAGATCGAGTATTACAGCTTTTCAGGTAAGGACGTTCTGGAGCTCAGGAGGCGAGCTGGATGGCGGAAACGTATGAGTGTATTCCGCTGTGATATATTGTAGTTATCTGGGACATGTTGATTTTTACTGTCCAGTTTTGTGAAATGTTGTAACGCTGATGTATTAATGTAAATTAACTGATACAGTTTTTCCTTGTATAACAATTATTTTATTTGATATTATATTTTGATCCGCTGCGAATGTGAGATTCTATGTTTCATTACTGTTTCTTCTTCTATCTCTTTTCTCCTTTTTCTAACTATTTGGAATTTTCGGGATCGAAAATTCTGGGCCGTTACATTAATTCTTATTCAAATAGCATTTATATCAACATTACAAATCTTTTTTAATTCATATTCAATTTAAACTCAATTAAATGATTTTTAATTATAAATTCAACAATTAAATTTATTCAATAAATCACTATTTGAAACATTAATCTTTTACCACTTATTCAATCGATAAACTTCATATAACTTCTAACTACATTTCAAATCCCATATTTAAAACCATTTAAATATTCAAAATCTAGGTCGTTACAAATTTGGTTGGTCTTTAAATAAAATCCTCGGTTCAATAATATAAATATTATTAGCCGTATTGCTCTGCCTAAAGAATTTAACTTTAAATTGACTATAGTTGACCATGATAATAACCTAATATAACCGCGGCGATGAACTTTCTATTAACAAGTATTTCACTTCCAATGCTTTAACTCGGAATAAAATACAGTAATTTGGTGGACACTATGTCAAGATTTAACTATAATCAAATAGAGTATCCTCATTGAAGTCTAACAGTATCCTTAAACCGAGAGAACTGTGTAATATTGCCACTTTGAGATTTCCGTTTGACCTTAGTTATTATCAACCAACAAGAAACTCTCAAGTCAGTCATTCTATAGTTATTCGATAATCATTAGTATGTAATCCCTTGGTGCCCCTAACTATGATGAGTACTATATTCCCCAATATTTGAAGAGTGTTATGTACTTTGGCTGAACGGACATATCAATAATCTTTATTATTAACATGTACTTATATAATTAAATATAAACTAAAAAATTATTTTTTTGAACCCTTTTCAAATAAATTAATTTTAACACACACAAATCTATATATGTTAACTTAAAATAGAATCCAATATTACATAAAATAAAGATACAATCAATATGAGAATATGTACACACACCGATACGCACACGTATACTCCGAAACTTTAAGATCTTGAACATGTATACATTTATTGAAAATAGTTCTCAGATTAAGTTTAATATGAATATATAGTGTGTGTGTGTGTGTATGTTTTTTGAAATAGAAATACCAATATGAATCGGTGGAATTAACATTGATATTTAACTAATAAAATATCTGTAAAATAATAAGTTAACATTCAGATCTAAATTTAAATCAACACCAACTTCAATAGAAATCAAAAATAAAAATTAACAATTAAAGTCATTACTACTGCTTTAATACAAGTCCAAATCAACAAACTCTTAAAAAATTTAAATCTATCACATATAAATTATAGGTAGGCCATCAATGTGCAAATAAATTTAACAAAGTAATTAAATGGCTAGATCCATAACATTATAATGGTTATGTATAAAGTAGAATAGAATTTAACTAATTGATGTTGCCCTTTTGAAAGCACCTTGACCGATAGAGGTTCTCCTACATCTGACATCCTAGCTCCTAGATTTGCAATGGCTTGAAGAACAACTTGTTATTTGATTGATTCTGTTGGATGCTTCTATTTTTTATTCTATATACTATTTTGAAATACCAGCCATGAAAGTGGGAAAATAAAGATGGAGGCTATGATTTTGAAAGAGAGTGATTCTAGGAGGCAAGTGAATGAAAAACAAGGTATTTATAGATGGAACCTTTCTTAACCTCTTTCTTTCATTCTCTGGATCCAACATTAGAGTTCAAGCCTCCTTTTCCTTCCTAAGGCCTACCACGAATGAGGATGGATAGGCATTCAATTCATCTATTGACATTTAGAAAATAACTACATTTAAATCAAATTCATAATGCCCATTGGCATCACATATCGATTTGTATATATACGACTTTTATATTTGCATTCAATTAAATACTAATAGCATCCAAAAAGTACACTAATGGAATCCAATATACCAATTAATTAATTAATAATTGAAAATATTAATCAGCTAATAACTATTTATAAATCAATTGAATCGTGTGGTATTTCGGACAATCGGTCAACATATTTATGTGATTCGCTGGTGTAAATTCAGTTGCTAATTAATACCGAACAATTCGAATTTTAATGTTCACACTTTGGCTTTGCCAGTGGTGTGACAGTTTAGACGAATTATCACTTATACATCTTTTTCGATAGAATCCAATTTAATATTTTTTAAGTGGTACTTTTATTAACGATTATTTGTTGTCTTTCTCTTCATTAGCACTATATCACTTTAGGGCTTGTGGTGCTTTGGTTAAAATTTCAATATCTTCCACATTCAACTTGGTTAGTCCTTAAAAAAACCTTGGTTCAATAATAAAATTTGTTATTAATCATACTACTCTGACTAGAGATTTTGAGTTTGAGTTAACTACAGTTGACCATGATACTAACCTCCTATAACTAAGAAGGCAAATTCTCTTTTGATGGCTGTTTCACTTCGTATGCTTCAACTCAGACCCAACTATAGTCGTTCAATGGATGTTATGTCATGATTTAATCATAATGAAAATGGAGTATCTACATTGAAGTTCAATAGTATTCTCAAGTCGAGAGATCTATGTAATATGGTCACTTCGAGATTCCTATTTGACACCTTAGTTATTATTAACCAACAAGAAAATCTCTTATGGGTAATCCCATAGTTTTTCGATAAAAATTAGTATATAACCCCTTGGTGGCTTCCAGTAGTCATTAGTAATACAATATCCAACATTTAGAGAGTGTTCCATACACTGGTCTTAACAGATATATCGATATCCTTTCTTGAAACATCTTGATCAGGAATATTAAAATAAAAATGTCATCTTATATTGTGATTAATTATGCAGCAATTACAACCATTTGCAACTACAATCATAGAACATTTCATTTAAGAATTTTCTTTTTCATATACTTTAAATTAATTACTTAATTAATTATATCATTATACAACAAAATATATAATAGAAATCAAATACCTTTGTTATGAACTGGATCGGTCACCATGTTAGAATAACAAATTACACAATTTCCCCGGGCATACCCCTAACTCTATCAATCTCCTACTTGTACTTAGAGCCGGTTATGGAATCTTATTTCTATTTCTTTTATTATTTTTTCTCAAGAAAATCAAGCTAATCCCTTAGTGAACGGATATGCCATATTATGTTAACTATTTACTCTGCCAACCAACTTTCTCTAATGTTGTTAAACTGTCTTTTTATCATTTAGAACCTTGTAGAGTATATTTCTCGACTTCTAGCGAGCTCTAGATTCTTTCATGTTATGAATCATGACATTGTTATAGCATAATAGCATTATGTGGTTCTCAACATTTTGAATCAACCTTAAATCGATTATAATTTTATGCATTTATACTTATATACATTGCTTTTATTGTAGCACTATTCAAGGCGATGCACTTAGCCTTTTGATCGGATCAGCCACAGCCTCTTGACTGATATATTTCCATCTTAACCCTCCTTAACAAAGTTTTGACCATGAATTTAGAATTGATATATTTTACTTGACTCCACTTATGAAGTTTGAGTTTGAATACTCCTTCGTAAGGAGTTCCTTGTTTCTATAAACAATTCTTTAGTATTTCCTATTTGCTACTCGCTCAATGTACTATTTTCTTAAGCGATTAGAGATATGGTTGACAACATAACATATCTGATAATTCCTATTATCGTCGAATGAGGAATCAATTTTACATGCTACATATTAGACATTTTGATATGGTGTCTATTTATATTGTTTAGGACAATACCAACATCCTTTTATACCGAATGCAAAAGATGTCTTTTCAAATCCAATGTTGAGTACTGAACAATAAAAAAACGATTTTTACATAAGGTCATTGTTAATAATCAATAATTTGTTGTTTATTTGTAATTTTAGAAATATTTTAATACGTTTTATAGTCCTTTCTTACAGGCACATGCTTCCTCTATATTCAAACGATATGTTTTTCTATCAAAATATTTGCTCAATCCGGATACTTATAGAACAATATTTTCATGTTAGTTCTTGGATCCTATTGAAAACCCGCAAATTCTATATCGCTCCTAGTGACTTCAAAGCACTTTGGTTGTTATTTGCAAATGACATATTCTAAAACATTAATTAGAATTTTGTTTCAACATACTTGTTCCAAAACTCAAAATCATATCGAGCGATAATTTTCTGAGTAAAATCCTAATTAATTCAAGCATGCTGAACAATGAATCCATTATGTTAATTTCAACAATTGAAATTTATGAAGGTATTCTAATCAACGTTACTTACTATATTCCATTTGCATCGGTCTTCTTGTCGAAGACACATCACAACAGTTGGATCATATTCCATTGGGTGCAACTATTAAAATCATATTCCGATAATGGACTTGGAATCCATTCCAGATTTGTGCATTATGCCATATGGAAGAGTGGATAATCTTCATAGCTTATTGACTACCGAGGAAATTATTTTCCTGATATCGATGAGGAACTCGTAGTTCCTTTCTAATGAGTGAGAATTCTTGTTAGACATTCTAACGTTTCTTGTTTATTTTTTGATTTGGTCAATTTAATTTAATCTTAGATAACCTCTTTTTTCTTTGGATCTTATCCTAATCCATTTTGCAGCCGATAATTTCTAAAAGAAATTCCTTCGTTATGAAGTTGGTGATTCTTGAAACAATAGTTGTTTCTCCATATAACGGGACAGACATTCAGATACAGGAACTACCGTAATATATGTATAAAACCAATTTAGTTTGGAGGTTACAAAACTTATGTTCATAATATATGTCGATCAATTAATGTTGATTAGTCCCAAACTCTTTTGAGTGGTCCACAAAAGATCCGTCACAAACAAGTATTATGTGCTGTCTCTTGACTCACATAACCTATCATCTCCTTGACCTAAGATATGTATGATCTTCTTATAAACTCTTATCTTGTATGATTTCATGAACTACTTTTAGATGAAATTAATTTTAACCTTATGTACATGACCATATAGAAAGAAATTAACCCAACTTCACTCACTATCAATCGTACTTTTCCAACAAAGTCTGATTATTCCTTATCGACATATCATTAGATATCATACAGATAATTGACTTTTAAGATTGAATCTTTTCGATTTTTAGGTACTTTTGGAACCTTTTCCAATATACTCACTTATTTGATCAAATCAGATTTTCTTATTTGATTTGCATGTGTTTCTTTTATACCCATATTCTCCAAATGTCGTTAAAGGAAAATTGGTACAAACACAAAGCCAAAAGAACTGTTCAAATAATAGAAGTTGAAATATGAAAAGGAAGCAAAAACAAAATCCAGATCATACTGCGCTAAGGCCTTAAGTTGGTAGAAAATATATGAACTGCACCTTTCGTCAAACGTAGCTTCGGCACTATAACATTACGCTACAAACCTGAGATAACCCCAAAGTAGAGGAACTGATCTGTAATCCTAACACTCACCTAAATAAGAAGAACTACGACATAACTTTCAAGTACCAAATATGAAGGTTGTGCTATGGTTCCAAAAGTTAAGCCTTAATTAATTAAAACTACGATACAATCTTTAAGTAGAAACAATATGGAAAGGCTGTGCTGTGGCCCTAAAAGCAACAATAATGATATAGATCGATGGGACAAACCTTAAATAACTATATGCGATATGAACGCACTGTAATCTCAAACTAACATTAAAAGTGGCAGTGTTGCACCATAATTTTATATTAACATTAAAAGGAATAAGGATTCGCTGCAATCCTGGTTTGATGTTAAAGTGACAGAACAATGCTGCAATTTCAAAGAAGGTATTGCCCACAGATATGAGCACTCAAAGGATGAGATTATGGTAAAAACTGCTTTGCAACCGTAAGACAAGGTACTGTCCCCAAATGCAAGCAAAGAAGCTATGATTTCATGCTTAAAATCCTAAACCACTGCTTAAATACAAAGGAAGCGACACCATCCTCTACCAGTAAGAACAACTTGGAATAGGCTTAAGCGATATGGCCTCCCTTAAAAATGGCAGTGCAGTTTTATTTACTAAGCATATAACTTAACCTCATTTACTCCTTACATGGTGCTTTGTTTTTATTTTCGATAAATGGTACAATACAACTTCAAAAATGTTGAGGCAGCTCAGATGCTGTACAATATTGTCATCCAGTATAATCATGGAGGCGCGGTTCTCAGTGGCCCATTAACAATACCAAAATCCTAGAATGCTTAAAACTATGCAGCTTTCCTGAAATAAGGTAGTTTCTAATTGCAGTTTCACCTACATATGTGTGTAGTCCATTGGTTTGTTGCTTTATGAAACCATCAGGTCATGGTCTATTAAAAATTGAAATTCCGGCTTCAATTCCAAGTTTCCCGCCTAAAGTCAAAATTCACTAATTTAAATTACAGTTTCCCACCTGTATAGTAAATAAGCAAGATGGATGGTTGACAGGTGGCGTAATCCAATGGCAGGAATCAAAAGAGTAGAAGAATGACGTTGGCAGTCCTATGAATCTCTATGTCCTATAAATAATTGGGGTACTATAGCAGAAGGAGGGGGATTTTTAGACTTTACTTTTTTTTAGAAACACTAGAATCAAAGATTATACTCTCTATCATTATTTGTTTGTACTAAAATCAAAAGAAGAGGAAAATGACATGTTTCCATAGATGTAGGATTCGTTAACATTCGAACCACGTAAATTTTTTGTATCATGTATTATCTTCAGTACTTTATTGTAATTTTATATGTTTTTGATGCTAAATTTTAAATATATTTCTTAATGAATTGGATAAGGACTTATCACAAAAGATTGGATATTTTCGCTCATAATTATGTAAGTATTACTGCGCATAATTACTTCCTTTAAAGCCAACCTTAACATTACATAATTTGCTAATTTCTAATCACGTAATCGTTCAACATCGTGATTACTTCGAAAAATGCTTGGTTACTTCTAAGATAAAAAATCTCATTGACATTTTCCTACTACCATTTTATATTCAATGAACTTATCATAAATACACTAATTATGTATCAAACAAACTTGTTTCTATGATTATTCATCTGCGGATTTAACACAGTATATGGAACCATTTTGGTATTAGTAAACCTACATCTGCATGCATCTACACATATCAATTAGGAGAGTTAACCAACTCATCTATTGCTGCCACTGAGTAGGTGCTTTACCCTTAATCTTTCAAGATATAGTTCATCAATACCATATGATTCATAATCATATGATTATTAAATTACTCCTCAAAGATATGACTTAGTGTATATTCCAAAATAATTGTAAAATTTTCAGATACTTCTTTATTTTTTTTGATGTATCACTTTTGTTATAAATACCATTATTACAAATGTATTTAGTAATGAATATTCACAATATTCATATAAAAATAAAACTATATGTATTTTTAGTCAATACTGATAAAACCTATTATTCTATAAATAATATTTTGTATATTTAAGAAAATAATTTTTTCATAATATGATGTGTCCACTAAGAAGTGCTATATGGTATGCTCCCAATTCAACCATTACTGTATAACGTATAAAATATGAAGCTCCATTCAACCACCTATTACGAGATGTTATTTCATGAAGTGTAGCTAATTTTCAACCAAGAGGTTCAGATAAAAAACCTTGAACTCAAAGAAATATCGCTCATAGTTGGAATAGAAATCACATTTCTTGTTCAATATTACATATCTACCAGTATTTTTTACAATTCTCATTTCTCATGTCTCTTCATGAAGTAGAGTTGACTATTCACTCTTCTCATCCCAACCGTTCCTAAGTTATGTGCACTTACATACATTTGTTTCCTTTCAAATAGTTAAACCACTCAAAAGGAAACTCTTCTGATAAGACCGTAATGAACTCTTTATAAAAATGCATTCATTCATTCTTAATATTTAAGGATATTACATAAGTTGCACTTTATGTACACTGATCAAACTGACATTTCAATGATCAAACTTCTAGGTACATCCTGCAGCACTTGGTCTTGTGCCACATTTAACACAATAAGATCCTTATTGTAATTAATCGTATTAAATACATGATCTTGCATTATGGTTTACTTGCTTATTTCGAACAAACTAATTTCATCGAAGTTTCATTCACTACAAACCATGTCAATTTATCATATTTATATATGATCAAATATGATTCAAATATCCATATTCTTACTTTTTTTGAAGTTCAAAACTCATAGAAGAAAATATACACTCTCTTACAAATTAACACTTGAGCGACCGAGGCATGAATGTTTTAGTACCTGTATTGGTTGGCTCTTGCATGGGTCTTGAAAGAAAATATTCTAAAAGATCTATTGGTAAGTATATTTTATATTTCCGTGTCAATTATAATTCGGTTCATTTATATATTTTAATCGATGAAAATTTTGTCAATTATAACGGTTGCATAAATTTATCTAAGTAGATTATTTTAATTTTATATAACATATATTGTTAAAATATGAAAGGTCAAATGTATTCATTTCATTTTTCTAATAAGGCCCCTACTATTTTATGTTTCCCACAAACCAAAGAAAAACAGAGAAATTTTTTGATTTCTCTATTGGGCATTAGGACTGCTTGCCTTAGGATTCCAACCCTGATGAATATCAAGAAATCATACGTCCATAAGTGATGGATAACATTTTATTAGTTGTATAATACACAACTTTCAACATACGGCTTTGCCCAAATCTCATCTCAACCATGGGGAATATCAACAAATCGAAAGAGGTTAATTAACCCGTAACCACCATTTCACAATGGCCTAAGTATAATGCACGGTCTTAAGGAATATCAATAAATATGTGCATTTATCTTATCTTGTCTAGGTAATAAACAAATAGTACTACACAAAACAACCATATCTTGAGGAATACCTACAATTAAAGATTATCCAAGTAATCTACTAATAAATAAATGGTAGAGGACAACTTATGTATTAAGGATTCATAATCTTTAATATTTTTACATTGGGTGACACTGATTTAGGAAACAATGTATTTTTGTGAAATAACCTCGAGATTCATGCGTCGGAAACATCTAGAATTACGGTATAAGTTTAATACATATATACATGTCCTTAAGCCTATGTTGAGTTTCTTATAATTCCACTTTCATTATTTTATACAATTCTAGTTATATGAATTTTAATTTTGATTATAATGGTTATAATCAATTAACTTATATAAGCATAAATGTATTTAATAATTAAATCTTATTTAATTAATTAAATATTATTTTTGATAAATTCAACTAATTATTTTTTATTTTATTTAAAATATCAAAATTTTGTTTCACTTACCATAAATAATTTAAGATAAATTTATCAACTATGACATTCATAGTATGTTATATGCATGTAAATATGTGCATATTTCTTTTTAGTTAACCTTTAACTAATTTATTTAACAAAATTTCTTTGTTTAATTAAACAATTTAAATAAATTTGAAAATTTGAAAATTTTATATCTTAAATAGTTTTAAGATAATGCTCAACTATAATAATTATAGTTATAAATGTAATGTATTTATATATGTTTAATTAAATTCGTAATTGTTTAGTTATTTAACTAATAATTATTTAATTAATCAAAATTAATTAAATACTATATTAAAATATTTAAATTTAGTCTTAAATTTTCAAAACAATTTTGAAAATACAAATTTTTAAGTTTTATACCTTTAAAAAGTTTGTTTTTATATTTTAATCTTAACTGTTAAATTTAAAACATGTGTTTCATTTTCAAGTTAAATTTGAAAATTAGCCTAAGGCCAAAATTAATTTAGACCTTCCACTTAGGTCAACTTTTGGTCTTATTTTATTACTTGGGCGATCTAGTTGTGGGGAAGGATGGAATACTTGATTATTCAAACCCAAGCTTAGTCGCAACTTTTTCGTGACAGTGGTTGAATAGATAGGCTTAATGTTGTCCCATATGTTTACTTATTTATACACCATTAGCTATTGGGCTCTGATATCGTTGTAGGAATTAGGCCAGTTGGTAACGTGTAAATATGGTAAGTTTTAAAAAAATCTTGTTTATATCTTTATTAGTCATATGAAATCTAATGTCATAGATCCAATCAAGTTGTTTAATAAAATCATATTTTATTTTACATATATATCCTTATTTAATTAATCTAATTAACTAAATGAACTTAATGTGAATCAAATTCAATTAAATGAATGAGCGAGCTATTATTTTATATAAAGAAAAAACCTTTCACTTCTATCTCTTATGACTTTCTCATTAATTAGTGAAAGGATTTGTTTTATTTAGAGAAATAAACATGTGACAACCCGTACCTCCCGACACACCGATCAAAAGCCTAGGGTGACTTTCTGATTCGCTCATGCTAAGAAATATGAGCTATCGGGTATTATAACATCACAGAGATAAAAAACAGATATAATTTATGATATACTACACTTTTAGAACTCACAATGGAAGGAACAAAACATATAATAGAGAAAAATATCTATCTTGGAAAATATCTCAAAACGCAGTCTTAAAAAATCAGCGTGTAGTCAAATATAGAGTACATAGAAATATCACTCCAAGTCCGCTAAAGGAAGTGCAAAATGCTGATAAGACAGATAGATATATGAAGAGTAAATATAATGACAAGCAACTCCTATGATGGGCTCACTTCTCCACATATCAAGAAAGGGTCAATCACTTGCTGTCATGTCCACCTATGGTGGAGAAAAAGAAAAGGAAAAAGGGTGGATCAAACAAAGGTCTAGTAAATGAGTACAGTTTAACAAATAGTGATCATGTGTAGTTAACTTTAATCCTACTTTATGTGACCTAGGATTTTCTACAAGTGTCTGTGCATTTCTAGGGCCCAATACTTAAGGTTTTGGTCCAACACACACACACAAAAACCTGCACCACAACTTGTGGAGGCTAAGACAAGGATCAAACTATAGATCGAAACTCAATGACTAACGATCGACCACTACTCCTTGAGCTACTCAATATGGAAACAATGCCACTAAGCCACGTGATGTGGAAACACCATTATTAGAGCTACTCGATATGGAAACACCACCACAGGCTACTATTGAAATACATTCCCACTAATATCACCACCACTAGGCTATTACAGAATGAATTTTCCCCTAACTACGACTACACGTAACCCAAGCACGCATTGAAGGGGAAACCTGCAATGCTATTTGCCAAAGTGTCTCATCGTCCACATCCATGTCCAACTCTCCATCATAGAGTATGCCTCTTATTGCACACATCGGGAACCATCATATAAACTATATCACATCATGTCAGTATCTGTGCATACGAGGATTCTATAGTATCGGGCCCACACACTTCATATAGCATCCGTCAATGCTGTGCGTCCACCGTAGAACCTATTATGAGTGTTATTTATGATAAAAATCACCCCCAGTTGAAGAGTTGACCCCCCTCATTGGGTAAAGAGCTTGTACCCAATACTGCAACGTCCTAGGGTTATCTCATAAGGAGCTAGCTTCCCTATTATCTCTAACATAAATGCATAGGCATATAATAGACCTACATAACAATTAATAATTCATACTAATTTTATTCCTAAGCTAAGCCTTGAGTTGAGGTTCAACTTATGCAATTCAGGACATAATTGGTCGACCGCTACACTTATACGGTTTTTTTAATTAGGGTGAACGGTCGCTTGGTCACGATATAAAAAATAAGGTTTGTTTAATTTATGATTCGCATATTAATTATTTGATTTTTGTACCTTGTTATTTTCTTATTATTGTTTTACAGTTGACCCTAAACAGTAACCAGTCTATATTACCAATTTATAGATTTACACAATTTTAATTAGACTTGATTAGATTTAATAATAAAGGGGTTTACTTGTTTAAAATCAGGTTTACCAATTTATAGAGATTTCAAATTTCTAATCCAGGGTTTAGGTTTAAAAGCTAGGGTTTATAGTTTAAATTTTTACATCCTAGATTAGATAGAATAGATTAAATTAACTATAATAATCATCTTATTAAACCATTCCCACTCACCTTAGATCCAAGCTTTCGTTTATTACTCGTGAATTGCCAGTCATAAGCTTACCCTTCTAGATTTGATCTACTATTGTCCTTTATCTTTTATTTTTTTAAGAAAGTTTAGAAGTAGAGAGGAAGAATTTCGGTAGAGTTTCGGTAGTTTGTAAACTTTCTAATGAATTAAGGGTTAGCCTAAGTGTTAATTTATAAAGGTTAGGGACCACTTTTGAGCATTGGATTTTCTTTGGAGAATCTTTGATATCATCTTATACGCACATCAAAAACTTGTGCATGAAGGAAAATAATTTGATTAATCTCTTTCGTTTAAACGAGCTCCGAAAATCTCAAAATATAACATGAATAGTCGACCCTCAATACCCCATGTTCAACCATAATGGGTCAAACATTAAACCTCTAAGGTCAACTGGTTAAAGTCTAAATTTTAGGAAGTTTTTATTCTGAAACATATTCTATATTTAAAGTTTCAAACGTCCATAACTTCTCTTTACTAACACTGATTTTGAAGTGTTATATATATAAATTGTTTAGAAATCGCTACGAATGCAATGGTGTAAGTTTTGTATTAAAATTCAAACGTCTATGAAAATTTTATTTTAGCTCTTATTTTATAAAAATTTCGTTTTCATATTAAATTTTCACTAAATTTTCGGGGTATTACAAAACCTCTCATTTCTCTCTCTTCATTAAATTAATCAATTGATTTGTTTAAATGATAGCTTTAATAAAGTTTATACTTGGTATATTTTTTGATTTTATCCAAATATAATCATTTATATATCATGTAACACAACATGACATATTGTGTACGTATCTAATGCATATGTGTTTAAATGTTAGGATTTACACGGCAATGGACCCATTCCCCTTTTATATATGCGTTGTGTAACACTCCAATTTTTAATACTTAATTGAAGCATCAATAAGGATAAAAATATAATTTTACATAAAAGAGAAAAATACTCATTTTCACAACCATGGAATTAGGCTTTGAAACATATTCCATTTCGTTTGGCACATCATTTATAGTTGAAAAATATATATAACTTGTTGAATTTGATAAAATAGGTCAAATTTGGCGGAAATTGGACCTAGTGTCATTTATATAAATAATGATTTCATGATTTAGCATTAATTATTCTGATTTAACTATAAATATAGACCTAAATCTCATCTTTACTTATTTAAAATCATACCCACTACCTCTCTAATTCTTCATATCATTTTGTACTTCCTCCTCCTCCTCCTCCTCTTCTAAATCATCTTAAAATAAATTCCAAATCTAAATGGATATAGAGAATTCAAATTGGAAATTATACTAAAAACACTTGTTAGAAATGAACCTTACACTCGAGCCCTCAAAGAAAATGAGCAAATTAAATAAGATAACAGATCTAAAATACTAATTCAGACATATGCATTTCAGATCAGACATTTAGATTTTAGAAAGTTCAAAATAGAGAAGAAATAATTCAAATCTAACCCTATTCAGACACTTGGAATCAAAGTTGGATGTTGGAATATAAGGTCAGATGTTTGGATTCTTATAGCTAATTTCTGTATAGAGGACCCAAGATATGAACCAAAAATTCAGACGTCTGAATAGTTAACCCAAGCCCAGATTGAACCTGCCAAGTAAGATGAACTTGGGAAAATTGTTCCTACTTCCTTGACTTTTGGAATTTAAAGTAATTGAATGGAGACATGTAACACCTAAGCAATATCACATTTGGTGACGTCATAAGTTTTGACTTCATGAAGTTGTTAAGTGCGACACTTAATGTTGCATGCGATTATATTGAAATTAGAAGCTCTTACCATTCGTAGTCAGTCCAAGTCATCTATAGGTGAAAGCTAGAGAGAGTAATAGAGATATTCATCATATTAGGATATGTTAATCATCCATAGGATTCAAATTAGTTAATTGACCCTTGCTGCCACTTTATTCATGATATTGGCATATATGGGCTATAATGAGGAGGTTGCTCAATGCTTAAGTAAGTTATTATTAGGATTCTTAACCTAAAGGATTATATTAGGATCGTTAACCTGAATGTATAGCCTTAGCATTATAGAGTATACTCAGTTAGGTGCAATCACGACCAGCTAAAGCTAAAGTTCCATTAAAGAGCGTTTCCATGGGGTAGAACCTCCTCAGGGAATATAAGGTTTTCATGAGGCGATCCTGAGCTGCCATCCAAGCACAAATACCTTCGTAATCCAATGACCACCATTAAGAATGTTAACTCGGCTTATAGTAAAGCGGTTATCATTGGGAACGTCAACTCGATGTATAGATAGGTGGTCTATTGTTGTAATCATACATTAGAGATATTTATAAGATTATTTAGCTTCAGCATGTACCACCTATGAGTGGAAACTTTCATAAATCATAATTGGATGTAGGCGCATTAATGATAGTTAACCCATAATATGAATGACTTGTTCCTTATGTATGAGTACACACACATTAAGGAACACCCATAGGTTATGTAAGCTATAATTGAGCTTTAATTACTTGTCAACACCATACCACTAGTGATACAATTCATAAACTACCTTGTCCTTCATTTCTCCCTCTTTATATCTATTACAGGAAGTCAGGGCAGTTGGTGAAGTGATTTGGATAAGGTTCGTGGAGAAGGTAGCTTGGCGCATTAGAGATACGTTTATTTGTAGTTATCCTGCTATGTACCGTATTTTATCTATCATACAGAATTATGTCGTATTGTCACCCATAGACCCTATTTTATCTATTATTGTACGGACCACGGTTAATCTGAAACTAAATTACTTTGAGTTATTTTCAATACCCATATGTTATTTCCTTCCGCTGTGAGATCTGAAAGTGTAGTATGGTTAAAAATATATTTGTCTCTGTATCCTGCAAACCATAAAAAAACATCATGATTTGTACTATTGGCATGACGTGAGTTCGAATGCCATTTGGGCTTTGGATTGGTGTGTCCAGAGGTGCCGGTTATTACATAGGGTATCAGAGCTTGGTTCAGATTCTTTAGGGTTGAGGCATGTATTAAGAGAATGTACTTGTACATTTACAAAATTATTATATAAATATAGCACATGAACCCATTAAATTCCATTAATACTTACTACTGTCTGAGGAAACTTGCTAATAATTCCTAATTATAGGTAAGAAAAATGAGCAAACAAACTTAAAGTAGTTTCGATGAAACAGTTGAGGTTTTGAGTATGAATATCTTGATATAATTCACCTAGTGTTTGCAAGCAGTGGGCTAGATTGAACATAAACCCAATGGAGGATCCGTAGTTGTAACACCTCAAAAATATAAGCAATAATTTAATAAGCAAATTAAAATTAAACATAACAAGGGAAATAACAGAATTTTACAAACGTCTGAATCTGGCTATGAAACTGACACCATTGCATTCCAGCTATTTTCAGGATGACTTTCATATATAACACTTTGGAGTTGGAGCTAATGTGAAGAAGATATAAACATTTTGAATGTAGAAGTTAGAAATAATTAAATAAGGAAAATATACTAAAATCAAATAGCTCTACCAGTCAACACCATTTGGGTACCGACCGACCGATCACCAACAGTCAACCGCCCCCAGTATAGCAATCGACTAGTTTTCATTGTATAGTTTTCTTAACATTGAAATATGTTTTGAGCAAACAAGATTTAAGAAAATATTTTCCAAGTCTTGATTGACAATCCATATTACTTTGAATCTCTATATATTCACAGCTAATGAAAAAACCTAATTCGTAAAATTAACCTGTTCCGCTGAAACTCTGTCAAATTCTTTTCCCTCCAAACCTATATTCTTCGAAATAAAATAAAATAAAAATAGAGAGATTAAGAAGGACAAATCAAGTGAAAGGCTAACAAATGTGGGGGGTGGGGGGTGGGGGAGATTTCCAAATGGGGATTCAAGGAAAGAGCTTGGATCTGAGGTGATTGGATTCATTTTTAATAAGATGATTACATACAGTTAATTTTAGTTTACCCTATATAATTTAGGTTGTCATAAAAAAAGTTGAAAACTTTGTTTAGTTAAATTATATGAATATGATTCTCCCTTTTCTAACCTAGGTCAATAAACACAAATCTACAAATTGATAAGAATTGACATAAACCGCGATGTTAATTGTAACTATAGGTTAAATTATTTTATTGTAATTGTTGTTGATATGTAAATTGAATTTGAATAGGGAGTCTTAGATAATTATAAATTTGATATTGACAAGATTGGTTAATTATAACTAGGGCTACTTTCATGATAACCTATGATGTAGGTTTACAATAATAAATTTAGGAACGAATATGGCTAACAACACTAATTAAAAAAAACTAAAAACTAAAAAAATCTTAATCTATGATGATCGGTCAACCGCCTCTTACTAAAGTAGTTGATAGCAGGCAGTCAACTGCCCCATGAACAGGCGATCAACTGGTTAGCATTCTGGAAGCATAATTTGAACCTCAACCTGAGGCACATGTTATAAATAAAATAGTTACTAGTGTGTGTGTATTATATATATATGGATGTTAGGATTAGGAAAGCTAATTTCATATGAGGTGACATTCAGATGTTGCGGGGTTTGGTAAATGTTATTTATCTAGCTTGGGTCAGTATTTGAATGGGGCAATTTCATCACAAATTGTACTCACAGGTGGTTTTACAGTGGACGAAGAGCATTGATGGATACCTGATGAAGTGTGTGGCACGTTACAATAGGAGTTTCTTGGGACTTACGGATGATGTGACATGGTGCTGTGTTTTTGTTGGATCCCGATGTGTGTAATAACATGCATTACTTTACCACTGAGAGGTTGAAACGGATGCAGACGATGAGACACTTTGGTGAGTAGGCATTGCAGGTTCCCTCTCAATGCGTAAAGGGGGAATGTGGAGTCGTAGTTATGGGAATATAGTCTTATGGTAGAATTTGTAGAGGAACCTATATTGGAATAGTTACGTGTAATCGTAATATGGGAAATGGTAGGGCAATCCCATATGGAATAGTTCCAATAACTATTATCCGATCATTAGTTATTTAGAGGTTCAGTTGTTCAATCTTAAGTATGAGCCTGCATAAGTAGTTAGTGCAGGTGTATATTCAGCTAAACCTCTTATGTAAGGTAAAAATGTAACTCACGAACACTTGTAGGACATTCTAGGTCATATAGAGTATTACTAAAGTCAACTGCATGTGATCATCATATACTAATATGTACTCATTCACCAGATTTTTGTTTGACCCGCCCCTTTTACTTTTTTCCCTACCATAGGAGGACATGCAATAGGTGATAGGCCTGTGATTAATACGTGGAGAGGCGAGCTCATTATTGGAGTTGCTTGTTATTTTATATTACTCTCCATGTAACTATTTATCTTATTCAGTACTTAGTATTTGTAAGATTATGTACCTTATTTTTGTGTACTTTGGATTTGGCTATGTATTGTTTTCTGAGACTGTGGTTTGAGAAATTTTCTAAGATGGTTAGTTACTATAATTATATTTTTTTATCTTCCATTATGAGATTTGAAAGTATAGAATGTCTTATATCATATCTATGCATCTTTAGTCTCTATAATGTTTTAAAAATCTCGACAGCTCGTATTTCTAGGTACCGAAATGAGTTCGAAAATCACACTAGGCTTTGGATTAGTGTGTCGAGAGGTGTGGGTTGTCATAGCAACGCAAGGTGCAGCCCCAGCTCCATTACCTACTTTAGACTTTCCTAAGTTATTTCTGGATAACCAAAGCTTAGGTGGAAAGAGTTACTTTGGGACTAAATCATTTTTTGAGATGTGCGCATGGATGATAAATTATGATCAAATATTTGCTATGATGGGTGCGGGGGATGTAATAAAGAGACAATTGGATTCTTGGCACATAACAAGCAAGGTCTTGAACTAACGGAATAAAGATATTGTTGAAATAGATGATGCTAGGACTGCTTGTACTAATTTTAAGAGGTGCTTTGAGACTAAGTTTATATTGAAGGTAGAATGGGAAGTGGAGTTAGAGAAGTTCATCCACTTAGTGCAAGGATACTGTAGTGTTAAGGAATACATTAGTGAGTTTAACCAGCTAGCAAAGTATGGCCTAGACTTATCAATACACTAGTGATAGAGGTGACAAAATTGACTAAGGTGTTAAGTCTATCTTTGAGGGATATTACTTTAAGTCATGTACCTACTGGGACTACTTTTGAGAGCTCGGTTGAGGTGCACTGCAGAATTTAACCAATAATGATAGAGCTAAGAAGGTAGAAGGGAAGTTAGATTAGCAGATTCAACATAAGGGTGAAATGTGTGATGACCCGAAATTTGAAAGCAATATCAATTTAATAATCTGAAATAAAAATTAAATTGATTTGATAATCTTTGTAATAAGATTTGAATTAATTTAATAATCCTATTACATAAACAATTGATAAATTTTATCTTTTTAAATCTAATAATTGTTTTATATTTACAATGTATATAGAATATGTATATATTGTTAATAGATCTTGTTTTAATCTAATAAATAAATAAATCCTATTTCTATAAAATATATATCTTTAGTAAAAATTAGGAATTTTGATTTTATTTAAAAGTTAAACTTTTAAAAATTTAATTAATAAATAAAATAGTTTTTTTAAATAGATAAGATAAAAATTTAATTTGTTTAAAATAATTTATTTGATATTAAGTTTTTAAAAGTATGTAATAACTAACAAATGATTTTAAATACCTAAGGTAAAATATTGAAATGATTTAAAATATGTTTAATTCAAGATTTAAATTTAAATAAATAACAATAAGGTTTATTTGATTTCTTAAAAATATAGTTGGATAAAATAAATAATTTATTAATAAGAAGACAATTTCTTTTATAAGTTATTTATGGTTATTAAATGTTGTTATTTTTAAAAAAATATAATAATACATTGTTTTAACAAATAAATTTTTATATAAAAATAAAAATAATTGTTTTTCAAAATTTTAATTGTGCGGTTATATTTATAAATAAACTTGATTTCAAAATTTAATTTGAACTTGAATTCAAAGCTTTGAAAACCAAAGTGTAAATATTTTTTAAAATTTGCGTTGATTTTGAAATATTTGTATAAGCTTCATTTTATAAATTAAATTGGATTTATTCATTTTAAATTTTATCTACATATAAATAATTAACTAATTAATTAAATATATCATATATTAAACATCTAATTAAAATACAAGTTAACTTAATTATAGCTTATTAACCTTAGAAAGACAAGTGTAAACATTTTACAAATTAAATTAACATGTGTTAATCAATAAACTCTACAACTAAACAAATGTTATTTTAGGGACATGTGGCATTTTTTTAAAATTTGTTTTTTTATTTCAGTTTTTATAAACAAATTCTCTTCCATTTTGTTTCTTTTCAAAATCTAAAGCTACGAAGACAGACAAATCTAAAAAATAAACACTTACTCAAAAAAAAATCTCCAAAATCCTGAAAAATCAGAAGCATGCAAGTCAAACTACCTTGAACCTGCATCAAAACAACCTGCACATTTTCAACTTGAAAAGTAAACCTGCAATTTCAAATTTTGAAGCCTGCATTTCTTATTCAAGCACCTGCATTTCCTTCTATCTGGAGTTTCATATAGCATGCAAGTGAAATCTGGAGCAAATGCAAACACAGGATTTAAAGTTTCAAAATATAAGAAACCAGCAACTCAAATTCGTTTAGGCAATTCAAAATTGAAGCTTTCCAGTTTTAAAAAGCACCAAAGTTTTTTTCAAAAACTGCTCTGTCTTCCAATATAACAGGTGAGTAACATTTCTATTTCTTAAAGTTTAAATTTATAAATAAGTTGCATGTTAAAACTCTGTGATAAAATGTATTGTATGCATATGTGAATGAATTCTGCAGTGACTATAACGGGTGTATTATATTCTTGTGATTTCCAGAGTACTCACTGTTTTTATAGATCATATGTTCAGGTTTTAGATTTAAATTCAAAATCTATAGATTGTGCATCTGTTTAAAACTTTAGATTTAATCAAACCTGTTTGTTTATGTTAAGCCTTAGTTTAAGATTTTAGTTAAGTTAAAATAACTTGTAAACATCTCTGTAAACCAGAATTTGATTGATCAAGTTTTAAATATGTGAAAATTCATATTGAATAAATTATAAATTCAGCATTAAGAATGAAATACTATGACCAAAACTTGATTTTTAAAATAAAAATCTATATTTTTAATTAAGAGTTTTGGGTACTATTCTGTGTTTAACTGTAGAGGGGAATTTTGGGTTTTTTGGGGGATCTAGGCCAATTTAAGTGTCGGGGTTCTTCTGGTAGGTGGAGGAGCAGTCATTGATGATTGGAAAAATGTTTGAAGTTGATGCAAATCAACATGGGAACTGTGGTGGTGATTTTCTTCCTGTAGCCCTAGTTTAAGTTAGGTAATTAGCTTTGGTCAGTTCTACCTGAAGAGATGATCGAGTTGAATAAGATTTTGGGGAATGTTAGCAGGTTGGTTGATGAACATGTGGCCGGGGTCGTTGCCATTCCGTGGCCAGAAGGTGGAGGATGAGGTGTGTTACAGGTTTAGGGTAAAACCAGTTCTCTTCTGTTTCAGGTTTTGGAATATAAACTCGAATTCAAATTCGAGTTGAATAGGAGCGAGGTGATGATATTATTAGACTGAGGGGATGGTCGTTGATGTTTGGAAGTCACCGGAGGTGGGCAACGATGAATGGAGGCACGGTGCACGTGCACCGTGCAAATTTTAGGGTTTCTGGTGAAACTGGGGATTGCAGTGTTTTTTTTGAAACTTGAGTATTACTCGAGTATTTGCTGGGCTTTGCTCAAAGAATTTGGCCTGATGACTCGAAGCAGATATTAGGTTAGCTCGGGTAATTTGTAGTTAGTACAGTTTTCTGTAAAACTGTCTGAAGTTTTGATTTAAAATCACATTTAAATGAATAAGCTATAATGATAAGATTTAAGCAAGTTTAAATTTGTAGTATGTATTATTGTTTTCAAAGGATTTTGAATCTTATAAAAAATAATTAAATTTTGAAAGGGGTTTTCAGTTTTTTTTTAAAAAAAAAAAGAAAAAGAAAACCTGACAGTTTTCTGGAAATTGAATTTCATTTTGAAAATGTGAAACCTGATTTAAAACAGCAGTTGAATTTAAATGTTAAGTTCAGTTTTCTTAAGGCCTTTGAAAACTTCAGGTTTTTAAAAATGGAATTTGAATTTTAAATAAAGAGTTTTAGAATCAAGGTTTAAATTAAAAAAAAGTTTAATTCAAGTTTAAATTCAAATGATTTAAATAAGAATGGGTTCAAGTGTATTGAGTTTAAATCTGGATATTTGAATAAGTTTCAGAAATTTGAATGTTTTCAAACAAGTTTAAATTTAAATTGTTTGTTAGAGGTAAATTTGTTTTCAAACAAATATTTAAATTTGATTTTCCTTTTGAATGAAGTCATTATAAAAGGTTTATAAAAGAAAGTTAAATGATTTGTTAACTTGAATTTGCAATTCAAATGGTAAAGTACTTTAAACTAAAATTTTAAATTAAATTAAGTGAATTAAGGCTTATCTTATATAAGTTTTAAATATAAGTAATAAATGTTATTTACATTTATTTTAAAGAATTATAAATGGAATTTAAATTGGTTAATGCTTAAAATAAATATCATTTTAAATTTTAGATTCAAAATGGAATTTGAATTTAAATTTAAAAATGCAATGTTCTAAGTACACTTTAATATTAATGAAATTATTAATAAGGAATGGTTTATCTTAGAAATTATTAAGATATTAAAATAATTAAATAAATAAGATAATTAAGGAGTGACTTATTTATTTAAATTATAATTAATAATTTAGATTAATTTAAATTAGAGATTAATTAAGAAGTAATTAAAGAAAAGTAATTAAAGAATTAATAATAGTTAATGATAGTCATTAACTAAGGTTTATATAGTAATTAATTAATATGATTAATTTTTAATTATATTAATTGATTAATGATAATCAATTGTGAAAATTATTAAGTTTAATTACTTAAATGGAAGTAATTAAGACATTAATTACTTAATGTAATTAATGGAGTTTATCGAGTTTGGTTTAAATTAATTAATTAAGTTTAATTAATTTTAAATATTGGATCTGATAATAATTAGTTGATGTCATTATTGGAGTAAAATTACTCAGTGAAGTAATTAAAGATAATTACTAGATGTAATTAGTGGATGATGTTGGGATTGTGAAAATAATTTGGGTTAAATTATTTTTGTATAATTAATCAAGGGATTAATTAAAGAATTAATTAAGGGATAATTAATTTGATAAGTAATTAAGGGTAATAATTATAGAATGAGATTAATCAAAGGTGATTAATAATTATGGTTTAAGCGAGATTAATTACTGAAGTAATTAATTTAATTAAGTAATTAATTAAATACAATTAAGAATCATTAATTAATATAATTAATGATGTAATTAAGATTGATTAATTAAGATTAATTAATCAATAATAAATGATTAAGGGTAATTAATTAATTGTAATCAATTAAGGTGTAATGTAATTAATTATAGTTAATTAATTAATGAAGTAATTAAAGGTTAATTACTGTATTTAGTTTAGAGTAATTAATTTTGTGAAATTTATTGAAGTATAATTAGTCAGGATTGATTAATTAAGATGATAAATTAGAGGTCAGTTAATTAATTAATTTGTAATTAATTAATGATGATGTAAGCAAGATTTATATTGTGTACGTAATTAATTTAATTCATTTTAAATTAATTAGAGATGATATAATTAATTTAATTCATTTTAAATTAATTATAGATGGTATGATTATAGATCATTGCTTATAAATGGATGATATAGTTTGCCTTGAATAGTTTAAATCTCAACTATGAGATTAGTAATGTTGAGTAATATGGATGCATTGTGATGATGATATGGATTATCTTTGATAATGATAGTGTGGATTATATGTGGTTATGATAATGATAATTATCCGTTGCGAATATGTGAATTATCTATCTGTGTGTATATAAATAATTGTATTGAATTGGTTTAAACTGTAAAACAACTTGGACCTAAAAGACACACTTTGGATTTCGATGAGACCGGGATCGGGTTTCCATATTTGGATGTCCGAAAACCACATCGATCCAAATTAACGATAGGTCGTGAATCTTATGTGAAGAGTGAAGACTCGAGGTGTAAGGACTATTAGTCAGTATAACTCTAGGGGTGATTCCGTGATGAGTTTGACAGAAATAGTACTTACAGGTTCGAGATGGAGATTCAGAGTGCAAGGGTTATCGTCGTTAACTCTGAGGGTGATTCCAAAATGAGTGTAACGAGATAATGCCTTCGGTTTCGTTCGAACCCGGAACGAACTTGTATGGATTGAATGCTTTCAGCACATCGTCAGGTGGACGATGAGCATTCTAAGAGATGAGTTCTCTAAAGTTAATCGTAGCCTCAAGCCTCATCAACTGGGAATGACTAAAATAGGGGAGGTGCAGCAAGGCTCCGTGGGTAGCTCCCACTGGAGAGCAAGATTTTCCCCTGTCTAGAGGTCCCTTTTTTATTCGGCTTAGTGGGCAGTTGGATATGCGCACCAACTGCGGGGTTGTCTTGTTCGGAACTATTCAGTAAGGAATGGTTCTGGCCTTGTGTTGCAGGGGAGTTAGGGTGGCTCCTCGGTACGTTGATCTAGGCCACGTACTGTGACGGGCGGTACCCCAGTAGCCCAGCCATTGTATGGAATCCAAAATCCAATAAGTGCCAACGGTTTTGATTGTATTACCCACTTTTGTGGCTAGTAGCTGGAATTTAATGAATGTAACAATTTCGGCTATTTCATATTTACTTGAAAACCCTAGACCTATTATAAGATCACGGGATTTCCTATCAAATGTTTTGGTTAGCGTAAGGTAAAAACGTTTCCATGTTTATGTGTGGGAGGTCTTACGTGATACCTTTTCTTTCAAAATGTTTTTGAAAATTAAGCAACTTTAACCTGTTACTCACACCAGACCCATGTCTGACCCGGAGTTTATTCTTTGTTTTCTTAAACTCTTGGATACTCAAATTTTTACGAGTAGCCAAGGGATTCAGGTTAGCTTTAACGAATTGGGGAGGAGCAATGGAGCAGGAGGCTTCTGCGTTGTATATATATAATATTCCGCTGTGTGTTCTGTGTTGTCTCTGAGTTATATTGAGTTGTAAATACTAGACAGGTGTTTATAACTGTCTAGTATGTGTTGTATTATCTGTGTACTCTGATAGTGGTTGTAAACTATGTAATATTTTATGTTATTAATATAATTTATTCGTTCCGCTGTTTAGATTCTGATATGTTGTTTCTTCTTTCTTCTCTTCTTTCTCTTTTCTATCCCTTTCTTTCTTATTAATGATGCGTCATTCTGTGGAGACGGATGGCGGGTCATTACAGTGGTATTAGAGCATTAGGTTGAGTGAATACCTCGGCTCTGAAGTGGTGTCTATCTTGAGAGAGCGTATTTGTAATTTTATATATATTTATATATAGTTATCTATTTCTACCTGTCTTTTGGATTACATGTTTGGGTTTTTCCAATATAGGTTATAAAGGTAGATAAGGTAGTGGTGTGTGTAACACGATTACTACCATTGGTTGGAGTCTGATGTTTGAGGTTGGAAGTATATCTGTCGAGACTGTAGACCTAATACCGTCTCGAGTAAGCTTTGTTGTGATAAAGATTTCATCGATCTCCGAAGGAAACCTGTTAAGGTTCGGAGACATCTTTGAAGTGCAGAGTTTGATGAGTAGAGTTTGGATCTATCGTTTGAGCTGGAGCAAGTGATGGTATGCAGTGACTATGGTTGTGTCCGAAGATATTTCTTTGGAACAAGTTTTGGAAGTATTCTGCTTCGATGTTGTGACTGGATTCAGCAGGATGTTGTGGTGTTTCTGTTTGCTTTGAAGCCCGAGTTTCTCGAAGAGCTTTGGATCGGGAAGTTTGGTTTGATGTCAGCAGTGCAGCTCGGAATGCTCTATGAGCCGACAAGGAGGTCTTAGCTGAGTAGTTTTTATGGAGGTGGAATTCAGAAGCTGCAGAGTGAATCTGTTTCTTCAATGGATTGACTAAACCAGTGTAAGCTGTTCTGTTTGGTAAAGAGAGGACTGTTTTCTTTGGAAATTGATCTGGGTTGATCACAAAAGTGACTTGCGATTGTTTGAGTGTTCTCTTGGATTGTTGAAGATTTTCTGGATATCTTCTGGGAAGACAGAGGTTCGTCAGCATCTGGAGATTGAGTTTTCTGATCGACTAATATTCCAGGAGGGAACTGGTGGTTCTGTTTAGTTGGAGAATGATTCCTAGAGATGGAGTTTGATGAAGTAACTCAGTATTCAGAGGAATTTTCGAGTTTCCTTTTATGGATCTGTTGAACCATATTTCTGGAAGGTGATGTCCATTTGGTGCTCATGTTTTTCATCAGCATTTTATTATCTACTTCGGATCAGAGTTGTGCAGCGGAATGTTTCTGATTGTCTTTTCTGGATTAGGAGAAGTTGTTTCTTCTGCTGGTTATGGAGTAGAATTTTGTTTTGGTTTTGGATTGATCTTGAGGAGATCATTGTGTTGGGTTGTTTCATGTTCTATTTTAGAGGGATCAGCAAGGGTTGAGCTGATCAGTTTGGATGTTGGCAGCCAGGATTTGTCTGAAGACTATTGTGGATAAGGGACGGAGAAATTTGGAATTCAAAGTTAGAGACTTCGTTGTTGTAGGAGTTTTCTCTGGTTCAGGAGCTATAAGTTTTGGTAAGACTGGAGAAGCTAGCTTCGAGATATTTTGGATCTGTTTTTGTTCTTGTAAGGATAAGTGTTTGGTTTTCAGGATTGAATTGCCAGTTTGGACAACTGGATTTCGATGAATCTTACATAAGTCTGAGGGAGTACGTGTATGGTCTATCTCTGGTTTGAAACCAGCAGTTATAGAGGTTGGTTGTTGAATCAGACTCGTCTGTAGTTTGATATGCTGTCTAGTTCTGTAGATCTAGACGAATAGGAGCTCTATAGCTTAATAGCATTGATTGTTTGGAATCTATAGAGCGAGTATCCCGATATTTTTACCGAGGAAACTCGAGGAAACTCTATCCAGAATTTTATCTGGATAGATAGGTTTGATTGATTGAGTGAATTGGTTGCTATAGCATATCATTGGTATATGCTTGTGTTTTAAAATTAAATCTTCAAAAATAGATTATTAAATTACCTTTGTTTTAAATTTCGGGGACGAAATTATTTTAAGGGGGAAGGAATGTGATGACCCGGAATTTGAAAGCAATATCAATTTAATAATCTGAAATAAAAATTAAATTGATTTGATAATCTTTGTAATAAGATTTGAATTATTTTAATAATCCTATTAAATAAACAATTGATAAATTTTATATTTTTAAATCTAATAATTTTTTAATATTTACAATGTATATAGAATATGTATATATTGTTTATAGATCTTGTTTTAATCTAATAAATAAATAAATCCTGTTTCTATAGAGACGACCCGACTTTTTCTCCACAAAAAGTCGTATCATCCTTACGAAAGAAAGGGATAGAAAAGAGAAAAGAAAGAAGAGAAAGAAGAAACAACACTAGAATCTCAACAGCGGAACGAATAAATTATATTAATAACATAAGTATTACATAATATACACCAAATATTAGAGTTACACATACAATACAACACATATTAGACAGTTATAAACATCTGTCTAGTTATTACAACTCAATACATATCAGATAAATACTCAGAGATACCAACACAGCGGAAAACTATATAACTATACGCAGAAGCCTCCTGCTCCATTGCTCCTTCCCAATTTGTCAAAGCTAACCTGAATCCTAACCTGAATTCCCTTGGCCACTTGTAAAAATTTGAGTACCCAAGAGTTAAAGAAAACAGAAATAACTCCGGGTCAGACATGGGTCTGGTGTGAGTAACAGGTTAAAGTTGCTTAACTTTGAAAAACCTTTGAAAAGAAAAGGTATCACGTAAGACTTCCCACACATAAACATGGAAAAGATTTTACCTTACGCTAACCAAAACATTTGATAGGAAATCCGATGATATTATAATAGTGTCTAGGGTTTTCAAGTAAATATGAAATAGCCGAAATTGTTACATGATTAAATTACAGCTACTAGCCACAAAAGTGGGCAATACAATCAAAACCGTTGGCACTTATTGGATTTTGGATTCCATCAATGGCTGGGCTACTGGGGTACCGCCCGTCACAGTACGTGGCCTAGATCACCGTACCGACTAGTACGCCCGCTCCCCTGCAACACAAAGCCGGAACCATTCCTTACTGAACAGTTCCAAACAAGACAACCCCGCAGTTGTGATCAGCAACCGCACCACTAAGCCGAAAATAAAGGGACATCTAGACAGGGATAAATCTTGCTCTCAAGTGGGGTTACCCACGAAGCTTTGCTGCACCTCCCCTGTTTTATCCATTCTCGGTTGATGAGGCTTGAGGCTACGATTACCTTTATAGGACATATCACTTAGAATGCTCATCGTCCACCTGACGATGTTCTGAAAGCATTCAATCCATACAAGTTCGTTCCGGGTTTGAACGAAACCGAAGGCATTATCTCGTTACACTCATTTTGGAATCACCCTCAGAGTTAACGACAATAACCCTTGCACTCTAAATCACCATCTCGAATCTATAAGTACTATTCCGTCAACTCATTACGGAATCACCCACAGAGTTATACTGACGTATAGCCCTTACACCTCGAGTCTTCACTCTCTCCACTTGGATTAACGACCTAACGTTAATTTGGATCGATGTAGTTTTCGGATATCCAAATATGGAAACCCGATCCCGGTCTCATCGAAATCCAAAGCGTGTCTTTTAGGTCCAAGTTGTTTTAAAGTTTAAAACAATTCAATTTATTATCTATATACATACAGATAGATAATTCTCAACATAACAATGGATAATTAACCTTATCATTACCAACAGATAACTCATATCATAATCAGATAATCCATACTATCATCCAAAAGCAACAAATACATCCATATCAATAATCATTACTCATCTCATAACTGAGATTACAAACCATACCAGGCAATTAATACCAATCATCAACATAAGCAATGATCTAAGGATCACACCTTCTATAATTAATTTAAAATGAATTAAATGAATTACTTAATCTCTAATTAATTTAAAATAAATTAAACTAATTACTTCATCATTAATCCTGCTTAACTTAACCGTCAATTGATTACAGATTAATTTAAATAATCACCACCTTAATATTCATCTTAATTAATCATTACTGATTAACCATCTCTAATTACAATAAATAATTAGCCTTTAATATTAATTACACATATTAATTATATTAAACCTTTTGTAAATAATTAACCTGTAATTGCTTAATTAATTAATTAATTAACTAAAATTAATTACATTAGTCATTTATTCATTATTAATTATACCTTAATTAATAAATTCTAATCACATCATTAATTAATTAATTAATGATTTCTGATTACATTTAATCAATCTCTATATAAATTAATTACATAAGTAATTAATCTTCAATTTAAACCATATATATTAATCACTCATGATTAATACCCATTCAGTAATTAACTACTTTAATTACTCATCCCATAATTAGTTATTCTTAATTAATTATCTCAATTAATCCTTGATTAATTTCAAAGTAATTTAAATTTAAATTACTTCTATAATAAATATCTTTAATTACATTCAGTAATTATTAATTAATTACTTTCTTAAGTAATTACAAATCCATAAATTACATTAAGTAATTATCAAACAATCCACAATGTTTAAATTAATTAACTTAATTAATCTAAACTAATCACATTAATTATACTAATTAATTAATTCATTAATTACTTTCATTAAGTAATTAAACTTAAAACAATTGATTATTATTAATTAATTAATTTAATTAATTATCAAAAATTAATCACATTAACTAATTGTTAAATAATCTTAAGTTAATGATCTTCATTAACATTTCTTAATTACTTAATTAAGAATTAACTTATATAAATCATTATTAATTATCAATTAATTAATATTTAATTACAATTTAATTAATCTCTAATTATCAATTAATTAAGTGTTAATTACAATCTTAATTAATCATTGATCAATTGATTAAGTAAATCTTAATCATTAATTAAAATTTAATTAACAATCCTTTATTATAGATTAATTAACCTTAATTAATTAATCACAAATCTTAATTAATCAATTTTAAAATTATTATTTACTTAATTAATCATCCACATTATTAACTAATTAATTAATTAATTATTCATCTTAATTACCTTAATAATTTAATGAATCCAATCATTAAATTTTATTTATCTTTTAGATAAACATTTCTTACTTAATTAAGCACTTGAAAACAAAATGTTTTTAAATTTACTTTAAATTCCATTTAACTTCATTTAAACTTAAGATTCAGATTTATCTTAAATAAGATTTTAAAATAATTCAAAACTTTAATCTTATATGTTTAAAGAAACATCTACTTTATCAATAAGTTTAAAAGAATTTAAATCACAATTCAATTTAAATTCAAATTAGTTTAAAAGTTACTTTTAAATTTCAAAATCGAAATACAACTTTTAAACTCATTCTAGATTTAACTCTTTAAAACTTTTCTTACAATCTACATCTTCAATTTAAATGCAAATCATTTAATCATTTTAAAGCAATTTAAATTTAAACCTTCATTTTAAAAACTAAAGTTTAGATTTAATTCCAGTTTTAAAAACTAGAATTTAAACTCATTTTAAATTCTGATCTAAGATTTAAACTTTCAATTCAAATTCAAAACATACATATGCTTTTACACCTATGAATTTGGAATCAAATTTAAATTTAAAAACATAAATGAATTTAAATCTCAGACAATCTAAATTTAAATTCTTATTTAAATTTCAGATTTTAAAATCCAGTTTAAACTTCAACTTGCAATTTTAAACTTATATTTAAAAACAGAAAACAGATTCCGTTTTTATTTAAAAAAAACCAAACTTAATTTTCCTGAATTTAAATTATTTCTAAAAACCAAAATTTCAAACTTATTTGAATTCATATTTTAGATTCAGGTTTTAAAACCCAAGTTCAAATTAAGTTTACATTTTAAATTTTAACTTTTAAAATTTAAAAACTGCAAACATATTTCCAGATTATGCTAAGACCAAACTAGAGTTTCAAAAATTCAAAACCTAAGATTTAAACTACTTGAATTTTATGTTTAAATCCAGTTTAAATCTTAAACTTGATTCAGATTCAAATTTACATAAAAAAAAAACTTTTACTTCTACTAAAAAAAAACTGTAAGCAGTTTTCTGTTTTATTTTGAAAAACCTGAAACAATAATATTAACTCGAGCCTCCCTATTTTACTTCGAGTTACATCCTCCTTTGCTTCAAGTCATCCTTCACTTTACCCAAGACCAACACGAGGACAAAAACCCTGCAACCCAAAAACAAACACCACCATCATCACCACAACCACCTTGCTCATGTGCACCTGCACACGGTCTCCGGCCATCACTGGCCATCCATACGACTACCCTACTGCCTACAATCTGTGGCTCAGGCCAAACAAACATCAATTCAGCCATCACTTGCTTGAATTTGAAACCAAGACCAACATTCAAACCTGGAAACAGCACAGTGCCCCCTTCACTTCCCAACCCGTCAACACCTTGCTGACGCGACTCAGGCCATCAACACCCTCGAAACACCGGCGACATTATCATCAATTCATCAATCTCCATTTCCCAAAACGCTAAGTCACTCGGTCAAGTATAATTGCCGAAAAGATCCACTTTCACCAATCCAGTAGAACTAGGGTTTAGATTTTCAAAACAAGATTCCATCCTCAAAAATGAATTTTAACTTAAACCAATAATTTTCCCATCATCCTAGTTAACTTCTCCACCTCTAGAAAAAATCCAATCCAATCGAACT
This sequence comes from Allium cepa, assembly GCA_030765085.1. Lineage (NCBI taxonomy): Eukaryota > Viridiplantae > Streptophyta > Magnoliopsida > Asparagales > Amaryllidaceae > Allium > Allium cepa. The sequence goes on from CM060929.1 coordinate 1,030,790,376, forward strand.
CATAAACTAACAGTTCTACCCCAAAATGTGTATTACAGTGGAGTTTGAATTGCTTTCTGGTTAAAGCAATAAAAATAGTAGTTTTGCCTTTAAAAATCCTATTTTTGCATGATGGTTACTAACCTGAAACATTGTTTTGTAATGTTTGGATTTTCACCATATACAAATTTTTACATTGTTATATTCAATTTCAAGTAAAACAGATTTTTTTTCTAACTCATGTAATTTTTTTTTTACTTTTAATAAAATCTCATAGTCTAAACTCTGAAACTAACCTACAAAACTTCTTTAAATCCTACAATTTAACAAAGACATAATTAAAGATATAAAAATTTAATTAAAAACTTGAACCAGGTAACAAAACAGAACATAGCAATTTTAACAACATGCATATAATTGCAATCACACATCAGGCAGTAAGTTTTGAACACAAGAAACATTTTTTTTTAGCATGTAATAAATTTTAACCTTTAATTTTTAAAAGAAAAGTTACTCACATTAATTATGCAGACAGAACTTTGATTTTGAACATGCAGAGCACAGTTTGAAATCCCCTGTGATACTTTTGAAACTTGCATCCAATTTGATGTCTTTAAACTTGTTATAGAAGATACTTTCAGATTTAAAGAATTCATGAAAGCAGACTTGATGAGGTTGCATGTAGTAGCCTATTTTTCCCAGATCTTGAAAGAAATGCGGGTGCTTGCTTGAAATTGTTGCATGCAGGTTGTTTACTTGAATGGAATGCATAGCAATTTAAAATTTGCAGTTTCAACCCAGGTTGTTTTTGAAAACATGCAGGCTTCATACTTGATTTAAAAATGCAAAATCTTGCATTTTCAGATTTTACATGCAGGTTTGTATTTTGCATTTATTTCTAGATTTTTTTGAAGAGGGGAATGTATTTGAAGATGAACATGTTATAGATTTGCAAATTGGTTTACAAGGATTTGATATGCATTTTGATATGAGGAATGTAGAATGCAGATTTTTGAAAAGATGGAACATTTTCTCAGCTGAAAGAAATTTTGATTTTAGAATGAAAAATGAGAAAGAGGAAAAGAAATTAGTATATGCAAGTTTATATAGCTTGTTTATGATTTATTTAAAATTAAAGAAGAAAAAAAATTAAACAATGACACATGGCTTGTATTGTTAACACTTGTTAATTTACTCACTTAAATACTCAACACATGTTAACTTAGGTTTTAATAAACTTACACATGTATCTTTAAGTAATTTGTTATTTAAATTAAGTGTTAATAAATGTTTAAACTTAGTAAATTAGTTTTAATACTTAGTTATGGAGATAAATAATTTTTTTAAAGAATAAAACAAAGTATTATTATAAATGAAAACGATATACAAATCAATTATTTGACAAAGATACTTTTAATCATTTAAATAGATTTATATAAAGAGGTTATAACTTACTTGTAATTTAAATGAATACATGTTTCTTATTTTAAATTTCATATTTAAATAAACAAATCACATTTTATAAATCAATATTTAAAAAAAAAATAACACAAACATTTTATAACTTATTTTAATATTCAAATTTAAGTTAAAATGAATTTTAAACTAATAAAACATTTATCTTATATATTTAAAATCATTTAGTTATTTTATTAAATATTTTTGAAAAGCTTAAATCAAAAATAAATCACAATTCCTAAATTCGAAATATTAAAATTATGCTAGAATAGTTTAATTAAAAACAACTTATCTATATAAATATACATATACATTATTAAATAGAAAATAAATTTATTAGCTCATAAAAAATAAATTCACAAATTAAATATTTAAATAAAGAAGATTATTACATCAAATCAAATTTATTAACAAAAATTATCAATTCAGTTTAAATTTAAACACAGATTATTAAATTTATATTGTCCAAAATTCCCGGGATATTACATCTATAAAATATATATCTTTAGTAAAAATTAGGAATTTTGATTTTATTTAAAAGTTAAACTTTTAAAAAGTTAATTAATAAATAAAATAGTTTTTTTTAAATAGATAAGATAAAAATTTAATTTGTTTAAAATAATTTATTTGATATTAAGTTTTTAAAAGTATGTAATAACTAACAAATGATTTTAAATACCTAAGGTAAAATATTGAAATGATTTAAAATATGTTTAACTCAAGATTTAAATTTAAATAAATAACAATAAGGTTTATTTGATTTCTTAAAAATATAGTTGGATAAAATAAATAATTTATTAATAAGAAGACAATTTCTTTTATATGTTATTTATGGTTATTAAATGTTGTTATTTTTAAAAAAATATAATAATACATTGTTTTAACAAATAAATTTTTATATAAAAATAAAATAATTGTTTTTCAAAATTTTAATTGTGTAGTTATATTTGTAAATAAACTTGATTTCAAAATTTAATTTGAACTTGAATTCAAAGCTTTGAAAACTAAAGTGTAAATATTTTTTAAAATTTGCTTTGATTTTGAAATATTTGTATAAGCTTCATTTTATAAATTAAATTGGATTTATTCGTTTTAAATTTTATCTACATATAAATAAATGCATGTTAACTAATTAATTAAATATATCTTATATTAAACATCTAATTAAAATAAAAGTTAACTTAATTATAGCTTATTAACCTTAGAAAGACAAGTGTAAACATTTTACAAATTAAATTAGCATGTGTTAATCAATAAACTCTATAACTAGACAAATGTTATATTTAGGTACATGTGGCATTTTTTTAAATTTTTTTTTATTTCAGTTTTTATAAACAAATTCTCTTCCATTTTGTTTCTTTTCAAAATCTAAAGCTATGAAGACAGACAAATCTAAAAAATAAACACTTACTCAAAAAAAAATCTTCAAAATCCTGAAAAATCAGAAGCATGCAAGTCAAACTACTTTGAACCTGCATCAAAACAGCCTGCACATTTTCAACTTGAAAAGCAAACCTGCAATTTCAAATTTTGAAGCCTGCATTTCTTATTCAAGCGCTTGCATTTCCTTCTATCTGGAGTTTCATATAGCATGCAAGTGAAATCTGGAGCAAATGCAAACACAGGATTTAAAGTTTAAAAATATAAGAGACCAGCAACTCAGATTCATTTAGGCAATTCAAAATTGAAGCTTTCCAGTTTTAAAAAGCACCAAAGTTTTTTTTTCAAAAACTGCTCTGTCTTCCAATATAGCAGGTGAGTAACATTTCTATTTCTTAAAGTTTAAATTTATAAATAAGTTGCATGTTAAATCTCTGTGATAAAATGTATTGTATGCACATATGAATGGATTCTGCAGTGACTATAACAGGTGTATTATATTCTTGTGATTTCCAGAGTACTCACTGTTTTTATAGATCACATGTTCAGGTTTTAGATTTAAATTCAAAATCTATAGATTGTGCATCTGTTTAAAACTTTAGATTTAATCAAACCTGTTTGTTTATGTTAAGCCTTAGTTTAAGATTTTAGTTAAGTTAAAATAACTTGTAAACATCTCTGTAAACCAGAATTTGATTGATCAAGTTTTAAATATGTGAAAATTCATATTGAATAAATTATAAATTCAACATTAAGAATGAAATACTATGATCAAAACTTGATTTTTAAAATAAAAATCTGTATTTTTAGTTAAGAGTTTTGGGTACTGTTCTGTGTTTAACTGTAGAGGGGAATTTTGGGGGATCTAGGCAAATTTAAGTGTCGGGGTTCTTCTGGTAGGTGGAGGAGCAGTCATTGATGAGTGGAAAAATGTTTGAAGTTGATGCAAATCAACATGGGAACTGTGGTGGTGATTTTCTTCCTGTAGCCCTAGTTTAAGTTAGGTAATTAGCTTTGGTCAGTTCTACCTGAAGAGATGATCGAGTTGAATAAGATTTTGGGGAATGTTAGCAGGTTGGTTGATGAACATGTGGCTGGAGTCATTGCCATTCCGGTGGTCAGAAGGTGGAGGATGAGGTGTGTTACATGTTTAGGGTAAAACCTGTTCTCTTCTATTCCAGGTTTTGGAATATAAACTCGAATTCAAATTCGAGTTGAATAGGAACGAGGTGATGATAGTATTAGACTGAGGGGATGGTCGTTGATGTTTGGAAGTCACCGAAGGTGGGTGATGATGACTAGAGGCACGGTGCACGTGCACCGTGCAAATTTTTGGGTTTCTGGTGAAACTGGGGATTGCAGTGTTTTTTTTGAAACTCGAGTATTTGCTGGGCTTTGCTCGAAGAATTTGGCCTGATGACTCGAAGCAGATATTAGGTTAGCTCGGGTAATTTGTAGTTAGTACAGTTTTCTGTAAAACTGTCTGAAGTTTTGATTTAAAATCAAATTTAAATGAATAAGCTGTAATGATAAGATTTAAACAAGTTTAAATCTGTAGTATGTATTATTGTTTTCAAAGGATTTTGAATCTTATAAAAAAAATTAAATTTTGAAAGGGGTTTTCAGTTTTTTTTTTAAAAAAGAAGAAAGAAAACCTGACAGTTTTCTGGAAATTGAATTTCATTTTGAAAATGTGAAACCTGATTTAAAACAGCAGTTGAATTTAAATGTTAAGTTCAGTTTCCTTATTAAGGCCCTTGAAAACTTCAGGTTTTTAAAAATGGAATTTGAATTTTAAATAAAGAGTTTTAGAATCAAGGTTTAAATTAAAAAAAAGTTTAATTCAAGTTTAAATTCAAATGATTTAAATAAGGAATGGGTTCAAGTGTATTGAGTTTAAATCTGGATATTTGAATAAGTTTCATAATTTTGGATGTTTTCAAACAAGCTTAAATTTAAATTGTTTGTTAGAGGTAAATTTGTTTTCAAACAAATATTTAAATTTGATTTTCCTTTTGAATGAAGTCATTATAAAAGGTTTATAAAAGAAAGTTAAATGATTTGTTAACTTGAATTTGCAATTCAAATGGTAAAGTACTTTAAACTAAAATTTTAAATTAAATTAAGTAAATTAAGGCTTATCTTATATAAGTTTTGATATAAGTAATAAATGTTATTTACATTTATTTTAAAGGATTATAAATGGAATTTAAATTGGTTAATGCTTAAAATAAATATCATTTTAAATTTTAGATTCAAAACGGAATTTGAATTTAAATTTAAAAATGCAATGTTCTAAGTACACTTTAATATTAATGAAATTATTAATAAGGAATGGTTTATCTTAGAAATTATTAAGATATTAAAATAATTAAATAAATAAATAATTAAGGAGTGACTTATTTATTTAATTTATAATTAATAATTTGGATTAATTTAAATTAGAGATTAATTAAGAAGTAATTGAAGAAAACTAATTAAAGAATTAATAATAGTTAGTGATTGTCATTAACTAAGGTTTATTGAGTAATTAATTAATATGATTAATTTTTAATTAGATTAATTAATTAACGATAATAAATTGTGAAAATTATTTAAGTTTAATTACTTAAATGGAAGTAATTAAGACACTAATTACTTAATGTAATTAATGGAGTTTATTGAGTTTGGTTTAAATTAATTAATTAAGTTTAATTAATTTTAAATATTGGATCTGATAATAATTACGTGATGTAATTAATGGAGTAAAATTACTCAGTGAAGTAATTAAAGATAATTATTAGATGTGATTAGTGGATGAGGTTGGGATTGTGAAAATAATTTGGGTTAAATTATTTTTGTATAATTAATCAAGGGATTAATTAAAGAATTAATTAAGGGATAATTAATTTGATAAGTAATTAAGGGTAGTAATTACAGAATGAGATTAACCAAAGGTGATTAATAATTATGGTTTAAGTGAGATTAATTACTGAAGTAATTAATTTAATTGAGTAATTAATTAAATATAATTAAGAATCATTAATTAATATAATTAATGATGTAACTAAAATTGATTAATTAAGAATAATTAATCAATAATAAATGATTAAGGGTAATTAATTAATTGTAATTAATTAAGGTGTAATATAATTAATTATAGCTAATTAATTAATGAAGTAATTAAAGGTTAATTACTGTATTTGGTTTAGAGTGATTAATTTTGTGAAATTTATTGAAGTATAATTAACCAAGATTGATTAATTAAGATGATAAATTAGAGGTCAGTTAATTAATTAATTTGTAATAAATTAATGATGATGTAAGCAAGATTTATATTGTGTAAGTAATTAATTTAATTAATTTTCAATTAATTAGAGATGATGTAATTAATTTAATTCATTTTAAATTAATCATAGATGGTATGATTATAGATCATTGCTTATGAATGGATGATATAGTTTGCCTTGAATGGTTTAAATCTCAACTATGAGATTAGTAATGTTGAGTAATATGGATGCATTGGGTGCATTGTGATGATGATATGGATTATCTTTGATAATGATAGTGTGGATTATCTGTGGTTATGATAATGATGATTATCTGTTGTGAATCTGTGAATTATCTATCTGTGTGTATATAGATAATTGTATTGAATTGTTTTAAACTCTAAAACAACTTGGACCTAAATGACTGGCTTTGGATTTCGATGAGACCGGGATCGGGTTTCCATATTTGGATATCCGAAAACCACATCGATCCAAATTAACGATAGGTCGTGAATCTTATGTGAAGAGTGAAGACTCGAGGTGTAAGGACTATTAGTCAATATAACTCTGGGGTGATTCCGTGATGAGTTTGACAGAAATAGTACTCACAGGCTCGAGATGGAGATTCAATGTGCAAGGGTTATCATCGTTAACTCTGTGGGTGATTCCAAAATGAGTGTAACGAGATAATGCCTTCGGTTTCGTTCGAACCCGGAACGAACTTGTATGGATTGAATGCTTTCAGCACATCGTCAAGTGGACGATGAGCATTCTAAGAGATGAGTTCTCTAAAGGTAATCGTAGCCTTAAGCCTCATCAACCGAGAATGGCTAAAACAGGGGAAGTGCAGCAAGGCTTCGTGGTTAGCTCCCACTGGAAAGCAAGATTTTCCCCGTCTAGAGGTCCCTTTTTTATTCGGCTTAGTGGGCAGTTGGATATGCGCACCAACTGCGAGGTTGTCTTGTTCGGAACCGTTCAGCAAGGAATGGTTCCGGCCTTGTGTTGCAGGGGAGTTAGGTTGGCTCCTCGGCACGTTGATCTAGGCCACGTACTGTGACGGGCAGTACCCCAATAGCCCAGCCATCGTATGGAATCCAAAATCCAATAAGTGCCAACGGTTTTGATTTTATTACCCACTTTTGTGGCTAGTAGCTGGAATTTAATGAATGTAACAGGTTCGGCTATTTCATATTTACTTGAAAACCCTAGACCTATTGTAATATCACTGGATTTCCTATCAAATGTTTTGGTTAGCGTAAGGTAAAAACTTTTCCATGTTTATGTGTGGGAAGTCTTACGTGATACCTTTTCTTTCAAAAGGTTTTTGAAAATTAAGCAACTTTAACCTGTTACTCACACCAGACCCATGTCTGACCCGGAGTTTATTCTTTTTTTCTTAAACTCTTGGGTACTCAAATTTTTACGAGTAGCCAAGGGATTCAGGTTAGCTTTGACGAATTATGGAGGAGCAATGGAGCAGGAGGCTTCTCCGTTGTATATATATAATATTCCGCTGTGTGTTCTGCGTTGTCTCTGAGTTATATTGAGTTATAAATACTAGACAAGTGTTTATAACTGTCTAGTATGTGTTGTATCATCTGTGTACTCTGATAGTGGTTGTAAACTATGTAATATTTTATGTTATTAATATAATTTATTCGTTCCGCTGTTTAGATTCTGATGTGTTGTTTCTTCTTTCTTCTCTTCTTTCTCTTTTCTATCCCTTTCTTTCTTATTAATGATGCGTCATTCTATGGAGACGGATAGCGGGTGGTTACAAAATGAGGGCTCAAGGAATGATAATGAAGCAGGGGCTTAGGGGTAGGAAGTGTTGTTTTGGGGACATTTGGCTAAGAACAGCAAAATGAATCAAGCCAATATCAAATGCTACAAACGCAATCAGCTTGGTCACATGAAGAGGGAGTGTCCGACCTTGTTCAAGACATATACCTAGGTGGTTCCAGCTTATGCACTGGATGTTGTTCCTAGCACGAGCATAGCTCCAACTATGGGAAGGGAAAAAAGTCGTCAAAAAAGGTGTGTTAACACTCTCTGTTTTATCAATTCGCACTTTATTTGACACCAGAGCATCACACTTATTTATTTTGAGTAAGCTAGTAGATGAATTGTACAAAGAGACTAGTATAGTCACAAACCCTATTATAATGTTGGACACTATTGGAGGATCAATCCATTTATCCATGATTTTTAAGGTTTGAAATTATATATTTTAGGTGTCGAGTTTAATTGTGATGCTTTTGTATTAGGATTTTTTAAGTTTGGTTTAATTTTGGTGATGGACTAAATAGCTGTGTATGAAACAATGTTGGATTGTGATATAAAGGTGGTTCGTTTGGGTATCTGTAGTGGGTGTAGCCTTGAGGTTTATTGCAATCCTAAAAGTCATATTATGTTAAGTTAACTATATCATTTAGACCTATCACAAGATGAGTTAGCCTCCGCACTACAGTTCATGATTAACTAGATGTCTTTACCAAAGCTCCCGATCTTCCTTTACATTGGATGGTCCAATTTTTAATTTATCTAGAAGAGAATGCTAGACTTATTGCCTTGCCCTTTAGGCGTATGGATTCTAGAGAAAGGCATGAGATGAATAAATAGGTGAATGAGTTGTTGGAGAAAGGTTTTATGTAGAGAACTATTTCAAAATAGGGAGAATCCATTGTCTTTGCTACTAAAGCATTTGGCTCTTTAAGGATTTGCATCGATTATCATGAATTTAATAAGCTGACAAAGTAGAGTCATTATCCACTACCATGCATAGATGATCTCTTTAATCAGTTAGTTGGAGAAAAGGTATTCCCTCGTCTTGACTTAGAAACCAAAATCCATCAGTTATGTGTGGCTAAGGATGGTATTCAAAACTGCTTTTTTACACCAGACAAACTTTATGAGTGGTTAATCATGTCATTTTGGCTGACCAATGCACCAACAAATTATTTTGACCTCATGAGTCGATTCTTTAAAGGATTGCTAAATAAATTTATGGGTTATTTATAGATGATATATTTGTCTATTCGAAAGCAAGGAAGAGCATAAGTTGCATTTAGGAGAAGAGCTCAACATTCTCAATATATATATATATATATATATATATATAAAAGCTAAATGCTAAAATTTTCAATTGTCACTTTTGGTTTAAGAAGGTTTTCTTTCTAGAACATGTTGTTTCCAAGCAAGGACTATCTACTGTTCCTAATAAGATACTGTGGTACAGGATTCACAAGTACTGAAAATGCTACGATGGTCGGAAGTTTTCTTGATCTGGCAGACTTTTATAGGAAGTTCATTAAGGACATCAAAAAAATTTATGCACCGTTGACATGCCTTACCAAGAAGAATCTAATATTCTCATGGAACTTAAAGGGCAAACATGCTTTTATTAAACTAAAGGAGTTGACTAATGCATCTATTTTAGTACGCCTTGATGGTTCAAAAGTGTTTGCAGTATGTACCGATGCTTGTGGTACAAGACTTGATGCTTTTTTATGGAGGTGGATAGAGTTGTTTGTTATGCTAGTCGACAATTGGAAGTACATGAGAGAAACCATCCAACTCATGATCTTAAGTTGGCATCTTTTATTTTTTTCCCCTCAATTTTTAAAGGCATTATCTTTTAAGGGAGCGATTTAAGTTATTCACTGATCATAAATCGCTAAAGTATTTTTTCTTCCAAATGGATCTAAATTTGTGGCATGACAGGTGGAAGGAGTTTTTGGTATCCTATGATTTCAGTATCTCAAACACTCCGAGCGAAGGCAATGTTATAGCTGATGCCTTGAGTAGAATGCATGTGATGCTAAGCCCTATGTTCTAGGAATGAATGAACTTAGATTTCATTTCTAAATTTTATTTTCGACCTTCACCAGACCTTACAGCGGGGTTGTTAGAAGCTTTAGATGTTCAACCTTCACTTATCGATCGTATTGGTTCAAGTCAAAAGAAAGACGTAGATTTATTGGGTATTTTTGAGAAGTTGAACAATGGAGAGTATTCGAGTCATTAGACAGTTATTCCACTGATTCTAGTGGATGGCTGTAAATAGATGTATGTTGTGTATTCCTCTTATTAAAACGTTAGTGGGAATGGTATTGGAAGATTACTATTGTTCTAGGATGAAATTCATTCCAGTGGTGACAAAATGTGTTATGACATGAGGAAAGTATTTTGTTGGTCATTTATCAAAAGGCATGTAGTGGAGTTTGTTTCGAAGTATGTGACTTGTCATAGAGTAAGGTAGAGAAGAATAAGCTAGTGAATTATTACAGCTTTTGGATATTCCATAGAGGAATTGAGAGAGTATCTTTATAGATTTTGTTGATGGGTTATCTAGGAGTATAATGGGGACGAGAATGTTCGGTTTACTGTCGATAACTAAAAAAATGTGCTCATTTTTATTTCGGTTAGGACTATAAGGAAAGCTGCATATTTTCCAACCTTACATGTGAGGGAGATTTTTTATTTTCATGGAGTTCTTTCCAGTATTTCCAGTGACTGAGATCCACTTTCACTAGTGAGTTTTTCAGGAGTCTTCAAGACGCCTTGGGCATTGAACTAAATTTGAGCATTTCCTATCACTCACAAATGGATAGGAATACTAAAAGGTTAAATCGATTATTGGAAGATTTGCTATGGATATGTATTTTAGACATTGGAAGTTCTTAGGAGGATCACTTGCCACTAGTAAAGTTTTCATATAATAACAACTATTAAGCAAGTACTAGAATGGCGTCGTTCGATCCATTGTACAAGACATCGTGCAGATCTCCATCTTATTGGTGTGATACTATGGATAGGATCATTCTTGGATTGTACACGATTAGAGAGGCTTCGATGAAAGTAGATTTGATACATAAGAGGATGATTGCAGCAAGGATAGATATAAATCATATGCTGACAGGAGGCACACAGATTTGAATTTCATAGTGGCTGGCTTGGTGTTTTTTAATGTCTGGCCACTTAGACAGGTTATGAGGTTTGGTGGTGTGAGAAACGTAGCATCAAGATTTTTAGAGCCTTTATCGATTTGGGAAACAGCAAGGATGTTAGATTATAGAGTGTAGCTTTCTGAAAAGCTGGTGGGGTTCACAATGTCTTCCATATGTCACACTTGTGGAAGTGTTTGCACGATTTAGCCATTATGGTCGACCCGAGTCGGTTAAAGGAGGTTAAGGTAGAATAAGAGTCACTTCTTCGCCTTACACCTACCCACATTGTTGATCACGAGACAAAAAGACTCCATATTAAAGTAATTAGATTAGTAGTGGGGGGTCGACCTGGCTGAGAGTACTTAGGACCCCGATGAGAAAATCCTGTTCGTTCGTAGCTCTTTACTGGTAAGTTTCTATTTAAGTTAGTATAATTACTGGAATATATAATATTTAGCTTAGTATATATGTAGGTGTGTTCTACTGCTAGGCATGGATTTAAGCATGCCATTAGGACATGGTTTTTATGATGGTTGGTAATGGATTTATTTTATTAGTCAGTATTACGTATCTAGTCTGATATGTTCATATTAACCTACGACGTTTATTACCTTGCCTATTTTATTAAATTAGTTTAGATGCAAAATGGTTTTTTCCATTTTGCATATGAATTGAATGGTCCCTTATTTATATATAATAACAGGTATACATAGGATGATGGATATATTTTGGATACATGGCAAAAGCACTTGCATTTCAAAAGGTCAACTAGTTCAGGAGCTACCTAATTTTACATTATATATATAAGTTCAAACGCAATCAATATCCATATGTATAAGTTGCATTATAAATTTTGAAAATAAGAACAGTGTTGAAAATGTTTGACGATGTTAACCTGCCTTTTCGCAAGGCCATGGACAAGCGGATTTAACTAAATCAACCGCTCGTTTGTCGAGGCTGAAATACGGTGGGTTTGAGTCAACTGTATGGATAAACGGTCGCTCCTAGGTGGTTCGATGTATATGGCTTAGCCTAAGTGGTTCGGCAGGTGCCGCTCAACCAGGATGGAAGTTCATGCGTGGATCGACCTAGGTGGGTTAGCCAAGATAGGCCGGTCGGGCCTGATTCGGCTTTGGAGTGGTTCGACTTTGGAGCGTTTCAGCACTGGCGGTTCGACCTTGATGGGATCGGCCTTGGTGGACTGGTTATATGGGATCGGCATTGGTGGTTAGGCCTTGATAGGATCGGCAATGGAATGGGTCGATCCAAGGAAGTAGATCGGCAGTATGGTGTGGATCGGTGATTGGAGTGGATCAGTGGTCAATGGTGGGTTGGCATGTTTCAGATCACCCTGATTTGGCATCGTGAATGGGTCGGCATCTCTGGATCGGTCCAAGGGAGTAGGTCGGCATTGTCACAAGATTGGGATGGCAACACGAGTGGTTCGGCATCGTGAGTGTGCCAGCATTTCGATGGATTGGCGTGTTGAAATGGCTCAGCAAGATGGTGTGGCTCGGTAGGATGGAGTGGATCGGCGTGTTTACTGCTTCGAGTCCCAGCTTCATTTACTTCTAGCCGTAGGTAGGCATACTTCAGGTCATCACCTAGGAAATATCAGGTCGGCATATTCTGAACTCAGGGTCGGTCGTGGTGTTGAGTCTGGATCGGTTATGGTCTTGGTGGGCCCGGACCATTCAGGAAGCCTAGTAACTCGGGTTTTGCCTATAAGTACAACATGTGGGGCTTCAAAAAGGGATCTGCATTCTACTTCCCTTCTTCTTCCCTATTAAGGCTACTCTACCATTATTGCTTTAAAAACTCTGGATTGTAACTGTAATTGATTCAGATATTAATAGAAAAGAAATTTCTAGAGTGGACGTAGGCCGGAGTTAGCCGAACCACTATATATCCTGTGTTATTACTGCTTTCTTTTTAATTCTTATTGTTCTTCACATTCATACTCTCTACATACATACTATCTTTGATCTATGGCTGTGATTTGGTGCTTTCATATGGATTTGGGTGTTGGTGACCAATTTTGGCGCTAACAGATGGTTGAGTACTAGGCATTGGTTTTTATGAGTGAGTTGCATCTTTCCGTCCTTAGAGACTTTAGAGAAGAATTCCTTTTAAGAGGAAAGAATATAACACCAGGAAAATTTTAACAATAAATCAATAGACCGATAAAGATAACATATGATTTTACATAAAAGGGAAAAATAATAAATTTTCAAAAATGCTGTAATTTAATTTTGGAACTTATTCCATTGCGTCCGCAATGCTAGTTAAGTCAAAAAAACATATATAGTTTGTTGAATTTGATTAACTGGATCAGAGTTAGCGAAAACTAAACCCAGTGGCATTTCTATAAGTAATAATTTCAAGATTTAGCACGAATAACTCTACTTTCAACTATAAATATAGACCGAACCCTCATCTCTCCTCTCTCAAAACCTAATCTGTCGCCTTTTTAATTCTTTATATCCTTTTCTTCTTCTTCTTTCTCCTCCAAAACTTCTTAAAATAAATTCCAAATCCAAATGGAAATAGATAATTAAAATTTCAAAATAAGGAGAAACATGATCGAAGCAATTGGGAATAAGTAGAGGATGGAAAATCATCAATAAATCGGTTTAGAGGAGATATTTATTCATGTAACCCTTCAAGGTGAGTGGATTTATCTATGATGTGATTATGTTGTAAACAAGTATTTAAGCTCCATTTATATACCTTTTAGAATCTAAAAATATGTCATTTAGTTGGAACCAATGATTTTTTAGTTGAAAATAATAATGAATTGAAACATTTGGAAAATCCTAGATAATGGATTGATAAGATAATCATTGTAACTTGGGTAGGAAGGGTAGATTAGGATAAAACTACCTCTGATTTTATAGATCCGGTTTTATATGATAAGTTTGGGTTGATTTTGGTAAATAAAAAGTAAATGAATACACCCATTAGAGTTTACCAATATTTGACTCCATTAACTCTGTAATGCACATACATAATTGGCTAAAATACGTAATAATCGAGTAAAATTTACATAGATAAGTGATTGAAATATTATACATTCATTAAGACAAACTTGGTGAAGTTAGGCTATAAAAATTTTGGAAATTGTACTAAAAATGAAGGAACTGGTCGAGTACGCATTGGATAAAATAGGCAAATTCCAGAAAAATTTACCTTTCTGATTTTGTTAAGCCTATAAAGCCTAATTCATTTAGATCTTATCTAAATTTATTTTAAATAAAAATCTGTAACATTCGGTTTTTGAGTCAAATTTGAATTGATAATTACAATAAATTTTGGGTCAAAATTATGAATTAAATTGAATTTTTCCAAAATAAATAAAGATATGTGTTGTATAAATAGATTGTAAATAAAAAAATTGAATTGGAAATTCAAATATCAATGTCTTGAAAATAAATTGGATTTAAAATTCTATATTCAAAACTAATAAGTGTTTTTTTTCTAATTCCATGTATGTATATTTATATTTTGAAAGATATGTTTTGAATCCCATAATTTTTAAAAAGTTAATTTCTAATATATATATATATATATATATATATATCTAAAGTTGGTTTGTAAAAATGAAATTTAAATAAAATATTTAAAATACTTTTCTTTTATATATAGTAAGCATATATATAAGTAAATTACAAGCTTTAATATATATATATATATATATATATATAGTTTGAATGATTTAAATTTAATATAATGACTTGAATTTAAAATTTAAAACAAGAATGAACACAAAGTTTTAATATGTATTTATCTTTTAAAGTAAATGTATATTGATAAATATTTAAATAAATATAAGATTATTTATTAGTGTACAATTTTATTTCAAAAAAATGAATAAAAAGATTTAACAAATATATATATATATATATATATATATACACACATATATATATGCAATTTGAAAATTCGAAATTAATAAGATAAACATCAAATAAGTATAGTAGCTAAAGCTTGAATTTGATAAAAAGATTTAAATTTAATTTTCTTTTAAAATGAATAAATTTAGTTGTATATTTATAAGTTAAAAATGTAAAACATAATTTGTAAATTAAAATAAATTAAGGGTTTAAACCATAATTCACAAAATAAATATAATTAAGGAGTTAAACATAAATATACTTGTATTAACAAGTGTAAAGATTTTTAAATACAATAAATAAGTGTAAGAAGAAAAAATCCATATAACAAGTGTTGGTTAAATTTAATTTGAAATGAACAAGTGGCAATCCTATTCTTTAAAATTTTAATAATGTAAATCAGAAAGAAAAAAAAGTAAAACCAGGTTATTCTCATCTTTATTCTCAAACCTAAAAGAAAACTACAATTAAAATGCAAGCTCAACGATTAAACCATCCCAAATCAACAAGAGTTTTCAAATCAAAACCAGGAAACAATCCTGAGAAAGTTTCAATCAAATCTAAATCAAACATCTTCAGCAAGAAAACCAAAAAAAAAAAAATCAAAACCTGGTAAACTCAATCAAACTTAAGCAAATCTCAGATTTTTAAACATGAAACATCCCCAAAACAAGTTTTAGCTTTCAAACAAGCAAATCAGATTCAAGTCTAAACAACAAGTTCTTCAAATCTTTAACTTGGAAAGAAAAGAAGAACAACAATCAACAAAATTTTCAAACTTGGGAATTAAAACAAAACAAGAAAAGCAAAGATTCAACTCAAGCAACAAAGATTAGGATCAAGTGGCAGATAAAATTCAAAATTTCGAAACAATTCCAGGCCTAAGTAATTTTCCAGGCCTCTGTTCTTCCAATCAGATGAGCAAACTTGACCCTGTTATACCTTTTGGTGTTGAATTTGTATTTGAAATATGTGCCTTTATGATTGTGTGAATATTTCTGCATATATATGTATATATAAACAAAGAATAGTTGAATACATGTCTGTGTATATATACAGATATATCTCTGTTTAACAACAGGTTAACAAACTTTCCAGAAAAAAATTCATATCTTAAAATCTAAAAAGAATTAGGTAATGTTCTTCAAATGAAATTTGATTGTATTCGCCTAGTTCAAATTTAAAAAATGGTTTCAAAAATTTATATTAAGTAGTTGATTTTGAAATAAGAAATCACAATGAAAATCATATATATGTTAAAAATCGATGATCATAAATCTGTGTTTTAATTTCATAACTCGATTCGAAATTGAAAATAATGATTTTAGAAAATCATTTCAAGATTTTTAGTTTATTAAATTGTGAGAAAATGTTAGTTGAATAGAAAAGCCATTTTTATCAATTCCCGATGATCGACGACGAAGTGAACATCGGGGTTGATGCTGGAGATGGTCAAGGGTTTTGTGATCATAGGAAAAATACGGGTTGGATTTATTAATGACCAAGGCGGCGTAACGACGAGGAATTAGGGTTCAAATTCGCATTTGGGTTGAGGTGGTTTCAGAAGCAATTGCGTCATCGTCGATGGGTTAGAGATGATCGCACCGGGGGGAACAGAAGCCGTGGACTGGGGCGGATGTCCTGGTGGAGTGAACTGGGTTTTGGCGTGAGGTGGCGTCGTGGCGACGCCTTTTCTGATGGTGATTGGGTTCCAGGTTGAGGCCTGATGTTTTGATTTTTGAACTATGGCAAACTTATGGGTTCTAGGTGGTTATAGTAATCTGGGGGGTCATCGGGAATGTGTCGGAGGCCACGGTGATGATTAGTGTCCGTTCTGATGATCATGCACGTGCATGCGCAAGTAATTGTGTCAGGTTAGTTTGTATAGTTGGGGGAGAAGAAGTATGCTTCGGTTTTGACTCAGGGAAGCGATGGCGTGGCTCGAAGCAAAAGAAGGAGGGAAAAGACTCAAAGTCAGCCTCGGGCAAAATACGTATATAGCTAGGTCTGTGGATTTGATATAAAATTAGTTTTAAACTTTAAAACAAATCTAGTTTATTTGAAATAATTTTGCTAAAACTAGTTCTTTTGTAAATAATAAAGGATTATCCAAGTTCAAATTGGTTAAATGGTTTTAAATAAAAATATTTTAAAATTAACTAAGTTTAAAGGTATTTAAGATACGTATAACCTTTGTTTTAAAGTACTTTAAATAAACTTAGTAATGGAACTAAGTGGTTAGTAAAATTTTAAGAAGATAAATGATTCATCTTAAATAGATGTTTTGATTTTTAATTAAATTAAAGGTTAATTATCTTAATGTAATTAAAGGTTGATTAATAACAATAAGTAATTAAGGGGGTAATTACTTAATGAAATTAATTAAAATTAATTAAAGGTTAATTAATTAAAGGTCAATTAATCATTAAAGTTGATCAATCAAGTGATTAAAGAATAATTAATTAAGGATAATTAATTTGAGTGACTAATTAATTAAGGAAATTAATTTGAGGACAATTAATTAATTAAAGATTAATTAATTAAAGTGATTAGGGATAATTACTTATTTTAATTAATTAAACGGTAATTAATTATGGGTTAATAAATTAATTAAGGAAAATTAATTAAAGGACAATTAAATAATTAAAGGTTAATTATTTAATGATTAAAGTTTGATTTATTTATTAATTAAGATTAATTTAGAATTAAAGGTTAATTAATTTATTATTAAAGGTTAATTAATAAATGATTAAAGGATAATTAATTAAATGATTTGTAATTAATTAATCAATGATTAATTAACCAGGATTAGTAATTTATTCATAAGTAATTTACCTGATTTAATTTAATCAGATGACTAATTGATCTTACTTATGGATGTTTGGATTATATTGAATGCCTTGAATGGTTTGATATTTTTGATGTGTGATGCTTTGTGATATGAATTATTTGGATTTGAGAAGTGATGAATGTAATTTATTTATCTGTGATAAATTTATATTATTTATATGTGAATGAAGATAAGTGTTATAGGATTATACCACTTATCAATATTGCTGTGCTTGAACATGTAATGATTGATGATGTTGCACTATTGTATAAAACCCCCGGACTACACCATACACACACAAATATGATTTTCACGAGGAAATCGGTTAAGTCGCAAATATTTGAATTTAATATTATTATATTTAAAATGGTTTTGAAAATTGAATTTGAATCCAAAAATGTTTTGGAATTGGAATTGGGGTTAATATGAAAAGCTTTTGAAAGGAGTTTGAAGATAAAAATTATTTTTAATAGTTAGGTTTTGAAATTCAAATAGTTTGATTTGAATTTGAATTCAAGATTTTGAAGTTGTATACATATATGTGTATGTTTATTTGGAAATTATGGTTTAAAATGGATATTCAAGTTATATAATGTATATATAGATTTTAAACCTTTTCGAAGTGTATTAAATAAATTGTTTTGGGAAATTTGGATTTAATTCAAATAGAACTTGCCAATGATGCGGCAGTTCACTAATTTTCTAGAATTATACTTTTAAGGGCTATAACTTGTGCATATTTGATCGGATTTTTCCGAAACGGAAAGTACCTTTTTCAAATGATCATAGCTTTCAAATAAAGAAAAGACTTCTAGTTTTTATCGAAAGGGGTTTCAAATTTGAAGTGGAATTATTTTGAAAGCTATAAATGAATCTTTGCTAAAGATTAGTGAACTTTGTTTCCAAAATAAGAGGATCTTAAAGGTGTATCTTTTGTATAAAGGATTTGAATTGTAAATAGTTTTGAAAGCTATGAATTAATCTTTGTGAAAGATTGGTGAACTTTGTGAAATGAATCTTTTTGTTTAAAAATTTGAAAATGGTAATTTGTTTAAACCATTTGAAGAAAGGTTTTGAGCTTTAAGTTGTGACTTAACTAAGATCCCAATAACCATATGTTTTTAAATATTGCGCTCATTATTCGGTTTAGCCGGGAGAGGAGTTTATGTCATATAAACCATTTCGAATAATGATACGACGTTATGGATTGGATTTGAAGACCGGTGGTGAAGACTGGATATTTTCGAAAGCGAAAGGATGACCTGTCGAATCTCTCTGCACCGAATGGCCCCGGTATAGAGATTTGATCACCCTTTGTGATGGAGAGTCCGTACGTGATTAGGGATTATCTGGATTGCAAGGGCTTCTTTGTGAAGTGCCTTCGGTTCTGTTCGAACCCGGAATAGACTTGTATGAATGTATATCTGACGTTGCACTTTGAGATGTAAAGCTGCTTCCTATCAAATACATTTCTGTTTAGTGGCAGAGAATTTATTCTCTTAGCTTAACACCCTTCTCTGAGACGTACGAGCTTAGAGCTTATGTAGTTGATGATTATTAGTGATACATTCCCAATTTGGTAATGTGGCATACAAAGTGCTGCTGATCATGTGTTGATCGAAGCATGGCTTTTATGTAAAGCGTAACTTTGTGGACAAGACTTCGTCGGACCTCACAATCCGGAATGGTCAAAACAGGAAGGATGCAATAAGGTTATTTGGGGGTAGCGCCTCCCGAGGGTATGTCCATTCCCTTCTGGAAAAGGTGGTATCATGGTATGGAACCCAGATATTTAACCTATGTGGTTACTGAAAATTTATTACTTTGTGGTAGTTGGTGTCGAGCACTTGGATAAAGGTCGGTAACGACCAGGAGATGGCATACTCGTGTAGTAGTTACCTAGTTACAGAGGTAACCCGACCTTGCGTTGGCAGAGATCCGGTTAGGTTCTCGGGGCATCCCTCCAGAGGCATATCCATGTGGCCTAGGAAGTTCCTTGGCCTGACCATTTATTGGAAATCCAAAGAAGCAATACGATCCCTTTACGATTGAAATTTTATAACCTGGCACCTCAGGTGGTAGCTATAGCAGGCATAATATAATGGTACATATGCTGGCTAAGATTAATATTATACTTTCGAAAGGTTTTCTGCACTATGCACTAATAATAATATCAAAAGGATTTTGCGTATCAAGCATGTTTTGACTATCATAAGGAGAAATCTCCCCCAAGTGTGCGATTGCATTGTGTGTGTGTCGGGAGGCCTTATGGTAGTTTCATTTTTCAAAAAGCATTACAGATTTCAACTATAAATTCTTTTGTTGTTTTGTTTCAAATAAAACTGTTTTGTTTTCTCACACCAGTCCCATGACTGACCTGGAGTTTATTATTCCCTTTCTAAACTCTGGATGTCCATAATTTTTCACACGGACAACCTAGAGTTTTGTTTTCAGATAGTCAGCTAAAAGATATAGAGTTGATAGCTTTCAGCCTTTGGATTTGGCAATCGCATTTGTTTCTCTGGGATTGAAGTTGCTTAACTTCAACGTGATGGTGGTTCGAGCTTATTGAATTGGAGTCTTTGGAGCTTTGGCATTGGAGTTATTGCTTTTCCGCTGCTGCTATGTCTTCCTCTTTTGTGTATCTTGGATAATGTTGAACATTTCATTGTATCATTGTTGTAAAAGATATTGTATCCGTTGTTTATCAATAATATATTGTTTTCTTCCATTGTTTTTTGTACTTAATGCGTTATAAGCTCCGGCGAACCAGATTAGACGTTTGAATCTGTGGCATTTGAATACGGGTGATGTATTCGGTTTGTAGATTTTCGAAGGTCGAGTCAGTGTCATTACAGTGGTATCAGAGCCGAAGGATGAGTAAGAACTTTAGCTCAGGAGTACAACACATTAGGTGACTCTTTAGAGATTGGGTTATAAATGCCTTAGAATGAGTATATCCTTAAGGTATCTTGTCTGTATGCCTCGGTAAATTCTCTTACTATCCATTGATAGTGAGTATGAGTAAAAGAAGAGGATGAGGTAAGGGACAAGGGAGTACCACTACAAATAGTCGATACTCTGCAACAATAGAAACAACTTTCTCTGTCAATCTCTTTGATCATCAATTCTCAAATGGCCTCGTGGTAGCTCGAGGGAGGAGCTTTGGTTTGATGGTAGCCCTGCGAATCGTGTAGATAAGTTCCTATTTCATATTCTCTTCATCATCTTTTCGTTTTAACTTTAATAAATTTTTAATTGGAATAAATTGGTTACCAAAATATGAAGTTAAATTGGATTGTATCAATGAAATGATTTCGGTCAAAACCAAAGTTTGAAATTTTTGTTGTAATTTCCCATGAGGATAAAGTACGAAGAGGGACAAGTTAGTGTATACTTTGTATTTCAACCTGGATTGAGTATCCATTATTTGTTCTGTTGCATTCAGATGTAATCTACAAACGGTTGGTTATCCTTCGAACTAACTGATGCCCCTGCTTATTTCGTAGATCTGGTGACCCGAGTATCCTGTGTAGTATTGCACGATTACGTTCTCATAATTATTGTTGATATTCTGATTTTGTAAGCCAAATGCAGAATAGGTATTCAGTTTGATCTGGTAAAACATTATGTTCTTTGTTATCTCCCTGTCTAGCAAATTTCGGGGACGAAATTTTTTTAAGGGCGGGAATTCGTAACATTCTCGATTTGTGAGTGAAAATTGAATTGATAATTAATATATATTTTGGGTTAAAATTATGAATTAAATTGATTTTTTCCAAAATAAATAAAGATATGTGTTGTTTAAATAGATTGTAAAAAAATTGAATTGGAAATTCAAATATAAATGTCGTGAAAATAAATTGGATTTAAAATTCTATATTTAAAACTAATAAGAGTTTGTTTTCTAATTACATATATGTATATTTATATTTTGAAAGTTATGTTTTGAATCCTATAATTTTCAAAAAGATAATTTCTAATATATATATAAAGTTTGTTTGTAAAAATGAAATATACATGAAAGATTTTAAATATTTTTCTTTTATATATAGTTAGTATATGTGTATATATATATAAGTAAGTAACAAGCTTTAATATACATATATCTTTGTGAAATAAATATGGTTTGAATGATTTAAATTTAATATAATGACTTGAATTTAAAATTTTAAAACAAGAATGAATACAAAGTTTGAATATGTATTTATCTTTTAAAAGTAAATGTGTATAGATAAATATTTTTAATAAAAATTAGATTATTTATTAGTGCATTATTATATTTCCAAAAAATGAATAAGAAGCTTTAACATATATATATATATATATATATATAAGTTGAAAATTTGAAATTAATAAGTTAAACATCAAATAAGTATAGTAGCTTAAGCTTGAATTTGATAAAAAGATTTAAATTCTATTTTCTTTTAAAATGAATAAATATAGTTGTATATTTATAAATTAAAAATGTAAAAGATAATTTGTCAATTAAAATAAAGCAAGGGTTTAAACCATAATTCATAAATTAATATAACTAAGGAGTCAAACATAAATATACTCGTATTTAACAAGTGTAAAGATTTTTAAATACACTAAACAAGTGTATGAAGAAAAATAAATGCATATAACAAGTGTTGGTTAAATTTAATTTGAAATGAACAAGCGGCAATCCTATTCTTTAAAATATTAATAATGTAAATCAGAAAAAAAAAGTAAAACCAGGTTATTCTCATCTTTATTCTCAAACCTGAAAACAAACTACAATTATAATATAAGCTCAAAGATCAAACCATCCCAAATCAACAATAGTTTTCAAATCAAAACCTGGAAACAATCCTGAGAAAGTTTTAACCAAAACTGAATCAAAAGTCTTCAGCAAGAAAACCCAAAAAAACAAAACCTGGTAAACTCAATCAAACTGAAGCAACTCACAGATTTTCAAACCTGAAACATCCATAAAACAAGTTTTAGTTTTCAAACAAGCAAATCAGATTCAAGTCTAAAGAAGAAGTTCTTCAAATCTTCAATCTGGAAAGAAAAGAAGAACTGCAATCAACAAACTTTTCAAACCTGGGAATTAAAACAAAACAAGCAAAGCAAAGATTCAACTGAAGCAACAAAGATTAGGATTAAGTGGCAGATAAAATTCAAATTTTCAAAAAAATTCCAGGCCTAAGCAATTTTCCAAGCCTCTATTCTTCCAATCAGGTGAGCAAACTTAACCCTGTTATACCTTTTGGTGTTGGATTTGTATTTTAAATATATGCATGTGTGATTGTGTGAATATTTCTGCATATATATATATGCGTGTATATGTATATATATGTATATATAAACATAGAATAGTTGAATACATGTATGTATATATATGCAGATATACTTCTATTTAACAACAGGTTAACAAACTTTCTAGAAACAAATTCATATCTTAAAATCTAAAAAGAATTAGGTAATGTTCTTCAAATGAAATTTGATTGTATTCACCTAATTCAAATTTAAAAAATGGTTTCGAAAATTTATATTAAGTAATTGATTTTGAAATAAGAAATCACAGTGAAAATCATATATATGTTAAAAATCGATGATCATAAATCTGTGTTTTGATTTCATAACTCGATTCAAAATTGAAAATGATGATTTTAGAAAATCATTTCAAGATTTTTAGTTTATTAAATTGTGAGAAAATGTTAGTTGAACGGAATAGCCATTTTTATCAATTCCCGATGATCAGCGACAAAGTGATCATCGGGGTTGATGTTGGAGATTGTCGGGGGTTTTATGATCATAGGAAAAATATGGGTTGGATTTATTAATGATCAGGGCAGCGCAACGACGAGGAATTAGGGTTTAAAGTCGTGTTTGGGTTGAGGTGGTTTCAGAAGCAACTGCGTCGTCGACGATGGTTTAGAGATGATCGCACCGAGGGGAACAGAAGCCGGGGACGGGCGGAGGTCCTGGTGGAGTAGCGTGGGTTCTGGCGCGAGGTGGTGTTGTGGCGAGGCCTTTTCTGATGGTAATTGGGTTCCAAGTTGAGGCCTGATGTTTCAATTTTTGAACAATGGAAAACTAATGGGTTCTGGGTGGTCACAGTGATCGGGGAGGTCATCGGGGATGTGTCGGAGGCCACGGTGATGATCGGTGGTCGTTCTGATGATCGTGCGTGTGCACGCACGAGTAATTGTGTCAGGTTAGTTTGTGCAGTTGAGGGAGAAGAAGTATGCTCGGGTTTTGACTCGGGGAAGCGATGGCATGGCTCGAAACAAAAGAAGGAGGGGAAAGACTCGAAGTCAGGCTCGGGCAAAACATGTGTATGGCTCGGGTCTGTGGATTTAATATAAAATCAGTTTTAAACTTTAAAACAAATCTAGTTTGTTTGAAATAATTTTGTAAAAACTAGTTCTTTTGTAAATAATAAAGGAATATCCAAGTTTAGATTGGTTAAAAGGTTTTAAATAAAAATATTTTAAAATTAACTAAGTTTAAAGGTATTTAAGATACATATACCTTTGTTTTAAAGTTTATTTTAAATAAACTTAGTAATGGAATTAAGTGGTTAGTAAGATTTTAAGAAGATAAATGATTTATCTTAAATAGATGTTTTGATTTTTAATTAACTTAAAGGTTAATTATCTTAATGTAATTGAAGGTTGATTAATTAAAATAAGTAACTAAGGGGGTAATTACTTAATGAAATTAATTAAAGGTTAATTAATTAAGGGTGAGTTAATGGTTAAAGTTGATCAATCAAGTGATTAAAGAATAATTACTTAAGGATAATTAACTTGAGTGATTAATTAATTAAGGAAATTAATTTGAGGATAACTAATTAATTTAATATTAATTAATGAAAGTGATTAGGGATAATCCTTATTGTAATTAATTAAGGATAATTAATTAAATAGTAATTAATTAAGGGTTAATTAATTAACTAACTAATTAAGGGTTAATTAATTAATTAATTAAGGAAAATTAATTAAAGGATAATTAAATAATTAAAGGTTATTCATTTAATGATTAAAGGTTGATTTATTTATTAATTAAGATTAATTAATAATTAAATGTTAATTAACTTATTATTAAAGATTAATTAATAAATGATTAAAGGATAATTAATTAAATGATTTGTGATGAATTAATTAATGATTAATTAACCAGGATTAGTAATTTATTCATAAGTAATTTATCTTATTTAATTTAATCAGATGACTAATTGATCTTACTTATGGATGTTTGGATTGTATTGAATGCCCTGAATGGTTTAATATCTTTGATGTGTGATGCTTTGTGATATGAATTATTTTGATTTGAGCAGTGATGAATGTAATTTATTTATCTGTGAATCTGTGAATGAAGATAAGCGTTATAGGATTATACCGCTGATCAATATTGCTGTGTTTGAATCTGTGATGATTACTAATGTTGCACTATTATGTAAAACCCTGGACAACACCACACACACAAATATGGATTTCATGAGGAAATCGGTTAAGTCATAGATATTTGAATTTAATATTACTATATTTAAAATGGTTTGGAAAATTGAATTTGAATCCAAAAATGTTTTGGAGTTGGAATTGTGGTTAATATGAAAAGCTTTTGAAAGGAGTTTGAAGATAAAAATTAATTTTAATAACTGGTAAAGTTTTGAAATTTAAATAGTTTGATTTGAATTTGAATTCAAGATTTTGAAGTTGTATGCATATATATGTATGTTTATTTGGAAATTATGGTTTAAAATGGTTATTCAAGTTATATAATGTGTGTGTGTGTGTGTGTGTATATATATATATATATTTTAAATCAATTTGAAGTGTATTAAATAAATTGTTTTGGGAAATTTGGATTTAATTCAAATAGAACTTGCCAATGATACAGCAGTTCACTGATTTTCTGGAATTATACTTTTAATGGCTATAACTTGTGCATATTTGATCGGATTTTTCCGAAATGAATAGTATTTTTTTTCAAATGATAATGGCTTTCAAATGAAGAAAGGACTTCCAGTTTTTGTTGAAAGGGGTTTCAAATTTGAGATGTAATTGTTTCGAAAGCCATAAATGAATCTTTGCTAAAGATTAGTGAACTTTGTTTCCAAAATAAGAGGATCTTAAAGGTGTATCTTTTGTATAAAGGATTTGCATTATAAATAGTTTTGAAAGCTATGAATTAATCTTTGTGAAAGATTGGTGAACTTTGTGAAGTGAATCTTTTTGTTTAAAAATTTGAAAATGGTAATTTGATTAAATAATTTGAAGAAAGGTTTTGGGCTTTAAGTTATGACTTAACTAAAATCCCAATGTCCATATGTTTTTAAATATTGCGCTCATTATTCGGTTTGGCCGGGAGAGGACTTTGTGTCATTTAACTCATTCCGAATAATGATACGACATTATGGATTGCATTTGAAGACCGGTGGTGAAGACCGGTGTGACGACCCGAAAATTTTAACAAGTTAAATTGGAATAATTAATTGATTTTAAAATATTTAAAAGTTAATTTTAACTTGAATTCAAGATATCAATATTTACTTGAAAATTAAATCATTGAATTGTATAGTTTAAATATTGAATTTAATAATTGAAAATTGGGTAAAGTGTTGAATCTGAAAATTCTAAGCCTGTTTAAATAATTTGAAGGCTTATAAAATTTATAATGATGATACTGAATATAATAGAATGGTTGAAATTTAAATTAAAGGTGATTCGTTCAATTTTAATAATATATCATTTAAGTCGATATTTAAAAATAGCCTTCCGAGGCACAGTCTCGGAATTCGACGAAACCAGTTCGATTGGATCCGTAATAGTTAGTTATTATCGGATTTTAATTTTCGTAGGCATCAGAGTGGTCGTTTGGCCCTGGCAGTTCGAAACGCGCAGAACTATTTAATCGATTTAATTTAAAATTGATCGCTTTCTTCCGTAACTCGCGCATATGATTGAATTAGCTTCTGAAACATGTTCCATTGGGTTCTGAATGCATGTAAAACCTTATAAACGTCTGTCGGCATGTCTGATTTGGGGTTTGGGATTTCGTGTTGAAACACGACATATTTTCATTATTTAATTATTTAATTATATTACATCAGCGTACGCAGGAAGCTATTACTAATTCCTTTTACATTCTCGTTCCCCTCTCTATCAAAAGGGCAGATCAAACACACGAAAAAAAAGAGAAATATTAAATCATGGCCGAAGCTCTCGATTTAAAAAAAAATTGCAGGCGACACGTCGACTCGGCCGAGCTTGAAGCCTTGGCATGGAATTGTCTCGTCTTCGGTCGATGGCGTCGCTGGTTTCGTGTTCGACGTAGAGGAGCGGTCGCGAGTTAATCGAAGCCGAGTGAACTCATGCCGACTTTGTGAGGCGAGCCGATGCTTGGAAGCAGCGGTTAGGGCATGGGGGAAGGCACGAGCGTTCTTGTCGCAATGGGGGCTCGTGTGGCTAGGGTTGCTTCGCGATTTTCGATGCTTGGTTTCGGTCGCGACTGGAAGAGGGGGGGCTGTTTCTTAGTGGTGAGGTGAGTGTATGTTCCTTTTATTTATTTATATATCTACACAGTAAAGGAAAATTCATAGAGGAGAAGTTCCAGTATGTGAAACTTTTATACAAATATGAATAAATATAAGTGGCATGCTATAATTTACTTATTTATATAAAATTGGATTGTGAAACTGTAGATTGATCATTAATATATGGGTTTCACAAGAAAGGAAATAATTATTTATTATTAGAAAATAGGTTCGAATAGAATAAATGGTAAATCGAATTTTTATTAAATGGTAATTGATAATTTAATTATTATTTCAAGTATTGATAAGACCTATAATGTTTACACAAGGTTTGAAACTCGTGGAAATAAATCGAGAATGAAGTGGGTTTGCGAAACAGGAATCAAAGGTGAGTAAATCCCACTACGTTGGATCTATTTAAATTTAAATGGTTATATTTAAAGTATTGGATTGAATGATTTAATTGATTGGATATGCACTGTGAATTGGTGTTCTGGTAAATTTGGTATTGGATGGTTCTTGGGTTAAGGGTTGCTTAACTCGAAGTATTGAGGGTTTTAAGTTGTTCTAAACTGGAAAAAAATAATAAGAAATGTTTCCGTTTAAAAATTACTAAAGGTTTAATGATTTGTGATACATTAAATTAGTAGAGTAGATTGAAATGGATAATTAATTAATTTAAGTAATTAATGATTTGGGTTATTTAATTCAGTAATTAAAGGTATTTAAACAAATATAAATTAAGTTGCAAGTTAATTATCTAAGTATAAGTAATTCAGAACAATCGTTTGATGGTGTGATAAATAATTACTTAATGTAATTAATAAAATATAATTGCTTAGTGAAATTGGTCAAGAGAATTAATTAAGATAATTAATTATGGAATAATTTATTTATTTATGAAGTAAGTAAAAGAATAATTAATTACATATTGAGATAAATCGAGAATGATAAATATTGGGGTTGAATTAAAGTGATTAATTTAGATCAGAGTAAATCAAAACATGATTAGAAATCATTAATTTATATAATCAACGGTGTAATTAAAGATCGATTAATTAAGATGAATTAATCATAAGACTCGTGAGAAATTAATTAATGTAAGTAATTAAGAATTAGTGTAATTGATTATAGTTGATTAATTTGTGAAGTAATTAAGGATTTCTCATTGATTTGATTAAAATAATTGACGTTATGAAATAAATAAAAATAATAATGACTTGAATGGAATTGGAAGATAATTAATCCAGGGTGATTAATTAGGATGAATCAGGAAGGGTTGATAAATTAATTTAGAATTAATTAGTGAAAGAATCTAAGTGATTAAGGCTTGAAATTCAATTTGAATCAATAGAAATGATTTATGTGTGATTAAGCTTTGCTACTGAATGATTGAATGGTATTGGATGATTTGAAGGAGTTCATAACTCTGATATGAAATGTTGAGTATTTCCCTTGGATAACTTGGGATAGAATGACATGAGAATCGAAGAGACCGGGGTCGGGCATAGGAGAAATACCCGAAACCACTTCGAATGTTTGTAGATTGATATAAAAAAATCTATATGCTGGGTGAAAGTGGTTTGGAGGTATTGGACTGTTTTAAAATCTAAATCTTTGGTATTTAGGAATTTAAAGATGGACTAAGTGTTGTCTGTAATAATTCGTGGCTTGTGAATTGATATATGTTACCCGGGTTTATATAAGTTAATTGCTTTGGTATTCCATATTAGTTGGGTCTACTCACGCTGGTTTCCAGCCTGACCCAGGTGTTACTTTGGTGCAATGCTCGGGTCAGACCGAGTATTACAGATTTTTAGGTAAGTACGTTTTGGAGCTCAGGAGGCGAGCTGGATGGCTGGAGCGTATAGAATATTTCCGTTGTATTTATATTATTGTTCATTTGAGACATGATAATTGTAATTATTCAGTGACTATATATAATGTGAAACTCTGATGTATATTAAATGTAATCGACGGATATAGTACTCTTTGTAACTGTTATTATTTATTATTATATTTTATCCGCTGCGATTGTGAGATGTTTGGTGTTTCTGTTCTTCTTCTTCTATCTCTTTCTCCTTTTTCTTAACTATCTGGAATTTTCGGGTGTGAAAATTTCGGGTCGTTACATTTGGTATCAGAGCGAGGCTTAAGAGAGAACCTTGGCTCTGGTGGGGATTACTCATTAAATAGAGTCTGTAGTACTCTAGAATGAGTTAAGAATATATATATATATATATATATATATATATATATATATATATATATATATATATATATATATATATGAGAGCATACTTGTTATTTTCTTATATAAAGCTTTTAAATGATTTTATATAAAATATATTTTGAGATATAAAGCAATATTTCCTTCTAATAAATACTAAGGTGATTGGTTGTTATATTATTGGAATTAAAATTGAGAAGTAATATAATACAACCAAATTGTAGTCTTGAATTAGAAATAAATGAAGTAAAAATGAAAATACAACCAAATCGAAATTTAACTAATTGAAAATGAAATTCTAAAATTAGAATTCAGGAATTAAATTATTTAAAAGCTTTAAATGAAGGTAAGTTTGAAATGAGACTTGTTGCAAACAATGGGTTGTTTGAGATTTG
This sequence comes from Allium cepa, assembly GCA_030765085.1. Taxonomy (NCBI): domain Eukaryota; kingdom Viridiplantae; phylum Streptophyta; class Magnoliopsida; order Asparagales; family Amaryllidaceae; genus Allium; species Allium cepa. Next base: position 1,030,820,249 of record CM060929.1, read on the forward strand.
ATTTGAATTTAAAACCAAGGGTGGTTTAAAATTGTAAAACCTGGCTGGGAGGGCCAAGAAATAAATATGTATATACGTATGGATATACATGATAATAAAAATAGTTAAATAAACTCTAAGAGGTTGAGTTTTGATTTTCCCTGAAGTGTGATGTAAAACCCTGAGCGATATAAGTTGTGAACTTATAAGAGGGAAAGAATTTTGAAGTTTGAAGCGAGAATTCAAATTAAATGAGGTAGATTGGATTAAGTAAATTGGAATTTAACTTTGGGAAAGTTAAATAAATGTTAAAAAAAAAGCAATCTGAATTGGAAATTTCAAGATGAAATTGGAATTTAACTTGGAAAGTTAAATGGTTGATTTGAATTGGGAATTTGTGTGACCTCAAAACGGGTTGAGATTTAAAAATTGAAAATGGATGGATGTTTTAGAATAAATTGGATGTTATCATCCTATTGTTGATAAAAATCTTTAAATTGAGAATGGTATTGTATAAATAAAATAAATTTGAATAATTGAGTTTGTAAATTAAAATTGTTTAAGAACTGGCTTCAAACTGGAAGATAAAATTGAATAATAAATTAAAATTTGAAAACAAATAAAATTGTATTGAGATCTTATTTGAATTTGAAAAATATAAGTAGAGATAAGTTGAAATGAAGAATTGGACTCAGAAATTTAAGATTGTTTAAAAACTTTAAATAAAAGTTAATTTGGTTTAAAAAGTTAAATCAACCTTTGAGAATTTAACTCGAATTTATATAATTTGAGGTAGTTCAAAATTCAAGATTGAAATTGAATTAGTTCAAAATTTAATTTGGTTTGAAGTAATTGGATTGGTGATTGAAAATATATAAGTTTAAAAATTTTAAATGGGAAATTGGAATGGATTAAATTGAAGTGATTTGGATTCTGAAATTAAATTGATAATAATTCAAATTGATTGGAATAATATGAAATTATAATTAAAATTGAACAGGATTAAAATCAATTAGAATTTGATTTAAATTTGGGAAGGAATCAAGATTGATTCAACTTGAATTGGGAATTAATCAAGTCCAATGGAATTTGGAGTTATTTGGATTGGAATTGGGTCAATTTAAATGGAGATTTAAATTGAATTGTTGGGGGAAGTGAACAGTTGGCTCTTGACTATTTTCAATATAAATTGTTTTGATATAAACTTATTTTTCTAAGCTATTAAATATACACAACCTTTCTTTCTTAAAGCCAAATTATTTTATACTTGTTTTACAATTATTTTTGGAGCTATTTAACCATTTTTCAACAGTTTTCTAAACTAATTACTATTTTTCAACAATGTTACAAATTAATTACAATTTTACAACTATTTTACAATTATCTAAAATTTCTGAAACTATTTAGCTATTTCTCAACTATTTTACAGTTAGTTACCCATTTTATGGCTATTTTACAAACTAATAATTATTTTTCAACTATTTATCTATTTTTAAATTTTCGAGCTATTTCCTAAATATAAACTGGTCGGAGTTCAAACTGTTATTGATTAAATACCCAACTGAGATAAGAATTGAAGTGATAATCCAAATGGGGATTAAAGGAAAATGGGAATAAGTGAGTATACCTCACTCTGATGGATTTCTGAAAAGTGTTTGAAGTATAAAAGGATTTTATACAAGTTGGAAATGATCCAAAGTTTTAAATTTTTTATATATCTGAATATATATATGAAGGATCTTATGAGGATTTTGGAAAAGGTTTTGGGAACCTTTGGATTTGGAAAGGCTTTTGATTTTTGGATAAAATCAATATTTGAATTTGGAAAGCCTATTTTGAGAATTATCGATTTTGGGATAATCGATTTTGTGTAAAGGAGCTTTGTATGAGATCATACTAGGTGTATGATTTGAAAGATACTATATCTGTATAGTATAAAGTGTTTTGATGATGGCTCGGGGGAAAAAGGCGCTTCCTTGGAATGAACTTCTCAGGAGTGCCACTGGGTGGTGCTGCCTTGAGCCCCAGGGGGGGGGGGGGGTTCTAAAGTTGATCCTGTGAGGAGTCCGGACAAAACTAGTTCCTGAGGATTATGAGTAGTGTATACCATAGTGGGAGTCGTGTGTGCCGCTTAGAGCCAACAGTCTGCGTTTGATTTTATATCGGTAGACTGCGACCTATGGTATAACATAGCGGAAGTCGTGTCTGCCGCTGAGAGCCAACGGTCTGCGTTTGATTTTATATCGGCAGGTTGCGACCTATGCAGGAGTGGAGAGGTTTCATTTCGACAGCGAAATTAGAGGCCGCGGAGAGCCTGCAGTTACATGGACTTTTGATGCGACGGCAACGTAACCCTGGATGTAACTGTGATCTATTGTGTGAGATCCATGGCGTAATCGAGAGGCCGTGGAGAGCCTGTAGTTACATGGACTTTTGTTGTGACTGCAACGTAACCCTGGTATGTAACTGGGACCATGGATAGGGGTGATGATTTCCAGAGCATTCTCACCAAAGACATTTCCTCTATTTTCAAAAACTGTTTTCTATATTTTTAATAAAATTATTTTTCAAGTATTTTCACTGGGTGTTGAAAACGAGTTTACCAAGTACTTATAGATTCTCAGTCCTACGCCTGATCAACGTATGACTGAATTTCTATGAGAACAAGGATGGACTGGTTGAGGCATCGAGTTATAAAATTATTTTTATTAAAAGCTATTTTTAATAGTATGATGTGAATTTAAAAGCATTTCTAAGATTTTTAAATAAAGATATTGGAATTTTGGAAAATAAGGAAACCCAAACTGGAATTATAAAATAAAATTTGAAACACAAAAAATTTAAGAAGTGATTCTTTGTCATTAAAATTGAATATTGATTTAGAAGTTGAAAATAAGCTAATTGGTTAAATAATTGTTTAATTGAATATGCTAACAAAATTTAACTTTGGTAAATAAATGGATTGTAAATTAATAGTGGAGTTTGGAAATGAATTCAAATTGTAAACAGAACTCGACTTGGATTTGATAATGAAATAAATTAGAAGAGATGTTGTAAAAACAAAATAGGGTTGGATTGAAAAAAAATGTGATGGTTTGAATTATAAATAAAATTCAAGGGTGATTTGAATAATATTTAATGAGATTTGCAAGTAGATTGGATATAAGAGAAGTAATTATAATGGAAATAGTTTGAGTTGCAAAAACAAAACCCAAGTGAATGGAAATAAATTGAAAATGACTCTGTATTAATAAAATAAATTAGAAATGAGTTAAATAGATGAATTCAAAAATTTAAAATGGGTAAATAAATGGGTTAATTGATTTAAGAAATAAATGGATGGAGTCTGATTGAATTAAAAAAAACTAAATCAAAGATCTGATTGGAATGAGATTATCAGACTGAACTTAAGTTCGGTGGCCTATTAATTTGAAGTTCAAATGAGTTAAGTATGTGATTGGTTATTATTTTGATAAATTGAGAAGGTGAATTATAAAAATTAAAATTAAAGTGGAGGGGCTAACTGAATTAAATGGAATTTAATTTGACGAGAATCAAATTGAATGGAAGTGAACTTAAGTTGATGTTGGAATAAATTAAAGTAATTAACTTAAGTTTAAAATTTATGGAAGTCTGGCTTCGGGTAAAAGCCCATTATATAAAAGCTTGAGTTGAATTAAAGTGGGAATGGCTAATAGTATATAAGAATGGAATGTGTCGAGCTAAATAAAATGATTGAGAATAAATTAAAATAGAATGGAATTAAATGAAATTGAGTCGGAATCAATTTAAATTGGTTATAAAACATAAGTAATTATTTATTCACATGGATATCACCAAATTTCGTAGAAATGATTGTTGTTTAACGTAAACGAGATTTAATTAAATTCTATGAAATTAGTGGAAGCAAATATAATTGATTTTTGAATCAATTGATATGAATATGAGTTCCTTCGGAATTATGAATGAATTGAAGGTAAGTAAGTGGGTTGTACATTACTTAAATTGAATGCAAGGATAAGAAAAGCGAGTGAAAGCAAATAAATTGATTTTAAGAGCAATTGAAGCGAATATGAGATTGTTCCGCTTAAAAAAGAGTTGAATGTAAGCAATTGGATTGTAAACCATTAGGAACTAAAGGAAATGGTATATAAATTGGTTAAAAGCAATTGAATAAGCTTTAAAATCATATAAATCGCTTATGGAAAACGTTTGGTGCTTGTTGTTTATGAAATGCATGTGTTTAGCTATTGAATATAAGTGAAATGCTAATAGATTTCCTATATATGGCACTTACATGTTTAAATTGAGTGAGTACAGGTACCTGAAGGCCGTTTGGATGGATTTGGATGCACTAATTGCTAAAATAAGTAAGCCACATGCTTAAAATGCTTAATAAGGTACGCCTACGCAATAAAAATAGGAAATATGAACTGTTTTTGCTTTTTCCGACCGGGTGGGTTGATGTATATATATTTATATCTCTTGTCAAATTGCGAAAGCTCCTCCATACAAAGGAGACTCTGCCAAAATTTTCCAGAAATTTTGGGAGTTAGAAAATTTTTGAGAAATTTTTTGTTAAGCAATTAAACGATTTTAAATATGAAACTGAAATAGATTAGCAAATGGAACTAATAAGACTCCGTTATAAATGGAAAATAAAAACTTAATATTCAAAATTGAAAATAAGTTGAATTCATATTAAAACGGGAAAACCGAATTTGAATAGAAGTAAATATGAAAACCTATATAAGAGAATGTATAAAATGATTTGTAAAGTCTCGATTGAATATTATTGCTAAACAAGATATGCAGGTATTAAAAGGGGAAAAGAAAATTGGATTTGATTTCAAAAGATAAATTTGAATTGCCCGACAAAAAGGTATGTATTTAAATTTCTGTATGAAATTGGATTGGGTTTTTGATGTAGCCACTTGGCTTTTGTTTTCTTTTGGATTTGGGAGCCCGTAGAGGGCTTTTTAGTTGTACCGAGTTAGCCGCGCAAAGGAGACGCTGGCAAAATTTTCCGGGAATTTAGAGAGTTAGAAAAATTTTGAGAAAATTTTGATAATTTAGAATTTGGTTTTAAATTGAAATTTGAATGATTGAGAAAAAGGGTATTGTTTGAAACTATAGAAGGTTTTGGGAAGTTGGTTAAGGTGTTAGTGGGTCTTTAATAAAGGATAGTTGGTAGGATGTTGATTGTGAGTTTTGGGAAAAGGTAAACGGGTAATGATCCATTCTTCCTGACTAGTAATTTCGGGGACGAAATTCTTTTAAGAGGGGAGGAATGTGACGACCCGGAAATTTTAACAAGTTAAACTGGAATAATTAATTGATTTTAAAATATTTAAAGGTTAATTTTAACTTGAATTCAAGATATCAATATTTACTTGAAAATTAAACCATTGAATTGTATAGTTTAAATATTGAATTTAATAATTGAAAATTGGGTAAAGTGTTGAATCTGAAAGTTCTAAGCCTGTTTAAATAATTTGAAGGCTTATAAAATTTATAATGATGATACTGAAGATAATAGAATGGTTGGAATTTAAATTAAAGGCGATTCGTTCAATTTTAATAATATATCGTTTAAATCGATATTTAAAAATAGCCTTCCGAGGCACAGTCTCGGAATTCGACGAAACCAGTTCCATTGGATTCGTAATAGTTAGTTATTATCGGATTTCGATTTTCGTAGCCATCAGAGTGGTCGTTTGGCCCTGGCAGCTCGAAACGAACAGAACTATTTAATCGATTTAATTTAAAATTAATCGTTTTCTTCCGTAACTCGCGCATATGATTGAATTAGCTTCCGAAACATGTTCCATTGGGTTCTGAATGCTGGTAAAATCTAATAAACGTCTGTCGGCATATCTGATTTGGGGTTTGGGATTTCGCGTTGAAACACGAGATATTTTCATCATTTAATTATTTAATTATATTACATCAGCGTACGCAGGAAGCTATTACTAATTCCTTTTACATTCTCGTTCCCCTCTCTATCAAAAGGGCAGATCGAACGCACGAAAAAAAAAGAGAAAAATTAAATCATGGCCGAAGCTCTCGATTTAAAAAAAAAATTTGCATGCGACACGTCGACTCGGCCGAGCTTGAAGGCTCGGCATGGAATTGTCTCGTCTTCGGTCGATGGCGTCGCTGGTTTCGTGTTCGACGTAGAGGAGCGGTCGCGAGTTAATCGAAGCCGAGTGAACTCATGCCGACTTTGTGAGGCGAGCCGATGCTTGGAAGCAGCAGTTAGGGCATGGGGGAAGGCACGAGAGTTATTGTCGCAATGGGGGCTCGTGTGGCTAGGGTTGCTTCACGATTTTCGATGCTTGTTTCGGTCGCGACTGGAAGAGGGGTGGGCTATTGCTCAGTGATGAGGTGAGTGTATGTTCCTTTTATTTATTTATATATCTACACAGAAAAGGAAAATTCACAGAGGAGAAGTTCCAGTATGTGAAACTTTTATACAAATATGAATAAATATAAGTGGCATGCTATAATTTACTTATTTATATAAAATTGGATTGTGAAACTGTAGATTGATCATTAATATATGGGTTTCACAAGAAAAGAAATAATTATTTATTATTAGAAAATAGGTTTGAATAGAATAAATGGTAAATCGAATTTTTATTAAATGGTAATTGATAATTTAATTATTATTTCAAGTATTGATAAGACCTATAATGTTTATACAAGGTCTGAAACTCGTGGAAATAAATCGAGAATGAAGTGGGTTTGCGAAACAGGAATCAAAGGTGAGTAAATCTCACTATGTTGGATCTATTTAAATTTAAATGGTTAAATTTAAAGTATTGGATTGAATGATTTAATTGATTGGATATGCACTGTGAATTGGTGTTCTGGTAAATTTGGTATTGGATGGTTCTTGAGTTAAGGGTTGCTTAACTCGAAGTATTGGGAGTCTTAAGTTGTTTTAAACTGAAAAAAAATAATAAGAAATGTTTCCGTTTAAAAATTACTAAAGGTTTAATGATTTGTGATACATTAAACTAGTAGGGTAGATTGAAATGGATAATTAATTAATTTAAGTAATTAATGATTTGGGTTATTTAATTCAGTAATTAAAGGTATTTAAACAAATATAAATTAAGTTGCAAGTTAATTATCTAAGTATAAGTAATTCAGAACAATCGTTTGATGGTGTGATAAATAATTACTTAACGTAATTAATAAAATATAATTGCTTAGTGAAATTGGTCAAGAGAATTAATTAAGATAATTAATTATGGAATAATTAATTAATTTATGAAGTAAGTAAAAGAATAGTTAATTACATATTGAGATAAATCGAGAATGATAAATATTGGGGTTGAATTAAAGTGATTAATTTAAATCAGAGCAAATCAAAACATGATTAGAAATCATTAATTTATATAATCAACGGTGTAATTAAAGATCGATTAATTAAGATGAATTAATCATAAGACTCATGAGAAATTAATTAATGTAAGTAATTAAGAATTAGTGTAATTGATTATAGTTGATTAATTTGTGAAGTAATTAAGGATTTCTCATTGATTTGATTAAAATAATTGATGTTGTGAAATAAATAAAAATAATAATGACTTGAATGGAATTGGAAGATAATTAATCCAGGGTGATTAATTAGGATGAATCAGGAAGGGTTGATAAATTAATTTTGAATTAATTAGTGAAAGAATCTAAGTGATTAAGGCTTGAAATTCAATTTGAATCAATAGAAATGATTTGTGTGTGATTAAGCTTTGCTACTGAATGATTGAATGGTATTGGATGATTTGAAAGAGTTCATAACTCTGATATGAAATGTTGATTATTTCCCTTGGATAACTTGGGATAGAATGACATGAGATTCGAGAGACCGGGGTCGGGCATAGGAGAAATACCCGAAACCACTTCGAATGTTTGTAGATTGATATAAAAAAATATATGCTGGGTGGAAGTGATTTGGAGGTATTGGACTGTTTTAAAATCTAAATCTTCGGTATTTAGGAATTTAAAGGTGGACTAAGTGTTGTCTGTAATAATTCGTGGCTTGTGATTTGATATATGTTACCCGGGTTTATATAAGTTGATTGCTTTGGTATTCCATATTAGTTGGGTTTACTCACGCTGGTTTCCAGCCTGACCCGGGTGTTACTTTGGTGCAATGCTCGGGTCAGACCGAGTATTACAGATTTTCAGGTAAGTACGTTTTGGAGCTCAGGAGGCGAGCTGGATGGCAGGAGCGCATAGAATATTTCCGCTGTATTTATATTATTGTTCATTTCAGACATGATAATTGTAAATATTCGGTGACCGTATATAATGTGAAACTCTGATGTATATTAAATGTAATCGATAGATATAGTACTCTTTGTAACTGATATTATTTATTATTATATTTTATCCGCTGCGATTGTGAGATGTTTGGTGTTTCTGTTCTTCTTCTTCTATCTCTTTCTCCTTTTTCTTAACTATCTGGAATTTTCGGGTGTGAAAATTTCGGGTCGTTACAACCGGATATTTTTAAAAGCGAAAGGATGACCTATCGAATGTCTCTGCACCGAATGACCCCGGTATAGAGATTTGATCACCCTTTGTTATGGGAAGTCCGGACGTGATTAGGGATTATCCGGATTGCAAGGGCTTCTTTGTAAAGTGCCTTCGGTTCTGTTCGAACCCGGAACAGACTTGTATTAATGTATGTCTGACGTTGCACTTTGAGATGTAAAGCTAGTTTCTATCAAATACATTTCTGTTTGGTTGCGGAGAATTTATTCTCTTAGCTTAACACCCTTCTCTGAGACGTACGAGCTCAGAGGTTATGTAGTTAATGATTACTAGTGATACATTCCCAATTTGGTAATGTGGCATACGAAGTGCTACTGATCATGTGTTGATCGAAGCATGGCTTTTCTGTAAAGCTTAGCTTTGTGGACGAGACTTCGTCGGACCTCACAACCCGAAATGGTCGAAACAGGAAGGTTGTAGAAAGGTTATTTGGGGGTAGCGCCCCCTGAGGGTATATCCATTCAAATTTAAATTATTTTGTTGTTTTGTTTCAAATAAAACTGTTTTGTTTTCTCATACTAGTCCCACGACTGACCTGGAGTTTACTGATCCCTTTCTAAACTCTGGGTGCCCACAGTTTTCCACACTGGCAGCCTAGAGTTAGATTTTCAGATAGTCAGCTAGTGCATATAGAGTCGATAGCTTTCACCCTTTCGATTTGGCAATCGCATTTGTTTCTCTAGGATTGGAGTTGCTTAACTTCAACGTGATGGTAGTTCGAGCTTATTGAATTGGAGTCTTCGGAGCTTTGGCATTGAGTTATTGCTTTTTCTCCGCTGCTGTGTCCTCCGCTTTTGTGTATCTCTGATAATGTTGAACATTTTATTGTATCATTATTGCAAAAGATATTGTATCCATTGTTGTATCAATGATATATTGTTTTCTTCCACTGTGTTGTTGTACTTAATGTGTTATAAGCTCCGACGAACCAGATTCGACATTTGAATCTGCGGCATTTGAATACAGGTGATGTATTCGGTGCCGATTTTCGAAGGTTGAGCCAGGCTCGTTACAGTGGTATCAAAGCTAAAGGTTGAGTAAGAATTTAGCTCAGGAGTATAACGCATTAGGTGACTCATTAGAGATAGGGTTATAAATGCCCTAGAATGAGTATATCCCTAAGATATCTTGTCAGTATGCCTCAGTAAATTCTCTTACTATCCACTGATAGTGAGTATGAGTGCTAGAAGAGGACGAGGTAAGGGATAGGGGAGTACCACTACAAATGGTCGATACCCTGCAACAATAGAAAAAACTTTCTCTGTCAATCTCTTTGATCATCAATTCTCAAATGGCTTCATGGTAGCTCGAGGGAGGAGCTTTGGTTTGATGGTGGCCCTGCGAATCGTGTAGATAAGTTACTATTTCATATTCTCTTCATCAGCTTTCCGTTTTAACTTTAATAAATTAAAATTTTAATTGGAATAAATTGGCTACCAAAATATGAAGTTAAATTAGATTCTATCAATGAAACGATTTCGGTCTAAACCAAAGTTTGAAATTTTTGTTGTAATTTCTCGTGAGGATAAAGTCCGAAGAGGGACAAGTTGGTTTATACTTGGTATTCCAACCTGGATTGAGTATCCATTATTTGTTCATTTGGGTCCAGATGTATTCTACGAACGGTTAGTTATCCTTCGAACTAACCGATGCCCCTGCTTATTTCGTAGATCTGGTGACCCGAGTATCCTATGTAGTATTGAATGAGTTCGTTCTCATAATTATTGTTGATATTCTGATTTGGTTAGCCAAATGTAGAATAGATATTTAGTTTGATCTGGTAAAACATTCTGTTATTTGTTGTCTCCATGTCTAGCAAATTTCGGAGATGAAATTTTCTTAAGGGGGAATCTGTAACATTCTCGGTTTTTGAGTCAAATTTGAATTGATAATTAATATAAAATTTAGGTTAAAATTGTGAATTAAATTGAATTTTTCCAAAATAAATAAAGATACGTGTTGTTTATAGATTGTAAATAAAAAAATGAATTGGAAATTCATATATAAATGTCTTGAAAATAAACTGGATTTAAAATTCTATATTTAAAACTAATAAAAGTGTGTTTCCTAACTCCATATATATATTTATATTTTGAAAGTTATGCTTTGAATCCTATAATTTTCAAAAAATTAATTTCTAATATATATATATAAAGTTGGTTTGTAAAAATGAAATTTATATAAAAGATTTAAAATACTTTTCTTTTATATATAGTTAGTATATATATAAGTAAATAACAAGCTTTAATATACATAAATCTTTTTGAAATAAATATGGTTTGAATGATTTAAATTTAATATAATGACTTGAATTTAATAATTTAGAACAAGAATGAATACAAAGTTTTAATACGTATTTATCTTTTAAAAGTAAATGTATATACATAAATATTTTTAATAAAAATAAGATTATTTATTAATGTATAATTTTATTTCAAAAAAATGAATAAGTAGCTTTAACATATATATGTGTGTATATATATATATGTAAGTTGAAAATTTGAAATTAAAGTGAAAAAGTTTTCCTGTCATGTCAGCTACCTACGTCCTTCCCCATGTCCTTCCCCATGCCCCTACCATCTCAATCAACCTCAACAGCTCTGTCCTTCCAACATCCCCTCCTGACCAGGCGCTACTTTGTCCCATCAAACCAGGCCTACCCTCCTTGGATTCCTCGACTTGTCCCTCTTCTGTAGTACCTTCCACTACTGTACCCTCTCCTCCAGTTCCTCCGCCACCTGTCCCACCTGACCCCCACCCTTCTAGGCCTCCTTTACTCCCTTTTCCAGCCACATCTGCTGACCCATCCCTTGGTGAACAGAAATGGACTTCCTTATTTAAGCATAAACCAAGAAATGATGGGAAGTACATCCCTGTTGATCTCTCTCCTGAATATGAAGACAATATGCTAGTGCCACCGAAGGAAGTCTTAGAAGCTGGTGCAATGATTTGGAATGATACGTTGGTTGGCTTCTTCTTAGATAAGCCACTATCGTATACGGTAGTAATTCAGAAGCTAAAATCTATCTGGAAGCTTAAAGGCTCAGTAAAAGTAAAATCTGATGGTACAATTTTCTTGTTTAACGTCACATGTGATGAAGATAGATGTTCTATCCTTCAGAATGACCCTGTAATTATAAAAAACAAAATGTTCATCATAAAACCCTATGATGCCGCTGTTAGTAATATCTCAGGCTCTGTCACCACTGTTCCTGTTTGGGTTCACCTGTACAACCTCCCCTTATATGCGTGGTCTCCACTTGGAATCAACTGGCTGTGCAGTCATCTAGGCAAGTTACCGTGTATGGATGAAATGACAGAGAAGCAGAATAGACTGAGCTATGCTAAATGCTTAATAGAAGTAAAACCAAATAAGACACTACCAGATGATTTCTTGGTTAAACTTGTTGAAGGAGGCTTTCAGAAAATCTATGTTCAGTACCAATGGAGACCTGATGTTTGTGTGCTGTGTAAAAAGTTTGGACATGCAACTGAATGCTGTGACGTCAAAGAAAAAAGTGAAACCGTCAGAGTGACAGAGATAAAAATGAATGAAAGGAGGATAAACAATGAGGATGCTGAAGTCACTGACCAGGGTAATAAAATGCACATACCAATTCAAAAATAGAATGCCAGGAGGTGGCAACGAGTGAACAAAAAGAAAGTAGTTAATGTAATAAAGGAGACAAAGAAGCAATTAATCAGAGGTGACAAGGATATGGAAGAGAATGAAAAAGTAATAAATAAAGTTGATGAAGAACATAAGAATGAAAAGGGTGATGAGATAGAGCAGGAAGGAGAGCAAAGTGAAATAAGAAAAGAGAATGGAGAATGCAGCAGAGAAAGTGAAGTAAACAATAGACAAACTTCAACAGTAGAGATGAGCATTGAAATAAGAACCAAGAAAAATGAAAAAACAGCAGTGGATGAGTTGATTGAAGATGTCATAGTATCTAACAAATTCGATGCTCTACTTGATTTAGAAGACACTGAAAATATGAGGGAAGAACAGAAAGAAAGTGTTACAGTGAATGGAGGAACTGGCTAAGAAATGAGGAATTTTGAGGGTAAAACTGCAAGTGAAGCGCAAAATTTGGAGGGTAAAAATACAAGTATAGCTCAAAAGGAAATTACGCAAGGGAGTCAAAGCAACAAAAGTTTGCAACAAGTAAAGACTCAAAACACAGCACTATTACAGCACCAAGAACACATCACATGAAAAACAACAGCTATCAGCAATGGATTTAATGATAGTGGAATAGATAATGAAAAGGACAATGAAGAAGGTACAAGCGTGACAAGTACAAAAAGCGAGAAGAGTAAAGGCAAGAACAACATTGACGGTGGAAAAAAGAACATGCACAAAGTTCAGGAAACATGCACAGCTGATACAACCTTCCAACCTGTAACTGTTTCACCACACAAACATTCTCATTCTTACTCCAATATCCAGCCACCTAAGGCCTATAAACCCCCTCCTATATCCCATGCCCACTCCTCCCCACCTTTACCTCTTTCCTCCCCAACCGTACCATTTCTGTCCCAGCAAACCTCTTCCACTTTTGCTGGTTCAACAAGCAATGAGGTAACTCCACTTTCAACAACTATTCCTAATTACTTGACATCGAAGCATGCAGTAACTAGGAGAATGAAGACTGAAATGCTCAATGCTCGTGTTCTATAATGATGTTGACCATTGGAGCATGGAATATACGAGGGGGTCACAACACTATCAAGCTTGATCAATGTAAGCAGCTCATTAGTGCACATCAATTAGCGTTACTGGCGATTCTGGAAACAAAATTAAATCTTCCCTTAACTCTCAAGGCAGCAGCATACATAAAACCGGAGTGGAAACTAATTCACAACCTTAATGAATCTCCTTATGGGAGAATTATGATTATTTATAATCCGCTTCAGCTTCAACTTACTCCCATACTCTCCACTTCCCAAATGATTCACTGTCATGCTAAGGACTCCACTGACAATGCAACTTATTATGTAACCATTATATATGCAGCCAACTCTGTTACTGCAAGGAGCTCCTTACATGCTGTCATTCCTGCTCTCAGGCAATTCACCCATCCATGGTTAATTTTTGGTGACTTTAATTGCTGTTATAACCTCTCTGATAGAGTAGGAGGGAATCCTCTGTCCCAAAGTGAGATACAACCACTTAATGCAATGCTAATTGATGCAGAACTAGTTTCTGTTAAAACTGTGGGAATGCAATACTCATGGAATAATAAAAGAAGAAATGGCAGCAGAACCTTTTCTAGAATAGATCACACCTTCTCCAATCAAACTGCCCTTCTCAAATGGCCTCTCCTATACAACCACCTACCCCCTCCTCTCCTTTCTGATCATTCACCACAAATCATCCATCTAAGGGGAGTGGACACAAGAGGAAAAATAAATTTTAAATTTTTTAATTCTTAGGTTCTTGAGCCTGACTTTAAATCTACTATAATAATAGTATGGAACAAAACTAAGCCTAGAAATCATTTATTTGTTTTATAGGAAAAAATTAAAGAGGTGAAGGATGTCTTAAAGCTTTGGGCGTATAAGAAATATGGTAAAGGTGATAGTATGAGCACAACCATACAAATGAAACTTGTTGATGCTCAAAATGCTATGATGGCTGATGTTAACAATGCGCAACTCTCTGCTGCTGAATCAACATTGTCACAGCAATACTATGAAGCATTAGCCAAAGAAAGTGATATGATACGACAAAAGTCAAGAATAAAATGGTGGGAAAAAGGAGATAAAAATAGTTCATACTTCCATGCCTGCCTCAAAAATAAGCAGAATAGGGAGAATATTGCTTCTATCATTGATACTCATGGTGTTCTTCAAACTAGTTCTGATGGTGTTCAGGAAGCTTTTGAACAATATTTCACAACATTATATGGAAATTCTACAGATTTCAAACCTGATACTGATATCATCCCCTCTGATATCTTGCCAAGACTTGATGAAAATGATTTTAAATTTCTCTGTTCTGAAGTCACTAATGATGAAATTGTTAAGGCGATGTTCTCACTAAAATCTAACTCGTGTGGAGGCCCGGATGGTTTGAATGCATATTTCTATACCTCTTGCTGGTCGATTGTTTCTATTGATGTGTGTAATGCGATAACCCTTTTCTTCAAGAAGTGTAAAATCCACAAATCGTTTAATTACACCAATATTGCTCTTATCCCCAAGCTCAAAAATGCGCAAGAAGTTAAAGACTTTCGTCCTATTTCATGCTGTAACACAATATACAAATGCATCGCTAAGATTATTGCCTCCAGGTTAAAGTATGTGCTACCTCATTTAGTCTCTATTAATCAGGCTGCTTTTCTTCTAGGCAGGAATATTCTTGATAACATTCTTCTTGCTCATGAACTAATTAAAGGGTATAACAAAACAAATTCTCCACCGAAAGCGATGTTGAAGCTTGATATCATGAAAGCTTTTGATATGTTACAATGGGACAGCATTGTACGAATTATGGGTTATATGAATTTCCCCCCTCATTTTGTAGCATGGATTTATGAATGTATATCGACTCCTACTTACTCAGTCAATGTTAGTGGTGTGATGAGAGGTTTTTTATTAGAAAACAAGGAATAAGGCAAGGTGATCCCTTATCTGCTTACATCTTCATTCTGGTTATGGAACTTCTTACCAGGCTGATTAACAAAACTATACAACAAGGTAAATATAAACTTCACCCACAGTGCACTGACCCACAAATCTCTGCTCTTATGTTTGCTGATGATCTTCTCATGTTCTGTGCACCTGAGCTCAATACTGTTCACAACATTATGAATACATTGCAACAATTTCATGCTATGACTGGACTACAAGTTAATCTACAAAAATCTGATATTAAACTGGCTGGTGTGAGTTTGGAAAGAGTTAATCAGATCACTCTGATCACTAGTTTATCACTTAACCTATCTACTATCTCTTATCTTGGTCTGCCACTTACCACGTC
This sequence comes from Allium cepa, assembly GCA_030765085.1. Lineage (NCBI taxonomy): Eukaryota > Viridiplantae > Streptophyta > Magnoliopsida > Asparagales > Amaryllidaceae > Allium > Allium cepa. The sequence continues at coordinate 1,030,835,781 of CM060929.1, forward strand.
TAAAATTACAACAAATCAATGTCTTCCTTTGTTTGAGAAGATAACATCGAGAATGAACTGTTGGACCACTAAAAAGCTTAGCCAAGCTGGCAAATTAACTTTAGTCAAGTCTGTTATTTTTTACATGCAAGTGTATTGGGCCAGAACCTATGTTCTCCCATTCAAGTTAATTAAGATGATTAGAACAGCAATTATGAGATTCTTTTGGATGGGTAGGACTATGGGCAGATACATTGCTCCTATTAAGTTTAGTACGCTCGAGCAACCTATGAACAAGGGAGGGCTTGGACTGTTAAATCTCAAGCAGTGGAATAAAGCTGCCTTTGCTAAGCATGTTGACACCTTGTTTAATGGTTCTGAGAGTCTTTAGGCCAAGTGGTCAGAGAAAAATGTGATTAAAGGAAAGAGTATCTGGAATATGAACAAGCCACAAAACTTAAGTTGGACGTGGCAATGCCTCTTCAAGCTTAAAATTTTTTTTCTCCCTTTGGTACAAATGAACACTGATCCCATATACAGCGTTAACTTTTGGGATGATCCCTGGCTGGAGAAGGGATTCATACTGAGACGTCAACTTACACACAATGAAATTAATCAAACTGGAGTGCACCATGCTATGAAGGTTAGGGATGTCCTCTACACTTTTCTTGGGGTGGGTACTCTCTCTTCTAATCAGAGGGTCCAAAACTTATGGGACAAGATAGGAAAATTCACTGCGATGACTAATACTTCTGCCAGACTATTTTGGGGAGAGAAGAGGGGATCTTATAGAATTGGTCATGCATATGAATACATACAACGGAACAGTGACAAACCTACTTGCAAATGGTGGAAGCGTACTTGGACATCTGACAGTAGTATGCGTGATAACTTAATATTATGGAAGGTACTGAAGAGAGCTATACTAACAAAAGTGAAACTTGTGAGTATGGGAATGAATTTGAACATATATTGCTCTTTTTGTTGTGTCCAACCTGAGACAGCTGAACATTTGTTTTTTGAATGCTCTGTGATAAAACAAATCTGGGCTAATGTGATGATAAGGATAAATAGTACGGTGCCTGCCCAAGACAATTCGAGAGAGTGGGAATGTATCCTTGCTAAGGCGAGGGGAAGGGAGAAACAAAAAAGAATAATCACTGTGGTGCTGAAAAGCTTCATCAATTCTGTTTGGAGAGAGCGAAACACTAGAATTTTTGATGCCAGAAATGCGAAAGTTGATGCAATATTAAAACACTAGATAATGCATGAGATTAAAAGTTCCTTGGATCTGCTCTTCACTTATGACCCTGGTATATTCATGCAATACAACCTGTGTAACTGAAGTGTAACTGTAGTGTTCCTTCTTCCTTTGTCTTGTAGTTTTCCTTGTGTTTGTAGCACCTAGTTCCTCTGTTTTCATTGAGCTATTGCTCATATTGTTGCTAGTGTTTGTACTCTTTGGTGTTGCAATAAAATATGGTCAGGGTCCATTCAACCCCGTCGGCCATGCCAAAAAAAAATTTGAAATTAATAAGATAAACATCAAATAAGTATATTAGCTTAAGCTGAATTTGATAGAAAGATTTAAATTTTATTTTCTTTTAAAATGAATAAATATAGTTGTATATTTATAAATTAAAAATGTAAAACATAATTTGTAAATTAAATAAAGCAAGGGTTTAAACTATGATTCATAAATTAACATAACTAAGGAGTTAAACATAAATATACTTGTATTTAACAAGTGTAAAGATTTTTAAATACAATAAACAAGTGTAAGAGGAAAAAAAATCCATATAATAAGTGTTGGTTAAATTTAATTTGAAATGAACAAGTGGCAATCCTATTCTTTAAAATTTTAATATTGTAAATCAGAAAAAAAAAGTAAAACTAGGTAATTCTCATCTTTATTCTCAAACCTGAAAATAATATAACTACAATTAAAATACAAGCTCAAAGGTCAAACCAAAATCAACAATAGTTTTCAAATCAAAACCTGGAAACAACCCTGAGAAAGTTTCAATCAAAACTGAATCAAACATCTTCAGCAAGAAAACCAAAAAAAATCAAAACCTAGTAAACTCAATCAAACTGAAGCAACTCTCAGATTTCTAAACCTGAAACATCCCCAAAACAAGTTTCAGTTCTCAAACAAGCAAATCAGGTTCAAATCTAAATAACAAGTTCTTCAAATCTTTAACATGGAAAGAAAAGAAGAACAACAATCAACAAAATTTTCAGACCTGGGAATTAAAACAAAACAAGCAAAGTAAGGATTCAGCTGAAGCAATAAACATTAGGATCAAGTGGCAGATAAAATTCAAAATTTCAACACAATTCCAGGCCTAAGCAATTTTCCAGGCCTCTGTTCTTCCGATCAGGTGAGCAAACCTGACCCTGTTATACCTTTTGGTGTTGGATCTGTATTAGAAATTTGTGCCTGTGTGATTATGTGAATATTTCTGCATATATATATATATATATATGTGCATATATAGACCTAAAATAGTTTAATACATGTCTATGTATATATACAGATATATCTCTGTTTAACAACAGGTAAACAAACTTTCCAGAAACAAAATTCGTATCTTAAAATCTAAAAAGAATTAGGTAATGTTCTTCAAATGAAATTTGATTGTATTCACCTAATTCAAATTTAAAAAATGGTTTTGAAAATTTATATTAAGTAATTGATTTTGAAATAAGAAATCACAGTGAAAATCATATATATGTTAAAAATCAATGATCATAAATTTGTGTTTTGATTTCATAACTCGATTCGAAATTGAGAATGATGATTTTAGAAAATCATTTCAGGATTTTTAGTTTATTAAATTGTGAGAAAATGTTATTTGAACGGAAAAGCCATTTTTATCAATTCCCGATGATCGACGATGAAATGATCATCGGGGTTGATGCTGGAGATGGTCAGGGGTTTTGTGATCATAGGAAAAATATGGGTTGGATTTATTAATGATCAGGGCGACGTAACGACGAGGAATTAGGGTTTAAAGTCGCGTTTGGGTTGAGGTGGTTTCAGAAGCAACTGCATCGTCGACGATGGGTTAAAGATGATCACACTGGGGGGAACAGAAGCCGGGGACTGGGGCGGAGGTCCTGGTGGAGTGTCGTTGGTTCTGCGCGAGGTGGCGTCGTGGCGAGGCCTTTTCTGGTGGTGATTGGGTTCCCGGTTGAGGCCTGATGTTTCGATTTTTAAACTATTGCAAACTAATGGGTTCTGGGTTTTCATAGTGATCGGGGAGGTCATCAGGGATGTATCGGAGGCCATGGTGATGAGTGGTGGCCGTTCTGATGATCGTGCACATGCACGCACGAGTAATTGTGTCAGGTTAGTTTGTGTAGTTAGGGGAGAAGAAGTATGCTCGGGTTTTGACTCGGGGAAGCAATGGCGTGGCTCGAAGCAAAAGAAGGAGGGGAAAGACTCGAAGTCAGGTTTGGGCAAAACATGTGCATGGCTCGGGCCTGTGGATTTAACATAAAATCAGTTTAAAACTTTAAAACAAATCTAGTTTATTTGAAATAATTTTGTAATAACTAGTTCTTTTGTAAATAATAAAGGATTATCCAAGTTTAAATTGGTTAAAAAGTTTTAAATAAAAATATTTTAAAATTAACTAAGTTTAAAGGTATTTAAGATACGTATAACCTTTGTTTTAAAGTTTATTTTAAATAAACTTAGTAATGGAATTAAGTGGTTAGTAAGATTTTAAGAAGATAAATGATTTATCTTGAACAGATGTTTTGATTTCTAATTAACTTAAAGGTTAATTATCTTAATGTAATTGAAGGTTGACTAATTAAAATAAGTAACTAATGGGGTAATTACTTAATGAAATTAATTAAAACTAATTAAAGATTAATTAATTAAAGGTCAGTTAATGATTAAAGTTGATCAATCAAGTGATTAAAGAATAATTAATTTGAGTGATTAATTCAATTAAGAAAATTAATTTGAGGATAATTAATTAATTAAAGATTAATTAATGAAAGTGATTAGGGATAATCACTTTTTGTAATTAATTAAGGATAATTAATTAAATGGTAATTAATTAAGGGTAAATTAATTAATTAAGGAAAATTAATTAAAGGATAATTGAATAATTAAAGGTTAATTATTTAACGATTAAAGGTTGATTTATTTCTTAATTAAGATTAATCAATAATTAAAGGTTAATTAATTTATTATTAAAGGTTAATTAATAAATGATTAAAGGATAATTAGTTAAACGATTTGTAATTAATTAATTGATGATTAATTAACCATGATTAGTAATTTATTCATAAGTAATTTATTTGATTTAATTTAATCAGATGACTAATTTATCTTACTTATGGATGTTTGGATTGTATTGAATGCCTTGAATGGTTTGATATCTCTGATGTGTGATGCGTTGTCATATGAATTATTTTGATTTGAGCTGTGATGAATGTAATTTATTTATCTGTGATAAATTTATATTATTTATCTGTGAATCTGTGAATGAAGATAAGCGTTATAGGAATATACCGCTTATCAATATTGATGCGCTTGAATCTGTGATGATTAATGATGTTGCACTATTGTGTAAAACCCATGGACACGATGCACACACGAATATGAATTTCATGAGGAAATCAGTTAAGTCACAAATATTTGAATTTAATATTATTATATTTAAAATGGTTTTGAAAATTGAATTTGAATCCAAAAATGTTTTGGAATTAAAATTGGGATTAATATGAAAAGCTTTTGAAAATGGTTGAAGATAAAAATTATTTTTAATAACTTGATAAAATTTTGAAATTTAAATAGTTTGATTTGAATTTGAATTCAAGATTTTGAAGTTGTATACATATATGTGTACGTTTATTTGGAAATTATGGTTTAAAATGGTTATTCAAGTTATATAATGTATATATAGATTTTAAACCATTTTGAAGTGTATTAAATAAATTGTTTTGGCAAAGTTGAATTTAATTCAAATAGAACTTGCCAATGATAAGTTAGTTCACTGATTTTTTGGAATTATACCTTTAAAGGCTGTAACTTGTGCATATTTGATCTGATTTTTCCGAAACGAAAAGTATTTTTTTCAAATGATAATAGCTTTCAAATAAAGAAAGGACTTCTAGTTTTTGTTGAAAGGGGTTTCAAATTTGAAATGGAATTGTTTTGAAAGCTATAAATGAATCTTCGCTAAAGGTTAGTGAACTTAATTTCCAAAATAAGAGGATCTTAAAGGTGTATCTTTTGTATAAAGGATTTGAATTGTAAATAGTTTTGAAAGCTATGAATTAATCTTTGTGAAAGATTAGTGAACTTTGTGAAGTGAATCTTTTTATTTAAAAATTTAAAAATGGTAATTTGTTTAAACCATTTGGAGAAAGGTTTTGGGCTTTAACTGTGACTTAACTAAGATCCCAATATCCATATGTTTTTAAATATTGCGCTCATTATTCAGTTTTGCCGTGAGAGGATTTCTCATATAAACCATTCCGAATAATGATACGACATTATGGATTGCATTTGAAGACCGGTGGTGAAGAATGGATATTTTCGAAAGCGAAAGGATGACATGTCGACTGGCTCTGCACCGAATGGCCCCAGTATAGAGATTTGACCACCCTTCGTGATAGGGAGTCCGAACATGATTTGGGATCATTCGGATCGCAAGGGCTTCTTTGTGAAGTGCCTTCGGTTCTGTTCGAGCCCGAAGCAGACTTGTATGGATGTATGTCTAACGTTGCACTTTAAGATGTAAAGCTGGTTTCTATCAAATACATTTCTGTTTGGTGGCGGAAAATTTATTCTCTTAGCTTAACACCCTTCTCTGAGACTTACGAGCTTAAAGATTATGTAGTTGATGATTACTAGTGATACATTCCCAATTTGGTAATGTGGCATACGAAATATTGCTGATCATGTGTTGATCAAAGCATGTCTTTTGTGTAAAGCGTAGCTTTATGGACAAGACTTCGTTGGACCTCACAACCCGGAATGGTCGAAACAGGAAGGATGCAGCAAGGTTATTTGGGGGTAGCACCTCCTTAGGGTATGTCCATTCCCTTCTGGAAAAGGATGGTATCAGGGTATGGAGCCCAGATATTTAACCTACGTGGTTACTGTAAATTTATTACTTTGTGATTGTTGGTGTCGAGCGCTCGCATAAAGGTCGGTAACGACCAGGGGATGGCATACTCGTGTAGTGGTTACCTAGTTACAGAGGTAACCCGGCCTTGTGTTGGCAGAGATCTGGTTAGGTTCTCGAGGCGTCCCTCCAGAGGCATATCCATGTGGCCCAGGAAGTTCCTTTGCCTGACTATTTGTTGGAAATCCAAAGAAACAATACGAGCCCTTTACAATTACAATTGTATAACCTGCCACCTCAAGTGGTAGATATAGCAGGCATAATATAATGGTACCTATGCTGGCTAAGATTAATATTATACTTTCGAAAGGTTTTTTGCACTATACACTAATAATAATATCAAAAGGATTTTGTGTATCACGCATGTTTGACTATCATAAGGAGAAATCTCCCCCAAGTGTGCGATTGCGGTGTGTATGTGCCAGGAGGCCTTATGGTAGTTTCAATTTCCAAAAACCATTGCAGATTTCAAATTTAAATTCTTTTGTTGTTTTTTTTCAAACAAAACTGCTTTGTTTGCTCACACCAGTTCCATGACTGACCTAGAGTTTATTGTTCCCTTTCTAAACTCTGGGTGCCTACAATTTTCCACACGGACAGTCTAGAGTTAGATATTCAAATAGTCAGCTAGTAGATATAGCATCGATAGCTTTCAGCCTTTGGATTTGGCCATCACATTTGTTTCTATGGGATTGGATTTTATTAACTTCAACGTGATGGTGGTTCGAGCTTATTGAATTGGAGTCTTTGGGGCTTTGGCATTGGAGTTATTGCTTTTCCGCTGCTGCTGTGTCTTCCGCTTTTGTGTATCTCTGATATTGTTGAACATTCCGTTGTATCATTATTGTAAAAGAAATTATATCCGTTGTTGTATCAACGATGTATTGTTTTCTTCCGCTGTGTTGTACTTAATGTGTTATAAGCTCCGGTGAACCAGATTCAACGTTTGAATCTGCGGCATTTGAATACGGGTGTTGTATTCGGTGCCGATTTTCGAAGGTCGAGTCAGGGTCGTTACAAAATCATTATTTTATTTTATTTTGTAATTCAAGATTTATTTTGATTTTGTATGTGAATTATTTAATGTAAACATGTGTATCACATACATATGTTTGTGTGTACGTGCATATGCATATTCACATTGAACATGGTTCAACTTACCCATTTATAAGTGTTGGAATTTACCCTACAACAGACAAGTTAGCCCCTTCGTATACATATGTGTCATCTAAATTGGTCACAAACCCCAGAAGTAGTGAGAGCGTCAGTGTTTACACACAAATCCTTAATATCCAAACATAGATCTCAAATCCAGATGATGTAGAGAGTAAAAATGAAGAAATTACAAAATTAAAATGAAAGAAAGTAAGAGAAGACACAAGACTTATAGTGGTTCGGCGTTGTAGCCTATGTCCACTTCAAATAGTTCCTTTTATTACTTTTATACTGTAATTATAGTTACAACCCTTTAAATACCAATAACCAAAATGGCGGGGTAACATTTGCCCCCTAAAACATGTCTTACGGTATGAAGGCGTGTTTTGAATAACTTTAAATCCAACATCCAAAGTCCATATTCCATCCACAGACATATCATCCGACCCATAATCCAATCCACTAACTTGACCATTCTATCCAAGTGCCATATCAATAGCAATATCCCTATCCAAACCCACGACTGCACTGAGTCTATATCCAATTTCGAACCCAGTAACCGAATTCTTAGCCAATTCCATATCCATCCGAACCCGTCATCCTAGTACTAATCCATCCATATCCAGTAACCAATAACCAAATCCACAACCTCTCCGGGTCAATGCCCAAATCCGGGACCGCTACGAGCCCTTATCCAAAGTAGGGACATCTTCGGGTCCAAATCCAAATCCGTAGACCTTGCCGGGTCATTTTACCCTACTCCAGCCTCGACTTTCCAGTCGAGGGCTTAATCATGGTTTTTCTTTGCCTCGAATTTCTGGTCAAGGAATTTTTATTCTCGGCCCTCGAATCTCTGGCCGAGGACTTATATTCTCCGACCTCGACTCTCCGGTCGAGGACTTATATTCTCCAGCCTTGAATCTCCGGTCAAGGACTTATATTCTCCAGCCTCGACTCTCCGGTCGAGGATTTGTATTCTCTGGCCTCGACTCTTCGGTCGTGGACTTATATTCTTGGCCTCGACTCTCCAATCGAGGACTTGTATACTCCGGCCTTGTGTAACAACCTGCATATTTTACGATTATGTATTTAAATATTTTATTTAAATATAACATCGCTAGTCGGATTATAGTCCAAAATGCTACGTTTTGCAAACAGTCAAATTAGGACCCGAGACCACTTCCATTGAGTTCAAAATGACGTTTGCGATCTTTTTGAGTATAAACATTGATATTTTTGGAGTTAGCTAGAATTTCGACCTTTTCACTTAGGGCTTTGGGTTTGGGTTTCATCCTCTTTACCCCAACTTAAAACCCTAGCTCCACCCCTATTGCGCTTAATCCATTTCATTTCTATTTCATAAAACTTCAAGCTTTAGGAACAATGGGGAAAGAGATTGGAAATTAGAATTCCTAAGCCCCAGCTCCTTTGCAAATTCAAGTTCTAACTCCAAAATCCAAGAGAAGCTTAGGTAAGTATCATCTTCTTCTTCTCCATCTCAATCTCTCTCCAATTTTAGAAATTCCCTATAACCTAACTTAGGAAATATTTGTTTATAATCTTAGATTGGAGTTTCAAGAGATAAAGTTGAAGAGTGGTTGATCTTCCTTTTGTTTTCAAGCTTCTCCTTCATTGTTTTTTAGAAAAGGTGAGATTTTTATCTCACATCCATGTCTATAACTATCATTATTGTTAGGTATGAATTCCTAACATCTATTCATGTTCATTTGCTTTTGATTTGAATTGATTTGGTGAATATTTCAATTTTTGGTCTTTTAAAGTCAAAAACTTTAAAAATCCTAGCTTCGATGTATGAACATGCTTTTGGTGGTGTATCAAAGAGCCTATAGGACTGAGTTGTCGATTGGCATAAACCCCTAGCACCCATTGCTCGTACGATCGCAAATTGTTGAGAGTTTTCCCTTCATTATGATAGGCTGGAAATACCAGAAAATAGGGTCCAGTCGATTGGCTCTCTGAGTCCAGTCGATTGACCTGGAACCCGAGAGTTTTCCAAGCATTGGGCCAGTCGACTGAACTTAGTGTCCAATCGACTGACCTGCTAGCTTCATCCTAATTTGTCTATTTTGCTTGAGATTCCAATTTTTATCGATTCGTGGTTATTCGAGTTGTTGTTATCATTTATTCGACTTTGATGATTTCTATTTCTGGATTTTTGGGAATATCCATTTTTGATGGATTCGATATCGATTTCTTTGGATTTAATTCACGTCTTCGAATGTGAATTTTTGGTGAATGATTAATTCTACAATCATTTCTTTGACTTGTCACTTTGAAATACAAAGGTTTCTATACTGGTAGTAAATATCAAAACTCTTCCATCAAAACCATTTCAACACTATTTTAATACAAAGTTCATCTATTAAAACCGTTTTCCAATCTATTAGTATATACAAACCTTCACCTCATTAATTTGAGAAATCTAATTAAACGGCTCAGTAAAACAAGTGTATGAAACACTTGCGTTTACTTCGTCGGTTAATTTTAGGACTTGTTCGATTGAAACTCTTATGACAATTTTTGAGTGGAGTTCTACAATTTGTACGTAAATACTTAAGTTAAGCCAGTGGTTATGGGACATGAAGCTAAATTCATTTACTAGCTTAGTGCAATTCACACTTTTTATTGATCAATGATGATCATTTTGTGATTTAGACTAGCGATATGCTATGTTTCTTTGTCCCCGTAGGGGACGGTACCTCATTTTATGGAGCTTCGTCTCATTTCTATTATAGGCTAACGACCTATGTGTTTGTTGAAGTTTCGACTCAATTTTTATGGGCGAGCGACCCATGCTCTTTTATGGAGATCGGTTCATCGGACGTACCTTTGTACAAAGTTGTTGTATCAACTTATCAGGTTCATCGGGCGTACCACTGTACTACGTCGTTGTTTCGATCTATTCGAGTTTCAGCTTCCTCGGGCGTACCGATATTGTACTACGTCGTTGCATTGGCTCTATGGTTAGCGACCATGGGATAACGTTCCGTTTGTGATACACGTGTTGGTGAGCTTTCATGCTCCCGTTTTGTGATAGGTCTCCCCTTTTTGTGATTTCTGGATTTCTAGTTGACGATTTCTAGAATTTGTGTTTCACCTCTTTTTGGGTTTGGCAATGACATGTTTGCCGATATTTGGGGTTTGGTGAACAAAATAAAGAATATGGCATTCTTTTTAGTGCTTTGAGATCTCTTGAGATATTGTATGATTTTTGTGTAGTCTAATGTATACTTTTCATAGTATGGCATTATTGTTATCATACGTTTTTGCCATGTCTCTGATTCTATCTCGTTTTATCTGATATTTATAGCTAGACTGATTCGTTTATTATTTTCTTATTAAATAATACTCGGGTCAGACCGAGATATTGCAGGTGCTTCTGCTTGACTCCTCTCCTGGGAACATTATCTAACTTTTTCTAACTACATTAGATTGGTAGTTTTTGTTGTTATACATATGAAATAGAGATTCCTTGATGTATATATATTCTTTTATCTAGCACTAGTACCTATTCTTTTATGATATTGTGGATCTTGTTTGACCACTATTCTGATGTACACTTTCATGTGTTATATTCGTATCTATTTCCACCTTTGTGATATGGATATCTGTGGCTGAGTTGTGTTATGCTTATTCCTATATTTATTTCCGAAGATTATATATAGCCACTGTGTCGTAGTTTTGAGTTTGTATCGGTATGTCATATTTCCTCGTGAAATGAAATGCAAGTTAAACTATCTCACATATCGGTGCTAGCACAAAGCATTTACATGGATGGTCGCTCCTTAGCATCCTTATTCTTTGTGCTAGTTGACGGCATTACTCTGTAGTGTCCTTGGCTAGCGTGAGTATGGAGGTGAGGCGTCACAACTTGGTATTAGAGCCAAACTTGGGAACAATGTAGAACAATTTAATAAGGGTCATTGTTCAAAGTCCATCTTAGGAGTCGTGCCTTAGGGTTTTATTCAAGTCATTGGACCCGTTCTATCCTATTTTCTTTGTGGTGCCTTGTTTTATCAATCATTATTGTTTGATATTCATTCTGAGAGTAACTTTTTCTTCTTCTTTCTTTCTTTGTTAAAGAAGAGAAATGGTTAGATCTAACCGACCCAGTGTCGGTCAATCAAGTGCTACTCCTCAGGATGGAGTATTTATGTCAGATCAACAACTTCTTGATCTTGTAAAGAATGATCAAGCTATCGGACCCATTCCAGAGTCTACTCACCCAAAATCCGGAGTTGCATGCCTGTCCAACGATATACAAATTTGGGTAGGCAGCCATTATGGGGTTCCGAGGGCGTTATCGAAGTCCAAGCTTGGCTTAGAACATGCGACCGCATCTTTTCTCGCATGAATCTTATTAATCTTCATCGAGTCCAAGTGGCTTCTAGTATGCTCCAAGAAAGAGCATTAGATTGGTATGATCTTCTAACTTCTGAAATTATTGAAGCAGATCTTACTTGGAGCAATTCCGGGAACGATTCGAATTAAAATTTGTGCCGGAAGTTGAAAAAGTAACTTTGGCCCGGCGTTTCATAGACCTTGTTCAAGGTGAATCTTCTGTGACGGACCACGTCGCATCTTTCGAATCTCTTTCTAAATACAGGGTTGAATATATAAATACCCCATTAAAGATAAATCAGAGGTTTGTCTATGGCTTGAATAAGAATCTCAAAAGGCCATTACTTCTGAAAATGGAAGTTGCTTTTGATCAGCTTATTGATAACGCTCTTCGACTTGAAGAGGCAGATAAGGAGAGTGATGTTGAAGTTGTGGGTGCCAAACCAAGCTTCAACAACAATAAGAAAAGACCTATTCCACCACGTTCATGGAACTCCCTTTTTAAAGCTAAACCCAGCAATGCAGGAAAATATATGCCTCGTGAATTTCAACTTGACTTTATTGGAAACTCTATCGTGCCTTCAGATGATGTTGTTTAGGCTGGAAATTCTATGTGGAAAGATTATCTTGTTGGTTTTTTTCTTGATAACCCTCTCTCATATGCTACTGTACTTTACTATCTCAAAAAAGTGTGGAAACTTAGTGGATCAATTTCTGTCAAATCTGATGGTTTTTTGTTTTTGTTCAAGTTTACTAATGAAGAGGATAGGTTAAGAATTTCTGAATCTGATCCTGTTGTTATGAGGAACAAGCTATTTATAGTGAAGCCATGGGATGAGAACATTGGCAACAGTTGTAGTAGTATAAAATCTGTTCCAGTATGGATAAAACTATATAATATCCCTCTTTATGCTTGGTCTCCTTTGGGTATTAACTGGTTAGCATCAAGAGTTGGGAAGCTTCTGTGTTTGGATGCATCAACTGAAAAATTTGAACGTATTTCTTTTGCGAAATGTTTAGTTGAAGTTACTCCAAATCAAGAATTGCCTGACAATTTTTCAGTTAGACTGTTAGATGGTACTGAGCAGATAGTTAAGGTTGAATACTTGTGGAAACCTAAGATATGTACTATGTGTAAAGAGTTTGGACATATAGTGAGCAAATGCAAGAAAGTAGAATGTGAAGGTGATGTAGAGCAATGTGTAGCTAATGAGCAGCAGATAACTGGTGATGTAGGAAGGAACAAGATGAAGAGGGGGCAAAACATGGATAATCAAGGCAAGGTGAAACATATTTGGCAAAAAGTTGTTAAGAATAAAGGAAAAAAAGTGAATAATTGTGAAGAGCTAGAAGAAATTACCCTGAAGAAATTAGGTGCTAATGGAAAAACACTACATGATGGCACTGAGCAAAATATAAAGCAAAATGATAAAGAGAGTGAACCACTCAGTGTTGCGCAAGGTTGTACTGTTAGCACCCATAATAAGTACAACCTGCTACAAAATGCAGACAATGAATGTTTTATATTGGAAATGTTTGATGAGGAGGAAGGAGAGATTACAGTTGAGGACAAATGTACTGAGGAACACAATGTGACAACCAAGAATATTGATATAATTGATGATCACAATGAAGCAAATATACAAGTTTTTTCAACAAAGCCTTGTGTGCAGAAAGGTGTTAATAACTTTACTTCTCCAAGTATGAGTAACAAGGAGATTGGAAAAGATACATCTGAAGTAAATGCACAAACCAAAACACATGCTTCTGATTTTGAATTAAGTTGGTGTAAAACTTTTGAAACACAAATCTCTCAATTAATAACCAATATGCATGTTGCTTCTGTCCAAATCCAACCAGCTGCACCTCCCCATTACAACTTCTCAATACAGCTTCCAGGATGGCCTTCAACCAAACTATCGTCAAATCTCAATCAGCCTTACATCATGTCCCATCCTCCTCCCATGCTAAATCTCAACCATCCTCCCCCCCATCCTTGCCTAGGAATAAAATAGAAACAAGGTCTCTGTCAGCTCAGAGAAGGAATAACTCCTCCCAAAATCAATAATTTTTAATGATTAAAAATATTGCGGAACATTAGAGGAGCCCATAATAATTTGAAACTTGTTCAAGTCAAAAGCTACATCTCAGAGCATGATATTTGTATTTTTGGCCTTCTAGAAACTAAGCTTAATCTTACCTTATCCCAAAAAGCAGCTACCTACATTAATCCAAAATGGTCTTTTCATCATAATCTTGACTCTACAGCATATTTAAGAATTCTTGTCATTTATGACCCTGCTGTTATATCTCTTTCTCCTATTCTGTCATCTAGGTAGTATATACACTTTAATGTTCTTGTCTGCCATAATCAATCATCCTTCTATTTAACATTTGTATATGCTGATAATTCTATCATCTCTAGAAATGCTTTCTTCAATTCTTTGCCACTTCTAAGACAATCAACTCACCCCTGGTTTGTCTTAGGTGACTTCAACTCCTGTTTTGGCTATGATGACAAACATGGTGGTTCTCCACTACTTCCCAGAGATCTTGATTCACTCAATCTTGATGTTCATGATTCTGATTTGATATTGGTTAACAAGTCTGGGGCTAAATATTCTTGGAATAATAGAAGTAGAAGTGGTGTTCGAACATTCACAACAATTGACCATGCCTTTAGTAACATTCAATCTTTCAATCAATGGCCTTCTCGCTCACTCTTCCTTCCTCAGCCAATAATGTCAGATCACTCCCCTCTTATCTTATCCTTTGGGAACAATTTTAGAAAGGAAAAAAGAAGTTTTAAATTTTTTAATGCATGGGCTAAGCATGAACAATTTCTGAGCATTGTCACTCATGTTAACTCTGAATTTTATTGTTATGGTAACCCTATGTATAAGTTTTGCAGGAAATTAAAAAGTATCAAGCTTGCTATCAAACTGTGGGTTACTTCTACTTTTGGCACTGGAAGCCTTCTGTCTACAACATTAAAAGAGCAATTGAAGATAAAGCAAGACTATATGATGGAGCATCCACTTGATATTCAAGCATCTGCTGAAGAGGGGAAATTATACAGGGAGGTTAACAATGCTCTAACTCTAGAAGCTAGCATGAGGAGACAGCAATTGCACAAAAAATGGATTGATGATGGGGATAAAAATACTAAGTTTTATCATGACTCACTTAAGGTTAAGCATGCACGAGAAAATATTTTTAGTGTTACTGATGAACATGGTTCTCTTTTTACCACTGCAGATTCAGTTGAACATGCATTTATACAATATTACACCAATTTGTTTGGCAACACTCATGGCTTCATTCCTGATTTGGACCTGATTTCTACTCTTGCTCTACCTTGCATTTTTACACTGGAAGCTTCCACACTTACTATGCCTGTAACTGATGAAGAAATCAAGGCCACACTATTCTCTATGAACAAGCAATCTTCTAGAGGTCCTGATGGTTTAAATGTCATTTTTTTATCTCAACCTGGAGTGTTTTGGGTGATGAGTTTTGTAAAGCAATACACAACTTTTTCAATAAATGTAAGTTGCTTGGGGAAGTCAACAGCACCAACAGTGCTCTTATCCCTAAGGTCACTCCACCAACTAGTGTTACATCTTTCAGACCTATATCTTGCTGTAATGTAGTCTACAAGTGTATCTCAAAAATTTTAGCAACACGCTTAGTCAGAGTTCTGCCAACTGTTGTATCAAATAATCAAGCTTCTTTTATTCCTTCAAGGGACATAATTGATAATGTTCTTCTTGCCCAGGAATTACTTAAGGGTTATGGCAGAAGTAATGTTACTCCTGCAGCAGCACTTAAATTAGATATTTCCAAGGCATATGATACTATTCATTGGGACTCAATTGTCAGGATTATGGCAGTGATGGGATTCCCCAAAATTTTTGTGTCTTGGATATATGTTTGCATATCCACCCCTTCTTACTCTGTTGTTTTAAATGGCAGACCTGTTGGATGCTTCAAAGGTAGTAAAGGAATACGACAAGGAGACCCAATATCATCTTACATTTTTTTTGATGGTTATGGAAGTTTTAACAGTTATACTCAGAAATAGTTACAAACATAATATAATAAAGTATCATCCAAAGTGCTCTCAGCTTCATATAACATCCATAATGTTCACTGATGATGTTATGTTGTTTACCAAACCAGAGTTACCATCATTGAATGGTGTATTGGAAGCTTTGCATGTTTTCCATAGTATGACTGGTCTATCCATCAACCAAGGCAAAACTTCTCTTCTATTAACTGGAGTTAGTGAATTGCAGGTTGCTGCTCTTCATCAGCAAACTGGTTTCTCTAGCATGAATAATGATATGAGGTATCTTGGTCTACCTTTGCTATCAAAAAGAATAACTAAGGCTGATTGCTTACCCCTTTACAATAAAATCACCTCTGTTATGTCTGCATGGGACAATAGGAATTTGACACAGAGTGGAAGGCTGTGACGCCCCACCTCTATACCCACGCTAGCCAAGGACACTACGGTGTAATGTCGTCAACTAGCACGGAGAATAAGGCTGTTGAGGAGCGACCATCTGTATAATTGCTTTGTGCGAGTACCGATATGCCAGATAAGATGTAACTTGCATTTCTTTTCAAGAGGACATCCGACATACCGACACAAACTCAAAGCTACTACACAGAGGCTATTATGTCTTCGGAAACAAATATAGAAATAAACATAACACAAATCAGTCACAGATAATTCATATCACAAAGGCGGAAATAGATATGAATATATATAACACATAAAAGTGTTCATCGGAGTAGTAGTCAAGAAGATCCACAATAATACAAAAGAATAGCAACACGTGCTATACAAAAGAATACAACTATGAGTCCATATCTCAAGTGTATACAACAAAATAAACTACTAATCTAAGTAGTTAGCCATAAGTCAGAGAAGTCAATCCCAAGAGAGAAGTCAAGCAGAAGCACCTGTAACATCTCGGTCTGACCCGAGTATTATTTAATAAGAAAATAATAAACGGATCAGTCTACCTATAAATATCAGATGAGACGATATAGAATAAGAGGCGTGACTAAACACATAACAATCACAACGCTAAGCTGTGATAAATAAGTAATTGAAAATCAACAAGAGATTAATCAATATCACGAAAATCTACTCAAAGATCAAAAGAAATGTCATACTCCTTATTTCGTTCACCAAACCATAGATATTGACAATTATATCAATGTCAATCACAAAAGTCAATGACACACAAATTCACCAATGCACAAATATTGATAAAACTTATCAATGAAAATCACTAAAATTGGTGAAGCACAAATTCTAGAAATCATCTCAAGAAATCCAGAAATCACAAAAGGGGGAAAGGCCTATCACAAACGGGAGCATAAAGCTCACCAACACGTGTATCACAAACGGAACGCTAATTCCATGGTTGCTAACCATCACGAATTGAGCCGAAGCTCCACAAACGGCCCGAAGACCATGGGTTGCTACGCCGCCAATTTGAGTCGAAACTCCACAAAACGGGGTTTAGTCTCCCTCGCAGACAAAGAGACATCGCACATTGCTAGTCTAAATCACAAAAATGATCGTCACGATCATCAAGAAGTGTCAATTACAGTAAGCTAGTAAATATATGAGCTTAGCTTCATGTCCCAAAACCACTAGCTTAACTTAAATATTTACGAACAAATTGTAGATCTCCACTAGAAAATTGTCACAAGAGATTCAATCGAACAAGTCCAAGAATTAACCGACGAAGTAAACGCAAGCGTTTCATACCACTCGTTTTACTAAGCCGTTTAATTAGATTTCTCATACGAGTGAGGTAAAGGCTTGTATATACTAATAGATTGGAAAACGGTTTGAGAGAACGAGTTTTGTAATAAAATAGTGTTGTAATCATTTGATGAAAGAGTTTTGATATTTACTACTAGTATTGAAACCTTTATATTTTTAAAGTGAAAAATCACAAAGAAGATTGTAGGAACAATCAAACACTAAAATTCACATTCGTAGACGTGAATGAAAATGCAAAGAAATCGATACCGAATCCATCAAAATGGATATTCCAAAAATTCCCGAAGAAAAGAAGTCATCAAAGTTAATAACAAATGATAACAACAAATAGGGAGACAACACGAAACGATTAAATTTGGAAACCGCGCAAAATAGGCGAAATAGGCAAAACAGCAACAGGTCGGTCGGCCGGCTACAGAGCTCGGTCGACCGGACCCTGTTCTAGAAAAATTCTCGGGAAGTAGGTTGGTCGACTGAGCTCTATAGCTGGTCGACCGGACCTGAGATAGAGAAGTGCTATGCACTTTTAGTAGCAGGTCGGTCGACCGGCTACAGGGCTCGGTCGGCCGAACTGCAAATTTCTGCAGTTCCTGCCTTTTTTCAATGAAGTGCAAATTCCTCCAAACGCGACCGTTCGAGCAATGGACCTAGGAGCCTTAGCCAATTGATACCCCAGCTCTATTAGCTCTCCGATCCGCCACCAAAAACATGTTCAAACATCAAAGTTATGATTTTTAAAGAATTGAACCCAAAACACCAAAATTGGAATATTCACCAAATCAGTCCAAACCAAAAGCATATGCACACGAATAAGTATTAGGAATTCATACATAACAATCGAAGATAGTTGTAGATTAAGATGTGAGATAAAAATCTCACCTTTGAACCCAAACAAATGAAGAAGAAGCTTGAAAGCAAAGGAGAATTAACCACTCTTCCAATCCAACTCAAGAAGCTTGATTCTAAGCTTAAAAGAAGAACATTCCCAAAATTAGGTTTAGGAATTTCTGAAATTGATTAAGAGAATGAGTTGGAGAAGATGAAGAGAAACTTACCAACGGGTTCTCTTGAATTTGGAGCTAGAAGTTGGATTTGCTAATGAAGACTAGGGCTTTGGAGTTTTAATTTCTCATCTCTCCCACCATTGATGCTTTAGAACTGAAAAGAGGCGGAAGTGAGAGTGAATGGGGAGGAGTGGTTCAGATTTGAGTATAAGTTAAACAAAGGGCTGAACCCAAACCCAAACCGAAACCCAAAGTGAAAATGATCAAATTTTTGACTAGCTCCAAACATATCAATGTTTATACTCAAAAAGGTTGCAAACGACATTTTGAACTCAATGGGAGGAGTCTCGAATCCCAATTCGACTATTTGCAAAAAGTGACTTTTTGGACTAAAATCCGAGTATCGATAAAATATTTAAATAAAATATTTAAATATAAAACCGATAAATATGCGGGTTGTTACAGACCCCCCCTCCTTAAAGAAATTGCGTCCTCGCAATAATTAAGAAGAAGCTATGGAGTAACAACCATAAAAGTATATTAACACAAAAGAAGAAATTTGAAATAAGAAATTCACCTCAAAGAGCACGGGAAAGTAAGTCCGGATGTGTTCGCTCGATGAACTCTCCAGATTCCCAAGAGCAATCCTTAGGATTTGAGGACCATTGGACTTTAACAAGCGGAACATCTTTATTTCGAAGGTGCTTGACCTCCGAAGCAATAATACGAATATGATGTTGCTCATAAGTTAAATTAGGTGAAACTTTAATTTCTTCCACAACACCGGGCTCAAGAATAGAATTAGAATCTCGAAGGCACTTCCGAAATTGAGAAACATGAAACACGTCATGCATAGCAGAAAACTGAGCCGGTAATAAAAGGCGATAAGCCACGGAACCAATATGTTCGGTGATAGGAAATGGCTCAACATATCGAGGCGCTAATTTTCCCGATCGACTGAAATGTACAACACCTTTCATAGGTGAAACACGAATGAACACAAGATCTCCCACAGAAAATTCTAATTTCCTTCTTCGGTTATCGGCATTGGATCTTTGCCTACTTTGAGCCTCTTTCATCCTATGACGAATAAGATCAATCTTTTCTGTGGAATCACGAATAAAATCTGGACCTAATACCAACTTCTCATCGGCCTTAAGCTAACAAGAAGGAGATCGGCATGGCCTTCCATAGAGTGCCTCGAAAGGTGCCATACCAATACTAGATTGGAAGCTATTATTATAGGAAAACTCAACAAGTGAAATATGATCTTCCCAACTTCCACCAAAATCGAGCACACAAGTACGAAGAAGATCTTCAAGAGTTTGATTCACATGCTTGGTTTGTCCATCGGACTGGCGGTGATAAGCGGTGCTAAAATTAAGCTTCGTTCCTAAAACTTTTTGAAGACTCTTCCAAAATCCACTAGTAAAAAATGGATCACGATCACTAACTATAGAAGTAGGAACTCCATGCAATTTAACAATTTCTTTAATAAAAAGTTTGGCCAAAAGAGGAACGGTTCGGTTAGACCGAATGGGAATAAAATGGGCGGATTTAGTAAGCCTATCAACTATAACCCATAAGCTATCATGACCAAAACGAGAACGTGGAAGGCCGTCTATAAAATCCATGGAAATTTGATCCCACTTCCAAATTGGAATTTCTAAAGGTTGCAATAACCCACCGAGCCTTTGATGTTCGGCTTAACGAGTTGGCAAGTCATGCAACGCTTAACGGAGTTAGCGATGTCAAGTTTCATTCCCTCCCAATAATAAAGTCGCTTCATATCCGCGTACATTTTACTACTACCGGGATGAATGGTAAATTTAGAACGATGTGAAACTTCTAAAATATCTTTACAAAGATCACTAATATTTGGCATGATAAGTCTACCAAATTTCTGAATGCTGCCACGAGAATCGATATCAAAGTCTTTCAAACCTTCAGTATCAATTTTATCCTTAATATTTTGGCCAAGAAGAGCCAATTCAGGATCTAGCCCTTAAGCTTCAAGAATGCTGTTTAAAAGAGAAGGATGAGCCTCAAGGCTACATAAAACAAGAGATGAACATAAATCGAAAACACGGTCTCGAATTTCACAAGTGGATAAAACCTCGAGATCATTCCATTCGGATATCATCATAGAAACAACAGCTTGTTGTTTACGGCTAAGAGCATCGGCGACACAATTACCCTTACCGGGTGTATAAAGAATATCAAGATCATATGGTGCAAGAAATTCGAGCCAACGCTGTTGATGCAAATTAAGTTCTTTTTGAGAGAATAAATACTTCAAGGACTTACGGTCGGTATAAAGAACAAATTTCTCTCCTAAAAGATAATGACGCCAAATACGAAGGGAGAAAACAATAGCCGCGAGCTCTAAATCATGAGTGGCATATCTAGTCTCAGCAGGCTTCAATTTCCTAGAAGCTTAAGCAATAACACGTTCTCTTTGCATAAGAACGGCACCCAAAACAACGCGACTAGCATCGGTATAAACAACGAAATCTTGATTCCCCTCGGGAATAACAAGAATAGGAGCATTAGAAAGAAGTTCCTTTAGTTTCTGAAAAGAAGTTTCACATTTGTCCGACCAAATGTATTTAACGCCTTTCTTCGTTAAGCTAGTGAGAGGCACGACACTCTTAGAAAAGTCTTTGATAAAACGGCGGTAATAACCCGCCAATCCAAGAAAACTACGAATCTCCGTCACACTCTCCGGTCTCTTCCAATTTTGAATCGCTTCAATCTTTGAAGGATCCACGGAAATTCCGAATTCGGAAATAATATGACCGAGAAACTTCACACGAGATTGCCAAAAGTGGCATTTAGAAAATTTCGCCTTTAATTGATTACTCCTAAGAGTTTCCAACACAATCCGAAGATGCTTTTCATGCTCCTCCTCGGTTTTTGAATACACAAGAATATCATCAATAAAGATAAGGACAAACCGATCGAGGAAGTCATTGAAAGCTCTATTCATAAGGTCAACGAAATAAGCCGGAGCATTCGTTAGACCAAATGGCATAATAACCCATTCATAAGATCCATAACGAGTACGGAACGATGTCAAAGGAATGCTATCATCTGCAATACGAAGCTGATGAAATCCAGTAGCTAAGTCTAATTGTGAAAAGACTCTAGCACCACTAAGTTGATCGAATAGATCATCAATCCGAGGTAAAGGATATTTATTTTTGATAGTAAGATCATTAAGCTTGCGGTAGCCAATGCAAAGCCTAAGCGTACCGTCAAATTTCTTCATGAAAATAGCCGAAGCTCCCCAAGGCGAGGAACTAGAGCGAATAAATTGCTTCGTCTCCAATTCAGATAATTGTTTGCGCATCTCCTCATTTTCCTTATTAGACATGCGATAAGGAGGACGAGTAATAGGTTGAGCTCCAGGAATAAGGTTAATTTTGAACTCAATTGCTCGCTTAGGTGGTAATCCTAAAACGGGCTCAAATATGTCGGAAAATTCACGAACAACGTGAATAAGAGAAATAATATCTTCCTCATCATCATTATCATCATCACGAGAATTTAAAGAATATAAAGATGCAACCAAGCTGGAATCCGAATCTTTAAGATTAATAGAAATCTGCTTAACAGATTGAGGATGTCGAAGATGAATAGTCCGCTCAGGACATAGGATATGAGCTTCATAACGGTTAAGCCAATCCATTCCCAAAATCATTCCAAAGCCTAAATAACGCATGACATGCAAATCGGCTCGGAAAGAAAAATCACCCAAAATAATCTCGACATCATTACACAATAAACTGATTGTTGCGGACCCACCAACCGGATTCGCAATTCTCAAAGAAGTCATTAAAGCAACAACACTTAAAGAAAAAGTATCAATGAGTTCTTTTGAAATAAAAGAATGGGATGCACCTGTGTCAAAAAGAACTCGAATAGGTTGATCACGAAACATGATAATGTCATCAAGGATAGAATGAGACATACTTTGATCACGAGATGTGTTGCCAGGGGCTTGAGCAACATTTAACTTTCCCTCCTTCTTGCCCAGAAGCTTAGGGCATGAAGATATAACATGACCGGGAACTTTGCAGTAGCGACAAGAGATAGACCTTGGACACTTGTTCGCGTAATGGTCCTTCGAACCACAATTATAGCATTCCCCACGACCAAAGGAAGAAGTCTTTGCCACAGAGGTTGCTTGATTCCCCTTTTTGTTGGGAATAGGGCCTTTGAATTTACTGGGCCTTTTCTTGCTGTTGTTGAAGCTTGATTTGGAACCCACCACTTCAACATCATTTTCCCTATCCGTCTCTTCAAGACGAAGAGCGATATCAACGAGTTGGTCGAAAGAAACTTCTAATTTTAGAAGTAATGGCTTCTTGAGATTTTTGTTTAAGCCATAGACAAATCTTTGATTTTTCTTCAATGGGGTGTTGATATATTCAACCCCGTATTTAGACAGAGATTCAAAAGACACGACATAATCTGCCACGGAAGATTCACCTTGAACAAGGTCAATAAAACGGCGAGCCAAAGTCACCTTCTCAGCTTCTGGTACGAATTTTAACTCGAAGCGCTCTCGGAATTTCTCCCAAGTGAGATCCGCTTCATTTATTTCAGAAATCAGAAGCTTGTACCAGTCTAATGCACTTTCTTGGAGTATACTAGAAGCCACCTGAACTCGATGAAGATCAATGATGTTCATGCGAGAAAAGATCCGATCGCATGTCCTTAACCAAGCCTGAACTTCAATAATAGTTTCAGAACCTTTAAATGGCTTCCCACCCAGGTTGGTGTAATCATTGCACAAACGTGCAAACCCAGATTTAGGGTGAGTAGGTTCCGGATTAGAGCCAGCTGCTTGAGCATTCGTGACAAGGTCCAGAAGTTGCTGGGCAGTCATAAAAACTCCATCTTGGGGAGTAGCACTAGATTGACCGGCGCTGGGACGGCCAGTTCTAACCATTTCTCTTCCTTTAGAAAGAAATAAAGAAGAAGAAAAAGGTTATTCACAAAAGGAATATCAAGCAATCTTGATAGATAAAACAAGGAATCATAAAGAAAATAGGATGAATCGGTACGAAGACTCGAATTAAATCCTAAGGCACGACTCCTAAGAAGGACTTAGGACGATGATCCTCGTTAAATTATTCTACATTGTTCCGAAGTTTGGCTTTGATACCAAGCTATGACGCCCCAACTATATACCCACGCTAGCCAAGGACACTACGGTGTAATGTCGTCAACTAGCACGGATAATAAGGCTGTTGAGGAGCGACCATCTGTATAATTGCTTTGTGCGAGTACCGATATGCCAGATAAGATGTAACTTGCATTTCTTTTCAAGAGGACATCCGACATACCGACACAAACTCAAAGCTACTACACAGAGGCTATTATGTCTTCGGAAACAAATATAGAAATAAACATAACACAAATCAGTCACAGATAATTCATATCACAAAGGCGGAAATAGATATGAATATATATAACACATAAAAGTGTTCATCGGAGTAGTAGTCAAGAAGATCCACAATAATACAAAGCAATAGCAACACGTGCTATACAAAAGAATACAACTATGAGTCCATATCTCAAGTGTATACAACAAAATAAACTACTAATTTAAGTAGTTATCCATAAGTCAGGGAAGTCAATCCCAAGAGAGAAGTCAAGCAGAAGCACCTGTAACATCTCGGTCTGATCCGAGTATTATTTAATAAGAAAATAATAAACAGATCAGTCTAGCTATAAATATCAGATGAGACGATATAGAATAAGAGGCATGACTAAACACATAATAATCACAATGCCAAGCTGTGATAAATAAGTAATTGAAAATCAACAAGAGATTAATCAATATCACGAAAATCTACTCAAAGATCAAAAGAAATGTCATACTCCTTATTTCGTTCACCAAACCATAGATATTGACAATTATATCAATGTCAATCACAAAAGTCAATGACGCACAAATTCACCAATGCACAAATATTGATAAAACTTATCAATGAAAATCACTAAAATTGGTGAAGCACAAATTCTAGAAATCATCTCAAGAAATCCAGAAATCACAAAAGGGGGAAAGGCCTATCACAAACGGGAGCATAAAGCTCACCAACACGTGTATCACAAACGGAACGCTAATTCCATGGTTGCTAACCATCACAAATTGAGCCGAAGCTCCACAAACGGCCCGAAGACCATGGGTTGCAACCCCACCAATTTGAGTCGAAACTCCACAAAACAGGGTTTAGTCTCCCTCGCAGACAAAGAGACATCGCACATTGCTAGTCTAAATCACAAAAATGATCGTCATGATCATCAAGAAGTGTCAATTACAGTAAGCTAGTAAATATATGATCTTAGCTTCATGTCCCATAACCACTAGCTTAACTTAAATATTTACGAACAAATTGTAGATCTCTACTAGAAAATTGTCACAAGAGATTCAATCGAACAAGTCCAAGAATTAACCGACGAAATAAACGTAAGCGTTTCATACCACTCGTTTTACTAAGCCGTTTAATTAGATTTCTCATACGAGTGAGGTAAAGGCTTGTATATACTAATAGATTGGAAAACGGTTTAAGAGAACGAGTTTTGTAATAAAATAGTGTTGTAATCATTTGATGAAAGAGTTTTTATATTTACTACTACTATTGAAACCTTTATATTTTTAAAGTGACAAATCACAAAGAAGATTGTAGGAACAATCAACCACTAAAATTCACATTCGTAGACGTGAATGAAAATCCAAAGAAATCGATACCGAATCCATCAAAATGGATATTCCAAAAATTCCCGAAGAAAAGAAGTCATTAAAGTTAATAACAAATGATAACAACAAATAGGGAAATAACACGAAACGATTAAATTTGGAAACCGCGCAAAATAGGCGAAATAGGCAAAACAGCAACAGGTCGGTAGGCCGGCTACAGAGCTCGGTCGACCGGACCCTGTTCTAGAAAAATTCTCGGGAAGTAGGTCGGTCGACTGAGCTCTGTAGTTGGTCGACCAGACCTGAGACAAAGAAGTGCTATGCACTTTTAGTAGTGGGTCGGTCGACCGGCTACAGGGCTCGATCGGCCGAACTGCAAATTTCTGCAGTTCCTGTCCTTTTTCAATGAAGTGCAAATTCCTCCAAACGCGACCGTTCGAGCGATGGACCAAAGGAGCCTTAGCTAATTGATACCCCAGCTCCATTAGCTCTCCGATCCGCCACCAAAAACATGTTCAAACATCAAAATTATGATTTTTAAAGAATTGAACCCAAAACACCAAAAATTGGAATATTCACCAAATCAATCCAAACCAAAAGCATATGCACACGAATAAGTGTTAGGAATTCATACCTAACAATCGAAGATAGTTATAGACTAAGATGTGAGATAAAAATCTCATCTTTGAACCCAAACAAATGAAGAAGAAGCTTGAAAGCAAAGGATAATTAACCACTCTTCGAATCCAACTCAAGAAGCTTGATTCTAAGCTTAAAAGAAGAACATTCCCAAAATTAGGTTTAGGAATTTCTGAAATTGATTAAGAGAATGAGTTGGAGAAGACGAAGAGAAACTTACCAATGGGTTCTCTTGAATTTGGAGCTAGAAGTTGGATTTGCTAATGAAGACTAGGGTTTTGGAGTTTTAATTTCTCATCTCTCCCACCATTGATGCTTTAGAACTGAAAAGAGGAGGAAGTGAGAGTGAATAGGTAGGAGTGGTTCAGATTTGAGTATAAATTAAACATAGGGCTGAACCCAAACCCAAACCCAAAGTGAAAATGATCAAATTTTTGACTAGCTCCAAACATATCAATGTTTATACTCAAAAAGGTTGCAAATGAAATTTTGAACTCAATGGGAGGGGTCTCGAATCCCAATTCGACTGTTTGCAAAAAGTGACTTTTTGGACTAAAATCCGAGTATCGATAAAATATTTAAATAAAATATTTAAATATAAAACCGATAAATATGAGGGTTGTTACAGACTCCCTTCCTTAAAGAAATTGCGTCCTCGCAATAATTAAGAAGAAGATATAGAGTAACAACCATAAAAGCATATTAACATAAAAGAAGAAATTCGAAATAAGAAATTCACCTCAAAGAGCACGGGAAAGTAAGTCCGGATGTGTTCGCTCGATGAACTCTCTAGATTCCCAAGAGCAATCCTTAGGATTTGAGGACTATTGGACTTTAACAAGCGGAACATCTTTATTTCGAAGGTGCTTGACCTCCGAAGCAATAATACGAATAGGATGTTGCTCATAAGTTAAATTAGATGAAACTTCAATTTCTTCCACAACACCGGGCTCAAGAATAGAATCGGAATCTCGAAGGCACTTCCGTAATTGAGAAACATGAAACACGTCATGCATAGCAGAAAACTGAGCCGGTAATAAAAGGCGATAAGCCACCGAACCAATACGTTCGGTGGTAGGAAATGGCCCAACATATCGAGGCTCTAATTTTCCCGATCGATTGAAACGTACAACACCTTTCATAGGTGAAACACGAATGAACACGAGATCTCCCACAGAAAATTCTAATTTTCTTCTTCGGTTATCGGCATAAGATCTTTGCCTACTTTGAGCCTCTTTCATCCTATGATGAATAAGATCAATCTTTTCTGTGGAATCACGAATAAAATCTGGACCTAATGCCAGCTTCTCACCGGCCTCAAGCCAAAAAGAAGGAGATCGGCATGGCCTTCCATAGAGTGCCTCGAAAGGTGCCATACCAATACTAGATTGGAAGCTATTATTATAGGAAAACTCAACAAGTGAAATATGATCTTCCCAACTTCCACCAAAATCGAGCACATAAGCACGAAGAAGATTTTCAAGAGTTTGATTCACTAAAGACTCTTGGATTGGTGGGTTATTACCATCGATTCATAAAAGACTTCTCTAAAATTACCGTGCCTCTAACTAGCTTGACAAAGAAAGGAGTTAAATACATTTGGTCAGACAAATGTGAAGCTTCTTTTCAGAAATTAAAAGAACTCCTTTTCGATGCTCCTATTCTTGTGATTCCGAAGGAAACCAAGATTTTATTGTTTATACCGATGCTAGTCTTGTTGGTTTGGGAGCCGTTCTTGTGCAAAGGGATCGTGTTATTGCTTATGCTTCTAGGAAATTAAAGCTGGCCGAGACTAGATATGCCACTCACGATTTAGAGCTCGCGGCTATTGTTTTCGCTCTTAGAATTTGGTGCCATTATCTTTTAGGATAAAAATTTGTTTTCTACACCGATCATAAATCTTTGAAGTATTTATTTTCCTAAAAGGAACTTAATTTGCGTCAACAACGTTGGCTCGAGTTCCTTGCATCTTATGATCTTGATATTCTTTATACTCCCGAATGGAATTATCTCAAGACTTTATCCACCTGTGAGATTCGAGATTGTGAATCCAATTTATGTGCATCTCTTGTTTTGTGTAGCCTTGAGGCTCATCCCTCTCCTTTAGATCGCATTCTTGAAGCTCAAAAGCTAGATCCCGAATTGGCTTTTTTTAGCCAAAGTTGTAGGGATAAAATTGATATTGAAGGTTTGAAAGATTCTGATATTTATGCTCGTGGCGGTATTCGAAATTATGGTAGACTTATCGTGCCAAATAATGATAATCTTCATAGAGATATTTTAGAGAATTCTCACCGTTCTAAATTTACCATTCATCTCGGTAGTAGTAAAATATACGCGGATATGAAGCGACTTTATTATTGGAATGGAATGAAATCTGATATTGCTAACTTTGTTAAGCATTGCATGACTTGCCAACTCATTAAGGCCGAGCATCAAAGGCCCGGTGGATTATTGCATCCAATTTGCAAGTGGGACCAAATTTCGATGGATTTTTTTGACGGACTTCCCCGTTCTTGTTCGGGTCATGATAGCCTATGGGTGATAGTTGATAGACTTACTAAATCCGCCCATTTTATTCCCGTTCGGTCCAATCGGACCGTACCTCTTTTGGCTTAACTCTTTATTAAAGAAATTGTTAAATTGCATGGGGTTCCTACTTCTATTGTTAGCGATCATGATCCATTGTTTACCAGTGGATTTTGGAGGAGTCTTCAAAAAGCTTTGGGAACGAAGCTTAATTTTAACACCGCTTATCACCCTCAGTCTGATGGACAAACCGAGCGTGTGAATCAAACTCTTGAAGATCTTCTTCGTGCATGTGCTCCTTATTTTGGTGGAAGTTGGGAAGATCATATTTCTCTTGTTGAATTTTCCTATAATAATAGCTTCCAATCTAGTATTGGTATGGCACCCTTCGAGGCACTCTATGGAAGGCCATGCCGATCTCCTTCTTGTTGGCTCGAGGCCGGTGAGAAGCTGGTTTTAGGTCCTGATTTTATTCGTGATTCCACACAAAAGATCGACCTTATTCACCATAGGATGAAAGAAGCTCAAAGTAGGCAAAAATCCTATGCCGATAACCATAGAAGGAAATTAGAATTTTCTATGGGAGATTTGGTGTTTATTCGTGTTTCAACTATGAAAGGTGTTGTGCATTTCAGTTGATTGGGAAAATTAGCATCTCGATATATTGGTCCATTTCCCATCACCGAACGTATTGGTTCCATGGCTTATCGCTTTTTATTACCGGCTTAGTTTTCTACTATTCATGACATATTTCGCGTCTCTCAACTACGGAAATGCCTCCGAGATTCTGATTCTATTCTTGAGCCAGGTGTTGTTGAAGAAATTAATGTTTCGCCTAATTTGACTTCTGAGTAGCATCCTACTCGTATCATTGCATCAGAGGTAAAACGCCTTCGAAATAAAGATGTCCCACTTGTGAAAGTTCAATGGTCCTCAAATCCTAAGGATTGTTCTTGGGAACCTAGAGAATTCATCGAGCGAACACATCTGGACTTACTTTCTCGTGCTCTTTGAGGTGAATTTCTTATTTCAAATTTCTTTTGTGTTGATATGCTTCTAGGGGTGTTACATTTTTTTCTTCTTAATATGGCGAGGACGCAATTTCTTTAAGGAGGGGAGTCTGTAACAACCCGCATAGTTTACGATTGTGTATTTAAATATTTTATTTAAATATAGCATCGTTAGTCAGATTATAGTCCGAAATGCTACTTTTTGTAAACAGTTAAATTAGGACTTGAGACCACTTCCATTGAGTTCAAAATGACGTTTACGATCTTTTTGAGTATAAACATTGATATGTTTGGAGTTAGCTAAAATTTCAACCTTTTCACTATGGGCTTTGGGTTTGGGTTTCAGCCCATTTACCCCAACTTAAGACCCTAGCTCCACCCCCACTCTTCTTCATCCATTCATTTCTATTTCCTAACACTTCAAGCTTTAGGAACAATGGGGGAAGAGATTGGAAATTAGAATTCCTAAGCCCTAGCTCCTTTGCAAATTCAAGTTCTAACTCCAAAATCCAAGAGAAGCTTAGGTAAGTATCATCTTCTTCTTCTCCATTTCAATCTCTCTCCAATTTCATAAATTCCCTATAACCTAACATTTGAAATATTTGTTTATAATCTTAGATTGGAGTTTCTAGAGATAAAGTTGAAGAGTGGTTGATCTTCCTTTTGTTTTCAAGCTTCTCCTTCATTGTTTTTGAGAAAATGTGAGATTTTTATCTCACATCCATGTCTATAACTATCATTATTGTTAGGTATGAATTCCTAACATCTATTCATGTTCAATTTCTTTTGATTTGAATTGATTTGGTGAACATTTCAATTTTTGGTGTTTTGAAGTCAAAAACTTTAAAAATCCAAGCTTTGATGTATGAACATGCTTTTGGTGGTGTATCAAAGAGCCTATAGGACTAAGTTGTCGATTGGCATATACCCCTTAGCACCCATTGCTCGTCCGATCGCAAATTGTTGAGAGTTTTCCATTTATTGTGATAGGCTGGAAATACTGGAAAACAAGGCCCAGTCGATTGGCTCTCTGAGTCCAGTCGAATGACCTGGAACCCAAGAGTTTTTTAGGCATTGGGCCAGTCGACTGAACTCAGTGTCCATTCGACTGACCTGCTTGCTTCATCCCAATTTGCCTATTTTGTTTGACATTCCAATGTTTATCGATTCGTGATTGTCCGAGTTATTGTTATTATTTATTCGACTTTGATGACTTCTATTTCGGGATTTTTTGGAATATCCACTTTTGATAGATTCGGTATCGATTTCTTTGGATTTAATTCACGTCTTTGAATGTGAATTTTCGGTGAATGATGGTTTCTACAATCATTTCTTTGACTTGCCACTTTGAAGTACAAAGGTTTCTATACTAGTAGTAAATATCAAAACTCTTCCATCAAAATCTTTTCAACACTATTTTAATACAAAGTTCGTCTATTAAAACCTTTTCCAATCTATTAGTATATACAAACCTTTACCTCATTCATTTGAGAAATCTAATTAAATGGCTTAGTAAAACAAGTGGTATGAAACGCTTGTGTTTACTTCGTCGGTTAATTTTTGGACTTGTTCGATTGAAACTCTTATGACAATTTTTGAGTGGAGTTCTACAATTTGTTCGTAAATACTTAAGTTAAGCCAGTGGTTATGGGACATGAAACTAAACTCATTTATTTACTAGCTTAGTGTAATTCACACTTTTTATTGATCAATGATGATCATTTTGTGATTTAGACTAGCGATATGCTATGTCTCTTTGTCCACATAAGGGACAGTACCTCGTTTTATGGAGCTACATCTCATTTCTATTATAAGCTAACAACCTATATGTTTCTTGGAGTTTCGACTCAATTTTTATGGGCTAGCAACCCATGCTCTTTTATGGAGTTCGGTTCATCGGACGTACCTTTGTACTACTTTGTTGTAACGGCTTATCAGGTTCATCGTGCGTACCGCTGTACTACGTCGTTTTTCCGATCTATTCGAGTTTTAGTTCCTCGGGCGTACTGATATTGTACTACGTCATTGCACCGGCTCGATGGTTAGGGACCATGGGATAGCGTCCCGTTTGTGATACACGTGTTGGTGAGTTTTCATGCTCCCGTTTTGTGATAGACCTCCCCCTTTTGTGATTTCTGGATTTCTAGTTGACGATTTTCAGAATTTGTGTTCCACCACTTTTTGTGATTGGCAATGATATGTTTGCCGATATTTGGGGTTTGGTCAATAAAATAAAGAAATGACATTCTTTTTAGTGCTTTGAGATTTCGTGAGATATTGTATGATTTTTGTGTTGTCTAATGTATACTTTTCATAGTATGGCATTATTGTTATCATACATTTTTGTCATGTCTCTTATTCTATCTCATTTTATCTGATATTTATAGCTAGACTGATCCATTTATTAATTTCTTATTAAATAATACTCGGGTCAGACCGAGATGTTGCAGGTGCTTCTGGTTGACTCCTCTTCTGGGAACATTATCTGACTTTTGTCTAACTACATTAGATTGGTAGTTTTTTGTTATACATATGAGATAGAGACTCCTTGATGTATATGTATTCTTTTGTCTAGCACTTGTACATATTCTTTTGTGATGTTGTGGATCCTGTTTGACCACTACTCTGATGTACACTTTTATGTGTTATATTCATATCTGTTTCAGCCTTTGTGATATGGATACCTGTGACTATTTGTGTTATGCTTATTCCTATATTTGTTTCCAAAGATTATATATAGCCACTGTGTAGTAGTTTTGAATTTGTATCGGTATGTTGGATTTCCTCGTGAAATGAAATGCAAGTTAAACTATCTGACATGTCGGTGCTTGCAAAAAGCAATTACACGGATGGTTGCTCCTCAATAGCCTTATTCTTCATGCTAGTTGACGGCATTACTCCGTAATGTCCTTGGCTAGCGTGAGTATAGAGGTGGGGCGTCACACCTCGACTCTCCGGTCGAGAAATTATATTCCATGTTCGAGTCCATTTCGACACTCTCCGACGAAGGGACCGTAACCCGCGATTATTGCCCCATCTCTCTGGTCGGGACCGTAACTGCGTGACCTGTAATATTTATTACTTTAATCCAAATTCAATCATCACAGAATTCAACTGATAAAATAAAATTCGTACAACCAAGAAAATAGTTTGCCATAGTGCCAAAAAAGAAACTAGAGATTGTAGAAAACAAAAAAAAGATTTCATAAACCCGAGCATCACGGTTTATCATTATCTCCGAGCATGCCTTGGGATCGTCATCTATCTCGTACATGTGTAATTGACTTAGCCGCATTACTTTGGGGTTTATTACTTCTTCCACGCCATAAATCCCATCAGATGATAATAAGACGATGACGATGCCTAGATCCA
Organism: Allium cepa; assembly: GCA_030765085.1. Taxonomy (NCBI): domain Eukaryota; kingdom Viridiplantae; phylum Streptophyta; class Magnoliopsida; order Asparagales; family Amaryllidaceae; genus Allium; species Allium cepa. The sequence goes on from CM060929.1 coordinate 1,030,868,507, forward strand.
GTGCCATCTTCGTTTGATATGGGCGGAGGCTGCTTCTGTTCCACTACCACAACTCGATTCCTCATGTGTTGTTGCAAATGACCATTCCTCGCATGTTCTTCAATAATATCCTTCAGATGCCTACAGTCATTTGTGTTGTGCCCATCAAGGCTCATGGAATAGTCTGCGCTTTCCCAATGCCCGCTCGTATTCAGAGGGTTCCCTTTTTGCCGGCCTTTTATATTGGAGGCACCCTCGAGTATCCAAGTAAATCCTTTCCAGAGTTTTAGCCAAATCCATGTGAGAATAGAATTTAGATCTGCCTTTTCGATGTGTTACCATTGTCATTCATTTTCCTTTTGCCTCTACCGTCTTTGTTTGAATTCTCCCTTGGTGGACCTCCACCTTTTACCACATAAACTTCGGCCTCTCTCCCCTCTCTTTAAACCTTCGCATCTTCTAATCGTAGAAAACTCTCTACTTCATGGTAAAACTCCTCGAGATCCATCGGTGGATTCCGCTCCAATGATATCTTAAATTTCAATTTATCTGCAATCCCTAAGACTGCCATCATCGTAACCATCGACGAATCAGATCGATCCACAAAGTCACTGCCACATTAAATCTGGTTGAGAAGTCCCTAAGTGATTCTTCCTTCCACTGTTTCATTAATGTTAAAGTCATTACATTCTTGGATCTCACGATGTGGGCCTGAAATTGCCTTATAAACCTCTAGATCAACTCTGTCTATGTGCCAATGGAATCGTTTTTTAGTTTTCTGAACTGTAGTGCTGCTATATCCACCAAATACTAAGGGAAGCACCATGCCATGACTTCCTCCGATGCCGCCAGTACTTTCGTGTGCCTCATATACCTTGTCAAGTGAACAGCGGGATCTGTTCTCCCATCATACATCTCTAGCATTGGTAGTTTGAAATCCAGTGGATTCCTAAATGTAGGAGAAAAGGGGATCTTATTCACATCCTCCAAATCTCTATTCACTAATCCTCCCCTTTGCCTGCTATCTCCAACATGCCCTCCTAGTCCACAAGGGAATCCTGAAACCTGTCCTCCTGGATGAACATCCATGTCCTAATCAATGCCAAACTGCTCAGCGCCACCTAGAATCCTTCCTAGAGTTGAGCCAACATGATTCGGGGGCATGTCCCTAGTTTAGGGGCTGTTCTCAATGGCCCCACTATATCATGTATCCTAGTTGCTCCGTTCCCATGACTTTGGTTCTAGCCATCCTCTGCTCCTGCTGCTCCATCTTCGTGATCCACATTTCATGCATTTCCTACAGCTATGTTCTCTTCATTTTCCACTCCAACTTGTCCAACCTATCGGAGTAGGTTCTTCATCATTTCCTCCTACCTTTTCAGCATCCCTTCTTGTATAGCATCCATCATCATCTCCATCTCATCTCTGGTAATGAAAACTAAGGTCTGATTAGCTCCTGAGGAAGCCTCTTGACTTCCTTCACGATGGCTCCTCTCTATTCTCTATCTCCTTGTTGATTTCTTAGCCATGGCTTCCTGGATCAATCCTAAGCCTTCAAATCCAAAATCCAAGCGTCCAAATCCTTGAGTGCTAGCTTTCTTGGTGGAAGCACCAAAGTGTTTGCCACCAAAATTAGTCACAAACCCTAGAAATAGTTAAAGCACAAGTGTTTACACACAAATCCTCAATATCCAAACACAAATCTCAGATGCAAATGATGTAGAGAGTAAAAATGAAGAAATTAAAAAATTAAAATGAAAGAAAGTAAGAGAAGATACAAGATTTATAGTGGTTCGGCGTTGTATCCTATGTCCACTTCGAATAGTTCCTTTTGTTTCCTTTATACTGTAATTACAGTTACAATCCTTTGAATACGTATAACTAAAATAGTAGAGTTTTGCCCAAAAGAGAAGAAGAAAATCCCCTTTTAATTGCCATGGAGGTTCTTTTTATAGGAGTAGATATGGAAATATCTATCCCAAAACTCGAAATAGCCTTTCTCATGCATAAGTTGGCCCACCAGATCAATCAAGGGTTGTTTGAGATCGATCCTTGTTTGATCCAAGTGGATTTTATATCGATCAAGGAACACTCAAATGAGCTGCGATCGACCATGGTGAAAGATGATGGTGCAAAGTCCTTGCTCTCCAAATTTCATGAAATTCCAGTTTGTAATTTTTGAGATATGATCGATCCAACTTTCAATTTCCTAGTACCCGGCTGATGATTTCGTATCTATGATTTGTACCCATCACTTTTGCATTGATCCGAGTCTCCATATCCAACATCCTATGTCCATAGCTTTTGTATCGATCCGATTCTCATGCTGTGTTCCATGGTTGATGCTCCATGTTTTGACCGGTTCCTTCGTATCAATCGATACGAACGCGATCGCTACGAAATAGCTCCGGAACCTCTTTGTATCCATCCAGCATAGCTATCCCCAAAAATGTCCTTCGTATCGATCTATAATTGACCGATACGAAATGCTTTTCCAAACCCCTGTGACCATTGCCTCGTATCCATACCTTTCGTATCGATCCATGAATGCCTACTACCTTTCGTATCCATCCCCTATGTCTATCTTCGTAGCTATCCTAAGTGTCCTGGAAGCATATACCTTCGTATTCATCGGTTTCTTTACTCCTCGTATTGATCCAAGTTTTGATCGATATGAAGCATACTGACTTGCTCTGCCGTATCCGTCCAATTGATACGCATGTATTGATACGAAGCCATCAATCCGCATTCATTGACCCACTTCCTTCCTAAAGCTGCTTAATCGATATGAATTCGATCAATATGAAACGTATCGATACGAATGATGATCGACCTACTCCAAACATCACAATGACCGATGCGAAGGTATCGATTCAAAACCATTTCTCACCAATATTGATGCATCCATAACTTGAGCGTACGAACTCCAATTGACCTGAAATTTGAAGGGTAGCCTCACCTAACCTTGTTTACCATTCCTTATCGATCCTACCTTGATTGGAACTTGGTCCAATTTTGACGGTATCGATCTTAGCCTTGTTTCTAATCAATCTCCGATCCCCATATCTATCCATTTTAGCCAATTTGTTGATATCCCGGCCTTGTACAAAAGGCGGGGTAACAGTATGTATATATAATTTTATGTTAATTAAATATATGTAAATATGTATGTACGTATAAATGTATTACATCTACCAAACATGTTAAAATGATTTATCACATTATAAAATATATGTATATAAATATAGACTTAAAATTTGATATATACATATAAAAAAATTAATTCCCTTTAATTCCAAAGCAATAACAAAACATATATATACACACACATCATTCAATAAATTATATTTGTACCACAACATAATTTGAACTTTTGTAAATTGAAATTGATTTGTTTAAAGTCGCTTCCAAACATTATCAATTTTGCAAATTAAAAAGGGGAAGAATTTATTTTGATTCCATCGTCAAAAATCATATGTCCAAACATACATATATAAGAGAAACTGTAATCACGTATATACGTATTCATATATTAACGTCAGATATTGACAACATACATACAGGGATCCATGATAAAAGTTAATCTAATTGAACAAAAAGCATATGATGATCAAGTGTACAATTATATAAATTTGTAAATATGGATAGTACCATATAATCTCCCAAGAATATACTTTGAATATTGAATCTTAATAACCCTGCTGGAATCTTTATTCAACACTTGCAAATGGCGCAACCCAATTGAGAAAGCTACACAACGTTGATTTGATTTTAATTGAATTTGTGTTATGTTTATTGCTTGAATCAATAGAGAGAGAGAAGAGTGCGTGTGTGTGGGGTGAATTCAACCTGATATGATAGGGGAAGATGGAGGCGAAATCCTATAATAGAATTAAAGAAAAAAGTGGCTGGAGATATTTAAATAGCATAGGAAAAAAGGGGATTAAAGATGGAAACATATCTTTTCTTTCCTTTTCCATTGCACACTCTTTTGTAATCAAATCCCAAAGCCTTCCCTTCTATGTATAGCCAACTATATATCAACTCTATATAAGCCTTACTCCACTTCAAGCCAGATCAGATAATTTACAATCAAATAAAATTAAACGTATATCAATATCGCATATTAATAAGTGTGTATACAACTTTTATATTGGCACTATTTTTACCACCGATCAACGCAAATCAAATAAAATTTATAATTAATATTTCATAAATAACTAATTTAATTAATTATAACAAGTATTATTAAGTAAATCAGGTGGTAGATGGAGGATTCAACATTGTGACTGTGTTGATTTTATAGGTGCAAATTAAATTCGAAAAGCAAATAATATCGAATAATTCGAATATCAAAGTTCACACTTCACCTTAGCTAGTGTTGTGACATTATCACTGCATTCATCTCTTATAAAGCTCCAGTAAAATCCAGTTTTATTAATTATTGCACACCCAGTTGTGACAATTATTAACTCAAATTATCTTTGTCAATACGACATCACATTAGGACTTATAGAATTCTAATGGTCAAAATTCCAATATCATCCACAGTCAACTTTATAGTCCAAATACAAAATCCTTGGCTCAGTAATTACTATTGTTATTAAACTATCTTGTAAGAGACTTTGACTTTGAGTTGGCTTAAGTTGACCTATGACAGTCACATGATATAACATAGGAGATTCTCTGTCGTATAGTGTCTCGTGACCAGACTATAGTCATTCAGCGGACTAAGTGCCATGATTTAACTATAATTCAACATTTCGGTTGTGTGAATCTTAGTTTTAAATTTGATCAGCGATTAATATAGAACAATTCGAATATTAATGTTAAAACATCGCTTAGCATGTAGTGTGACATTATGGTCAAATTTATCACTTACTTAGCTTAAGTAAAATCCAATTTTACTAATTTAAGCGTTACCCGGTAGTGACAATTATTTACAACCATTCTCTTCATCAAAATTATATTACAATAGGAATTATGGAATTTGGTAATGGTCAAAATTCTAATATCAACCATATTCAATTCTATAGTATAAACATAAAGTCCTTGTTTCAATAAAAATAATGTTATTATCATAAATGCTCTGGCTAGAGAATTTGACTTTTAGTTGAATTCAGTTGACCATGGTACCAACCTCATATAAATAAGAGACAAATCCTCGCCTGAATAGTGTTTCACTTCCAATGCTTCCACTTATCCAAACTTTAGCCTTTTGATGGATGGCATGCCGTGATTTAACTATAATCAAAGCGAAGCTTCCACGTTGAAGATCAACAGTATTCTCAAGTTAAGAGAACTATTTAATTTTTTCACATCGATACTTTCTACTTGACCATAATAATGTTAACCAATAGAAAACTATCGACTGAGTTATTCCACTATTATCCAATAACTATACGGAAATAACCCATTTGTGCCCTCGACAGCCATAAGTAATACAGAGCCCAACATTTAGAGAGCATTACATATTCTAGTCTCAACTAATCTATCGATATCCAACCTCGATACATCTTAACTAGAAATATTCAAAATAATCTATTAATTACATTGTGATAAATTGCTTATGATTACAACACATTGTAATTACTGTAATAAAAGCAAACCGTTTATGGATTTTCTATTAAACATACTTGAATTGAATAATCAGTTATTTATAACACATTTTATTTATAACACATTAAAACAAGTATATAATAGAAAAAAACACATTTATTGTGAATGAGATTTTATTACAGAGTTAATAATTAACAATAAATTACAAAATTCCTCCTAGGGCATACTCTTAACTTTATCAAAAAACACTTGTTAAAATTAAACCTAACGCATGTACTTAAGTCCTTAAAGAAGAAGAATAAAATGAACAAGATAACATACCTAGACTAACTAATTTAGACATTTGAATTTCAGAGCAGACATCTGGATTTTAGAATATTCAAAACAGAGAAGAAATCGTTTAAATATTACCTGATTCATATGCCTGAATCCTTATTTAAAGATTTAGAGTCAAAGTCAAACGTATGAATATAAGGTCGGATGTATAAATTCCTGTGTAATATTTGTACTTGGGATTAAATGTCTAAACTAAAAATTCAAATATTTGAATTGCTTTAACAAACCCAGGTTGAACCTGGACCTACAACGGACAAAGTAGGATGGACAAGGGAAATTTATTCAAACTTACATGTCTTTTGGAGTTCACATAAGTGAATAAAGCCATGTAACCGGATGGAATAGTATCACACTTGGTGACATCCTAGGTTACTTCATGAAGTTGTTAAACATGGCACTCAACATGGTGTGCGATCATATTGAGATTAAAGCTCTTACTATTTGCAGGAAGGCTTAGTCAATTATTGGTAAAAACTAGAAAAATTAGGGGGTGACGTTTGTCATAGTCGGATTTTTTAATCCTACAAAGGAGTCATGTAACGACCCAGAATTTCTAGTCGCTAGATTTGAACATTTAACTCATTTTAAATGTTAAATGTGGATTTTGAATTGATTTTGAAATAAGAATTTTGTTAAATCAATAGATTTTAGTTGTAATTTTCAATACAGAAATTCAATTGAAATTTGAACAATAATAATTAAATATTTGGAATTGTGATAATTGGTGAATCTGGATATAAACGGTTATGAAATGGTTTCTAACATTTCTTTCAGGTCTATTTGAATTTAAATAGCAATGTTGGACTTTTGGATGGAATAAAGTCGATAAATTAAGATTTGGGATTTTATATTAATTTAATAATAGAATTTAATAATATAATAATGCAAATAATCAGATTTTGGTTCGAAGTGAATCAGAATAGTTTCTAATGTAATTATAAAGTCTATATGATTTATAATAAAGTTAGTAAACTTTTAAAAGTGAAATTTTAAGTGATTTTGACAATTTCGAAAATCGCTCGAATTCATCGACGGGTTAAAATAGCCTTCCGGGGCATAGTCTCATAATTCGATGAAACCAGTTCCATTGGATCCGTAATAGTTAGTTATTATCATATTTCAATTTTCGTAGCAATCGAAGTTGTCGTTTGACCCTGGCAGCTCAAAGCACATAGAAACTATGATCGTTTATTTCCGTAACTCGCGCATATGATCGAATTAGCATCTGAAACATGTTCCATTGCGTTCGGAATGCGGGTAAAATCTTATAAATGCCTGGTGGCACGTGCGATTTGGAGTTTGTTTGTATAAGCTTGTTATTTGAAAATTTTACTGACAAAATAATATTAATTAACGTTTATATAATCACGTTTACTAAGAAACCCTAGCCGATTGTTTAGAGCCGCTGCCTCGTTTAATTTTAATGGCTATAAGGCTTTAGGTTTCTTCGTCAAATTTCTCTCTAGCTGTTAACGATTCGCAGAAATCATCAACTACAAAAATCGAGAGCTCGCTGAGCACTTCGATTTGAACGGTGGTGATCAAAATTCATTGAGCGGTTTGTCAGAAATTGCACCATGATGGCCATGAGTTCGTGCACTCAATTCGAGATATCCAGGACGTCGAGCTTCATGGGGGTTGTGGTGGAGGAAGAGGCGGTGAAGGGCTAGAGGATGATGGTACTCGATCGACCTATCGGCGAGCGGCGAAGGTGCGGTTTCTAAACCTAGAGTAACGATGGGTTCGATATTGCCTGTTGACGTGAGAAGAAAGAAGAAGTAGCGGTCTTGATCAGCGTACGGTATCGAACGGCCGATGTTTGTTATTATAAAAAAAAATTGTTTTAATTATATATACAATTCTTTAAACTTGAATATCTCTTACATGCGTGGTCAGAATTAAACGAAACAAGAAGCGCCGGAATCGCAGCGACGCGATCTACGCTGCAGTGCTGATTTGGAGACTATCGAAGCTAGCAAAATTTTTGGGTTAAATCGATCACGGTCGATTTAATTCGAAAATTTAAACGCTCGTTGAATGCTATTTGAGTTAATCTCACTCACATTTGGATATCAGTTAATTTAAATAGCCAATATTTAAATGTTTGATTGGTTGTTTAGCTGAATACGATAATTATTATCAGATTGAATCGATATTTATTGGTTGTGTTAATATTTTGTGGATGCAGGGAAACAGATTGGAGGGATCTAACTGGATTCCACACAAATAGTAATTTTATTTATATTCTATGATATATCTCATTGATAAACTTATTTTATCTACGAGTCTGTGAATGAAGATAAGCGTTATGGATTATACCGCTTATCAATGTTGATATGATTGAATCTGTGATGGTTGATTTTGTGCACTATTGTGTTAAACCCCTGGACTACACTATACACACAGGAACATGGATTGCACGTGGAAATTGATTAAGTCACAGGTTTTTGAAATAATTTTAGAATTGAATTTTTGAATCCAAGTGGTTTTTGAAATAGATCGGATTTAAAGTGGAAATAAACTTTTGAAAAGGAATTTCAAAAAATAAAAGTTATTTTTGAATAACTTAATTTGGTTTTGAAATTTGATTTAAATTTGAATTAAAATTTTGAAATTGAATTCTATGTTGTGAACTTATGATTTTAAAAAGGTTATATAAGTTTACATGAACTTAAACCATTTTAAAAAGTGTTGCTTTGGGAATTTAAATTAATCCAAAGGTTTTAACTTGTATAAATGAAATTGGATTTCTCCGAAATAAATACTATTTGTTTTCAAACGATATAAGATTTCATATAAGAAATAAATTTCCAATTTGTATTAAAGGAAGTTCAAGTTGAATTGAAAATGGTTTTCCAAGTTATGGATGAATCTTGGGAAATGGTTTTGGAAGCTATAAGTTAATCTTTGATTTAAAGATTAAATGAGCTAATCCAGTTGAGGTGGAAATTGTTTTGAAATCCGTGAACGGATCTTTGTGAAACTGGGTGAACTTTGTGGAATAAATCTTTTTGTTTAAAAGATTTGAAATGGTACTTTGTTTAAACCATTTGAAAGAAAGTTATGAATTTTAAAGTTGTGACTTAATTGAAATCTCATATCCATATGTGTTTAAATGTTACGCTCATTATTCGGTTTAGCCGGGAGAGGACCTTTGTGTCATATAACCCATTCCGAATAGTGATACGACGTTATGGATAGCATTTGAAGACCGGTGGTGAAGACCGGGTATTTGCGAGAACGATAGGATAACCTATCGGTTGTCTCTGCATTGAGTAGCTACGTTATAGAGATTTCCTATGTGATGGGACGTCCGATCGGGACTGTGAATACCTGCTTTAGAAGGGCTTCTTCGGAAGTGCCTCCGGTTCTGTTCGAACCCAGAACAGACTTGTATGGATGTGTATCTGACGTTACACTTTGAGATGTAAAGCTGGTTTCTATCAAATACATTTCTGTTTGGTGGAGGAGATTTATTCTCTTAGCTTAACATCCTTCTTTGAGACGTACGAGCTCAGAGGTTATGTAGTTGATGGTTACTAATGATACATTCCCAATTTAGTAATGTGGCATACGAAGTGCTGCTGATCAATTGTTGATCAAAGCATGGCTTTGTGGAAAAGTGTAGCTTTGTGGACGAGACTCATCGAGCCTCCCAAAACGGTAATGGTCGAAACAGGAAAGACGCGGCAAGGTTTCAGGGGTAGCACCCCTAGGATATGTCCATTCCTTCTGGAAAAGGGTGGTGTCAGGTATGGAGCCTGATATTTAACCTTTGTGGTTACTGCAAATACTTTTCTTTGTGGTTGTTGGTGTAGAGGATCCTCGGATAAAGGTCGCAAACGACCACGGGTGGCATATCTTAGGTTTTACTTCCTGGAAAGGGGGTAACCGGCCTTGTGTCGGCAGAGATCCGGGTAGGTTCTCGAGACGTCCCTTCAGAGGCGTACCCATGTGGCAGTAGAAAGTTCCTTAGCCTGACCATTTGTTGGAAATCCAAAGAAACAATACGCGCCTCGTACGGTTTTAGTTGTATAACCTGCCATGGAATGTGGTGGTAACCTGCTATTGAACATGGTAGCTATAATAGGCATACAATAATGGTTGTATGCTGGATAAGATTAATATTATACTTTCGAAATGTTTTCTGCACTATGCACTAATAAAAATATCAAAAGGATTTTGTGTATTAAGCATATTTGACTATCATAAGGAGAAACCTCCCCCAATTCTGCGTTTGCATTGTGTGTGGGGTGAGGCCTTATGGTAGTTTCATCTTCAAAAAAAAGCATAGAAGACTTCTTTTCTTTTCTTTGTGAAAATAATTATTTTTGAGATCTCACACCAGTCCCACGGCTGACCTAGAGTTTATTGTTCCCTTCTAAACTCTGGGTGCCCATAATTTTCCACACGGGCAGCCTAGAGTCAAGTTATCGTTATTCTGGAGCGAAGTCAGAAAAGAGATGCCATGGAGATCAGGAGCAAGTTGAATGGCGAAGCGTAGCACTAGTATATGTTATATTCCTTTTCGTTATTTGTTGTTGTGACGCTTTGATAATGTAATGTGATATAATGTAATAACTGATATAGTTCTTGGTTTTAAAGATATTTATTTATCTATTGTATACTGTTCCGCTGCGAAATGTGAGATTCTGTTATTGTTCTATTTTCTTCTTCTACCTTCTTTTTCTTAAACCCTAATGGTTCGGTTTTTCCGGCATTCGATTGTTCGACATGCGATAAAGTGGACGTATCGATGTTGACTTTCGAAAGTCGAAAAAATGGGACTATTACATGTGGTATCAGAGCATTTGGTTTAAAGACAACCTTGGCTCTGTTGGGTGTTACTCATTATAGATAGAGTCAGTAGTACTCTAGAATGAGTTTGAGTGTAATAATAGATATGAGCGCGTACTTGTTAGTGAATATAAAAAATTGTTTTTTATACTGTGTTGACTTATCGGTTGAGTGTTTATGAATTCTGGTCGGTACGGGAAGTGCACCCGTATCGATAGGGGTTTCTAAACTCTTAAACAAGATAAACCGACATGGTACTGTTTTAAAGTGGGGTAAATGAAATAATTTTACCCAAAATTATATTTTGATATAAAAGGAATAATTTTTCTGAAAATATTATATATATTTGGATGTTTGGTTGTTAATATTATAATCAAGTATAAGAATCTAAAGAAAAGGTTTATAACCAAATAAAATTATATAAGTATGATTTATCCAGAAGAAGAATAACCAACTTTGAAGTAAACCAAAATTTAAACCCCGGGAATTTTAAAAAGGGTTTAAAATGAATTTAAAACAAAGGTTCGGGAATTTAAAAGTTGCGAATGAATGAAATGTTTTCAATGTGTTTGAAGGCAATGATGGAGTATTATTTTAGGAAATATTTTTGAATGAGAATTGTTTTGAAAGGAATTTGTGGAAAGTAAGAAAGCACTGAACTCACTTCAGTCGCTGGAAAATAGTCCTGATGGTGATGGCCACATCATTAGAATTCATTTTTGAGTTTCTAAAGTGATGGATTGCTTCAATAGTAATTGGGTATGATATCCGTTTAGATTTGTTGATATACATGGTGTTTTAGAAATTTGTTTTGGTATAAACAAGTTATTTGGAATCCGAAGATTTGATTTGATATACCAAGTAGGTATGACTTGATTATCCTTTCAAATGGTTTTGAAATAAAACCGGGCAATTGAATTCTGGGAACTCTATTTAATAATGTGGAAGTTAAGATAAATCAACTATTAAACCTATAAAGTGAAGTTGATATTAATAAGAAAGAAAAATGAAAATTTGACTCATGGAATTAAAATTTAACTTGAAAAAATGGTGGTGAATAAAATATATTTGAATTTAACTCAGGATAAGTTAAATAAAATTAGAATTTGAAATTGAATTAAATTGGATATAAAGTTGAAATATAAAATGACTATAATTGAGTAATGAAAATTTATATCCTTAGGCTATTAAGTGTTATATAGATAATCTGGAATTGTGATTATAAGATGAAAATAACTCAAATGAGCAATATAAGCTTTTAAGTAAATAAGTTGGTGAACTTATAAATAGAAAATGGAATTATAATCACAAATGGGAAATAGTTGAATGGTATGGTAAATTCAAACTTAATCCTAAATGAAAGGTAAAGTAAGATAAGACAAAGGTAAAATATAAGATGTGAATGGACTTAAGTTAGTAAATAAGTTTTAAACTTATATATTAGAAAGTAAAATTTTAAATTGAATAGAGAAATAAAATTGGACCGAATTGGATTTAAGTTTAAAAAAAAAAGAAATTAAGTTAAATTTGGATTGAACTGAAATCAAAATTTAGTTGTGTTATAAATAATATTGAATGAAATTCAGTTCTTATTTAAGTAGTAAATGAAGTGGAGTGAATTTAAGTTGACTAAATAAAATTTAGTTAAACTTGAATTAGAATTGGAAAAGAATTGAATTGAAAGAAAATTTAATTAAGTTGAAAGGATATTGTATGAATAAAATTGTAACTCAACTAAATTTAAAAGAATAGGATGGAGATGAATTTAATGTAAACTAAATTAAATGGAATTTGTATTGGCATGGATGAAATTTTGGTAGTTTGTTAAGAAATTTTTGAAAAGAAAAATAAAAATCCATTTCTAGTATGGGATTTAATTTTGACGATAAAAAGTTGACAATGTGAAAGAATAATGGAATTAGATTATAATAGTGATGGTTTGAATTATAAATAAATTTAAATGAGTGAAATGATTTAAAGTGGTCTCATTGTTAATAAAATAAATTTTTAATGGCTTGAATAAGTGAATAAATTGAGTTAAAGTTTGTAATGGATTGGAATTTGATTGAATTAAAATCAATTTAAAATGGTAATAAAAATTGATGTATGAAGAAATGGAGTTATTTCGTTATTGAAATGACTTAAGAAAATTGAAAAATGATTGTAGTCGAGCTTTATAAGTGGTCTTGAATGAAATTTATTTAGATAATAAAATTTTAATGCAAGCGATAGAATTTTAATTTCTTATTGTGATGAAATAAGAATATATGAGTTATATATAACCCAGAATTGAATGATATTAATATAAACCTATATGGATAATGAATTGGAAGTGTAAGAATAAGAATTTAATTTGATAATGGAATAAAAACGAGGATGTCTAAGTTGTGAGTAATTTCGAAAGGAGTAAAATTAATATAGTTTGAGTTGGAATTAATTAAAATGGCTATAAACTTCAGTAATTGTTGTTTGCTTGAATAACATCAAATTTGCATTGAGATTAGTCGTTTTTTTGTAAACAAAGCTAACAAATTAAAGAAAGTAAATGAAGTTAGTTTGAATATATTAGATTGAGATGAATTAATTTAAATTGGTGTAAGCTTATGTAATTGTTGTTTGTATAAACGACATTAGAATTTGCACAAGAAAATAGTCGTTTTGTCGTAAATGGAAGTAAATTGATTTGAAAAAGAGAATAAAATTGGTTTTTTAATAAATTGGATAGAATTGAAATTTTAACAAGTGGATTTGCATATAAATGCAAGTTAATCATAAAGAAAGGCAAATGTACCAAATTTGAAATAAAGATTTGATTGTAAATTAATTTGGAATTGAATTGAAGTAAATATAAATTGTTTGTAGAAAACTTGAATGTAAATCATTCGAGTGGAATAAAATGAAGTTTGGATTTGTCAGGAAATTAAAATGGTGATTGAAATCTTTGGATTGCTGTTAAAATATGGTTAACATGTTAAATTATGAGGTTTATTTGTTTAAACTATGTAATTGATGTGTTTGGCTAGTTTAATGAATATAATGTTAATAAATTCTCATATTATTGAAAACTGATGTGTTTGTTTAAGTAAGTACAGGTACGGGAAGCGATCGATAGAGTTGAAGTGCGTATATGCAATATAATTAGCTGCTTGCTTTTAAAATGCTAATCAAAAGGTACGCCTACGCAATATAATTGAGAAGTGATATATATATTGTGATATATTTGGTTTTCCGACCGTGTGGGTCGATGTATATATATTTATATCTATTGTGATATTGCAAAAGCTCCTCCGTACAAAGGGGATTCTACCAAAATTTTCCAGAAATTTTGGGAGTTAGAAAAAATTTTGAAATTTTTGAAACGTTTCGTTAACGACAAATTGATTTCAAATTAAAATTGAAATAAAAGGATTTTGGAATAGGAATCGAAACTAGCAGTTTTGATTTGAAACTGAAGAATTTAGGAAAAGTGAAATTTGAGAATTTTACTAAGTGAGTTTTGCTATTGAGTTGGAGCATTCTTTCCACCTTAGCAAATTTCGGGGTCGAAATTCTTTTAAGGGGGGAAGGATGTAACGACCCAGAATTTCTAGTCGTTAGATTTGAACATTTAACTCATTTTAAATGTTAAATGTGGATTTTGAATTAATTTTGAAATAAAGATTTCGTTAAATCAATAGATTTTAGTTGTAATTTTCAATATGGAAATTCAATTGAAATTTGAATAATAATAATTAAATATTTGGAATTGTGATAATTGGTGAATCTGGATATAAACGGTTATGAAATGGTTCTAAAATTTATTTTAAGTTTATTTGAATTTAAATAGCGATGTTGGACCTATGGATGGAACCAAAAGTCGATAAATTAAGATGTGGGATTTTATATTAATTTAATAATGAAATGTAATAATAATATAATAATGCAAATAATCAGATTTTGGTTCGAAGTGAATCAGAATAGTTTCTAATGTAATTATAAAGTCTATATGATTTATAATAAAGTTGGTAAAATTTTAGAAGTGAAATTTTAAGTGATTTTGACAGTTTCGGAATTCGCTCGAATTCATCGACGAGTTAAAATAGCCTTCCGGGGCACAGTCTCGGAATTCGACGAAACCAGTTCTATTGGATCCGTAATAGTTGTTTATTCTAATCGATTTAATCTAAAATTGATCGTTTATTTCTATAACTCGCACATATGATCAAATTAGCCTCCGAAACATGTTCCATTGCGTTCGGAATGCGGGTAAAACCTTATAAACGCCTGGTGGCACGTGCGATTTAGAGTTCGTTTGTATAAGCTTGTTATTTGGAAATTTTACTAATAAAATAATATTAATTAAATTTTATATAATCAAGTTTACTAAGAAACCCTATTTGATTGTTTAGAGGTGCCGCCTCATTTAATTTTAATGGCTATAAGGCTTTAGTTTTCTTCTTCAAATTTTTCTCTAGCCGTTAACAATTCACAGAAATCATCAACTGCACAAATCGAGAGCTCGCTGAGAATTTCGATTCGAACGGTGGTGATCAAAAATCATTGAACGGTTTGTCAGAAATTGCACCACGATGGCCGTGAGTTCGTGCATGCAATTTCAGATGTCCAGGGCGTCGAGCTTCATGGGGTTGTGGTGGAGGAAGACGCGGTGAAGGGCTACAGGATGATGGTACTCGATCGACCTATCGGCGAGCGGCGAAGGTGCGGTTTCTAAACCTAGTTAGTGACGATGGGTTCGATATTGCCTGTTGATGCGAGAAGAAAGAAGAAGTAGCGATCTTGATCTGGGTATGGTATCGAACGGCCGATGTTTGTTATTATAAAAAAATTGTTTTAATTATATATACAAATCTTTAAACTTGAATATCTTTGACATGCGTGGTCAGAATTCAACGAAACAAGAAGTGCCGAAATCGCAGCGACGCGATCTACGCTGCAGTGACTATCGGAGCTAGCGAAAATTTTGGGTTAAATCGATCACGGTCGATTTAATTCGGAAATTTAAATGCTCGTTGAATGCAAGATGAGTTAATCTCGCTCACATTTGGATACCAGTTAATTTAAATAGCCAATGTTTAAATGTTTGATTGGGTGTCTAGCTGAATACGATAATTATTATCAGATTGAATCGATATTTAATGGTTGTGCTAATATTTTGTGGATGCAGGGAAATAGGTTGGATGGATCCAACTGGATTCCTCACAAATAGTAATTTTATTCATATTCTGTGATATATCTCATTGATAAATTTATTTTATCTACGAGCCTGTGAAAGAAGATAAGTGTTATGGATTATACCGCATATCGATGTTGATATGATTGAATCTATGATGGTTGATGTTGTGCACTACTGTGTTAACCCCTGGACTACACTATACACACACGAATATGGATTGCACGTGGAAATTGGTTAAGTCACAGGTTTTTGAAATAATTTTAGAATTGAATTTTTGAATCCAAATGGTTTTGAAAATAGATCGGATTTAAAGTGGAAATAAACTTTTGAAAAGGAATTTCAAAAAATAAAAGTTATTTTTGAATAACTTAATTTGGTTCTGAAATTTGATTTAAATTTGAATTAAAATTTTGAAATTGAATTCTATGTTGTGAACTTATGATTTCAAAAAGGTTATATAAGTTTACATGAACTTAAACCATTTTAAAAAGTGTTGCTTTGGGAATTTAAATAAACCAAAGATTTTAACTTTTGTAAATGAAATCAGATTTCTCCGAAATAAAAACTATTTGTTTTCAAACGATATAAGATTTCATATAAGAAATGAATTTCCAATTTGTATTAAGGGAAGTTCAAGTTGAATTGAAAATGGTTTTCCAAGTTATGGATGAATCTTCGGAAACGGTTTTGGAAGCTATAAGTTATATCTTTGATTTAAAGATTAAATGGGCTAATCCAATTTAGGTGGAAATTGTTTTGAAATCCGTGAATGGATCTTTGTGAAACTGGGTGAACTTTGGGGAATAAATCTTTTTGTTTAAAAGATTTGAAATGGTACTTTGTTTAAACCATTTAAAAGAAAGTTATGAATTT
Organism: Allium cepa; assembly: GCA_030765085.1. Classification (NCBI taxonomy): domain Eukaryota; kingdom Viridiplantae; phylum Streptophyta; class Magnoliopsida; order Asparagales; family Amaryllidaceae; genus Allium; species Allium cepa. The sequence continues at coordinate 1,030,885,224 of CM060929.1, forward strand.
TAAAGTTGCGACTTAATTGAAATCCCATATCCGTATGTGTTTAAATGTTATGCTCATTATTCGGTTTAGCCGGGAGAGGACCTTTGTGTCATATAACCCATTCTGAATAATGATACGACATTATGGATAGCATTTGAAGACCGGTGGTGAAGACCGGGTGTTTGCGAGAATGATAGGATAACCTATCGATTGTCTCTGCACTGAGTAGCTACGGTATAGAGATTTCCTAAGTGATGGGAAGTCCGATCGGGATTGTGAATACCCGGTTTGTAAGGGCTTCTTCGGAAGTGCCTTCGGTTTTGTTCGAACCCGAAACAGACTTGTATGGATGTGTGTCTGACGTTCCACTTTGATATGTAAAGCTGGTTTCTATCAAATACATTTCTGTTTGGTGGCAGAGATTTATTCTCTTAGCTTAATACCCTTCTCTAAGACGTATGAGCTCAGAGGTTACGTAATTGATGGTTACTAGTGATACATTCCCAGTTTGGTAATGTGGCATATGAAGTGCTGCTAATCATTTGTTCAACAAAGCATGGCTTTGTGGAAAAGTGTAGCTTTGTGGACGAGACCTCATTGAGCCTCACAAACTGGTAATGGTCGAAACAGGAAAGATGCGGTAAGGTTTCAGGGGTAGCTCCCCTAGGGTATGTCCATTCCTTCTGGAAAAGGGTGGTGTCAGGTATGGAGCCCTGAAATTTAACCTTTGTGGTTACTGAAAATACTTTTCTTTGTGGTTGTTGGTGTAGAGGATCCTCGGATAAAGGTCGCAAATGACCGGCGGTGGCATATCTTAGGTTTTACTTCCCGGGAAGGGGGTAACCGGCCTTGTGTCGGTAGAGATCTGGGTAGGTTCTCAGGACGTCCCTCCAGAGGCGTACCCACGTGGCAGTAGGAAGTTCATTAGCCTGACCATTTGTTCAAAATCTAAAGTAACAATACGCGCCCTATACGGTTTTAATTGTATAACCTACGATGGAATGTGGTGCTGACCTGCTATTGAACATGGTAGCTATAGTAGGCATACAATAATGGTTGTATGCTTGCAAAGATTAATATTATACTTGCGAAATGTTTTCTGCACTATGCACTAATAATAATATCGAAAGGATTTTGCATATTAAGCATGTTTGACTATCATAAGGAGAAATCTCCTCCAATTATGTGTTTGCATTGTATGTGTGGCGGGAGGCCTTATGGTAGTTTCATCTTCAAAAAAAAGCATAGCGGATTTGTCTTCTTTTCTTTTCTTTTCTTTGTGAAAATAATTTTTTTTGAGATCTCACACCAGTCCCATGACTGACCTAGAGTTTATTGTTCCCTTTCTAAACTCTGGGAGCCCATAATTTTCCACACAGGCAGCCTAGAGTTAGGTTATCGTTGTTCTGGAGCGAAGTCAGAAAAGAGATGCTGTGGAGATCGGGAGCAAGTTGGATGGCGAAGCGTAGCACTAGTATATGTTATATTCCTTTCCGTTATTTGTTGTTGTGACACTCTGATAATGTAATGTGATATAATGTAATAACTGATATAGTTCTTCGTTTTAAAGATATTTATTTATCTATTGTATATTGTTCCGCTGCGAAATGTGAGATTTTGTTATTGTTCTATTTTCTTCTTCTACCTTCTTTTTCTTAAACCCTAATGGTTCGGTTTTTCCGGCATTCGATTGTTCGACATTCGATAAAGTGGACGTATCGATGTTGACTTTCGAAAGTTGAAAAAAGGGGACTATTACATGTGGTATCAAAGCATTTGGTTTAACGACAACCTTGGCTCTGTTGGGTGTTACATTATAGATAGAGTCAGTAGTACTCTAGAATGAGTTTGAGTATAATAATAGATATGAGCGCGTACTTGTTAGTGAATATAAAAAAATTGTTTTTTTATACTGTGTTGACTTATCGGTTGAGTGTTTATGAATTCTGCTCAATACGGAAAGTACAACCGTATCGATAGGGGTTTCTAAACTCTTAAACAAGATAAACCGACATTGTACTGTTTTAAAGTGGGGTAAATGAAATAATTTTACACAAAAATATATTTTGATATAAAAGGAATAATTTTTCTGAAAATATTACATATATTTGGATGTTTGGTTGTTAATGTTATAATCAAATATAAGAATCTAAAGTTTGAAAAGGTTTATAACCAAATAAATTTCTATAAGTATGATTTATGAAAAAGAAGAATAACTAAATTTGAATTAAACCAGAATTTAAATCCCGAGAATTTTGAAAAGGGTTTAAAATGAATTTAAAACAAAGGTTCGGGAGTTTAAAAGCTGTGGAATGATTGAAATGTTTTCAAAGTGTTTGAAGGCAATGATGGAGTATTATTTTGGGAAATATTTTTGAATGAGAATTGTTATGAAAGGAATTTGTGGAAAGTAAGAAAGCACTGAACTCACTTCAGTCGCTGGAAAATAATACCGATGATGATGGCCACATCATTAGAATTCATTTTCGAGTTTCTAAAGTGATGGATTGCTTCCATAGTAATTGGGTATGATATCTGTTTAGATTTGTTGATATATAAGGTGTTTTTGAAATTTCAAAGAGGAAATTTGTTTTGGTATAAACAAGTTATTTGGAATCCGGAGATTTGATTTGATATACCAAGTAGGTATGAGTTGATTATCATTTCAAATGGTTTTGAAATAAAACCGGACAATTGATATCTGGGAACTCTATTTAATAATGTGGAAGTTAAGATAAACCAACTATTGAACCTATAAAAGTTGATATTAATAAGAAAGAAAAATGAAAATTTTACTCTTGGAATTAAAATTTAACTTGAGACAATTATGGTGAATAAAATATATTTGAATTTAACTCAGAATAAGTTAAATAAAATTGGAATTTGAAATTGAATTAAATTGGATATAAAGTTGAAATGTAAAATGACTATAATTGAGTAATGAAAATTTATATCCTTAAGCTATTAAGTGTTATATAGATAATCTGGAATTGTGATTATAAGATGAAAATAACTCAAATGGGCAATATATGCTTTTAAGTAAATAAGTTGGTGAACTTATAAATAGAAAATGGAATTATATTCACAAATGGGAAATAGTTGAATGGTATGGTAAATTCAAACTTAATCCTAAATGAAAGGTAAAGTAAGATAAGACAAAGGTAAAATATAAGATGTGAATGGACTTAAGTTAGTAAATAAGTTTTAAACTTATATATTAGAAAGTAAAATTTTAAATTGAATAGAGAAATAAAATTGGACCGAATTGGATTTAAGTTTAAAAAAAAAAGAAACTAAGTTAAATTTGGATTGAATTGAAATCAAAATTTAGTTGTGTTATAAATAATATTGAATGAAATTCAGTTCTTATTTAAGTAGTAAATGAAGTGGAATGAATTTAAGTTGACTAAATAAAATTTAGTTATACTAGAATTAGAATTGGAAAAGAATTGAATTGAAAGAAAATCTAATTAAGTTGAAAGGATATTATACGAATAAAATTTTAACTCAACTAAACTTAAAAGAATATGATGAAGATGAATTTAATGTAAACTAAATTAAATGGAATTTGTATTGGCATGGATGAAATTTTGGTAATTTGTTAAGAAAATTTTGAAAATAAAAATAAAAATCCAGTTCTGGTATGGGATTTAATTTTGGCGATAAAAAGTTGAGAATGTGAATGAATAATGGAATTAGATTATAATAGTGATGGTTTGAATTATAAATAAATTCAAATGAGTGAAATGATTTAAAGTGGTCTCATTGTTAATAAAATAAATTTTTAATAGATTGAATAAGTGAATAAATTGAGTCAAATTTGTAATGGATTGGAATTTGATTGAATGAAAATCAATTTAAAATGGAAATAAAAATTGATGTATAAAGAAATGGAGTTATTTCGTTATTGAAATAACTTAAGCAAATTGGAAAATGATTGTGGTCGAGCTTTATAAGAGGTCTTGAATGAAATTTATTTAGATAATAAAATTTTAATGCAAGCGAAAGAATTTTAATTTCTTATTGCGATGAAATAAGAATGTATGAGTTATATATAACCCAGAATTGAATGATATTAATATAAATCTATATGGATAATGAATTGGAAGTGTAAGAATAAGAATTTAATTTGATAATGGAATAAAAACGAGGATGTCTGGGTTGTGAATAATTTCGAAAGGAGTAAAATTAATATAGTTTGAGTTGGAATTAATTAAAATGGTTATAAACTTCAGTAATTGTTGTGCATTGAGATTAGTCATTTTGTTGTAAACAAAGCTAATAAATTAAGGAAAGTAAATGAAGTTAGTTTGAATATATTAGATTGAGATGAATTAATTGAAATTGGTATAAGCTTATGTAATTGTTTTTTGTATAAACGACATTAGAATTTGCACAAGAAAATAGTCGTTTTGTCGTAAATGGAAGTAAATTGATTTGAAAAAGAGAATAAAATCGGTTTTTTAATCAATTGGATAGAATGAAATTTTAATAAGTGGATTTGCATATAAATGCAAGTGAATCATAAAGAAAGGCAAATGTACCAAATTTGAAATAAAGATGTGATTGTAAACTAATTTGGAATTGAGTTGAAGTAAATATAAATTGTTTGTAGAAAACTTGAATGTAAATCATTCGAGTGCAATAAAATGAAGTTTGGATTTGTCAAGAAATTAAAATGGTGATTGAAATCTTTGGATTGCTGTTAAAATATGGTTAACATGTTAAATTAAGAGGTTTATTTGTTTAAACTATGTAATTGATGTGTTTAGCTAGTTTAATGAATAGAATGTTAATAAATTCTAATATTATTGAAAACTGATGTGTTTGTTTAAGTAAGTACAGGTACGGGAAGCGATCGATAGAGTTGAAGTGCGTATAAGCAATATAATTAGCCGCTTGTTTTTAAAATGCTAATCAAAAGGTACGCCTACGCAATATAATTGAGAAATGATATATATATATATATATATATATATATATATTGTGAAATATTTGGTTTTCCGACCGTGTGAGTCGATGTATATATATTTATATCTATTGCGATTTTGCAAAAGCTCCTCCGTACATGGGGGACTCTGCCAAAAATTTCCAGAAATTTTGGGAGTTAGAAAAAATTTTGAAATTTTTGAAACATTTCGTTAACGACAAATTGATTTCAAATTAAAATTGAAATAGAAGGATTTTGGAATACGAATCGAAACTAGCAGTTTTGATTTGAAACTGAAGAATTTAGGTAAAGTGAAATTTGAGATTTTTACTAAGTGAGTTTTGCTATTGAGTTGGAGCATTCTTTCTATCTTAGCAAATTTCGGGGACGAAATTCTTTAAGGGGTGAAGGATGTAACGACCCAGAATTTCTAGTCGTTAGATTTGAACATTTAACTCATTTTAAATGTTAAATGTGGATTTTGAATTAATTTTGAAATAAAGATTTTGTTAAAACAATAGATTTTAGTTGTAATTTTCATATGGAAATTAAATTGAAATTTGAATAATAATAATTAAATATTTGGAACTGTGATAATTGGTGAATCTGTATATAAACGGTTATGAAATGGTTTCTAAAATTTATTTTAAGTCTATTTGAATTTAAATAGCGATGTTGGACTTATGGATGGAATCAAAAGTCAATAAATTAAGACGTGGGATTTTATATTAATTTAATAACGGAATATAATAATAATATAATAATGCAAATAATCATATTTTGGTTCGAAGTGAATCAAAATAGTTTCTAATGTAATTATAAAGTCTATATGATTTATAATAAAGTTAGTAAAATTTTAAAAGTGAAATTTTAAGTGATTTTGACAATTTCGGAATTCGCTCGAATTCATCGACGAGTTAAAATAGCCTTCCGGGGCACAGTCTCGGAATCTGACGAAACCAGTTCCATTGGATCCGTAATAGTTAGTTATTATCGGATTTCAATTTTCGTAGCAATCGGAGTTGTCGTTTGACCCTGGCAGCTTAAAGCGCATAGAAACTATTTTAATCGATTTAATCTAAAATTGATCGTTTATTTCCGTAACACGCACATATGATCGAATTAGCCTCCGAAACACGTTCCATTGCGTTCGGAATGCAGGTAAAACCTTATAAAAGCCTGGCGGCACGTGCGATTTGGAGTTCGTTTGTATAAGCTTGTTATTTGGAAATTTTACTAATAAAATAATATTAATTAACTTTTATATAATCACGTTTACTAAGAAACCCTAGCCGATTGCTTAGAGCCACTGCCTCATTTAATTTTAATGGCTATAAGGCTTTAGTTTTCTTCTTCAAATTTCTCTCTAGCCGTTAACAATTCGCAGAAATCATCAACTACAAAAATCGAGAGCTCGCTGAGCACTTTGATTCAAATGGTGGTGATCAAAAATCATTGAGCGGTTTGTCAGAAATTGCACCATGATGGTCGTGAGTTCATTTACGCAATTTGAGATATTCAGGGCGACGAGCTTCATGGCGGTTGTGGTGGAGGAAGAGGCGGCGAAGGGCTACAGGTTGATGGTACTCGATCGACCTATCGGCAAGCGACGAAGGTGCGGTTTCTAAACCTAGTTAATGACGATGGGTTCGATATTGCCTGTTGACACGAGAAGAAAGAAGAAGTAGCGGTCTTTCTCTGCATATGGTATCGAACGGCCGATGTTTGTTATTATAAAAAAAAATTGTTTTAATTATATATACAAATCTTTAAACTTGAATATCTTTGACATGCGTGGTCAGAATTCAACGAAACAAGAAGCGTCGGAATCGCAGCGACGCGATCTACGCTGCAGTGCGGATTTGGAGACTATTGGAGCTAGCGAAATTTTTGGGTTAAATCGATCACGGTCGATTTAATTCGAAAATTTAAACGCTCGTTGAATGCAAGGTGAGTTAATCTCACTCACATTTGGATACCAGTTAATTTAAATAGCCAATATTTAAATGTTTGATTGGTTGTTTAGCTGAATATGATAATTATTATCAGATTGAATCGATATTTATTGGTTGTGCTAATATTTTGTGGATGCAAGGGAACAGGTTGGAGGGATCCAACTGGATTCCTCACAAATAGTAATTTTATTTATATTCTGTGATATATCTCATTGATAAATTTATTTTATCTACAAGTCTGTGAATGAAGATAAGCGTTATGGATTATACCGCTTATCGATGTTGATATGCTTGAATCTGTGATGGTTAATGTTGTGCACTATTGTGTTAAACCCCTGGACTACACTATACACACACGAATATGGATTGCATGTGGAAATTGGTTAAGTCATAGGTTTTTGAAATAATTTTAGAATTGAATTTTTGAATCCAAATGGTTTTGGAAATAGATCGGATTTAAAGTGGAAATAAACTTTTGAAAAGGAACTTCAAAAAATAAAAGTTATTTTTGAATAACTTAATTTGGTTTTGAAATTTGATTTAAATTTGAATTAAAATTTTGAAATTGAATTCTATGTTGTGAAATCATGATTTCAAAAAGGTTATATAAGTTTACATGAACTTAAACCATTTTAAAAAGTGTTGCTTTGGGAATTTAAATAACCCAAAGATTTTAACTTGTGTAAATGAAATCAGATTTCTCCGAAATAAAAACTATTTGTTTTCAAACGATATAAGATTTCATATAAGAAATGAATTTCCAATTTGTATTAAAGGAAGTTCAAGTTGAATTGAAAATGGTTTTCCAAGTTATGGATGAATCTTCGGAAACGGTTTTGGAAGATATAAGTTATATCTTTGATTTAAAGATTAAATGGGCTAATCCAATTAAGGTGAAAATTGTTTTGAAATCCGTGAATGGATCTTTGTGAAACTGGGTGAACTTTGGGGAATAAATCTTTTTGTTTAAAAGATTTGAAATGGTACTTTGTTTAAACCATTTAAAAGAAAGTTATGAATTTTAAAGTTGTGACTTAATTGAAATCCCATATCCATATGTGTTTAAATGTTCGCTCATTATTTGATTTAGCCGGGAGAGGACCTTTGTGTCATATAACCCATTCCAAATAATGATACGATGTTATGTGTGACGCCCTACCTCTATACCCACGCTAGCCAAGGACACTAGGATGTAATGCCATCAACTAGCATGGAGAATAAGGCTATTGAGGAGCGACCATCTGTATAATTGCTTTATGCGAGTACCGATATGCCAGATGAAATATAAGAAATCCAACATATCGACACAAACTCAAAGCTACTACACAGTGGCTATGATGTCTTCGGAAACAAATTTAGAAATAAACATACCACAAATCAGTCACAGATAATTCATATCACAAAGGAATGGTTACAAGTGCTAGACAAAAGAATATGTATACCACTATGAGTCTATATCTCGAATGTATACAACCAAAAACTACTAATCTAAGTAGTTAGCCAAAAGTCAGGATGATAATCCTAGAAGTGAAGTCAATCAGAAGCACCTGCAACATCTCGGTCTGACCCGAGTATTATTTAATAAGAAAATAATAAACGGATCAGTCTAGCTATAAATATCAGATGAAATGATATAGAATAAGAGGTATGACTAAACGCATAATAATCACAATGCCAAGCTGTGATAAATAACTAATTGAAAATCAACAAGAGATTAATCAATATCTCAAAAATCTTCTCAAAGATCAAAAGGAATGTCATACTCCTTATTTCATTCACCAAGCCACAAATATTGACAACATATAAATGCCAATCATAAAATTGGTGAAATTCAAATTCTAGAAATCATCAATAGAAATCCAGGAATCACAAAAATGATCGTAGAAACGATCAATCACAAAAAGGGGGAGGCCTATCACAAAACGGGAGCATGAAAACTCATCGACACGTGTATCACAAAACGGGACGCTTTCACATGGCCGCTAACCATAGAGCCGGTGCAACGACGTAGTACAAAGGTACGCCTGAGGAACCTAAAACTCGAATAGTTCGGAGCAACGACGTAGTACAACGGTACGCCCGAAGAACCTGAAACATGTAAAATTCAAAACAACGACGTAGTACAACGGTATGCCCGAAGATCCGAACTCCATAAAAACGCGGGTCGCTAGCCCACAAAAATTGGGTCGAAACCCCAAGAAATAAATAGGTCGTTAGCCTATAATAAAAATGAGAAGAAACTCAATAAAACATAGGTCGTCAACCTATAAAAGAAATGAGAAGAAACTCAATAAAACATAGGTCGTTAACCTATAAAAGAAATGAGACAAAACTCAATAAAACATAGGTCGTTAACCTATAAAAGAAATGAGACGAAACTCAATAAAACGAGGTACCATCCCCTACGTGGACGAAGAAACATAGCATATCGCTAGTCTAAATCACAAAATGATCATCATCGATCATCAAGAAAGTGTCAATTACTCTAAGCTAGAAAATATATGAGCTTAGCTTCATGTCCCATAACCACTAGCTTAACTTAAATATTTACGAACAAATTGTAGATCTCCACTAGAAAATTGTCACAAAAGATTCAATCGAACAAGTCCAATAATTAACCAACGAAGTAAACGCAAGCGTTTCATACCACTCGTTTTACTAAGCCGTTTAATTAGATTTCTCATACGAGTGAGGAAAAGATTTGTATATACTAATAGGTTGGAAAATGGTTTTAATAAATGAGCTTTGTATTGAAATAGTGTTGAAATCGTTTTGGTGAAAGAGTTTTGATATTTACTACTAGTATAGAAACCTTTATATTTTTAAAGTGACAAATCACAAAAATGATTGTAAAACAATCAATCACTGAAATTCAGATTCGAAGACGTGAATAAAAATCCATAGAAATCGATACTGAATCCATAAAAATGGATATTTCTAAAATTCCCGAAGAAAAGAATTCATCAAAGTCAATAACAGATGATAACAACAAATAGGGAAAGAACTCGAATCGATTAAATTTGGAAACCACGCAAAATACGCGAAATAGGCAGAATAGCTACAGGTCGGTCGGCTGGCTACAGAGCTTGGTCGGCTGGCCAGAAGCAGAAAAATTGCTCGGAGTAGCAGGTCGGTCGACCGGCTAAAGGGCTCGGTCGGCCGAACTGCAAGTTTCTGCAGTTCCTGCCCTATTTCAATGAAGTGCAAATTCCTCCAAAACGCGACCGTTCGAGCAATGGACCTAAGGAGCCTTAGCCAATTGATACCCCAGCTCCATTAGCTCTCCGATTCGCCACCAAAAACATGTTCAAACATCAAAGTTAGGATCTTTAAAGAATTGAACCCAAACACTAAAAATTTGGATATTCACCAATTCAATCCAAACCAAAAGCAAATGCACAAGAATAAGTGTTAGGAATTCATACCTAACAATCGAAGATAGTTATAGACTAAGATGTGAGATAAAATCTCACCTTTTCACAAAACCAATGAAGAAGAAGCAATAGAGCAATGGCAAGAACAATCACTCTTCAATTCTAACCCAACAAGCTTGAATCTAAGCTTAAAAGAGTCCTAAAGTTAGGTTTAGGAATTTCTGAAATTGAATGGAGAAAGAGTTGGAGAAGATGAAGAGAAGGCTTACCAAAGTTTCTTCTATTAGTTTGGAGGAAGAGCTTGATTTGCAAAAGAAAACTAGGGTTTGGAGTTTTAATTTCCCATTCCACTCACCATTAATCTCTTTAGAACTGAAAAGTAGAGGAAGAGGGAGTGAATGAAGAGGAGTGGTTCAGTTTGGGGTATTAAGTTGGCTAGTGGGCTGAACCCAACCCAAAGCCCTAAGTGAAAATGTAGCAAAATTCAACTTACTCCAAACATATCGAAGCTTATACTCAAAAAGGTTGCAAACGACATTTTGAACTCAATGGAGGTAGTCCCGAGTCCTAATTCGACCGTATGCAAAAAGTAGGTTTTCGGACTAAAATCCGAGTATCGGTAAAATATTTAAATAAAATATTTAAATATAAAATCCATAAATATGCGGGTTGTTACATTATGGATAGCATTTGAAGACCGGTGGTGAAGACCGGGTATTTGCGAGAACGATAGGATAACCTATCGATGGTCTCTGCAATGAGTAGCTATGGTATAGAGATTTCCTAAGTGATGGGAAGTCCGATAGGGATTTTGAATACTCGATTTGAAAGGGCTGTTTCGGAAGTTCCTTAGGTTCTGTTCGAACCCGGAACAGACTTGTATGGATGTGTGTCTGACGTTACACTTTGATATGTAAAGGTGGTTTCTATCAAATACATTTCTGTTTGGTGGCCGAGATTTATTCTCTTTGCTTAACACCCTTCTCTGAGACGTACGAGCTCGAGGTTATGTAGTTGATGGTTACTAGTGATACATTCCCAATTTGGTAATGTGGCGTACGAAGTGCTGCTGATCATTTATTGATCAAAACATGGCTTTATGGAAAAGTGTAGCTTTGTGGACGAGATCTCATCGAGCCTCACAAACCGGTAATGGTCGAAACAGGAAAGATGCGGCAAGGTTTCAGGGGTAGCTCCCCTAGGGTATATCCATTCCTTCTGGAAAAGGGTGGTGTCAGGTATGGAGCCCTGATATTTAACCTTTGTGGTTACTGCAAATACTTTTCTTTGTGGTTGATGGTGTAGAGGATCCTCGGATAAAGGTCGCAAACGACCGAGGGTGGCATATCTTAGGTTTTACTTCCCGGGAAGGGGGTAACCGGCCTTGTATTGGTAGAGATCCAGGTAGGTTCTCGAGATGTCCATCCAGAGGCATACCCATGTGGCAGTAGGAAGTTCCTTAACATGACCATTTGTTGGAAATCCAAAGAAACAATACACGCCCTGTATGGTTTTAGTTGTATAACCTGCCATGGAATGTTGTGGTAACCTGCTATTGAACATGGTAGCTATAGTAGGCATACAATAATGGTTGTATGCTGGCTAAGATTAATATTATACTTTCAAAATGTTTTCTGCACTATGCACTAATAATAATATCGAAAGGATTTTGCGTATTAAGCATGTTTGACTATCATAAGGAGAAATATCCTCCAATTCTGCGTTTGCATTGTGTGTGTGGCGGGAGGCCTTATGGTAGTTTCATCTTCAAAAAAAAGCATGGTGGATTTCTTTTCTTTTTCTTATGAAAATAATTGTTTTTGAGATCTCACGCCAGTCCCACGACTGACCTGGAGTTTATTGTTCCCTTTCTAAACTCTAGGTGCCCATAATTTTCCACACGGGCAGCCTAGAGTCAGGTTATCGTTATTCTGGAGCGAAGTCAGAAAAGAGATGTTGTGGAGATCAGGAGCAAGTTGGATGGCAAAGCGTAGCACTAGTATATGTTATATTCCTTTCCGTTATTTATTGTTGTGACACTCTGATAATGTAATGTAATATAATGTTATAACTAATATAGTTCTTGGTTTTAAAGATATTTATTTATCTATTGTATATTGTTCCGCTGCGAAATATGAGATTCTGTTATTATTCTATTTTCTTCTTCTACCTTCTTTTTCTTAAACCCTAGTGGTTTGGTTTTTCCGGCATTCGATAAAGTGGACGTATCGATGTTGACTTTCGAAAGTCGAAAAAATGGGACTATTACAAGTCAAATCAATTAACCTACTCTTCTTGTTACTTGTGAAATGATATATGGCATAAGATATAGGCGTTAATGAGAAGGTTACCCAATGCTTAAGTGACAAGTTACTACTGGGATTGTTAACCCCAAGGAATAAATCTGGCTCATTAACCCAAATGTACAGGCTTAATATTGTGAGGTACACTCAGTTAGGTGCAATTCACAAGACTACCATTAAGAAGTTAACTCAATATATAGTAAAGCGATTAGCAATGAGGATGTCAACTCGATATATAGCCTAGTGGTCTATTATTGAGACGATTAACTAGAGATATTTCTAGGATTATTCAGTTTCGGGATATACCACATGTGGGTGGAAACTTTCATAAATCACAATTAGATTTAGGAGAATTAAGGATATTCAACCTATAAAGTGAAAGTAATTATATCCTTATATATATGTATATGTATATGTATATGTATATGTATATGTATATGTATATGTATATGTATATGTATATGTATATGTATATGTATATGTATATGTATATGTATATGTATATGTATATGTATATGTATATGTATATGTATATGTATATGTATGTCTATGTGTATATGTATATGTATATGTATATGTATATGTACATGTACATGTATATGTATATGTATATGTATATGTATATGTATATGTATATTAGTACATGCACATAAAGGACACTGTAGGTTGTGTAGATTGTAATTGAACTTCAATTCCTTGTTAACAACATATGACTGGCGATATAATTCACTCACCGGACCTTGTTCGAGCCCGTCCATTTCTTCCTCTTATATCAATTATGGGAGGTTAGGGCAGTAGGGGAAGTTATTTGGATAAGGTTCATTGAGGATGTGGCTTGGTGGATCAGAGATACTCTTTTTTTATAGTTATCCACCTATGTACCTTATTTTGTCCACTGTATAGACTTGGGTTGTATTATCGCTTAGAGACTCAACTTAATCAGTTATTGTATGGACCATAATTATTCTGAGACTACATTATTATGTTACTTTCAATACTTATATTTTTCCTACCGTTGTAAGATTTAAAAGTGTAGAATGTTTAAAAATCTTATTTGTCTCTGTATCCTACATACCATAACAAAAAACATGTGTCTAGAGGTGTGGTTAGTTACATTGGCTATCCAAATGACTGTTTAAAATTTTATATATATATATATATATATTGAGTGCGCATTTTTTAATAAATCCTTTGATTAATCTGAATTAATTCGAGCAGGTCAAAAAATTTGAATACATGATTTATTTCTAGTACATGCAGTTTGTTTTAGTAAAATAACTTAAAAACTAATCAAGATCTACAAATGCAGAATATAACATATGTTTTTATGTTACTAATTTAAACTAAGGTAAAACAAAAATATTTTATAAATAACAATAATTTGCAAATAGTATAATTTATATGATAATACCAATGTGTTGATTTATGTTCATTTATGTATTAATACAACTCTCCTTTAGTATTAGCATGTACATTTTTTATATAAATATGAAAATGATTTTTTTTTCAAATCTTTTATCATATAATTTTTTTTTAAATTATATTAACATATATATATATATATATACAAGAATTAAAAATAGAAATCCAATATAACGTGAAAAAGAGGTGTTATAAATATTAAAATATGTATATACACACACATATACATACATACACATGTATGTATGTATAAATTGATAAAATTTTCATGGATAAAACTTTAAGATCTTAGACATGTATACATTCATTGAAAGTAACTCTTAAATTAATTTTAACATATACACACGTATGTATTTTGAAACAGAAAGACCAACATGAATCAATGGAAATTACCATTGATTTTTTTCGAAAATTGGTACTACGGCTTCATTAAAAACCTGAACAACAAAAGCGTAGTATTGTTTAGGAAAAATAAGTGTGGTTTCCTTTAATTAAATTGACATTTAACTAAATAAATATATTAGAAAATTATATATGTTAATCAATACCATTTCGGTATAGATCAATAGTAAGAATTAACAATTGAAATCATCATTATTAATTTCAAACCCATCCAAATCAACAAATTCATAAAAAATTTAGATTTGCATATATAAATTAAAGTTGACCAATAATTGTGTATAATAATTATTAAAGGTATTGCTAGATCTATAATATCATGATGGATATACAAAAAGTAAAATAGATTTTAACTAATTGATGTTGCTCTTTTGAATGCACTTTAATTGATAGAGTGCTCCCGGACCTAATATCCTAGCTCCTAGCTTTGCAATGGCTTGGAGAACGACTTTTTGTTTGTTTGTCTTAATTCGATTCCATTAAAATAAAAATATTCTTTATTTTCTTTGAAATTTTGGCCATTATAATCGAAAAATGAAGATAGAGGCTAGGGTTTTAAAAGAGAATGATTCCTAGAGGCAACTGAATGAAAGGCAAGGAATGTATAGAGGGAACCTTCCTTAGCCTCCCCCCTTCTTTTTTAGGATCCAATCATCGAAACTAAAGCCAACTTTTTCTTCCTATAGCTTTCCATGAATGTGGCTAGATGGGTCTCCAGTTTTTTCAATAACACTTAGCAAATAATTACATTTAAATCAAAATAAATTCGTACTGATATCGCATTTCAATTTATACGTATAGAACTTTAATATACACACCCAATTAAATATTAGTGGCATCCAAAAAAATACTAATGGCATATAATATATCAAATAAATAAATAATATTAAAATAAATATTAATTAATTTATTTCCTTTATAACAATTTAAAAATCAATTGGATTGGTGATATGTAAGTGAATTTTTCAATGTAGTTGTGCGACTCGTAGGTGTTAATTCAGTCAACAATTAATGTCAAACAATTCAAATAGTAATGTTCACTTAGCTAGTGGTGTAACAGTTTGGCTGTATTTATCACTTACACAAATTTTTTGATAAAATCGAATTGTATAGTTTCAAGCGATACCTTTTAGTAACGATTATTTATACAAACTCTCTTGGTCAATACTATATCACTTTAGGACTTATGAAGTTTGATTTTTGTCCAAACTCTAATATATTCCATATTCAACTTAGATAATCCATAAAAAAAATCAATGGTTCAATAATAACACTCGTTATAAATTGTATTGCTCTAGCGAGAGAATTTGGCTTTGATTTGACTACATTTGTCCATGATACCAAACTCATATAACCAAGGAGATGAATTTTCTATTGAATAGTGTTTCACTTTCAATGCTTCAACTTAGACACAAATATAGTCGTTTGGTGGACGCCATACCACGATTTAACTATAATCAAAGTGGAGTGTCAACATCGAAGTTCAACATTATTCCCAAATCGAGAGAACTGTGTGATATCATTACCATAAGATTTCCTATTTGACCTTAGTTATTATCAACCAATTCGAAAGTCTCAAGTGAGTCATTCCATAGTTATCCAATAACAATCTATGTATGACCTACTGTTACCCCCAGTGGTCATGAGTAACACACCTTCCAACATTTGGAGAGCGCTGCGTGCTATGGTCTCATCGGAGCTATTGATATCTCTTGACTGTGAATATTTAAAATAAAATGTTATTTCAAACTGTGATTAATTACGCACGATTGCGACTATTTGCAACTACAATCACATAACATTTTCATTTAATAATTTTCTTATTTATATATTTAAAATTAATTACTTGATTAATTATACACCATATAATAAAGTATATAACATAATTTGAATACATTTGTTATGAATTAGATCGGCCACTGAGTTAGATATATGTAACAAATTACGTAATTGCCGCTAATGCATGCCTTTAGCTCTATTGTATATACTATATTAATTTATTCAGATAGTTTAAGATGAATTTTTACATCCAACTTAACCTCCTCATAGTTTATGTTAATATTTGTTATCAAATTAATGATCTATGATTCCCTAATTTAACAACTTAACAATTATTACAAATTAAATTATCAAAGCTTTCCTAAATCAAATTACTAATCTTGAATAAAGTATATGTAAATGAAATATATTGCATGTCTAGCACCATTACCCTTCGTAGGTAAACCTTACACACAAAAAATTTAATATTTGATAGAATTAGGTTGAAATCTCCAAGCTTTCTCCTTCGAGCTGATTTTCCTTGATGATTGTTTCCTTGATTTAAGTTGATATTAATTAGGTTTATCGCTCATGCTTTCCTCTTCGTTTTGATAATTTATTTGATTGATTTGGAGTTGCTTTGAGGTGAAAAGTGAAACTTTTAGGGCTATGGATCTACAATGGTTATGGAAAGAAGAAGAAAGAGAATATAATGAAATTAGATGTACTTTTATTCCTGTTTTAAACCCTAATCATGAAATCAACATGTGGCCTACTTGGACTACCTACCCATTTGGCCTAAAAAGTGCTTGCAATTAACTTCTTGTATCTCCTTCATTTGGTATTCGTTTCTAATATTATATATATGAATTTAGGGTAGAAAAATATACTTGAAGCAATAGTGATGTCGAATTTCTTAAATTCCTTAATTTGTACAGATTCTATTTCTATATGTTGCTAAAAATTGCCAAAATTCGACTTTTAAGTCGACTAATTGTTTTTACTAAAAAAATTTAGGTATTAAATTCTCACTCTCATGAAAGAATTTAGTCCCTAAAATTTTGAAAGATGGAAAATGGTAACTCGTAGACTCTAATATGCAATAGCAACCATATGCATATGCATTATGTGCACTCAAACCACACCATAACCAAATCAATCTAAACAATTCATATCAAGCATATCCACTTCTTATCATTTCTGTAAATATAAGATATGAATCCATATAGATATCAACTATCATTTGCATATAGATAACAATGTATCAATAGTAATATATACGCAAATAGATAATACACATCCATCAAATAAAACGTATGTCATGAATATGGCATATGGTCAATGCATAAATACAGCTAATTTTGTAATTTTCTGTAAATATATGTCATGAATAGTTTCGCATCTATATGAATGAAAAATCGTGGTATATAGATATGTGTGCAAAATATCCTAAAATATACATATGATTTCCATAAATGCAACATAAGACATACAACAAAACATACTATACCAAATAATTTCTAATTTAATTAGGCAAACATAACATGGATAACAAACTGGAAAAGAGTGAGGATAAGTAGCTTTAATACTCTTCTTTGGTTTTTGAGCATTCTCAATCAAATCATTTTCCCACTGGACTCTAACCAATATAACTACTTTGTTTTGGAGTCTCTTTGTCCCATGCTCTATGATGCGAGTAGGTGCACGGTGAAAAAGTGACTCTATCAACTTCGATCTCCTCTAACTGACATGGCTCTACCACAATAGCAGAATCAATCTAACACTTTCGCAAATGAAATAGATGGAAAACATCATGAACTCCTACCAACTTTTCAAGAAGTTTCACCCTATATGCTAACTTCCATATTCAATATAGGAAAGGACCTTCAAGTCTTGGTGCCAATTATCCCGAATTAACTAACCTAATAGCATGCCTTAGTGGCGAGACCTTCACCAAAACCATGTTGTCTATAACAAATTCCAACTTTATGTGCCTCCTATTAGTATATGACTTCGATTCATCCTGCAAAGCTTTCATCGTTCTATGAATTAGATATACCTTATCTAAGTCTTTGAAATCATCTTGGGTCCAAGGATAACCCTATCCATAGTGACCCACCAACAAGATTGGGATCTGCATGGGTTGTCGTACAACACCAAGAACTTTGTCGTCCCAATACTTGCCTAATAGTTGTTGCTATAAGAAAACTCTACGATAACAAATGGTTTTTCGAGGAACCTCCAAAATCTAAAATACACATATGTAATAAATACTCGAACATCTAATTCACCCGCTCAGTCTATCCGCCTATTTTTGGGTAATGGGATGTACTAAAATTCAATTCATTGCCCAAAGCCTTCTGAAAACTACTACAAAGCTTACTAGTAAAAAAGGGATCTTGGTCACTGACAATGCTAAAAGAAACACCATGTATTCAAACTACCTCTCTAACATGCAAAGGCGTTAAAGATGCAACTGTCCTTGAACTCCTACTTTAAAAAAATGATGACTTTTGGTTAGTCAACTGACAATAACCTAAACACTCAGACTTACCCTACATTTTGAGGTTGTCCATCAAAAAAATCCTCAAAATACTTTCCCACTTCTACTATGGTATATTTAAAGGCTACAAAAATCTATCGGGCTTTTTCTACTCTATCATAACTTAGTAGATGTCGAACACTCTGAAAAGAAATCTGCCACATACTTCTTCATATTGGTTCAGTAAAATACCCTCTTTATGTCTCTATACATGCTGTCACTACTAGAATGAATACTCATCCTAGAATGATGGGTCTCATCAAGTACCAAGTCAACAAGCTCTGTACTACAACAAACCATCTCTATGCAACCAACCATTAGAATTAATGGAATAATAGTCCAAATAAATGAATGGTACTCTATTTAGCTACTCAAAATAAACAATAACTTTGTGTCTTTCTCCTGACTCGAATTGTTATGGTACATAAGTGAAGGTTAAACATCTAAAACTACTAATAACCTTGGTGCTAGATCTTATGAAGGTTGGAGATTAAATGCAGAAATGAACTTCAAGCATCTCCACTTTGAAAAAATGAAACCATGCATTGCGTGTTTCCTATTCAAGGAATCTACTATAACATTTCCTTTGCCCAGAGTATACAAAATATCAGAATCATATGATGCTAGGAATTTCATCCATCTTTGTTTTATGAATTCAAATCTTTTTGGAAGAATAACTACTTTAGGGATTTATGATCTATAAACAACTTATATTGCACCTCTAAAGATAGCTTCCCCAAGATTTGAGAGAGAAAATGATTGCGGCCAATTCAAGATTATGAGTTGAATAATTACTCTCAGGCACTTTTAACTATCGACTAACACAACAAAATGAATCTTACCTTCTGTATCACAAAAGCGGCAAGACCAGCACTACAAGCATTGGTATAAATAGTAAATGACTTTGAAACATCAAGAAGTACCAAATGGGTGCACGTCAATAGCTCCTTTAATTTAGTAAAAGCATGCTCCGCTCCGAGATCCATGAAAAAATCAATTTATTCTTAGTAAGACATGTCAATGGCGAAGAAATATTTGCAAGATCTTTATTAAACTTTTGGTAATAGCCAGCCAAACCAAAAAACCTTCTTTCTTATATAAAATTTTCTATATATGCCAATCTTTAAATACAATTACTTAGCTCGACCGACAATCCACTCCCAAAAACAGCTTGACTGTGAAAATGAACTTAAGTGACATTTAGAAAAAATTTCTTTTAATTTATGCATACATTTAGTATTGAGCATCTCTCTTAAATTCAACTTTTGTTCTTCTTCACTTTCGAAATAAACAAAGGTATCATTACAAAAACCATCAAAAAATTATATAGTAATCCTGTAAATACTCGACTAATAAGTTTAACAAAATACGTTGGGGCATTAGTCAATTCAGACAGCATGACTAACCACTCATAAAGTCCGTTAGAATACAAAAAGTATTTTTTGAATACTGCCCTTGATCGCATGAAATTGATGGAATCTGGTAGCCAAGTCAAGTAGAGATAATATCCTTACTTTAACTAACTAATCAAATAAGACATCAATACATGATAGTGAATAATGATTCTTTTTCGTCCGCTTATTCAATTCAGGATAATCGACACAATGCCTTAAGGAGCCATCAGTTTTTTTAGCAAAGACAAAAGGTGCTTCTCATATAAAATATTACTCCAAATAAAATTCTTTTCCAATAATTCATTCACTTGTTTATAGATCTCATATCTTTCTATAGAAGGCATATCCATATGTGGTAATCCTACAGGCCTAACATCCTTTTCGAAATGAGTCCAAAACTATGTCTTTTATGAGGAGGAAGACTAAAGACTTGGGTAGAAACATCTAAAAAGTCCAAAACTACCTGAATAGAAAATAATTCATCTTGTTATAGACCTAGGAATACAAATAACCTAGCAAAAGAGAATTGTTGGGCTTACACGGAACATCAAGGCTGCACCCACTATAAGTACCCAAGCGAATAACTCTCCTATCACAATCCACTGCTGCCCCCATACATAAACATCTATACCACTCGGAAACAAACCAAAATTAGACAACCGTAGTACAAATGCATCGTAATGAAGTTCGATACCCAAAATATATAACATCAAAACTCGACAAATCATGGATAAAGATCGATCCCTCGACGGGATTCACTACTATAATAGGGTCGGCCACTATACTAGTCTCTAAATGCAATTCATTTAAATGACGCACCATCCATGATGTCTTTCTTTTCCTTCTCGACATTTGGGCTAGGCTTGAGTTAGGAAAGATATCAAGTGCATAAGATGGAACTGTTTGAATAATAGTCTTAGACATGGTTGAACACTCTCTCTTCATATGCTCGAGATGGTCGTAGTTGAAACATTTGATCTTCGAGTTATTCTCTATAGTTCTTTGCTATGTTCCCTCTCATATTGAACCTTATACATTTTAACTCCTTGTTTATTTTCCTTACCTTGAGCCTCTTTACCTTCTTCATCTTCTTCACCATTACATTTATTTAGTTGAATTGGCTTTTCCCCTTCCTTCTTGGGATCTTCTTTAGTAATCAAATATAATATATCTCTACTAAGCTCTCAACAGTAACTACTATGGGTACATAACTCAAAACTATATCTCTCAAAGATTTGTTCAAAATTTTAGAAAATTCTGTCATCTTATTCATTGTTGTATTAAGGAGATCTATGTTGTATTCCACTAATTGGTTGACTTTGTTAACATATTCTTTAACCAATCAGTTAGTGCTAAACTTGGGTCAAACCAAAGTGTTTAACTTTAATAAAATGAGGGAAATTAAGTAAGATGGAATTCTTAGTCAAGTGGTTCTAGAAATGAGTTCAAAGAAGGTCATTATGCAAATTGTCATTCGTTCGACACTTCCTTTTAAGTCTTGAAATCAGGTCTGGTTACTCGACCTTTAACGTAATTTGTCCAAACATTTTATTTATTCCAAAGAAAAATGAAAATAAGGAAGAAGGCGCATTACAAAAATTCACCACTTTTTCTTAGGGTACATGTATATTTATAGAAAACTCCAGTCTTTGGATTTGTGACACATGACACCTGAGGGTGGATGAGCGTTGGAGATTTAATTTCATTTATGGAGCCTTGTGTTTATATCATCATAACATGCATTAACTTACTTCACGAGGGCCTAGTCATTCTATTTTTAATCATGATGGCTTTAAGGACCCTTCACGATGGCCTTGAGGACACTTCACGATGGCCTTAAGGAGTACTTTATGATTGCTTCGAGATCTAATTCATTTGGCTCTAAGGAACAGTTCATGAAAGCTTTGATAGATTCTTTACTATAGATATTTTGTTAACTTTTATTCTCTTTTCATCACCTTAAGGAATTCTCCACGAAGGCTTTGATATATTACTTCATGATGGCTCTAATGCCTTATTTCACAATGGCTCCAATATTCCACAACGGCTTCAATATCTTACTTCACGATGGCTATATTACTTTTATCGCGATGGCTTCTATAATTTATATTCAAGCTCAATACATAATAACTCAACAACTTTATTGATCATCTCATGATGGCTTTTGTAAACTGTATCATACGATGGCTCTACATCCTTTCCCCTTTCATAGCTTCATTTTTATCCATGATGATTGCTGGAGCTGCTACTCAATAACACTTGCTCATGTCCCACGATAGTTTTCATTACAGATATTATCTCACGATAGCTCTAGTATGCATCCCACAATAGCTCTTATGCATGTTCCATGAAAGATTCCCACTTTGTTAACCTATGGTGATTAATATGTTTTGCATATAATGCCTTTCTTTGGAAATTCTTAGGGTATGCAATTTGCCTCTTCCCCTCTTTTTTGAAAAGTTCACTTAAGATTTAGCTTAATCAATTTCCTTATGTCTCATTAAATGTGTTTTAAGTGCTAAGCTCTTATTGGAGCTCTCTTCGACCTTCCAGATTTTTGGATAGTTTACTTTTGTGAGCAGCATCTTCAATGGCTCTATTTGATACATATCTTTATGGTAGGACAAAAGGCTTTCTCATGCATCCCTCTTGGATGGATTCTTTGACCAGATCTAGTAGTGGCATTAAAGGCTTTATTAACCACCATCCTTTGGATTGTTACTTTGGCAAGGCCTTACGGCAGGACCAAATACATTCTCATGCGTCTCTCTTGGATAGATGCTCTGACCAAGCCCGTTGGTAGAATTAAAGCTTTATTGACCACCACTCTTTGGATGGTTGCTTTAGCTAGGTCCTATAATGGGACCAAAGGCTTTTTTGTGCACTCTCTTGGACGGGTGCTCTGACCAGGCCCATCGGTAGGATCAAAGGATTTATTTGTTGAATCATGAGTTTTGATTCAGGAAAAAAAACTTAAACGATCAGTGATGAGATTGTACGATATAGCGATAAAAGGTAATGAGATATGCAAGCTATTAAACTACAAAGGAAATGGGATTACAAATCTAAGTATAGTATGATTATTCACTAAAGTTTTTATCTTAGATATGGTTTGTAATTGTTAAAATTTATCCTCAAGTAGTTTGCACATATTCAAAGTAGTTTTAAAGTTCAAACCTTTTAAAATATGTGCAAACTGTGCACTGATGACTGGGTCAGTCGACTGATCTAAAACTACCAGTCAATTGAACCTGTTCAGTGCACGGATATGTACTATTTTACATTGTTTTTAAATATTCAATTGACCAGTCGATTTTTCATAGTCGACTGACCGGCTCTAATGGCTATTTTTCTTGAAGAGACACTTTTAATTACGAAGAGTTTCGATCCAAAATGAAGAGATATGGCTGCACCTTTTGATTGAAACTTTTTGTGAATAGTTGTAACTATTTGTTCACTATATACACATTAGAATCTCTTCTCAAAACATTGAATTTTATTTTGATTTCTTGCTATATTCTCTACTATCTATCTTTGCAATCTAAAAGCAATCACAATCTATATATTGCTTGAATCTCCAAATTAATTAATATATTCTTCAATTCTAAGTAATATCTTCCTTTTATATCTTCACAAACATAATATATACTTAAGGATTTGATTATAGAAAGGGTGTACTATGAAAAGACATATTCGTGTTATTCAGAACACAAGAGTCGACTATTTTATTGTACCAGTAGAAGTCCTATTCGGTTTTTCAGGTTGTAAATGTCCTCTTCGGCTGTTTGAGGCAGAAAAATCCTGTTTGGCTGTTCAGGTGTTGTATACCAATTCCTCCGGGTTAAGAGAGAGGATATTGTTTTTAAATCCAAAGTGTAGTCCGAGACTGGATGTAGAATGAGATGTTCGAACCAGTATAAAAAGTCCTGGTGTGCTTATTTCATTTTCTTTATTACTATTATCTAATTTATATTTCCGCACTAATATAATATTCCATATTACACGATCCTAAGTTTTAACTAGCCACACAACTTAAACACTTTAGTTTGGTATCAAAGCAGGACATTCTATAACCATAACACAACTATTTGATATATTTAGTAAGATGGAAAGTAGCACCAACTCTAGCATTAACACTAACACTAGTTTCACTGAAGGACAATCAACTGCTCGACCATCACTATTTAATAGTCTTAAATATAATTACCGGTCTACTAGTACGAGAATTTATATATGCAAACTAATGGTTTTGAACCTGGAATATTACCCAAAAACAATATATTATGCCAACAAAAGATTTTTCAACTTGGACTATTTCACAAAAAACTAGTGATACTTCAAAGCTATGAACATGTTATTCTATGCATTAGATAAAAATCAGTTTAATAGGGTCAGTATGTGTACAACTGCTTATGATATATAGAGAACTCTAAAAGTAACTCATGAAGGAACTTATATCGTCAAACAAAGCAAAATCTCTGTGTTGAAAAATCAGTTCCAGAATTTTAAAATGAACCCAAACGAAACTATAAATGATATGTACTCTAGATTTCAACATATATATCACCTAGTATTGGCACTAGATCAAAAAAAAATTTGATTTTGATATTGTTACAAAAATCATCAATTCTTTAACGAATAATTAGGAATGAAAAGTCTTAGGAATTGAAGAAGCTAACGATTTATCAACGATGAAAACAGAGGAACTGATAGGAAATCTAATGTCAAGTTAAGCAAATTTGCAAGCAAAGAAAGTATAGGCACAAGACAAGAAGAATTTAGCATTTCAAGCAGAAAAAGATGATTCAGATTCAGATGAAGAGTATATGGCACTTATTTCTAGAATTTTCAGAAACTTTTTTAAATTCAAAAAGAATAAAAAGTTAAGGAGTTACAAAAATAAATCCAACAACAACAATAATAGCAGTAAACCATCATCCTCTGCCATGGAATGTTATGAATGTCATAAAAGGGGTCATATGAAGAATGATTGTCCAAAAAATGAAAAAAAAAATTCAAGAAGAAAGTATTTTTAGTAGCGTGGGATGATTCAAATTCTTCATCCTCATCAGATGGTGACAGTGATAGTGACAATGACAGTGACACAGAGCAAGCAAATGTTTGCAAGATGGCTACAGGTGATGAAATAAGTGAATTAAGTTTTGAAGATCTGGTTGAAATTAGTTCAGAACTAGTAGACTTAGTAAAATAAATTAAAAAGCAAAATAAAGACTGAATAGATCTGAATTAGAAGTTAGTATGCTAAGAGATGAAAAGAAAATTCAAGCAAAAGAACATGAAACGACTCAAGCAACTAATTCTAGTTTAACATCTCAACTTTCTATGATAACTCAAGAATTAGAAATTCAGAAAAGAAAAAATAATTATTTATCAGTAGAGATTAATAATTTAAAATCTAATACTAAAGCATTAGAGTTTGACAATTCTAGTCTCAAAACCAAGTTAGAAGATATTAATAAGAATATTTCTAACTTCAATAAAGGATGATAGAATCTTTCTACAATAGAAAATTCTCGATCTATTCAAATAAAATGGGACCGGGACATAAGAAAATTGAAAATCCAAAGAAATCTAAAAAGTTTAAAAATAAGATTAAAAATTAAATTAAGAAAGATATTAAAAAGGTAGTTTCTAAAGATATTAAAACTATTAATGTATGGATTCTTAAAACAAATAACAATTTAATTAGGAATTGACATATGGAAACTATTCATAAAAATAAGAGTTATATTTATAAAGGGAATTCTGAATCCACTTGGGTTTGGTTTCCTAAGACCTAACTCTTAGGATCCTAAAAGAAAAGTGGGTACCAACTTAATCTTTATTTTTTACAAGTACCACTTAAAAAAAGAGGAAAATGGATCTTAGACAGCGGTTTCTCAAAACATATGACTGGTAATAAGGACATGTTAACTAATATTGTCTACTCAAATGGAGGATCAGTCACTTTTGGAGATAAATCGAAAGGTTATATCATCGGCAAAGGTGATGTGAGCAATAATG
Source organism: Allium cepa (assembly GCA_030765085.1). Lineage (NCBI taxonomy): Eukaryota > Viridiplantae > Streptophyta > Magnoliopsida > Asparagales > Amaryllidaceae > Allium > Allium cepa. Next base: position 1,030,911,304 of record CM060929.1, read on the forward strand.
GTATCTCTAACTTACCTCTCATTTCTGATGTTTTATTAGTTAAAGACTTAAAACATAATTTGTTGAGCATAAGTCAATTATGTGATAAAAATTTTAATATATCTTTTTTAGAAAATAAATGCAATATTTCTGATAAAAAACAAAATTTAATTTTTGAAGGTACAAGGGATATAAATATTTATATTTTAAATATGAATGTAAATCATAACACAACATGTGTTTAGTAGCCACAGGAAATGATTCTTGGATATGGCACAAAAGATTTTGTCATATAAATATTAGTACTATTTATAAAATAGCTACAAAATAAACTTGTTAAAGGACTACCTGATATGAAATTCAAAATTGATAATATTTGTGACGTATGTCGGTTAAGAAAATTAACAAAGTCATCTTTTAAATCTAAGAAAACCATATTTACAACACAACCACTTGAACTATTACATATGGACCACTTAGGACCTACTCAAGTTCAATCTATTAATCATATAGATATGTGTTTGTTATTGTAGATAATTTTTCAAGATATACGTGGACTATTTTTGTGATGACCCGGAATTTTAAAGCAATATCAATTTAATAATCTGTAATAAAAATTAAATTGATTTGATAATCTTTGTAATAAGATTTGAATTTAATTTAGTAATTCAATAAAATAAATAGTAATTGATAGATTTTATCTTTTTAAATCTAATAATTGTTTTATATTTATAATATATATAGAATATTGTATATATTACAAATAGGTATTGTTTGAAATGAATCCTGTTTTCTATAAAATTTATATCTTTAGTAAAATTGGAAATTATGATTTTATTTAAAAGTTAAACTTTTTTTAAAAAGCCATTTAATAAATAAAATATGATTTTAAATACCTAAGATAAATATTAAATGATTTAAAAAAATGTTTAACTCAAGTTTAAAATTTAAATAAATTAGTAGTTATGATAATATTTGAACAAAGTTTAAAATCTGCTGGAAAAGGTATAGTTTATAGGAGTTTGAAATCTTGTATGTTTAAAAATTTGAAAATGGTTTTCAAATTAAAAAAAAAGAGTAAACCTGGCAGTTTTCTGGAAAATTTAAATTTCAATTTAGATCTGAAAGCTAATTTTAAATTAGCAGTTTGAATTCAAATCTAAGTCCAGTTTTCATAAGAATCTTTAAATCTTCAAGTTTTATTTTTAAATAAGGAGTTTAAAAATCAAGATGTAAAGCAAGAGTTCAATGCAAGTTTAAATTCAAATAATTTTACATAAGGAATGGTTCAAAGATTTTGAATTTAAAAATCTGGATATTTGAATAAATTTTAGAATTTGAATGTTTTCAAACAAGTTTAAAATTTAAGTTGTTTATTAGGAGTAAATTTGTTTTCAAACAAATATTTTTAAAACTTGATTTCCTTTTTGAATGAAATCATTTATAAAAGATTTATAATAGAAAGTTAAATGATTATTAACTTGAATTTGAAATTTAAATAATAATGTATTTTAAACTTAATTTTTAATTAAATTAAGTATATTAAGAGTTATCTTATATAAGTTTTATTTTTAAGTAATGATTGTGATTTACATTTACTTTGGAAAGAATAAATGGAATTTAAAATTTGATAATGCAATAATAAATATCATTTTGAATTTTTTGATTCAAAATGAAATTTGAATTTTAAATGTTCAAAGTACACCTTAATATTTATACAATTATTAATATGGAATGGGTTATCTTAGAAATTATTAAGATATTAATATAATTAAATAAATTGGATAATTAAGGAATAACTTATTTATTTAATTTATTTAATTAATAATTTGGATTAATTTAAATTAGAGTTAATTAAGAAGTAATTAAAGAATAACCAATAGCTAATGATGGTCATTAACTAACGTTTATTTAGTAATTAATTAATACGATTAATTTTCAATAATTAATTAAATTAATGTTAATAAATTGTGAAATTTATTTAAGTTTAATTACTTAAATAAAAATAATTAAGACATTAATTACTTAATTAATGAAGTTATTGAGTTTGGTTCAAATTAATTAATTAAGTTTAATTAATTTTAAACATGAGATTTGATAATAATTACCTGATGTAATTAATGTAGTGAAATTACTCAGTGAAGTAATTAAAGATAATTACTGAATGTAATTAATAGATGATATTGGGATTGTGAAAATAATTTGGATTAGATTATTTTGTATAATTAATCACGTGATTAATTAAAGAAATTAATTAAGGAATAATTGATTTGGTAAGTAATTAAGGGTAGTTAATTACAGAATGAGATTAATCAAAGGTGATTAATAATTATGTATTAAGTGAGATTAATTACTGAAAGTAATTAATTTAATGGAGTAATTAATTAAATATAATTAAGAGTCATTAATTAACATAATTAATGGTGTGATTAAGATTGATTAATTAAAATTAATTAATCAATAAAAAATGATTAAGTATAATTAATTAATTGTAATTAATTAAGTTTAAATATAATTAATTATAGTTAATTAATTAATGAGGTAATTAAAAGTTAATTACTGTATTTAGTTTAGGGTAACTAATTTTGTGAAATTAACTAAAGTGTAATTAATCATGATTGATTAATTAAGGTGATAAATTAGAGGTTAATCAATTAATTAATTTGTAATTAATTAATGATAATATAAGCAAGATTTGTATTGTGTAAGTAATTAATTTAATTCATTTTAAATTAATTAAAGATGATGTAATTAATTTAATTCATTTTAAATTGATTATAGATGTTATGATTAAGTCATTGCTTATAGATGGATAATATTGGTTGATTTGAATGGATTGAATCTCAGCTATGAGATTAGTAATGTTGTGTGATATGGGTGCATTGGTTGCATTGTATTATTGATATGGATTAGCTTTTAATAGTGATAATGTGGATTATCTGTGGTTTGATAATGATAATTATCTGTTGTGAATCTATGAATTATTTATCTGTGCATATATAGATGATATAATTGAATTGTTTTAAAATTCTAAAACAAATTAGACCTAAAAGACACGCTTTGGATTTCGATGAGACCGGGATCGGGTTTTCATATTTGGATATCCGAAAACCACATCGATCCAAATTAACGATAGGTCGTGAATCTTATGTGAAGAGTGAAGACTCGAGGTGTAAGGGCTATACGTTAGTATAACTTTGTGGGTGATTCCGTAATGAGTTTGACGGAATAGTACTTATAGATTCGAGATGGAGATGTAGAGTGCAAGGGTTATCGTCGTTAACTCTGAGGGTCATTCCAAAACGAGTGTAACGAGATAATGCCTTCGGTTTCGTTCGAACCCGGAACGAACTTGTATGGATTGAATGCTTTCAGAACATCGTCAGGTGGACGATGAGCATTCTAAGATAATGTGTCCACTAAAGGTAATCGTAGCCTCAAGCCTCATCAACCGGGAATGGGTTAAACAGGGGAGGTGCAGCAAGGCTTCGTGGGTAGCACCCACTGGAGAGCAAGATTGATCCCTGTCTAGAGGTCCTTTTTTATTCGGCTTAGTGGGCAGTTGGATATGCGCAACAACTGCGGGGTTGTCTTGTTCGGAACTATTCAGTAAGGAATGGGTCCGGCCTTGTGTTGCAGGAGAGTGGGAGTACTCCTCGGTACGTTGATCTAGGCCACGTACTGTGACGGGCGGTACCCCAGTAGCCCTGCCATTGTATGGAATCCAAAATCCAATAAGTGCCAACAGTTTTGATTGTATTACCCACTTTTGTGGCTAGTAGCTGGAATTTAATGAATGTAACAATTTCGGTTTTTCATATTTACTTGAAAACCTTAGACCTATTATAATATCACTGGATTTCCTATCAAATGTTTTGGTTAGCGTAAGGTAAAAACTTTTCCATGTTTATGTGTGGGAAGTCTTACGTGATACCTTTCTTTTCAAAAGGTTTTTGAAAGTTAAGCAACTTTAACCTGTTACTCACACCAGACCCATGTCTGACCCGGAGTTTATTTTTGTTTTTCATAAACTCTTGGGTACTCAAATTTTTACGAGTAGCCAAGGGATTCAGGTTAGCTTTGACGAATATTGGAGGAGCAATGGAGCAGGAGGCTTCTACGTTAGATATTAGTATTCCGCTGTGTGTTCTGTTATGTCTCTGAGATTGTATTTTGTTGTAAATAGTAGACAGGTGTTTATAACTGTCTAGTATGTGTTGTATTATCTATGTACTCTGATAGTGATTTTAAACTATATAATATTTTATGTTATTAATATAATTTATTCGCTCCGCTGTTTAGATTCTGATGTGTTGTTTCTTCTTCTTCTCTTTCTTTCTCTTTTCTATCCCTTTCTTTCTTATTAGCTGTAACTTCCTGGTGTGTGGAAGTTGGGTCGTTAAAGTTGGTATCAGAGCATTAGGTTGAGTGAATACCTAGGCTCTGGAGTGGTGTCTATCTTGAGAGGGCATATTTGTAATTTTATATATATACATATATATACATACATACATATATATATATATATATATCTATTTCTACCTATCTGTTGGGTTACCTGTTTAGGTTTTCCAATATAGGTTATAAAGGTAGATAAGGTAGTAGTGTTTGTAACACGATTACTACCATTGGTTGGAGTTTGTATGTTTGAGGTTGGAAGTGTATCTGTCGAGACTGTAGACTTAATACCGTCTCGAGTAAGTTTTGTTGTGTTGAAGTATTTCATCGATCTCTAAAGGAAACCTGTTAAGGTTCAGAGTCACTTTTGCAGTGCGGAGTTTGGTGAGTAAAGTTTGGATCTGTCATTTGGGTTGGAGCAAGTGATGGTATTTTGATACTTCAGGAAGCTGTAACTGCGTGATGAGATGCAGTGACTATGGTTATGTCCGAAGATATTTCTTTGGAACAGGTTTTGGAAGTATTCTTCTTCGGTGTTGTGGCTGGATTCAACAAGATGTTGTGGTGTTTCTGTTTGTTTTGGAGTCCGAGTTTCTCGAAGAACTTTGGATTAGGAAGTTTGGAATTGGTGTCAGCAGTGCAGCTCGGAGTGTTCTGTGAGCCGACAGGGAGGTCCTAGCTGAGTAGTTTTTTCTGGAAATGGAGTTCTGAAGATGTTAAGTGAATCCGTTTCTTCAATGGATTGACGAGATCAGTGTAAGCTGTTTTGTTTGGTAAGGAGAGAATGGTTTTCTTTGGAAATTTATCTTGGTTGATCGCAAAAGTGACTTGCGATTGTTTGGATGTTCTTTTAGATGGTTGGAGATTTTTCTGGATGTCTTCTGGGAAAATAGAGGTTCGTCGGCATCTGGAAATTGAGTTTTCTTATCGACAAGAATTCCAGGAGTGGAACCGTGGTTCGGTTTAGTTGAAGAATGATTCCTAGAGATTGAGTTTAATGAAGAAACTCAGTATTGGAGGAATTTCTGAGGTTTTTTTTTATGGATCCGATGAACCATATTTCTGGGAAGTGATATTCAGTATGTGCTTGTGTTTTTCATCAGCATTTTCTTATCTACTTCGGATTAGAGTGGTGCAGCGGAAGCTGTTTGGGGGTGTTTCTGATTGTCTTTTTCGGATCTGGAGAAGTTTGTAGTCTTCTGCTATTTTTGGAATAGAATTGTGTTTTAGTTTGGATTGATCTTGAGGAGATCATTGTGTTGGGTTGTTTTTTGTTCTGATTGTTCTAAAGGAATCAGCAAGGGTTAAGCTGATCAGTTTGGATGTTGGCAGCCTAGGATTTGTCTGAAGGCTTTTGTGGATAAGGGACTGAGAAATTTGGAATTCGAAGTTGGAGACCTCGTTATTTTTGGAGTTTTCTCTGATTCAGAAGCTATAAGTTTTAAATAAGTCTGGGAGGCTAGCTCAGTGATGTTTGGATCTCTTCTCTATGTTTTGGTTGGATCTGTTTTTGATTTTCAGGATTGAATTGTCGGTTTGGATAACTGGAATTCGATGAGTTTCACATATCTCTGAGGGAGTACGTGTATGGTCTATCTCTGGTTTTAGAACCAACAGTTATGGAGTTTGGTTGTTGAATCAGACTCGTCTGAAGTCTGATATGCTGTCTAGTTCTGTAGATATAGATGAATAGGAGCTCTATAGTTTAATAGTATTGATTGTTTCGAATTTATAGAGCGAGTATCCCGATATTTTTATATACCGGGGAAACTCGTGAAAGTTTTATCCAGAATTTTTCTAGATAATTAGATTTGTTTGATTGGGTGAATTGATTGCTATGGTTGTTAGCATATCATTGGTATATGCTTGTGTTTTAAAATTAATCCTTTAAATAGATTATTAAATTACCTTTGTTTTAAATTTCGGGGACGAAATTCTTTTAAGGGGGAAGGAATGTGATAACCCGGAATTTTAAAGCAATATCAATTTAATAATCTGTAATAAAAATTAAACTGATTTGATAATCTTTGTAATAAGATTTGAATTTAATTTAATAATTCAATAAAATAAATAGTAATTGATAGATTTTATCTTTTTAAATCTAATAATTGTTTTATATTTATAATATATATAGAATATTATATATATTATAAATAGGTATTGTTTTAAATGAATCTTGTTTTCTATAAAATTTATATCTTTAGTAAAATTGGAAATTATGATTTTATTTAAAAGTTAAATTTTTTTTAAAAAGCCATTTATTAAATAAAATATGATTTTAAATACCTAAGATAAATATTAAATGATTTAAAAAAATGTTTAACTCAAGTTTAAAATTTAAATAAATTAGTAGTTATGATAATATTTGAACAAAGATTAAAATCTGCTGGAAAAGGTATAGTTTATAGGAGTTTTAAATCTTGTATGTTTAAAAATTTGAAAATGGTTTTCAGATTAAAAAAAAAGAGTAAACCTGGCAGTTTTTTGGAAAATTTAAATTTCAATTTAGATCTGAAAGCTAATTTTAAGTTAGCAGTTTGAATTCAAATCTAAGTCCAGTTTTCATAAGAATCTTTAAATCTTCAAGTTTTATTTTTAAATAAGGAGTTTAAAAATCAAGATGTAAAGCAAGAGTTCAATGCAAGTTTAAATTCAAATAAGTTTACATAAGGAATGGTTCAAAGATTTTAAATTTAAAAATCTGGATATTTGAATAAATTTTAGAATTTGAATGTTTTCAAACAAGTTTAAAATTTAAGTTGTTTATTAGGAGTAAATTTGTTTTCAAACAAATATTTTTAAAACTTGATTTCCTTTTTGAATGAAATCATTTATAAAAGATTTATAAAAGAAAGTTAAATGATTATTAACTTGAATTTGAAATTTAAATAATAATGTATTTTAAACTTAATTTTTAATTAAATTAAGTATATTAAGACTTATCTTATATAAGTTTTATTTTTAAGTAATGAATGTGATTTACATTTACTTTGGAAATAATAAATGGAATTTAAAATTTGATAATGCTATAATAAATATCGTTTTGAATTTTTTGATTCAAAATGAAATTTGAATTTTAAATGTTCTAAGTACACCTTAATATTTATACAATATTAATAAGGAATGGGTTATCATAGAAATTATTAAGATATTAATATAATTAAATAAATTGTATAATTAAGGAATAACTTATTTAATTAATTTATTTAATTAATAATTTGGGTTAATTTAAATTAGAGTTAATTAAGAAGTAATTAAAGGATAACTAATAGTTAATGATGGTCATTAACTAAAGTTTATTTAGTAATTAATTAATATGATTAATTTTCAATAATTAATTAAATTAATTAATTAATGTTAATAAATTGTGAAATTTATTTAAGTTTAGTTACTTAAATAAAAGTAATTAAGACATTAATTACTTAATTAATGAAGTTATTGAGTTTGGTTTAAATTAATTAATTAAGTTTAATTAATTTTAAATATGAGATTTGATAATAATTACCTGATGTAATTAATGTAGTGAAATTACTCAGTGAAGTAATTAAAGATAATTACTGAATGTAATTAATAGATGATATTGGGATTGTGAAAATAATTTGGATTAAATTATTTTGTATAATTAATCAAGTGATTAATTAAAGAAATTAATTAAGGAATAATTGATTTGGTAAGTAATTAAGGGTAGTTAATTACAAAATGAGATTAATCAAAGGTGATTAATAATTAATTATTATGTATTAAGTGAGATTAATTACTGAAAGTAATTAATTTAATGGAGTAATTAATTAAATATAATTAAGAGTCATTAATTAATATAATTAATGATGTGATTAAGATTGATTAATTAAAATTAATTAATCAATAATAAATGATTAAGTATAATTAATTAATAGTAATTAATTAATTATACTTAATCATTTATTATTGATTAATTAATTTTAATTAATCAATCTTAATCACATCATTAATTAATATAATTAATGATGTGATTAAGATTGGTTAATTAAAATTAATTAATCGATAATAAATGATTAAGTATAATTAATTAATTGTAAATATAATTAATTGTAGTTAATTAATTAATGAGGTAATTAAAAGTTAATTACTGTATTTAGTTTAGGGTAACTAATTTTGTGAAATTAACTAAAGTGTAATTAATCATGATTGATTGATTAAGGTGATAAATTAGAGGTTAATCAATTAATTAATTTGTAATTAATTAATGATAATATAAGCAAGATTTGTATTGTGTAAGTAATTAATTTAATTCATTTTAAATTAATTAAAGATGATGTAATTAATTTAATTCATTTTAAATTGATTATAGATGTTATGATTAAGTCATTGCTTATAGATGGATAATATTGGTTGATTTGAATGGATTGAATCTCAGTTATGAGATTAGTAATGTTGTGTGATATGGGTGCACTGGTTGCATTGTGATATTGATATGGATTATCTTTTAATAGTGATAATGTGAATTATCTGTGGTTTGATAATGATAATTATCTGTTGTGAAACTATGAATTATTTATCTGTGCATATATAGATGATATAATTGAATTGTTTTAAAATTCTAAAACAACTTGGACCTAAAAGACACGCTTTGGATTTCGATGAGACCGGGATCGGGTTTCCATATTTGGATATCTGAAAACCACATCGATCCAAATTAACGATAGGTCGTGAATCTTATGTGAAGAGTGAAGACTCGAGGTGTAAGGGCCATACGTCAGTATAACTCTGTGGGTGATTCTGTAATGAGTTTGACGGAATAGTACTTATAGATTCGAGATGGAGATTTAGAGTGCAAGGGTTATCATCGTTAACTCTGAGGGTCATTCCAAAACGAGTGTAACGAGATAATGCCTTCGGTTTCGTTCGAACCCGGAACGAACTTATATGGATTGAATGCTTTCAGAACATCGTCAGGTGGACGATGAGCATTCTAAGATAATGTGTCCACTAAAGGTAATCGTAGCCTCAAGCCTCATCAACCGGGAATGGGTTAAACAGGGGAGGTGCAGCAAGGCTTCGTGGGTAGCACCCACTGGAGAGCAAGATTGATCCCTGTCTAGATGTCCCTTTTTATTCGGCTTAGTGGGCAGTTGGATATACGCACCAACTGCGGGGTTGTCTTGTTCGGAACTATTCAGTAAGGAATGGTTCCGGCCTTGTGTTGTAGGGGAGTGGGAGTACTCCTCGGTACGTTGATCTAGGCCACGTACTGTGACGGGCGGTACCCCAGTAGCCCTGCCATTGTTTGGAATCCAAAATCCAATAAGTGCCAACGGTTTTGATTGTATTACCCACTTTTGTGGCTAGTAGCTGGAATTTAATGAATGTAACAATTTCGGCTATTTCATATTTACTTGAAAACCCTAGACCTATTATAATATCACTGGATTTCCTATCAAATGTTTTGGTTAGCGTAAGGTAAAAACTTTTCCATGTTTATGTGTGGGAAGTCTTACGTGATACCTTTCTTTTCAAAAGGTTTTTGAAAGTTAAGCAACTTTAACCTGTTACTCACACCAGACCCATGTCTGACCCGGAGTTTATTTTTGTTTTTCATAAACTCTTGGGTACTCAAATTTTTACGAGCAGCCAAGGGATTCAGGTTAGCTTTGACGAATATTGGAGGAGCAATGGAGCAGGAGGCTTCTACGTTAGATATTAGTATTCCGCTGTGTGTTCTGTTATGTCTCTGAGATTGTATTATGTTGTAAATACTAGACATGTGTTTATAACTGTCTAGTATGTGTTGTATTATCTGTGTACTCTGATAGTGATTTTAAACTATGTAATATTTTATGTTATTAATATAATTTATTTGTTTCGCTGTTTAGATTCTGATGTGTTGTTTCTTCTTCTTCTCTTTCTTTCTCTTTTCTATCCCTTTCTTTCTTATTAGCGAAGCAACTTCCTGGAGTGTGGAAGTTGGGTCGTTACAATTTTCATGAAACATAAAAGTGATACTTTTGAAAATTTTAAATTTTTTGTTCAAATAATTCAAAATATAAAGAGTTTAAAAGTTAAAAATATTAGAAGTGATCATGGAGGTGAATTTGAAAATGAATTTTTTGAACATTTTTGTAACAAGAAAGGAATTTATCATAAATTTTCTTTTCCTCAAACACCACAACTAAATAGAGCTGTGGAAAGGAAAAACAGAACATTACAAGAATGTGCAAGAACTTTATTAAATGAAAACACTCGACCAAAACATTTCTGGGCAGAAGCTGTTGCAACTTCTTGTTGTGTTTTGAACGTGTTTCTATTCGACCATTAACAAAACACACCCCATATGAACCTTTAAATGGTAGAAAACCCAAAATATCTTATTTTAAAGTATTTGGTTCAAAATGTTTTATACTTAACACTAAAGATCAACATGGCGAATTCGGTCCAAAATCCAATGAAGGAATATTCATAGGATATTCGGGGAGAAGCAAAGCTTATCGATTTTTTAATAATGAACTAAAGTAATCGAAGAAACTCTCCTAGTTTCATTCGATGAAAAATTCAAAATTTCTTCTAATATTACAAACTTGGAAAATAACTCTAATAGAGTCATAACAAATATTTCAGAAGATGATGACATTATTTTTCAAGATGATAACATTGTTCATAATACTAGTGAAGATGAAAACATTGTTCATAATGAAAATATTGTAAGATCTCATCCAAGAATTCTTAGAGATTTCCCTGTTCAAAATATAATTGGAGAAGTAAATTCAAATGTAAGAACAAGATATCAATTAAATCAAATGGGCCATATAGCTTTTCTCTCTAATCTAGAACCTAAAAATATTAAGGAAGCCTCCACTGATGACTATTGGATTATAGCTACACAAGAAGAGCTAAACCAATTTGAAAGAAACAAAGTTTAGGAATTAGTTCCTAGACCAAGTGATCAATCAGTCATTGGTACAAAATGGGTTTTCAAAAATAAAGCTGATGAACTAATTAATATAAGTAGAAATAAAGATATATTAGTAGCACAAGGATATAATCGAGAAGAAGGAATAGACTAAGAAGAAACGTTTGCTCCTGTCACAAGATTAGAAGCTATACGTATTCTACTGGCCTTTACATGCTTTCATAACTTTAAATTATATCAGATGGATTTTAAAAGTGCTTTTCTAAATGGATATATAAAAGAAAATGTTTATGTTAAATAACCTCCTTTTTCGCTCATGAAAAATTTCCAAACCATGTTTATAAACTTAAGAAAGCCTTATACGGTTTGAAAAAGGCACCCCGTGCTTTGTACGACCGACTTAAGAGCTATCTAATAGACTCTGGTTTAAAATTGGGAAGGTTGATCAAACTTTATTTATTAAGAAAACTAATCAAGATATTTTAATTATACAAATATATGTTAATGATGTTATATTCAGATCAAATAATGAAAAATTATGTCAGGAATTTTCGACTATCATGACAAATGAATTTGAAATGTCACATATGGGAGAACTATCATATTTTCTTGGATTGCAAATTAAACAATTATAAAATGGTATCTTATTAATCAAGAAAAATATTGTAATAGTCTAATTAAACAATTTGGTATGGAAAACACTTCTGCCAAACCAGCTCCTATGAGTACAACTATACATCTCGACAAAGATGAAGATGGTAAGAGTGTCGACCAGAAGCTATATCGTAGTATGATTAGATCATTACTCTATTTAAGTGCTAGTCGATGTGATATAATGATGTTTATTCATGTGCTGGATTTCAAGCAAATCCTAATGAATCACATATATGAGCAGTAAAACGTATAATTCGTTATCTTAGCAAGACCAAGGATTTCGGACTATTTTATCCGAAAGAGTGTGACTTCGAATTAGTATCCTATAGCGATGCTGTTTTTGGAGAAAGTCGGATAGATAGAAAACGTATAAGTGGAACTTTTCATTTCATCAGACGATCCTTAGTATCTTGGTTTAGCAAGAAACAAAAATGTGTTTCACTATCAACGTGTGAAGCAGGATATACATCTGCAACTTTAACATGTGCTCAAGTCATCTACATGCAACAAACACTACAAGATTTTGATATAAATTTAAATAAATCTATAATATACTGTGATAACACAAGTGCAGTTAATTTATCTAAAAATCCTGGCAATCACTCACGAAATAAATATATTGACATTTGTCATCATTTTCTTCATGATAATATTGAAAAGGATATAGTAAATTTAGAATCAGTAAATTCTGAAAATCAATTAGATGATATTTTCACTAAACCACTTAGTGAAAATATTTTTGTAAAACTCAGAAGAGAATTAGGTATAATTTCTTTTAAAGAATTATAATATTTGAAATTTTATCAAAAAAATGAAATGAAAATAATTTTTTAGCTAGCACTTGAACTTAGCATCTCTAGATTAGAAGTCCTATGTCTTTACCATTTCTCTATTTATTATTTGATAACTCTTTCTCTAATAAACTTATTCTTATATTATATTCGGTTGCTTAAAGTTTTTTAACCATGCAAAATTCTGTTTATTCTACTCCTTTCATTATTTACTGGTTATCTCTTGTTTAACCAATCATTTACTCTATTTTTACACTTTCTATTTTTATAAATTTGAGGTTTCTTTGTTTATTTTCTCTCCACCATGATTGTTTTAAATATTTGTTATTCCTTGCAGCAATGTCTTCCCAAAAAAACTCCCAAAACGACTCTACTTACTCTTCTGTTGATTTTACCATCCTTTGATTCTTCTAGCTTACCTACACCTACTCCATGTTCTGAGCCTACCAGACAATCCAACTATCATACTGGTTATACTCCATATAAGAAGAAGGCACGTCATTTATTATTACAACGAGAAATGTACGATGAACAAAAGTTTAATTCAAAACGGCTTAGCTTTCTGGAGCAACTTTGCTGGAAATTCTGTGGGACATCTTCATTCGATGTTCATCAACCCATAATGTCTTCCTATCGGAATCCATGGGATCAGTCACCACAACCTCATCCTATGTCTCCAAATTAATTGGAACGAGGAAATCACTAGTCTTCATTGAAACCATACAAAGAAAAGACTAAAGTCGAACCAAAAGATTGCAAGCTGTAACGCCCCACCTTGAGATCCACATTAACAAAGAGTATTACTGGATAATATTGTCTGCTAATACAGAGAATAGGGCCAGATAAGGGCAACCATCTATAGCCTTGTCTTAAATATCTATTAAATACGTCGACAAATGCCATTTTTTTCTCAAGTGGATTGACATATCCAATAAACATTTAATACAAAGTCATAGGTGGCTATAGGATCTGTCAGAACAAAATATAATAACTTGAATGCAAAATACATCACAGAACAGTAGATCATATCAGAGTAGCAACCAAAAAGGACTACAAAAAAAACTATAACAAAAAGAGCTAGCAGAATGGTCCATGCGGAAGCAGAATAGGCTAAGTTCAAATGAATCTAACCTGAAACACCTCGGTCTGACCCGAGTATAAAATACACGGGTTAGTCTAGCTAAACAAATCAGTTTACAGGGATAAGTGATCATATGAGCATAAGGATAATGTGATAGTATTCTCGAATGGGAAGGAACAATCTAAAGTGTATAATTACATCAAGTGATAATATGGTATCACTACACAAACATATAATCTCGAAAGAGATAAAATAACCTATAAAATGCTAAAAGTAGCAATTCTTATGTCATTGGCATTCATAAAAAACCGAATATGGTTTAGAGGAAAACCTAAACCCTCCATCTTGGCAAACCCAAAACATGCATAAAGAGATCCCATCTCAAACACGCCATAAGGCAAACATATCTCCAAAGTGGGAATAAAATTTCAAGTAAACGCCAAAAGGCAAATCTCATATAACACCAGTGTAGGAAATTCAAATCTCAAAAATAGAACTCCAAAAGGTTCAAATTCTCGAAAGGTAATCGTCACAAATATATATCGAATGGTTAAATGACCAATTCCGAAAAGGGGCGATACACTAGGGAAAATAGTCAAAGATACCATCTCAAAAGTGTTTGCACGTGCATATGGTTGAAGCCTTGCCAAGTACTCTTATCTCAAATAGGTACCTTGCCCGAAGGCAAACGTCACAAGAAAATACACCACAATGGCAAATACGCAATGGCAAACGTCTAAAAGATAAATATGCCGTAATGGCAAACGCTGCAATGGCAATGGCCCGAAGGTCTAGTGCTGGCATGCCGCAATGGCAAATGTGTCACAAACTCTCGAATAGGAACCCGAATAGTGTTAACGTGCGTCCGGTACCACACCTTCGCAATAAACGGTTTACTAATCGCCAGTAAATTTCACACTCAAAGCAGAAAAAAGTTTACCTTATCTCATCGGTAAACTCGACACAAAGTTCAAAACAATCAAACGGGCAAGTCAGGAACTAATCGATAAGATGAACGCACATGTCCCATGCGACGTGTTTTACCAAACTATTTAATTCTTCTTCTCATTCATTCGAATAGTGCAAAAACGTGTATTTTATATAAAATATATTTGAGATAACAAGCTTTTAAAATCATTTTTCGAAATCAATTTTGAAGATGATATTTGAAAAATCCCTTATTATGGAGAATAAATAGGTTTTATAGCTTAAAATAATTTTAAAATATTACATATTAATTATTTTAAATGCATATTTCAAAATTGTTTGGAAAAATCTATGCTCGAAGCAAAGAAATCACTCAAAACTATCATTCAAATTTAATTCAAATTCAATTCAAATTTGAATTTCAAATTCATCAAAAAATGGCTAGCTTATTGATATGCATCATAGCCCTCAAAACATTTCTAAAATATTACAAAAACATGAAGTAAAAGTCAAAAGTTGGACGGAAAAAGAGCATAAAAACGCTTAGGCAAACTAATACCCAAGTCTGAAATCTTCGCTGGTTTCAAATTTCAGACATAAAATAGGTAGCCAAACAAATTTTGATTGAACTAAAAATTCGTACGCACAAAGTAGAAAATTTCATCTTTCAAACAAAAAAATCAAAAAATTCCGACAAAAAATGGAAAAGTTACGCTAACACAGAATGAAAACACATATTACGGTACATCCAAGTGTCATACAAGTGTTACGAATCCCTTATCATCATGTCCTATACCTTATTGTGTCCTTTGAGGTAGAAGTCCGGGATATGTCTAGGAATATATTGTATTCTGTAGTATTCCATAATAGAATTTATAATATCTTATCTTAGGAGTAATCCTAATTGTGATTGTTTTATTTGACTCTTCTTCGATACGGGTGCTTGACACTCATCCGTATCGGAGGAATTTGTTGATGCTTTTTTATGTTCTTATCTTGTGATTTCCTTAAGGATTGCGAATCCTATTGAGAGGATCAGCAATAATTAGTATGATGTTCGAGGATTTTGGGATTGTTCCTTGTAGCTTATCTTTTTGTACAAATTAGCACGCCATTTTCTATCTAGAGTTTGGAATGTTTGAGATGAAGTGGCTTGCCTATTATCATGCGACATTCTATGATTCGAAGAATCCTAATTTAGGTACCCTAATTTTGGCTGATTTGTTGCTTCTTATTCTTCGAAATGCTAATGATGATTTCGGAGTCTCTATATTCATCTTGATTTTTGAGATGTTGACATTATATCTCGATTTCTAGTCATTATGACTCTGTTGATATCTGTGAGTCCGTTTCAGGTATAACACCCAGTCCGGCAATCGAATATTGACTTCATTCCAAGTTCTTAGCCTTTCGGTCATTCTCCCACGAGGATATTCATTGAGGAAATGAGATGATTCATTGAAATTATTTGATATTGTCGTTCATACCCCTTTTGAGATATCCTCTTTGGATACCCAATTATTGATATACTTTGCGGCATTATTTCACTCGAAGTAATGATTTGTTGTTAATGTTACTTATCCTCAATTGAAAAGATATTTACCCTTGGTTTTATATCTTATTTCTCACTTTTCAATCTATGAAATGGTGCTAGGGTTGTTCTTCAGCTTGACCCTACATCGATTTTCATAAGCTATGAGTCGTGGAGGATAGCATTACTCTTATAGCATTCCGCACTCGTTATGAGTCTTATGTGTGGTTCGTTATATCGTTCGAAATAATGAACACTCCAGTCTATTCCATCAATCTAGAGGATCGAGCATTCAAGGGATATCTCGATGAGTTCTATTTGTGTTCCTTGATTTTAAGAATAAGTAATAAATTGTGTTTTCAAATGTTTCAAAAAAAAATTGAAGATATGTTTCTAAGAGAAATTGGATTTTGTTTTTGAGAAAAACAAAGAATATTTTGAGTATTATATATGAGGTATTTCTTTTTAAATAAAATGAATTTTTTTGTGTTGGGTTGTCCGTCTAGTGCTTTAAGAATTCTGGTAGATGCGTTTGGCCAACATTATCGATAGGAATTTCCTAAACGCTATGATGAGGTAGTCAGGCATGGTAAATTGAGTTTTAATTGGTAAACTTTGAAAATAATTAATATGATGGAAAACTAATTTTTATTTTAAATGTTTAATGAAACCATTGAACCATAGTGAGTGTTGGATGAGTGGCAAGGTAGTTTTGATCATTTGATCAACTCTGCAGCCAGTCGACGGGACCATTCTCTATAAAATTAATGGTGAGGCAGCATTCATCCACTTCTTCTTCATCTAAATAATTTTTTTATTTCTCTCTTATTTCAATCTAATTTGTATGCATTCATCGATTAATATATTGTATATATATTTCTAAAAAATTTTACAAGCAAAAAGGATGATAATGCAGAAAAAGAGCATTCAGTCAACTGCTGAATTTTGGCCAATCAACTGAATCTGGAAACAGAAAGTTTTGGGAAAATTGATCAGTCGGTTGACCAAATTCGATCAGTCGACTGACCTGACCATCTGGGCCTATTCTCCTGTTTCACCCACTTTTTACCCATATAATCTATCTTCTTCACTTTTACTCCTCGCTTTTACTTTCTACCATGAAGATTTCAAAACCCTAGCCCCCCAAATTCTCAAATTCTATTACTCAGTTACTCATTCTAATGGCTCCAAGACAATCAAAACGCTCTAGAAAAGCTTCATCCTCAACCTCTAAACCTATAGACGCCCAAATAACTCACTGGATTTATGATGCCACCGCTATCTAAAGATGGAACAAGGTGAAGGAAGCTCGCTTTCTAGAAGGATCATTTGTTGTATTTCCTGACTTCGCAACATATAGAATTCAAGATCTTGCTAGAAGAAGTCATCCAGAATCTCTCCTTGACTGCAACCGAAACAATCTTAAGATAAATCATACAATGGTTAAACTCTTTTATTCAAACTTGAATTTAGGTCATCAAAATCTAAGTAACGGTAACAACTACGTATGGAGTTTAGTTTATGGTCCACTAGTCTTCTTGTCGTTAGAAAGAATTGGATACATCCTTCAAACACCAACAAATGGTTTTCCACTAGAAGATTTGAATGTTATTTTAGGCGAATGAGATGTAATAAGTCATAGATTTTTGGAGGAAGACATGAAAGAATTAAAATCTACCGCCTTACGTCCTACAGCTTGAATTATGCATCGAGCCTTAATGCGTACAATTCTTCCTCGTACCAGGTCTTACAAGCTTGTCTACCAAGAGAATTATAGAGCTTTATATGCAATTTGGGATGATGTTCAAATTAATTGGCCTAAGCTTATACTTAACAAATTCCTAGCCTTCAACCAAGGATGGATGAACATCATTTACTATGGCGAGTATATTATGTGGCTCCTAATGAATCTATAAGTACCAATTCCAGAATCCGACACCTCCACAGTTAAAACGTTAAATAGTAGAACAATTAGTTTGATGAAATTACCTCCAAGATCGCTCACTATAATGTCATTCCAAGATTGGCAATCAATGCCTCGCCAACAAGTTGCTACTCCAGAACAACGAAGAGATGAAATACGCACCACCACCCCATCCCAAAGCACGCGAGAGTCCATTGATCTCATTGCACATAATCAAGTAATTTTTGATTCTCGCATTAAGAATCTCGATAGGAAGATTGATAGGAAGTTTGACAAGATCAAAGGCATTTTCGAGATTCTATGGGATATAATTTATTGTTCCTCCTCGACCACTGCAGAACCCTCACATCGTGATCCGGAAAAACGCCCGACACCTCATTTTACTTGGTCTACATCCGAAGAACATAAAAGTTCTGACACTAGTGGAAATGGTGGTGGCAGATAATATGTGTAATGCTCTTCATGAGGAAAAGAACCAGCACAAGAAGAAGAAGAAGAAAAAGAAACAAATTTAGACTCTGATGAGTATTGATGTTATTTCATGATGGTGGTAGTAAATTACTCCCTTTTAGTTAAAAACATTCTAGTATTGTTTGTTTAATTTTGATGTTGATGGGCTTGTATAAATAGCCCAGTAGTATATGAAAAAGTATGTTTCTTTGTGATTGTTATTTAATATGCTATTAGTTAACATGCTTATTTGTTCCCTTTTTGTTATGACAAAGGGGACGAAATGTATAACTAACCAATTTGTGTAGGATTTGATATGTCACCACATATTCAGGGGGAGAAATATATAACTTCCGGTGTATAATTCTTAATATATAGCATCATTAAAAACTAGTTGTCATCAATCAAAAAGGGTAAGAATGTTGAATCATGAGTTTTGATTCATGACAAAAAGCTTAAACAATAAGTGATGAGACTGTACAATCAAGTGACAAAAGAGAATGAGATATGCAAGCTATTAAACTACAAAGGTAATGAGATTACAAATCTAAGTATAATATGATTATTCACTGAAGTTTTTGTCTTAGATATGGTTTATAATTTTTAAAATCTATCCTCAAGTAGTTTTCACATAATCAAAGTAGTTCTAAAGTTCAAACTGTTTAAAATATGTGCAAACTGTGCACTGACGACCAGGCCAGTCGACTGATCGAAAACTACCAGTCGACTGAACCTGCTCAGTGCACAAATATGCATTGTTTTACACTGTTTTTGAATAACTCAGTTAACTGGTTGATTTTGCTCAATCGACTGACCGGCTCTAACAGCTGTTTTTCTTGAAGAGACACTTCTAATTACAAAGAGTTTAAATCCAAATTAAAGAGATATGACTGCACCTTTTGATTGAAACTTTTTGTGAATGGTTGTAACTATTTATTCACTATATAAACACGTTAGAATCTCTTCTCAAAACACTGAATTTTATTTTGATTTCTTGCTATACTCTCTACTATCTATCTCTGCAATCTAAAAGCAATTACAATCTATATATTGATTGAATCTTCGAATTAATTAATATATTTTTCGATTCTAAGCAATATCTTCCTTTCATACCTTCACACACAAAATATATACTTGAGGATTTGATTATAGGAAGGTTGTACTATCAAAAGACATATCCATGTTATTTAGAATACAAGAGTCAAATATTTTATTGTACTAGTAGAAGTCCTGTTTGGTTGTTCTAGCGGTAAAAGTCCTCTTCGGTTGCTTGAGGCAGAAAAATCCTGTTCGGCTGCTCAGGTGTTGTTTACCTATTCTTCCGGGTTAAGTGAGGGGATATTAGTTTTAAATCCAGAGTGTAGTCTGGGGCTGAAGGTAGAACAGAAAGTTCGAACCGGTATAAAAAATCCTGATGTGATTATTTCATTTTCTTTATTACTATTATCTATTATCTAGTTTATATTTACGTACTAATATAAAATTCCATATTACACGATCCTAAGTGTTAACTAGCCACACAACTTACAGACTTTCATTATTAACCACTACTCATTGGATGGTTTCTTTAGCTAGGCCTTACGGTGGGACCAAAGGCTTTCTCATCCATCTTTATTGGATGGGTGCTTTGACCAGGATTGACAACGGGATCAAAGGTTTTACTGACCATCACTCTTCGGATGGTTTCTTTGGCCAGTCCTTTAGACGAGACCGATGGCTTTCTTATACATCTCTTTTGGATGGGTACATTGACCAGGCCAATGGGGGATCAAAGGCTTTATTGAAAACCACTCTTTGGATGCTTGCTTTCGCCAAGCCCTATGGCAGGACAAAAGGCATATTATCCTTTACCAGATTTTAGGGGTACTTCTGCTCAACAAAACTTATCAACCTCGTTAGGTCGTAATGCATCTCAATTTAGGGCTATTGTTCAAGCACAGCTTATTTGATTATCCACTTTATTCATCCAATGTCGTACTGTGTAGCCTTAAATGTTTGGCATTCCATGTTCTTGAGATTACATTCCCATCGGGTCTACTTAATTGACATGTTCTAAGGAGAATAACTTCGTGAATGACTGGTTGTTCTTCCTAATTTGGTCCCAATGGACCATCTACGGGTTATTCGTTTTTGCCATTACCCTTCTCAATATTTGGTCTCCCTTTTCGAACACTCTTTCATATACCTTGGAATTACTAGTATTTAAAAATTCTATTGATATTTGGTTGTCCATATAACTGCTTGATCTCTTAATTTATTGAGTAGATCGAGTGATTTTTTCTTTATCTCTTGATTTGTTTCATAAGCATAGGCGATTCTGCGACACGATGGGACTTTGATTTCAACTATTAGCAATCCCTTAAATCCATATGTCAAGGAGTATTGAGTATGCCCAGTTACTATTCTTGTGGAAGTCCAATAACACAATAGGATAAAAGGAAGTTCTTCTATCCAGTTCCCTTTGGTTTTTCCTAATCGCTTCTTCAAGATATTTTTAATGGTCTTATTTGCTGCTTTCACTGTTCCATTGGCTTTCGGATGCGTTATAGAGAAAAACTTTTAATATTCCATTTCATTCATAGAAAAGATTAAAGTCATTGCTTTTGAATTGAGTCCCATTGTTGAAGATTATTTTATTTGGGAGCCCAAACCTAGTGACAATATTTTTTATGGCAAACATCAATATTTTTCCAATGGTTGTATTTGGGAGTGGTTCGACCTCTACCCACTTAGTATACCACAACCAATTTTGCTCCTCCTTTAGGACAGGAAGTGGCCCAATCAAGTCAATTTCTGAAATATCATTGGGCCAAAAGATAGCTGTGGCGGCTAAATTGCTAGGAAAAAGTCATGGTATTCTATAAAATTTCTAACATTTATCGCACATTTTCACGTAATTCATGGCTTCTTCCATAATTCTTGACAAATAGTTTCCTAGACTTATAAGTCATTTTGCTAACTTTATCCCATTAATGAGCTCTATAATATTCTTCGTTGGGCTCTCTTAAAAATTTCGTCCCTATTTTGGGTTGACGCATTGCACATAAGGCATTGAATACCCTTTCTTGTACAATATCCTATCAATTATGTTATATGAAGGAGCTTGATACCTTAGTTTTTTTGTCTCTCTTTTATCTTTGGGCAACAATCCCTTCTTAAGGTATTCGACCAAAGGTGTCATCCAACTACTCGTGTCTTGATTTTCATGGGCACTTGTTTTTTCGAAGGCTGCATTGTCATTGGTGTTTTCTTGAATACTTCCTTTGATGTTTAATGTTGTTGAAGCTGTGATCTAGTCAAAATCAAAACACCATTGTTCATGTTTTCTTTTAAATACCTATATTTTAATAATGGATATTTAAATAATTGATTTAAATATTAATTCGTTAATTAACCGATGGTCTCAAAAATATGATTTTTGCATACGATCGAATCAGTATTTGAGACCATTTCCATTGAGTTCGTATTGATGTTGCGGATTAAAATAAGTATAAGGATCACTTTATTTCGAGATTGGGCAATATGATAGCCGAAACGTTCTCGAAAGGCGCGAAATTTTCATCCTAGAGTACTGTCTCGGATAGCGACAAAATTTATACCATCGGGACTGAAAAATAAGATAATGCACGAAAACAGTTTCGTCATGATCGAACGCACCATTTGATCGTACGAGCTCAAAAGGTGTACTATTTCATTTGAGATTTCAAATAAAAACAAATATAATATTACTTAAATAATTAAGACTCTCTTTCCCTCATTTTCTCTTTCTACTACTACATTGCTTGCTCTATGAACATGGTCGCTACTCCGTTTTTACTTTTAAAAATTAAAATCGTCTAAAATACTCTATGGTAAATTCAAAAACCAAGCCCATTCATCTCATATCGAGGGGATCACTACAACCATATCCACTTTGGGAGGTGCGGCATCCATTTTGGAAATAGCCTGACTTGGACAACACCTAGGGTTTAATGTTGCAGGAAATTCTATCGGTGGATTCGATTGTGGCATTGCGATGCTTATGTCGAAAAGCACCTTTTCCCGAAGTTTCAAGGTGTCTAATCACCTATAAAAGAACACGAAATGTAGAGGTCCACTGCTTA
Source organism: Allium cepa (assembly GCA_030765085.1). Classification (NCBI taxonomy): domain Eukaryota; kingdom Viridiplantae; phylum Streptophyta; class Magnoliopsida; order Asparagales; family Amaryllidaceae; genus Allium; species Allium cepa. The sequence continues at coordinate 1,030,934,028 of CM060929.1, forward strand.
GGCATGTTGTCGTGATTTGATAGGAAGAGGCAGAGGAATGGTGCTTTGGTTCATCATGGAGAGGTCGCGTAGATGGACGGTTAGGCAAAGGCAGCTTAGGATTTAATTAAGTATGGAAGGAGAAATCAAAGCTAAAAGGTTGCGGCCAAGGATTTTTACTTGTACACGGGCATAGGAATGCACTTATAGGTTAAGGAAGAAAGTAATTTGAACTAATGAAGGTAATTAGTTTAAATAAATTATTAAGTAAGTTAATTAATCATTTAAATAATCTGTTATCTTATATTATCATAAATTTTGCGTACGAGTTCCCTTTTGGGCGTTGTTTCCTGCATCATTCTCGTGATGGAGAGCTCTCCGACTTGCTAATGGTTTGCATAGATTAGGTTAGGTAAGTGATATTGTCTCGTACGATACTATGATTGTTAGTATAGTATTAGAAAAACATTTTGAAATGTTTTCTTACTTTAAAATGTTATTTCTAGTTAAACATATACCTTATTTTATAAAAATAATTAAAAGTGTTTAAAAACGGTTTTAAATTAAATAACACATTTTCCCCATTAATGCACTATTTTGATGATATTGATATATTTAGGCTATTTTTGACATTTATCTCACATTAATTGCTTGGATGTATTGTATTATTATAGACGTTAGTATGCTTGTTGGTTGCATGAATGCTAATTTGTTTGATAGTTGCTTGAAATGCCATTTGAAGGTGATCTAGGATTAGAATATGTAATGATCCATAATTTAATCACTTTGAACTTGAATAGTTAAAATGTTTTTAAATGATTAAATAGTGAATTTTATATCTAAAATAAATTTTTAGACAAAATGCCTCAAGTGGATTTTTAAAACTGATGTAAAATGTTAGTTTAAAGACGGTTCGAGTTATAAGGTAGTTAGGGGTACCAATTTATTTAAGATTATGTTTGCCTAATAAACCAAATGAGAATGATTACTTAAGGGGAAAAAATTCCTAGAATTATTAACCTTGCCTAATAAAACGGAGTAGTTTAATTACTTTCCTAATAAAACAATAAAGAATCATTAACCTTGCATAATAAAACAAAATAGTATAATTTCTTTCCTAATAAACCAATATGGCATAATGACTATTATACTCCACATGGATGGTTGCTATTGGACCAAAATCTGGTCGAATCAGGTTATGCCATGCGGATGGTTGCTAGTAGGCCAAAATTCTGGTCGAATCAGGTTAGGCCATAGCCGATAAGGAGGACTCCCATTGGACTAAAATGTGGTCAAATCAAATTAAGTCGTAAGGATGTTTTACTGGACCAAAATGTGGTCGAATCAAATTAGGTCATAAGGTTGGTTTCTATTGGACCAAAATCTGGTCGAATCAGGTTAGGCTATAGGAAATTACTAGAATACCCTTCTCTTCACCTATAAATAGCCAAGTCTATATCTCATTTTAATTCATTCACAAACTAAAGAAATTAACTAAATTTCATTATCAAAGGAAAAGTATTCCAAGTCTCCAGCAAAGCAAATAGGATGTGAGTATATTCCTTGTTTTCATAGTTTAGTGGGTATAACTTATTCTGAGTATAATTTAATTATTTTACAGTGAGCGTAAATTAATCTCTTTCCTTTGACTCATTCACATTTTAATAAATGTTGCGTAAGCTATTGATTGTAAGCTGTTGGTAATAATGGTTCTGTTATTATTACTGTTATTATTCTTGATTTGGTTTTTTGATTTGTGCTCGGCCAGTTTATGAGTAATAATCTTGACGTTTGGTTAAAGGGAACTTACACCACCTTTTAAATTAGAATTGACATTTAGTGACTTTTTGATTAAATGGAAATAACACCCCTTTTAGCTATCTCATTTGATTAAGAGGGAACTTCACCCCTCTTGGTCGTATTCTCCTTTAATGATAATGGGTTTAAGTTATGATTTGAATGGAAGTTTTAAATCTTAGTTTAAAGTATTTTAAAGGAGCTTTGAAATTTATATAATGATTTAAATGGGTTATTTATGGAAATTAAGTAGTCCTAAACTTGGCACTAAAAGCAGATGAGTAGATTGATCCTCTATCTATGAGATCCAGAACTGAAGTGTCTAGGCAAGGCTAGGAGCAACCAGTGCCCTGACTTACCTGGCTTTGTTTCTGGGCGACGGATAGAGTACATAGAGAATTTCGAAAACATGAAAAGTGTTGGAGATTTGATTTCCATAAATGATCTTTATAATAATCATGGTATGGAAAACATTCTTTTTTCTTGTAGACAATTGTTTTTACCCATTTAAGTATGCTTTTGAAATATGAAATTCTCCCAAATGTTTTTTGTATATACTTATACTAATGAGATAAGCATATGGATATTTTCCAAGCATTGAAAGAGTATAAGATTTAATATCCATATACGATCGTTTTGTTATCCTTGACAGTTGATATCATGACAATCGATTTCGATACCCTTCTTCCTTTTTTATTGTTTCGTCAATCTAAAATGATTTGTTGCTCATTTAGAGCATTGATATTCTTTGTTGGAAATGACTAAATAAATAGCGATTGGGGGCTAAGCTATATGGGGTTACTTCCATTAGGATTTGTCACATCTACTCTAGATTGGTTTCGGTTGTATGCGCATGGAGATGTGAAATACTCGGATACTTGGTAAGGTTGGAAGGGTCCGACTTGGAGGTTTCTAAGAGCCATCGTTGTTCTTAAGTATATTTTCTAGAGGTACACTTTCGATAAGGGGGCGCACCCTCCTAGTGATTTTTGGAAAAATTTATTTTCCATATTTATGATTCTAATCTTTGGATTTATTCTTTCTTAAATGCATCGGGAAGCATCTTGCGGGCTTCGTGATGTTTAATTATTTGTATCCATGCTTTTATGCTTGGATGTTGTCCTTGTGTGGGAAAACCCATTCTGCGTTTTTACGGCATGGTCTTACCCGTTATTCTGTGTGTTCTATTTATTTATTTGGAGTTTACTCATACCGGACTTACTGTCTGACCCAAATTGTTTGTTTTCCGTAAACTCTATTTGAGTAGTTCGAAAATAACAGGTTTCTTTGGGCTCTTTTGAAGATGGTGGACAAGCATGAGGCTCCTTATCTATCTAGCTATTTATTTCCACTGTTAAGAGATGTATGTACGTATATTTAAAGGCAGGTTGTTATAACTACCTAGACTTATAGTAGTACTTTTGTTGTAACTCTGATAACTCCATGTTGGGGAGTAAACTTATCTACTATCTTATTTTTATGTTATATACTTATGTGAGATTATTGTTCTGTTCTTATATTTTTACCCCATGACAACTTGTTTTTCAGATACTTGAGCAATAGCACATGAATACCATGGATGTATTAGGTGTCGTTCTCAAGGTTGGTATCAGTGCTTCGATTGAGTGAACACCTTAGCCTGATTGGGATACAACTCATTAGGACATGGTAAGTGATGCCGTAGAATGAGTTAACCTGAGAGAGCATATTTATAATTTTCATAATAATAATATTTTTCCTCTAAAGTCTCATTTTAGTTCCTTTGGAGTTATGTCCTTAAACAATTTTAATCCTATTTTTGTATTCTAAAGATATATGTTATTTGTTTAGATAATAGAAAATGAATACAAGAAGAGGAGTAAGGAGAGGAAGTGGATCTAGCGCGGCTACCAATGGCAAGATACCTAGAAATTATACTATATCAGCTTTAGATTCAGTAAAGGAAACGGTAGTGCAAGTTCAGACCCCAATGAACTTTTACCCCTTTGGGTGGGAAACCATTCAAAGGGACTAAAGGTATTCTTGGAGTGTAGATGTAGCTTTGAACTTGTGAAAGAATACTTAAAGATCTTCAGTTGGTAAATGTGGAGAAATGACTGTTGGCATCGTGACAACTTCAAAAGTCGATGACGGATTGTTGGGATTCAGAAAGAGCTAGTACTTCGAAGAAGGAGTTTTCTTGGGCCCAATTCAAGGTAGTTTTTGAAGCATAGTTTATTCCAGAAGCCGGAAGAACTCATTTATTTGGAAATTTCGTTCACTTAAAGTAGGGTGATATGACGGTGTCGCAGTATGACCATAAATTCAATGCTTTGTTTAGACTAGGATTGATAGACACACTGCTCAAGAAAAATGAAATGTTTGTGAATGGAATGCGAGCAGAGTTCCATCGTGAAATGATCAATCATCTTATAGGTACCTTCGCCAACATTATTAGCATGGCTTTGAGGTTTGAGGCTCTTGATATTAAGGAAGGAGTCTAGAAGGGTGTAGTACCAGCAGTAAGTGCCAAGCCATTATTATTTATACCAGTTGAACGAAAGCCAAACTTCAAGCGTAAGTTTTTGGGAAAGAAGCAGGGTGCAGGGAAGAAACACATAGATGGCACTCCAGCACAGAAGAAGAAGACCAACTTGGCCAACATTCTTTGTTTCAAGTGCAATATAATGGGCCACTTTGCAGATCATTACTCAATTGCAACATGTTTTAATTGTGGCCAACCAGGACATATGATGAATAAGTACCCTTTTCCTAGAAAGGAATCTCAAGGACAAATTTTTACTATTGAAGTGATTCCATCCACTTCTTTAGATAAAAAGGAAAGAAAGTGTTGCAAGGTACATTATCCATCTATGATATTCCTATAAGGGTGTAATTTGGTACAGGAGCTTCCCATAGTTTTATGTCTTATGATCTAATGAACAAACTAGATCTTAAATATGTTATCTTAAGCAATCCTCTTTGTATATCAAACCCAATTGGAGGTACGACAAATCTTGACATTGTGTGTCTTAATGTACCTATTTCTTATCGAAATCATCTCTTTCCTTTTAACTTTTTTGTTCTTGGGTTTATGGGTTTTGGAATGTTGCTGGGAATGGATTGGTTATCTAAGTTTAAAGCTATCTTGGATTATGGTAGAAGCCTCGTCAAAGTTAGTGATGTTGAAGATGTTGGTGTTGATATTAGTTGTAAAGAGCCTAAGTAGTTAGTGAATAGTTTTCTCTATTCATTCGAAATGGCTAAAGCAGTGCTAGATGACGTGCCGCTTGTTCAAGATTTCGTAAATATTTTTTATCAGGTGCAAGGTTTACCTCCTCACTGTGAAGTCGAGTTCCATATTGATTTGGTTCGAGGAACCAGACCTATTGTACAACAATTACGAAGGATTTCTCCAAAAGAGAAGAGGGAGAGAGAAAGATAGACTTATGACTTGTTGAAAAAGGGCTTGATCCGACGTAGTACCTCGAGTTGGGATCCTCAGTTAGGGGTGGGCGCGGTCGATTAACCGCACAAATCCGTTAATTTTTGCGGTTAACCTAAACTAATATGCGGTTCGGTTAACCGATATTTGGTTAATCGATGTTGGTAGTATCGACCGAACCGCAATATTTAAACCGCGGTTAACCGGTCACATAGAACGCTTAACCAACTATTATTCGTGGTTAATCGGTTAATCGGCAAAGTTAGAATGGTTAATCGATTGATTGTTTTCAATTTTGAAATGTTTGCATAGAAAATAAATTATCCAGATATATGCACCTTAATGTACTAAATTAATAGTATATCAGATAAATGAAACTAAATAAAATAAACACGAACAAGTCACCATACACTTAAACCTCAGCCATCATACACTTAAACCTCAGTTCATTGCAAATACAAATTATATAATAATGATCTAGAAAATAATGCAATAATGTTGCATGCAACTAAAATAAAGTCATTAAGTCACCACACACTTAAACCTCAGTTCATTGCAAATACAATAATGCTGCATGCAGCTAAAATTTTTACAGAACACGGTGTAAATACAATATCGGTTTTGTAGATACTAGATAATGCTGCATAGCGATAAAAAACCACAAGAACTTTCTTCTCAATCCTCGTATTCTTCGACAATTTATGAAAATAAAATAATAAGAATTTATCAGTTTGTAGATAACGCTGAAATGGACTGAGTATGAAAAAATTAAGGCATACAATGCATAATTAAATAGTGTTTAAGGAAAACCTACATATATTTGAATAGTGGTAATTATATGCATATGTAGGTTTTCCTTATTTTAGCAATAAGTACCCACTCAAACTAGAAGATGCATGCAATTGAAGTATATTATGAGATAATTTATGTAAACTAACTAACTAAGTAAAAAAATCCAAAAGAATTAAATAAAAACACGAGCCAAAATATAAAGTAGACTTCTTTATCGGATATTTAAGTATCAAAACATAAACAATAGTTGTAGCTAGCGCCGGCACAAAAATTACAATTGTTTAGTGATGTTAGGTTGTTGCGTAATAAAAAGATTCAGCCATTTATAAGATGCAGAGAGAATGTATTTATGCATCTGCAGCTGCTAATACTTCCAATACGAAACAATACAGAATGTATTTATGCATCTGCTAATACTTCCAATACGAAACAATACAGAATCAAGGGAAACAATACAGAATGTATTTAGTGATGTTAGGTTGTTCAGAATGTATTTATGCTCAGCAATGAACTAAACACATAAATCCACTTGGCATAATCAGAGAGAATGTATTTATGCTCAGCAATGAAACAATACAGAATGTATTTAGTATCAAACGTGATGATGTTTAAGATAAATATCTATGATCTGAGAATTATTATTGTGAACCAACTGAGCTTCACTTAATTACTTCACAAGTAATAACATAAGGCATAATATGAGGCCTAAATTGTCAATTTTTAGTTAATCCTGGTAATTATAAACCATGCAAATATTGTCAACTTGCATATATTCGAACCAGCATATATAAACACTGTGAGACTGAAATAAGGAAAACCTGCATATATTTGACTCGTGTTTAAGGAAAACATGAATGTGAGTATATGTTTACAGTACACATGCATATGTTTGAATAGTTAGACTGAAATTGAAATAAACTGAGTAAATTGAAGTGAATATAAACACTGTGATTAAGGAGATATTAACCATGGTGAAAACATTGGTGATGGAGATGGGCTATCCACGTTGAAAATTGAAGATAATGGCAATTCACATTGATGCCATGCACAAATTCTACATGGAAAACAAATTAGTTAGAGTATTGTATGTAAAATCAAACAAATATCAAACTAGATTATTTTATGAACACTAATATCACCTGAGAAAGCATCGTCCTAATAGTAAACATCATCGATTGGAACCTCAATCCGGTGGTCGACAAAAATTGGTTTGGACCTTAACCAATTTTGAGTACAAATTAATGCATCAACCATTCGTGGACTCAAAGTACTACGAAAAAGATCTATAACCCTTCCTCTGGTGCTAAAAGCGGATTCGGAAGCAACCGTGGACACCGGAATAGCAAGGAGATCTCGAGCGACCAGAGATAAAACATGATATCTGGAGCTATTTACCTTCCACCATAGTAAAACATCAAAATCATTTGGTACATCCTCAATCGGTGCATTTAAATACTTTACTAGTTCATTGCATTCATTGTCTCGTTGTCGAACTTGTTGTAAAAAGTATTTCTTTTTCTAGAAAGAACGTCACTAACATTCACAACACTTTCACTATCAATGGAAGTACTAGATCGTGGTTCATCACATGTTTGTGTTCCAAATGTAGAATCGCTCACGTAAAAGTCAAACAACCTTATCAAAATATCTTTCACACTTTTTAATATGTCATCTGCAACTACTTCATCATACATGTCTTCAACACATAACTTAACAAAATTGAAATTTATATCTTGGATCAAGCACACACGTAACAAGCAAAATTTTGTTCATGTTACTTACGCTTCCCCAATATTTGTCAAACTTTGCTTTCATATTAAATCCCATTCTTCCAACATAAAGATTCGTTTTCGCAATCAATGCTCGTAGTTCTTCTTGAATTCCACTTAGCTCGGAAAAACAATCATTTGAGGTAATAGATAAAGTTTTTCTAAATTTTAAAGTAATATCATAAAATTTCTTTAAGATTTTAACAAAAAGTTCGGCATTTTTCCAATTTACAGTACCCGGAGGATGAACTTCTTCGTCAAAGTAAGCAACAAAAATACCATCATTTTCTTTCATATCATCAAAAACCCTTCTGTATTTCAAAGATGCTTCCAACATCAAATACGTTGAATTCCACCTAGTGGGTACATCTAAAACAAGCCTAGGTTTATTCTTAATTCCCAAACTTGAACACATCTCTCTGAATTTAGAAAATCGTGCCAGAGATGATCTCACAAATCTAACTGCAGTACGAATTCCAACTATAGTATTACTAATTTCTTTTATCCCATCATGAACAATTAAATTGATTATATGGGCACAACAACGTATATGAATGAATTCACCATTCAAAACACAACCAACATTATAATCTTTTAATTTGTTTTTCACATAATTGATTACCATTTCATTTGCACTAGCATTATCAACCGTGATCGACACTATTCTTTTGAGTTTCCATTTTTGATACATTGGACAATAAGTTTTCCAATATTTTCTCCTTTGTGACTAGTAATTACACAAAAATTTATAATCCTTTTATGTAAATTCCAATTTCCATCAATAAAGTATGCAGTTAAAACCATATAATTCACGTTTTGAATAGAAGTCCATGTATCGGTAGTTAGATAAACACCATGCAATGATTCGGAGAACAAATTTTTAAGAGAATCTATCGAGTCCCAATATAATTGAAGCACGTCTCTACAAATTGTTCTACGTGAAGGAACTTCAAAACTAGGACACACTTGCCGACAAAATTCAAGAATACCTTCACCTCCGCAAAACTAAAAGGGAGTTTATTAATAATTATCATTCGAGCTAATGATTTTCTACATTCCTCTTTGTTAAATGACCATGTGGTAAGAGTGCAACTATCTTCACTATCGCTATTTTTTCCAAAAAACTAAACTTTTTTGTCTCTTATCACTGTCATGTGGAATTGACTTACATGATTTTGCTACCTGATAATTCAAATGTGTAGTGCCATTAAATCTAGAATCACATGCAAATTGTTGACCACAATAGTCGCAAGCACATTTGTTAACTTTGGGATTAATATCTTTAGTAAAACATTTCCATACCAGAGAAGGCTTTCTAGAAGAAGGCTTGCGATTCTGGTGTGGAGGTGGTTTTCCAACATTGATGTTGTCATCCCCGGTTTCCTCATCATCCATTTCTTTCGCATACTTATCATTAAGATCCATTGTTTCCCTAGAAGATCCACCTATTTCCGCCTGTTTTACAATTGATAAAGACATAAAATTGGCGGAAACAGAAGCTATATGTAGGGGTAATAAATGAGTAAGGGAACTAGGTATATATGTATATATGCGGTTGTTCCATTGTTCAAAGTGTGCATATTAGCTATACGTTAATGATGGTTGCTGGTTAAAAAACATGGTTGCTGGTTCAAGACATGACTACCGTTTATAGCTGAGACATACACAAGAATTTAACAAATGGAAATTACAAAAAGTTTAGAACAGAAAACTTGAACTGATAACAAGATGTGGCATTTGCGAGTTATGAATTATTAAAAGAAAGTAAAAGAACAAGGTTAAAATTGGGTGATGACAAGAATTAGAATTATGTAACTGCAAAGATGAAAATGACAAAGAACTGTGATATTGATGAAGAACATGAATTTAAAGGGAATTGAATTAAAGTCTAAACTAACAACTGATAACACTGAGTCAAATTTCCATACAAATAACCTTATTTTCTTTATATAAATAACGCAGAAATTGGGTGAAACTCAAGATCTAAAGTTGAATCCTTGTAGCTCGGTGCTGCTAGAATCGATCGAGGATGGTGTTTGTCATTTAAGTTATTCCACCATGCTATTGGGGATTTTTTATATCATTTCTTTTATGTTTAATAGGTGGTCTTAGTGAGTATCAAATATTAACGATTGACTCTTAGGCGTATATCCATAGATCAGAAAGTCAATTTAGAAAATACACCGTAACAATAAGTAAAAAAATTCGTAGGTTATTTTTCATACAAAAAATGTTTTCTTTTTTTAGTTTGGAAATGATTTTTGAAACTACCAAAATCAAACATGTGTTGTGCTTTCCATTTTGATTTTTTTAAAGTAAACCAAACTAGACGCATTATAAAAAATAATTGGAAGTTGAAAATTAAATATTAGATCTAAATCGAAGTATTTTTTCTTTTTATAATTTGCTAAGAACTGTCCATTTTCTCTGCTAGGAAAATATATATTAATCAATCAAAAATGCTGTTTCAGTGGGCCATAATTCAACCGGCTTCAACTAGAAGAATTACCAAGCCAAAATTATGCAGCATGCCCTATTATCCACCGTTTGATTCCTCAATCGTATATTATGTATCTTCATTTTTGGTTGATCATATATTATCTAAATCGAGGATGGAGTTTAATCAAGATCTAAATCATGGATGCCATGGAAATTGCAAGTCGCAAGGGCACGTAATTGAAATCAAAACAAGCTAACAAAATTGAAATCAGAGCAGCAAATTATAAAACAACAAATTATAAAAATTGCACATAGTTAATCCATCATCTATGTAATTCTATGTAAAAGAAGCAACCAAATCACGATTGGAAGTGGAATGATGCAAAATGAAAATTGAACTCACATTTTTTCTCTTCCTGCTAGTATTAACCATTGCTGAAATGGGCGATCTACGGATCTAGTGAGCAAAGATTGAAGAGCAAGACGACACTCGGCGCGGCGGACTGGATTATCATGATTGTGATTCTGATAAGAACGAAAATTAAATGGTTAAGCAAGCTAATTTGAATTTAGGGGCGAATTGTTGTGAGTGAAATTTAATACGGAGTAGGGACTAGTGCATAGCGAAGGAAACTAGGGCAAAATACAAGCACATAGTCGCACGAAAGCAATGGGTCGGGTAGCAATTGTTGGGTAGGCCCGATAATTTGAAATATATATTCGGTTAACGGTTAACCGATATATAACCATTGTTAACCTTTAACCGAACCGATTTTGGTCAGGTAACATCGGTCGTTTAGCCTAAAGTTCGGTTAACCAATTTTTTCGGTTAAAGCGGTTCGATTAAGATCGGTTCGGTCGGTTAAGTCGGTTCGGTCGGTTAAATGCCCACCCCTATCTGGTACAATATTTGTTGGAATTGTCCCTGTGTTGGACAATTTACAAATATAATATAAAACTTAATTTAATAAATCATTTCATGTGAAATGGTTCACAAAATTGTGACAGCACTTCCTTTTTGTTTCATATGTATGCGCATTTGTGTACAATACGGGGAACAAAGGGAAAGAGCTGTCGAAATTTTATTGAATCGTTTAAGATGAAATAATTTAGAAAATGTAGTTATTATTGTTTTATTAATGGGAAATAGGATGACCGAACATCAAAGGTAGAAAATATAAAATATTATATTATATTTATCATTTGTTAAACTGAAAATATAATTTTATAAAAAAAAGTAAATAGAGTAATATATGGTAAAATTAATAAAACGTTAAAATGTATAAATGAATTGCAACCAAAAGAATCATAATTTTCAAATCTTACTATAATTTTTCAAATTTCTGTCATTTTTTTTATATAGAAAAAATGGTCAATTATTTTGTTGATCAAAGGGGGCGGATGTATGAACGAAAAGGGATGAAAGGCTCAATAAAGGAACATTTTTATAATAGATCACATGAAATTATTAAATTTACTTTATGTAATAATGGAAACAATGAAGAAGTTTGTTGTCCTTGTGGTAACTGCAAACATTTGAAGCACTGGATAACAGATATGGTTATAGTACATTTGTGTCAGAACGATTTTGTGCTTGATTATTATGTATGGTATCATCATAGAGAACTACACCTAATCCTATAGTGTTAGATGAGGAGGTTAAAAGATATGATTGAAGATGCAACACAAATATTCAAGCAATGAAAATCTACAATTTATTGTATGCTACTAAGATACCCCTTTAGGATGGCTTTAAAAGCGGCACCCAATTATCGGTAACTGCCGAATATAATACTATGAAATCTAAATTCAACTTCACAAAAGTTGGATTTACAGTAGTTGTACAAGCTGCAAAACGACATAAGCCACTTGGTAATCCAATGTGCGAAAATCATTACGAAGTGGAAAAAATAAATGTCTTCTTTCAGTTTTCCATACCAAAACATAGATACATGTTTAAATGGTTGCATGTTATTTTTGAAAGAGGACATCGGTCTTAGGAAGTGTAGAATATGTAACGAGGAAAGATACAAACCAAGAAAAAAGAAGAGAAAGAAAGTTATATACAAGAGTATGCATTACATACCCATCACTCCTAGACTCCAAAGGTTATATGCATCTTCCATTATCGCACCACATATGAGATGGCACAACACCAAAAGTAGGTACCTTAATATACCCAGCTGATGGAGAAGCATGAAAACATTTTGATAAGACTTATTCTGCTTTTGTTGTAGAGAGCCGTAATGTTGGACTTGGTTTGTGTATGGATGGATCCTTGCCATTCTTTTAATTTGGTTTTAAATATCCATCCTAGTCTACTATCGTTACACCTTATAATCTTCCTCTGTGGACATGTATAAAAACGCCATATATGTTTCTCACTATTGCCATCCCCGGTCCTGATGATCCAACACAAGAAATCAATGTTTATCTACAACCGTTGATTGAAGAGTTAAAAACACTGTGGCATGAAGGAGTTGAAATACACGATGTTCTGAAAGAAAGAATTTTCGTAGTTCTCTTCTTTATCATTGACTATTGACGATTTTTCGACTTAATGCTTTAAGGTTAGAGTACGGTTGATTCTCTATATTGTCCTTATTGCATGGACGAACACAAGCATTTTCATTACCGAATGGAAAAAATTACATGGTTTGATTGTCATCGGTGTTTTCTCCATGTTAATCATGCTTTTTGAAGGGATAAAAATATTCTAGCTAATATAGTAGAGACTAGACAACCATCTATGATTTGGTCAAGCGAAGACTAAATCCAGGTAAATTTACTGTTCATATTTGGTGCAAACAAAGTATGTTTTGGGAGTTACCACATTGGAAAAATCTCTAAGTTCAACATAATACTAACGTGATGCACAATGAAAAAAGTGTATGATAACGTGTTTAATATAATTCTGAATATGAAGACGAAGACTAAGGAAGATGTGAAATCAAGACGTGATATAAAAGAATTGTGTAAGCATCCTGATCTTCATATGAAGCCAAATGACACTAAAAACACCCAAAGCATGTTGTAAGTTAGACAATAGAAAGTAAAGCTTGTGTTAAAATAAGTGGAAGGAATAAAATTTCCTGTTAGGATTTCTTCTAATCTTCATAGATGCGTCGAATTTAAAAAAAATAAACTAAGTGGGATAAAAAGTCACGATTGCCATGCAATAATGGAAAATTTGTTACCTGAACTTAATTCGTTTTATAACAACTACATTAAAAGTTGAACATATATGTAAAATTAAAGTAGATACTCCTATACTGCTCTACAAACTGGAGAAAATCTTTCCTTCGGGTTTCTTTAATATATTGGAGCATTTACCCGTTCATCTTTCATTTGAATCGCTTCTTTGTTGTCTTGGGAAATATGGATGGATGTATCCATTTGAGAGGTAAGACTATTGAGTATGTTAAATATTAATTTAATTTCTAATTAAAAAATACATAAGTAAATTTAATTTGAAATTATTTTGTAATAGGTATGTTAACTTACTTTTTGACCAAGTAGACTTTTAGTTGGAATTAGAACGTTAAGATGAATATGAAACGATTTGCAGACGTGGGAACATGTTTGAAAAAGTAAGAAGATTGAACTCAAGAGTTTTAAGGGGATTTGAGCTAAGTGGACCTCTTCGTCCGAGAGGAGATTTCTCCACCCGACCACCCAAACTCCTTACACTTCGAGTACTACTTCAAAATATCATCAAAGAGTACTTTTCTTAAAAAGTAAATCAGCAACTAAAATGATTTTCCAGAAGAATGCAAAGAAAGTAGGAAAAGACGAGAAATATTAAAGAAGTTACCAGAAACAACTCAATCTTCGAGGAAAAGTGTATAGAATGTAATGGATCGAGGATAGGAAGTAGAATGGAAGAAGAAGATGTAAACTTCCACCAACACAAACCTCTTAGTACCTAGTGGTTTCAATTGATAATTAGGTCGGTTACTGCTCTTCTACGCCTTTGGGCTTGGATCTGGATCTTACACTTCATGGGCGTTTGATTATATTGGAGAATTTTCTTATAAATACAGACCCTATGACAATTAGGAATGGACTTTTGGCACTTCTACTTCTTCATCCCCCATCTCCCTTCACAGTAGTCACTGAGGTAGACATTGTTGGCAGTTCTAGGCTTAAGAACCCATCAGTTCCTTATATTTATGATTCCAATATTTGTCAAATCTTTAATAAATAAAACAAAAAGTGGACGGAGGCTGGAGTTTGCCAAACCGCTATAAAAATCTTGGTGTTCTTACTATTTTACATTTATTTTCTACTAGATCTCAATATTTCTAGAGGTTTTTAGGTGTGATGTCATTTTTGACATCAGTATTTTAGGGATTTCACTGAAAGGAGCTTAGATCTGAAGTTTAGAGAAGATGAAGAGGCCTAACACCCGATCTAGGATTTGAAAGAATTAACCAGAGCATAAGGTAGCCAAGAGATCTCCTCAAATTCTAATCATTCCATCTAAGTGATCATAGAGCGGATGGAGAGAATAATGAAAGAAATGCACGATGGAATAATGGATCGACAACAAGAGATGCTAGGTGTATTTTACTAAAGGATGGAATAGCATAGAACAACTAGAGCTGTGGGAATTTAGAATTAAGGTCTAGGAATGAATATAGAAGTATCTACAATCAGAGCGGAGCAAGCTAGGACAATGCCTCTACGACCAGAACTAGTTGGTACCGACCAGAATCATGTCGGTACCAAGAGGAACCTACTCGAAGGCAATGTTGGTTCGGGCTTAAGAAGAGCTGTTATATCGAGAGCGGGCGATGCTGGAGGCAGAAATGCAAGTCAGAACGCAAATGCACATTGACTGAAAGATTATGTGCCAGAGCCTCCCTATAGGAACAGGGGGGCAAAATGAAGCTGGAGGTGCAGATCAAAATGTCAGCGTGCTAGAGGAGTATGTGCTAGAGTTCCCCCACGGGAGAAGGGGCGTAGAATGTTATGGATCAAAGACCTTCATTGGATGGCGATGACAGAGTAGCTGAGTTAGTTATAAGGATAGCAAGGATTCGACTAGCACACTTAAGTTTGGTAGACGTAAACAGAAATCAATTTACCTCAAACATCTGATACACGAGGAATCCTCTCGATTTCAAACTTTCAATGTTGGAAATGTACAATGAGAAGATAGATCCAACAGTTCATATAATGAGGTACATCCAACATGTGGAGGTGTTATATGCTTCTGAGGAGGTAATGGGACAATGCTTACTATTTATGTAATAGATTTAGTGGCAACATGGTTCAGACAGCTGGAGAATGGGTCTATAACGTAGACCGAGTTAGTGAATAGGTTCACTAGACAATTTAGGGTTCACATTTCATGACCAAAGAATGTGATGAAGCTGTCAAGCATGAAGTAAATGGTCGGAGAGAACCTGAGGAGTTGTTTGACAAGGTTTAATGTGACAGCCAATATAGTTCACGAGCCAGATGCATTGGTTCTTATGATGGCCTTAGTTTTATGAGTTGCAAATAAGACTTAAAGTTACTCTAGAGAGGGATCCACTAATTAATCTTACAAAGTTCTGTCATGAGTCGGAAAGATATTTGTGTCGGGAGGAAGATGAAGCTGAGAACTCTGAGGTAGATGTTATAGATGATAGAGGTTCGTCCAGAACAGAATATGGTAAAACAATGAGAAGCAAAATGCCGATGATGACTTTGAAGGACTAAAATGACAAAGGATGGAATCGAAATTTTTATTTTACATTGATCTAATTAAAAATCCAGAGAGGATGTACCTAGAAACTAGACGTAGATCCCTTATCAAAGGCTGGCTATAGGAGGGCTCAGGATTGGGAAAGAAGGTGTGGAAAGTTTTACCTGTTCCATGAGTTAAACAGACATGAAACGAACGAGTTCCGCTTCATGATCAGATAGAAAAGCTAGTTCGGAGTAACCAACTACAACAGTACTTATGGAATCGAACTGCAATGGTGCAGCTAGAGCAGCCACCATCTACAGCGAATGCTTTAAGTCACGACCAATGATCTAGGTCAAGACCGGTAATACCATGATTGGGATGGACAAGAGTCAAGTATGTTTCCCATGCTATTCTTTCCTTTTTGAATAGTTAAGACACCAATAACCGCAAGCTTCTTACACGTGTATGAGACCTTAATTGGTCTCTATGGACACTCTAAGTCGGATGCGTAAGATGGATATGTAGGATGTTTGCTTACTTGCTTTGACTGGAATATTGATTTTTGAAAACCACTTGAGTGTGATGACTAATATTGATCGTAGTAGTCCCGTTTGGAGGGACGGGCGATGACCATAAGAAGTAAGTTCACCTTACCAGAGAGTTAGTGTATGGACTAGCTTGGACATTGAGCTTGCTTGTTGGAGAATGAGTGGATTGGGATTAGCAAGAACCTAGAGAGATTGAAAGTAATTCCCTTCATTGGAAAGTGAAGGATGGACTTTCTTGGAAGTTGAGTTCCCTTACTAGAGAGCAAGCGGATTGAACTCAGCAAGGATCCACAGATAATGAACCCTAGGTTGGATGTTAAACTATCCAGAGAGATCAAACCCTAGAATGGATGATAAACGATTTGGAGATTTCGAACCCTTGATTGGATGTTAACCGATCCAAAGAGATTGAACCCTAGTTCAGATGATAAGAAATCCGATGAGATCAGCCTTGGAATGGATGTTGACCTATTATAAGGATTGGAATGCCTTATAATCAGAGTAAAATAGATAAATCCTGAGCGAACATATGATAATTTTTATAAAGAATATGATAACTCTAGATAAAGATAGGCCAATCATGATCCGTAGTTGACACTTAAGCATAGGTTGGAGTCCATAGCTATAATGGGTTTGGAACGGCCTGGTTTGTAGGAGAATCCAAAGGAACCGGATGATTCACTAAGATCGGGATCGATGGATGGTCGGAGGGCTCAACTATTGAAGGTTGACCACTACTGAAACTTGTTCTTGAGAAAAGAACACTTGCATTCATAAGGCGTACTTTGAGGGGCAAGTGTTAACAGGATTTTTGACCACGAGGATTTTCAACTGGAATTAGAACATCAAAATGAATATAAAACGATTCGCAAGCTTAGGAACATATTTGGAAAGGCAAGAAGATTGAACTCCATAAATTTTAATAGGAATTGAGCTAAGTGGATCTCTCGGTACCGAGATGAAATTTTTCTACTTAGGACCTCCAAACTCCTTACACTTCGAGTACTACTTTAATTAATTATCATGGAGTCCTTTTCTTAAAGAATAGATGAGAAACTGTAAGGATTTCTCGGGAAGAAAGAAAAGAAAGTAGGAAAAGACAAGCAATATAAAAGGGGTTATCAAAAACAACTCAATCTTCAAGGAAAGTGTTTGAAACATAGTGAATCGAAGATTGGAATCAGAACGGAAGAAGATGGAAAGTTCCATAAATGCAAACCTTTCAATATAGAGAGGAACCTCTGGGTGTTGAGTGGTTTCAATTGACGATTGAGCCGACTGCTGCTCTTCTACACCTTTGGGCTTAGATCTAGATCGTGCACTTCATGGGCCTCCTTTTCTACTGATGAATTCCCCTGTAAATACAGATCCTACGGTAACTAGGAATAGACATTTTGCACTTCTACTTCTTCATCCCCTATCTCTTCACAATAGTCACCAAAGTAGACATTATTGGCAGTGATAGGCTTAAGAACCAGTCAATTCCTTATACTTGTGATTTCAATCTCTCTCAAATCTCTAATAAATAAATATAAAGTGAACATAGGCTGAGTATTGCCGAACCACTATAAAATCTTTTTGTTCTTACTGCTTTACATTTATTTTTTGCTAGATCTTGATATTTCTATAGGTTTTTGGATGTTGTGTAATCTTTGGCATCATTAAAGTATTTAAATCATCTAAAGCAAAACGTTAGACAAAAAGCACGAGTTGAAAATTCAGTTTGCAAATCATATATCGAAGAAGAAGCTTCATTCTTTTTCACTCATTATATCAGTGACACATGAACTTATTATTGAAATTATTTAATGTAATGATAAAGGCGTTGAACATGATTCTTCTCAAGCAATGTTATTATTTTTAGACAACATGCAACGACCCAGAATTTTATCGATTGGTTTATGAATATTTAAGTTATTTTAAATATTCAATTAATTGTTTTAATAATCAAATAACCCTTTTTTTAATTAATAACTAATGGTATAAAATTCATTTTTGAATTCTGCTTACATAAATATAGGTAGTTCAATGGAAAAATAAAAATATGACTGAAACCTGTTTTTTGGACTTTCATCATTTTATCGAACGTCAAATTGTAGACAATTATTGAACTTTGTATACATTTTAAACAACATTTAAATGTTAGGTTAAGTAATGAAAACATGCTATTTCCAAATGTAAAGATAAATAATAATAATGATAATAATAATATATATAAAAATTATTTAAATTTAAAATAATGAAAAGGTGGATTTGAATTCTTAAGATTCCTTAAGCATAGAAATCAACAAAGGTACATGAAAACACTCTTAAATCCAACATATTTTCATGTGGATGACATTTTGGTGGCTTGTGATAAGATGTGAGAGTTGAAAATGGATTTAAGGGTATTTTGGTCTTTAATCTTCTCTATTTTACTTTATTTATTATTTATTTCATTTATATATTCACTTCTTCTTTCCTTATTTCATTTTTTTTTTCCACATTCTCAACCTCTTCTTTTTCCACCTTCTCTATTATTATTTAAATCTTGAAAAAAAAGAAAATCTTCCAACTAATTAAGAGGATTTAAAAATATACGCATTTCAAAAATATGTGAAAGGTGAGCTATTCAATCTTTTGTTCAGTGCTTCTATGAAATAAATAAAAATGTTGTAAATCTGTTGGTAACAATGATTAGGTGTTGTAATGACCTAGTTTTTTTTAATTTTGAAATTTTACATTAAACAATGATTTTGAAGTAAGAAAGGAAAAATGAATTAGAAACTAAATTTGAAATGCTTTTAATAAATTTAAAAGAAAAAATGAATGAATTTAGTTGGCGTGTTTCGAAGATTCTAGTCTGTTTCAAATTTAATTAAAACAGATTAATATTTTAATGAAAAATAATATTGAAATGTAAATATTTTTATACAAAATATACTAGAACATTTTCTGAGTAAGGTGTCAAAGTTCGTTTCGTCGGATTCTGATTTTCCTAGCTCCGTTCATTGCAATTCGAAGATTGTTGTACATTTCGAGTGGGTGTAATTGTGGCAGTAGTGAATTTTTGATGCGGTGGTCATAGTATATATATTATAGCACCATATGGTTCATCTTGTCTTCCTAATTGCCATGGTTTATTTATTTCCATATTTCAATCCTCGATCTCTTAACGTTAAGTGGTCGAATTATAGCGTATATGACATATTATAAATTAAAATAGGGTCCGTATGCGTATATATTTGGGCTGTGTTTGAATGGGGGACAGAGTCTTGCCACATCAACCAATATTTTAGAAAATCCATATTCTCCTTTGTCTATATTTAATAGATACATGGTCATGTGTAGACGAAAGAAAGAAAATGTTTATTGCACATATCACAAACCTTAACCGTATAATTCAGCCTCCATTATTTAAAAACCAAACCCTGCTTAAAACTGTCGAACCTACACCTTCTTCGCCGCCACTGCTTCACCTTACCCATCACCATTGAACCCATACCTTCTCCGCCTCATGCTGCACCCGTTTTCCTGCTTGTCCACTCACCTTCCACCCGCCATCTCCAACCCAAATGCTAGAAACTGCCTCGCTCAGGATTTACAACACCTCTGCTTAAATCACTAGAAACTTCCATACCCTATATTACTGCACAACCACCCAGCATCACATCTCCGCTTGCCCATCTCTACCATCCTGCAACCTTCCAAATTCCTAGTGGCAGACCACTGAACCGTCAACAGGTGCTCCATCCGAGAACAATACCCACCACCACCTGCAACCTTTCCCAAGATCGCCTACGTTAGCCACTCACACCACTGTTTAGAGCATACTCGCAGAAGCATTTACTTACGCCTTAACTTCTACCATACCTGAACCCAAAACTTCCATTAAATCCTGATTAAGTTATGAGAAATGCGGATTACGGATCTTAAGGCTGGAGTTAACACTAGAGGGGGGTGAATAGTGTTTATAAAGAATTACTAAATCTTTTTGAGTTTATGTTGATTTATACACAGAAGTATGCAATATACATATATAGACATGATCACAGAAACAAACACAGATGCAAAAATAAAAAGCAATAAAGGAAAGAACACACTGGATTTTATACTGGTTCGGAGTTACCCTACATCCAGTCCCGTACACAAGTACAGATTTCCTTTCAAAAGCAATTGTACAATTACACCCTCGATTTCAAGGCTACGAGGTACACCCTCCGGAATCACAATCCTCTGGGTAGAGATACTTGATTTTCCGAGCAACAAGTTCGCCCACTTGATTTTACGGGAAACAAGCCCACCCAATTGATTTCCCAAGGCTACAATCACACCTTATCTCGCTTGATTGATTTTCAAGGCTGCAATCACACCTTTTCTCGCTAAGTTGATTACAAAAAGCCTATAACTCTGAATAGCACTGAGGATCTTGTTGAGAGAGTGATAGAGAATCAAACTACGAATGATCGAGTTTGATTCAATGTTAATTTCGACAGAGTGATGGTAAGAATATGTACTAGGAAAAGTGGAAGAAGAAGAGGAGTGAAAAACCAGAAAATCTGATGTAAAATTCGTTGAAACTGACCCCTATTTATAGAAGAACAACAGTCATGTCCATTCGTGAAGAGTTATGATGAATAGACACTTCTTTTGATATTTAAATTTTAAACTCAACTGACACCATGTCGACATGGTCACCATGAGTATGTCGACATTCCAAAGCTTTTTTTGATAATTTGATTTTCTTTGAAAATAATCTTTATCTTATATTAAAACTATTTTAAAACTTTATAAATATACTTGCCTATAGTTAAAATTCATAAGTAAATATAGAGAATAATATATATAGAATTTTAACTATAATTTTATATTTAATTTTAAGTATAAATATTTAAAAGTTAAATATATTATATTTAGAAGATAGTTTAAAATCAGGAGTAGTTTGACTTTAAAATTAAAGATGATTTTGAGGCTAAAATTATTTAAAATCAGGATAGATGTTTTTGATGCTTTTAAAAGGAAGGTTTTGAAATCATTTTGAAAACAAGATATAATTTTGAAAAATCATTTTGAATAAAAGGTTAGCGGATACAAAATAATATTCCACTAGATTTTTCGTAGGTTCCATCCTACTTAGGGTTCCATCCCTTTAACAGGCTCGAAGTGGATTCCATTCCACGAATAAATTGGATTTTAAGATGCCGGTGCTTTTCTACGAGTTTTAACAAAATTTCTAATTAAAGAATAAATTACTTGAATTCTTGAACTCTTGATAATCTTGATACTCATGAGTCTTCAATCTTGATATCTTGAATCTCTATACTGTACAGTCTTCATTCTTTGTACCTACATGGTTAAATCCGGCATATACATATATATCTAAACTTATAATGTTAGTATTTATATTTTATAATATATTCTAAGGTTGTTGTCATCAAAACCATCATCTCACGGACTAACAATCTCCCCTTTTTTTATGATGACAACCTTTGTTTATAAAATATTACTTCTGTCCTAATAACGTTTATAAAATATTACTTCTATCCTAATAACTCCCCTTAAAACTAATAACTCCCCCTTAATCTATGCCTAACCACCCTCTCCTTAATCTATGCCTAACTACCCTATTTTATACTTCTCCCCCTTTGTCATCAACAAAAACAAACTCCTCATCATTCTTGGACTAGAGTACCTGCATTAATAAACTATACAATAGAATATATAATAGATAGATTGAGAATTAAGTATCCTTATGAACATGATAATTAATCAAGGAATATATACATTTCAATGTGTGTGTGTGTACATATATATGTTTTATGTAGCAAACATCAAACCACTCAATCCACACCGAGTATCAATCCAAACCAAATAAAATTAATTCAAACAAACAATTCAAACAAAGCAAACAAATAAAATTAAACGTTACGTGGAACTTCCACCCATCCTTCTTCTCCAAAGATTGGGTCTGCCTTAATAGCATCCCAATTTTCATTGTCGTTAGTGAGAGAGACTGGAGGATATGCTTCGTTATCATCCTTGTGTAGGGAGGAAATCATCTGTCGTATTGCATCGAAATGCCTTTCTTGCTCCTTGATTATCTGCATTTGACTCAATTCTAAGTGTCGCTGGTCATGAAGAATGAACGAGAGAACACTCTTGAACGAATTAAGAGTTTCTTCAAGATTTTCAGATAAATTATGAATTGGATTAGCCATAGTTGAATTTGTGAAAGAAATGAAGAATTAGAAGATAGGAAATAATTTTCAGTGAAGAATTCTAAAAGAAACAGGTATATATATGTGTAGAATTCGTTTGAAATGAATAGACATATGGTTGTTATTCAAATTTCAAATTCAAAATGAATTGTCATTTCTGACCAATACATGTCGACATGGTCATAGGGGGTATGTTGACATGGGTTAGTGAAAAAATATGACTAGTTTGATTTTGTGAATAATTGTGTGTGTGTGTGTGTGTGTGTGTGTGTGTGTGTGTGTCTATATACTTATATACTAACATTTATTCTGGAGATAAGACAAACTAGATAACAGAAAGGAAATTTCATTTCATTGCATAATAAGATGATACAATGATTAAACATATGAAACTACATGAACTTTCGAAATAAAACAAGGTAAAACACATACAACATGATACTAAAAGATAAAACTAGTTAGAGGATGATGATGATGAAGAAAGTCCAAGTTTCTTGCTGACTTTGGAAATGAACTTGTTCATCTTGGATGAAATATTTTCCAACTTCTTACTAACAGATCGTTTAAGAATCCGTTGATTCTCAACAATTATCTTTTGGTTTTTGAGAAGGGTTTTGGTGGATGGATTAGGAGGATAGTCCATGCTTTCCAAAGAGGTTTCACCTTCTTCTTCTTCAATTTCCATTTCATCCCCTTCTTCTTCTTCCTCTTCCTCTTCTTCCATTTCCGTATGAGCCAAACGCTCTTCCTTTTCAGTAAGGGCCTCAAAAGGTTGAAAAACAAATGGAATTTTCATAAGAGAAATGTTAGAATGACTGAAAACTTTTCTAGAAATAAGTTCTTTGCCTTTGAAATCCACTCCAAAATAGTTAAAAATCCGAGTGAGATAAATTCCATGATACAAAGTATTCTCCCCCATTTCAAGATTTTTAGGACGAAGTTCATCCAAAATAACTTACGCCCAATTTATGTCATAATTTCAAAAAATAGAAAAAATTGCTTTGCAAACTTTTGAAGTAGGATTGTTAAAATTCCCCGATCTTGGGGTCAAAGTATGTTGCAAAAGAAGATTGACAATTATTGCCTTTGGTTGAAAATTTCAATTTTTGAATTCAATATTATCATTCCCTTCGAAAATGTGATGAAATGTCTCACGATCATTTTCATCAATTTAAAATTAGAAAGATCCATTTCCGTACACTTGCAATTGAGAATGGTACCCAAAAGATCACAATTCAAAATGATTCTAGTGCCTTTGACACTACTCTAAATTTCATCCTCATTTCCATGATAAAATCCACGATTTAAATTAGCATAGAAAATTTTGACAACATTTGGAATGCAAACAAAATCATTTTGAGAAGCATCAATAAGACTAAGAACTCCATTGTTTGCAAAAAGAGAATCAAGTTCATAAGAAGAGAAATCTTGAAAAATAGCAAACTTTCCGAGATGGACTTTGGCATAATTAGCATAATTGATGTACGCTTTTATTGCCTTTGGATCATTGAATAGTTGCTCTTTTATTTTTCTAGAAATTTCTCATGGTGGAGTGGTTGCTTGAAGAAGCCATTAAAGTAGAGAGTAGAGAGATTGAAGTTATGAAGAGAGAATTTAAATTTGAAAATGAGAGTGAAAAGATATGATAAAGGATAGTGAATAAATAGATTATCAAAGGACATATTCTCTGGTCAAAAGATAGTTTTTCATAGAATTGAATGAAGTGAAAAGATGGAGGGAAATTCAAACATTTGAATTCGAATTTTGAAATTCAAATTCTGGTACCCATGTCGACATCATGGTGGGGACCATGTCGACATGTGCCAGTGAATTTTCATGAATTATTTTTCCTAAGTTCTCTAATAAATATATATATATATATACTCTATCATTTTTAATGTCTATATATATATATGGAACTTATTAGAATTATAGTGTATTCCATAATATATCAAAATAATAAAAATAATAATAAAATAAAAATAAAAATAATAAAATAGTAATGAAATAATAGTAAAAAATTTAAAATTCAAATAACACACCAATTCAAAATCAATCAATCAAGCATCTAATTCTAGGCATGCAATTTCAACCAATTGTATTGTAAACGTGTACCTTTTTCTGAGTCCATTTCTCTGAATTCGTCGGAGTCATGAACTGCTGTGAAACACAAATTTGAATTATCTGTCTTCTGACCATCATCACTTAAGGACAAGTCTGAGTCATCTAGAGTGGCAGTAAATGCATGCTTCCATTTCTTTGCTGGATCATTGTTCATAGGAGGATTTTTCCTATCTGGTACGGACAGTCTCTTTTGATGTCGCCTAGTTCATCACAGTTGAAACATTTGACATTGTTTGGCACTATATTCTGATTTCCAGAGTTCTTATAGTTGTTTCTCTTGAGATTATTCATCTTTCTGTATTTCAGGAATTTCCAAAAATTTCTGGTCATCAAGGCTATCTCTTCATCACTATCGCTGTTTGAATATGATCCATCAGTCAATGCATTGAATGCCATTGATTTCTTTTCGGATGTTTTGCTTTCCCTTCTCCTGATCATTTGAACTTCATACGACATTAGATTTCCAATTAATTCTTCTATCTTTAAAGTACGGATGTCATTTGCCTCTTCGATAGCAAGTATCTTTTGATCCCATTCTGGAGTAAGAGAATTTAAAATCTTTCTGACTTGATCTTCTTCAGAAAATTCATTTCTCAAAGATATTAGAGAATGCACAATATCCTGAAATCTACTATACATATCTGAAATAGACTCATTAGGATTCATTTTAAATAATTGAAACTAATTTGTGAGCATGGAAATTTTGGTTTGTTTAACTTTGCTTGTTCCTTCGTGAGTAACTTGCAAAGTTTTCCATATTTCATATGCAGACTTACAAACTGACACTCTATTGAATTCATTTCTATCTAGTGAACAAAACGAAATATCTTTGCCTTAGAATTATTTTGTGCAACAGTCTTTTTCTCAGCAGTCCACTGTGCAAAATCAGTTGTGGGTTTAGAATATTCAGTTTGTGTAGTATTCTAAGTATCTAATCCTATAGATTGTAAATATATTTTCATCCTACATGCCCAATATGCATAGTTAATGCCATTAAAAAGTGGTGGTCTGACAGTAGACTGACCTTCTACAAATGAACTAGTGACAGGAATATTAGTGTTAGTAACAATACCAGTGTTGGTAGCCATTTTGAAACTTATCAAAAATTAGATTATGAAACTTTGAAAACCTTGCTCTGATACCAATTGTGAGAAATGCGGATTACGGATCTTAAGGCTAGAGTTAACACTAGAGGGGGGGTGAATAGTGTTTATAAAGAATTACTAAATCTTTTTGAGTTCATGTTGGTTTATACACAGAAGTATACAATATACAGATATAGATATGATCACAACAACAAACACAGATGCAAAATAAAAAGCAGTAAAGGGAAGAACATACCGGATTTTAAACTGGTTCGGAGTTAACCTACATCCACTCCTGCACACAAGTATAGATTTCCTTTCAAAAGCAATTATACAATTACACCCTTGATTTCAAGGCTACGAGGTACACCCTCCAGAATCAAAATCCTCTGGGTAGATATACTTGATTTTCCCGGTAATAAGTTCACCCACTTGATTTTTACAATCACACCTTTTCTCGCTAAGTTGATTACAAAAAGCCAATAACTCTGAATAGCACTGAGGATCTTGTTGAGAGAGTGATTGAGAATCAAACTACGAATGATCGAGTTCGGTTCAATGTTGATTTTGGCAGGGTAATGGCAAGAATATGTATTAAAAAAGTGGAAGAAGAAGAGGAGTGAAAAACCAGAAAATCTGATGTAAAATTCGTTGAAACTGACCCCTATTTATAGAAAAACAACAGTCATGTCCATTCGTGAAGAGTTATGACGAATAGACACTTCTTTTGAAATTTAAATTTTAAACTCAACTGACTCCATGTTGACATGGTCACCATGAGTATGTCGACATCCCAAAGCTTTTTTTAATAATTTGATTTTCTTTGAAAATAACCTTTATCTTATATTAAAACTATTTTAAAACTTTATAAATATGCTTGCCTATAGTTAAAATTCACAAGTAAATATAGAGAATAATATATATAGAAATTTTAACTGTAATTTTATATTTAATTTTAAGTATAAATATTTAAAAGTTAAATATATTATATTTAGAAGATAGTTTAAAATCAGGAGTAATTTGACTTTGAAATTAAAGATGATTTTGAGGTTAAAATTATTTAAAATTAGGATAGATGTTTTTGATGCTTTTAAAAGGAAGGTTTTGAAATCATTTTGAAAATAAGATATAATTTTGAAAAATGATCTTGAATAAAAGGTTAGTGGATACAAAACAGTGTTTCACTAGATTTTTCGTAGGTTCCATCCTTTTAACAGGCTCGAAGTGGATTCCATTCCACGAATAAATTGGATTTTAAGATGCCAGCGCTTTTCTATGAGTTTTAACAAAATTTATAACTAAAGAATAAATTACTTGAATTCTTGAACTCTTGATAATCTTGATACTCATGAGTCTTCAATCTTGATATCTTGAATCTCTATACTGTACGGTCTTCATTCTTGGTACCTGCATGGTTAAATCCTGCATATACATATATATCTAAACTTATAATGTTAGTATTTATATTTTATAATCTATTCTAAGGTTGTTGTCATCAATACCATCGTCTCACGGACTAACATAAGTTTTCGTAGCTACTTAGAACAGTTGTTATTTATTGCATGTGTCTCAATTGTTCGTCGTCTCTGTTGTTCGTGTACGTTGATTTGGGCCTGAAGCGTACATGCATGGTGAGATTCGGAGTCGTCTTGTTGTTCGATTCGTGCAGTTCTCAATTAATGTTCAAAGTGAGTGCTTAAACTCATGGAATACTAAAATCTATTTCAAATTAAATCAACATCGTACTATGATAATATTAAATTCTATGTTTAAATCGATATTAAAAATTGAATACATTACTAGTTGAACACCCTGATATGTGATCATTAATAATTATTATGACATATGTTTAATTAAGTTGATTTAAATGTATATTGCATGTATAAGCTTATAACTTGTTAATAATTTATGATATTATGATTATATATATGTATGTACGTTTGTATGTATGTATGTATGTACGTACGTATGTATGTATGTACGTACGTACGTATGTTTGACCATTGAATGTGATATATTCTTGTTACCACCTTGTAGGTTACTGTAATTGTATAAATTGTCATATGGATTATTTGAACATTGAATAATGATATACATATCCTTAGACATTTTATATTGATATGCAAAAAATATTAGGATATACAATTTTATTGTTTTGGCCAAAAATGTGAATTGACAAAATTACCGCATTGTCCTTATTTGAAAATTTATCACAAATGAACTTGTTTAATTCTAAATTATTTTATGTAATGATAAAGGAAATTTGAAATAAGATAATCCAAATTTGGATAGAAAGTTTAAGTATAGATTTTTTTTGCAGAATAAATATTTAATTATATATAAATAAGTAAGTGATTTGTTAAAAAAGGTGCCATTTTAATTTGAAATTTTTTCTATAACTCCAACATATAAGAATAAAAAATGTTTTAAAGAAACAAATATTTAATCCGGCCAACTAGGTATTTCTATAATTTATTTTATAGAAAATAGTTTTATGATAAAAAACATATTTTTATAAAAGTAATTATTTTGGCCTGATACTTTTTCTGTTGCTCTGGTATATTATTTGAATAATATTTAATAAAGTGACCTATATTTATCTCGATCAAATAGTAATTTTGATAATTTAATCTTCGAAATTATCCATTTAGAAATTCGGAAAATTATTAAATGGATTTGAAAAAAATCTAAAAATTTACTAGAAACTCTAAAAAAAAGTGTTATAATAACTCTATAATTTATGTTGGAATTTTTCAGAAAATATTTGAGTTTTTATAATTTGAATAGTGTGAAATATAATATATTTAGACTATGTAAAATAATAAACATTTTTGTAAATTTTGGAGACATTTTCTTTGAATTCCTGAACTAAAATGAAGAACGTTTTATGTTTGGCTTTTGTGAATTTCTATACAGATTTTAATATAACAATTGAAATGGAATAAACGGCATACTATTATAAAGTTAACAATTAGTTATTAAAGAAACCAGAGTCGGATATTGACATACTCTCTGTCAATACCGAAACCATTTTAATAACTGAGGACATGGTGGATGTTATCTAGAATGTAGAAGTTTAACTGGTGAACATTTGCTGGAATGAAGTAAGAGAACAATAATGGATGACCCTAAAACTTGTGTCAATTTGAAATGACTAAACAGAAGCTATACCTAGCCTATAAGGATCATTACATCTAGCGGATATCTTCCCTTCATATTATTATCTTGATTTTGAAACTTGATTAATGTATCTTGATCTTGGATTGATGGACACAACAGGCCGTTAGGGGTTATGACCAATCATGGAATGTAAAACGATAGTATCCTATCTTGAGTGTTACTTTACGTGCCTTGTCATATGATTATCCCTATGCAAGGCCACTGCCACTTTGTTTTAGTATTGTACCTATAGGGAACTCACCATCTACCGACGTTACTGGTTGTGTTACAGGACCTGCATAGACTGCATGCATAAAAACATGTTAAGGATGATCAATGTAAAGCCTTAATGCTATTTCAATATTTACATTACTGATAGACGTTACCTGTCTATCGTATCTACTATATATAGATAGTTTAATGGATCCTTAGAGGATAGAAAATCCTGTAATATCTCTTAAGTTATTTGTACCCATTGTACACATGATATTGAGTTAACTTATATAAGAATCTTTAGTTCTGACTCGGGTGTATTATTTTCCTTTATGCTCGGGTCAGCCTGAGTATTTCAGTGTTTTGAAGATGGTTGTTTCTTTAAAATGAAGACAAAGTTTGGTATACCATATTTACTAGTATTATTCCACTGCATTTTTTATGTCTATTAAATGTATAACTCTGGTTAAAATGAAAGATGAAATCAAATGTATATTTTAAAACAGCTTCATGAACTATTTATGTAATTATTACATTTTGTAATTCCACTATGAGATTCTGCGTTTTCTTATTTCTTAAAATAAAACCCTATTTCTAATTTTTCATTTTAAACAATTTGAGTGTTCAAAATGGTGGGTCATCATAGTTGGCATTAGAGCGAGGTTTAGCGAACACCTAGGCATGTGGGGCAAACTCGTTATAGATAGGGTAAGCAATACCCTAGAATGAGTAGAATCTTTCTTGAAAGAGCGTATTTTTATGAAAATAAAATGTTTTTAAATTCCTTCTATTTTCAAAATTTCAATCTAAATGGATCCTTCTTCGTTAGTAGATTTCACTTGATTAGGTTATCTGTTAAGTTTAGTTTCTATTCTGTGTTATAAACCTATCCTTGCCCTTACAAGATGAGTAATAAAAGGAATATCAGAGGAAGAGGAAATGGATGAAGGAGCAGTGACACCAGTTGTTCCTAAGGTGAGATTCACTACTCTCAACAAAGAATATACATAGCTTGAAGGTTCAAAGTTCACTGGAGCAGAGGGAAAAATCAAAGCATAGAAGTGGCTGAAGAGCTTGTAAAGGATTTCCACTGGACTAGCGATTACTAATACATAGAAGCATCGGCTGGCAGCTTGGCAGTTGTAGGAGGCTGCCCAGGACTGGTAGGAATATGTTATGGCCCATGCCACTAAAGAGAATATCACTTGTGCTCAATTCAGGTGAAATCTTTATAAGAATCCCATATTCGATAATATTATCTCTTTAAAATCTAGCTTAACCTTGTATACCATAAATTATAGGGAAGCTAACGTAGCTCAATGGATACCCGAAGCCAGAAAGACTCAATCGGATTGGAACTTTTTGGATCTTAAGCAAGGGGACGTGACAGTTTCAGAATATGAGAGGAAATTCAATGAGTTGTCCAAGTTTAGTCCCAGTCATATTAACATTCCTCTAAGAAGAACGAGAAGTTCATAGCGGGCATGCACCAGGAATTTTAGAATCGTCTTACAGGGCATGTACATGGCATATTCATAGCTCTTATGGATATGGCTATCAAATATGAAAACCTGAACTTGAATAGGACACCAGTTGATAAAGTCCTAACTACTCAAGCAACCACCAACAACCCAAGGAAGAGGAAGTCAAAGTTTAGCTAGCAAAAGAAGAATTGAAGAGCAAGAATGGAGTAGGATATTCTAAAAAGAGGACCACTGATCTGTTTAGTGTTACTGCTTCAAGTGCGACAAGCAAGGAAATGTAACGACTCACAAATTTATCACTTGGATAAATTATATTTATTTTTAAAATATTTAGATATGGGTTTAAAAGTAAGAAATAATCATGTTTTAAGTGGTAAATAATAACAGTTATTTTATATGGGGATAATATTTGCGGACAAATTAGCAAGGTAAAATATTGATAATTTGTAAATATCATCCTAGGTAAAATATCGATAAAACAATCAGAAAATATTTTATCAATAAAACTGTTTTTAAAAAACAAGGGTCGTGCATGGCTCTAGATTCGTACACTGATATATTTATTCAAATAAGAATATGAAATAAAATAATTTATTTTATGTTTGTGCCAAAATTGGTCACAAACACCTAATTGTCGTTGAAAGCACCAGTACGCAATCACAGTTCACAAACGACAAATATGTAGAAAATGAAAATGACGAATACTGAGCAGATTCCATAGAAAAACGGTAAACAACACAGAATTTATAGTGGTTCGGCGATCTTGCCTACGTCCACTCCGAAGTTGATGACTTTATTGATATTCTCTTGATGATTACAATCAACAACGGCAAATTACAGTGGATTATGGCTCTGAAATTTGAGTACAACAACAATGATGAAATGTACGGTTGAATTCAGCAGAGTCTGGACGGCGGAAAAGAGAAGATCCCCCCTCTTCTGGCTTTGGGGCTCTATTTATTGGCGTAGGAGGCTGAAATCTTGCTCAAACTTCGAAAGACTGCTTCTGGCACGTGAGTGGGCCCACGCGACCGGTCCCACCAAGTTTCGACTCGATCTGTGATCGATACGAATCGATTTCGTATCCATCAAGAAGTAGTCCAATCGAGCTGAAACTTGGCAGGAACATTCTTTACCTTGTGTGTAAGCTTCTGTGAAAATTTCGTAGCATTTGGATCTGTGGTTTGGGAGATATGATCGATACGAGTTGGAATGCTTCGGTTGGCTGTTTGTTTCGAACCCATCAATTCGAATCGATCAATTTCGAATCGATCGCGCACGTGATGAAGCAGTGACGTGGGCGCATTCCTCGTTCTGATCCACTCTTAGCTCCGAGTTGACCGTGTCGCATCCATGAATTTCGCCTCGTTTGTATCGAGTGTCTTTCATACTTCGAATCAATCATCCACGTGCACCTCGCATCGATTCGTAGCCTGTTTAGTTCGAATCCGGATGGATGGCTTAGCTCGTATCGTGGCATAGTTCTTATCGATAGGTTTAATGGATACGAATAGGTGGATACGAACTAAAGCGGATACGAATAAATGCCTCCTTCATGGATATGAACTAGACATTGGTCGATTAATGCGAAGTGCGTGACCAGTTGATGGACTCGAAGTTGATCAATGCGAAGGATGGATGTGAAACTGGTCGATACGAAGTGGCCGAGTTCGATGGATTCGAACAGTGCGATGGTGTATCGATTCTAATATGATGGATTCGAAATCGGTCGAAACGTGATGGATACGAATAGAGACTGTTCTGATCGATGCGAACGCGATGGATTCGAACTAAGGGTTGGTGATGGATACGAAAAAAGGGTATTCTCTTCCAACTTGCATCGATCATAACTTGAGCATACAGACTCAGATTGACCTGAAAATTGAAACGCTGGCTTACATGACTTTGCTTGCCCTGTCCTATCAATTGTAGCCTGATCCGGGCTCGGACAAAATTCATCGATATCCATGGTGAAACAATGTATAACCAGTCTTTAAGATGAATTGTCTTTATCTAGTCGACTTTTTGGTGTCACGGCCTTGCCAAAAGGCAGGATAATATTTTCCCCCAAAAACATGCCTCGCGGTAGGAAGGTGTGTTTTGTAATGCAATAAGCTGGATGTGCATATCCTGTTGATGACCTGCAAGGAAACTGGTAGCATTTCCTAACCACGAATGACGATCGTTCGCGACCGTATTTCATTTAAAGTGATGTGGGATCGTTCGCGGTCGGATGTCGTTCGTGGCAGATGGCGACCATTCGTGGTCGTGGCGCCGTTCGAGGTGATTTGTGAACGTTCGCAATCGAGTGCCGTTCGCGGCGAGTTATGACCGTTCGCGGTCGTGTGCCGTTCGAGGCGAATTAAGACCGTTCCCGGTCGGATGTCGTTCGAGGCGAATTATGACCGTTCGCGATCGGGTGCCGTTCACGGCTAATTATGACCGTCCGCGGTCGGGTGCCGTTCAAGGTGAGTTATGTGTGCCCGGGGAGGACTTAGGTTTATCAATGCCAGATTTCACGTTCGAGTGGGTCTCTAGATTGTTTGTTTGGGCGGTTTATTGCCATCTCAGACTTGCCTAAGGACCGTTCGCGACCCTGTACACGTGTGAGTGGCTTAGCCGTTTTAGAGTTATCAAAACCAAATATCCATTCAACTGAGTTTTTAAACAGAAATGTTCAACAAAATCAAATCCAAACAGGAGAAGCAGAAAACAAAAGCAAAACAGGGACGTCAGAGTACAAACACCTACATTGATGCGATTTATAGTTGTATCAGAGCATGCCTGAGGATCGTTCGCGGTCCTGTACATGTGTAAACAACTTAACCATGTCGGTGTGGAGTTTGCCGCTCGTTCGTCGTTATTCTAATCAGTTGATAATAAGCTGACGCCCAGATCCTGAGCCATTTCCGGTTGATGCAGGTGGTGGCCGCTCTCGCTCCACCATTGTTGTTCCCCTTCTCACATACTGCGATAACAGGCCATTCCGGATATGCCCTTCAATTTCATCCCTCAAATGCCTGCAATCGTTCGTGCTATGTCCATTCAGCTCGTGGAACAAGCAGTACTTGTCTGATCTTCTTTCACTGCTAGTTAGATCTCTCCTCATCGGCTTTCGATAAGGAACCCGTCCCTTAGTGTCTTGATAGATCCGTTCCAAAGCCTCGTTTAACTCTATATACGAGGTGAATCTTAGCTCCTTCTGTGGTCGCATCGATCCCTCACCGCCATCTTTAGCCTTTCGTTTTCCTTTTCCAATTCCTGTACCTTTCTCTGGATGATTTTCACCTTTGACTGCATAAACGTCGATTCCATTTCCCTTTTCTTTTTCAGCATTCGCATCCTCTAATCGCATGAATCCTTCAGCCTCATTATAGAACTCCACTAGATCTACGGGGGGATCCTTTGTCAATGAATTCTTGAATTCCGTACCGTCTGCTATGCCCGATACAGCTGGCATCAGAACCATGGATGGATCCGGTCGATCCACTGATTCTACAGCTGCATTGAATCGTGTCAAAAAGCTTCTCAAAGATTCTCCAGCTCTTTGCTTCAGTGCCGCCAAACTCATGACATTCTTTGGTCTCGAAATATGAACCCTGAATTGTCTCATGAACCTTTCAGTCAAATCAGTCCACGTTCCGATAGATCCATTCCCCAGTTGCCTAAACCATAGCGCTGCAATGTCCGTCAAATACAATGGAAAGCACCGGGCCATGACTTCCTATGATGCCCCCAGCACTTACATGTGCCTCATATACTTCGTTAGATGGACCGCTGGATCCGTCTGCCCGTCATACATTTCTACCGATGGTAGCTTGAAATCTGGTGGATTTCTAGCTTGCCTGATCATAGGAGTAAAGGGACTCCTAATTACATCCTCCAGATCTCTATTCACTAGTCCGCCTCTTATGGCCCGTCTGACCATCTCTGCCAACCTGTCGCTGTTTTCAAGCTGTGGTCTTTGAATATTGCCTCCGTTCTGCCCCCCGAGTACGTGGGAGCTTTCAGGAGTATGCCCCCTTGGCTGAGCATTCATCCCTCTATTGCCACCAAGTTGCTAGGATGCCCCTGACTCTCTTCCTGGGACTGGATCAACATGCTCCAAGTGTGTGCCTCCTAGTTCTGGCGCTGCGCCAGATAGTCCTACTCCATTCTGAACTCCAGTTGCTCCTTGATTTTGCGCTCCAAGTTGCCTAATCTGTTGAAGCAAATTCTGGATCATTTCCTCCTGTCTTCTCATCATCGCCTCCATCTCATCCCTGGTGATGAAGATCAAGGCTTGGTTTGCTCCTAAGGAAGTCTCTTGACTTCCTTCATGCTGACTTTGTTCTGCTCTCTATCTTCTACTTGTTTGCCTTGTCATAGTTCTTCAGATCTGAACTCTTAAGTCTTCAAATTCAACTTCTCCTGAATCAGCTTCTCAGTGAAGGCACCAAAAATGTTTGCGCCAAAATTGGTCACAAACACCCAATTGTCGTTGAAAGCACCAGTACGCAGTCACAGTTCACAAATGACAAATATGTAGAAAATGAAAATGACGAATACTGAGCAGATTCCTTAGAGAAATAGCAAAAAACACAGAATTTATAGTGGTTCGGCGATCTTGCCTACGTCCACTCTGAAGCTGATGACTTTATTGATATTCTCTTGATGATTACAATCAACTACGGCAGATTACAGTGGATTATGGCTCTGATATTTGAGTACAACGGCAATGGTGAAGTGCACGGTTGAATTCAGCAGAGTCTGGACGACAGAAAAGAGAAGATCCACCTTCTGCTGGCTTTGGGGCTCTATTTATAGGCGTAGGAGGCTGAGATCTTGCTCAAACTTCGGGAGACTGCTTCTGGCACGTGAGTGGGCCACGCGACCGGTCCCACCAAGTTTCGACTCGATCTGTGATCGATACGAATCGATTTCGTATCCATCAAGAAATAGTCCAATCGATCTGAAACTTGGCAGGAACATTCTTTACCTTGTGCGTAAGCTTCTGTGAAAATTTCATAGCATTTGGATCTGTGGTTTGGGAGATATGATCGATACGAGTTGGAATGTTTCGGTTGGCTGTTTGTTTCGAACCCATCAATTCGAATCGATCAATTTCGAATCGATCGCACACGTGATGAAGCAGTGACATGGGCGCATTCCTCGTTCCGATCCACTCTTAGCTCCGAGTTGACCATGTCGCATCCATGAATTTCGCCTCGTTTGTATCGAGTGTCGTTACATACTTCGAATCAATCATCCACGTGCACCTCGCATCGATTCGTAGCCTGTTTAATTCGAACCCGGATGAATGGCTTAGCTCGTATCGTGGCATAGTTCGTATCGATAGGTTTATTGGATACGAATAAGTGGATACGATCCTTCATGGATACGAATAAACGCCTCCTTCATGGATACGAACTAGACATTGGTCGATCAATGCGAAGCGCGTGAGCAGTTGATGGACTCGAAGTTGATCAATACGAAGGATGGATGCGAAACTGGTTGATATGAAGTGGCCGAGTTCGATGGATTCGAACAGTACGATGGTGGATCGATTCGAACATGATGGATTTGAAATCGGTCGAAACGTGATGGATACGAATAGAGGCTGTTCTGATCGATGCGAATGCGATGGATACGAACTAAGGGTTGGTGATGGATATGAAAATAGGGTATTCTCTTCCAACTTGCATCGATCATAACTTGAGCATACAGACTCATATTGACCAAAAAATTGAAACGTTGGCTTACATGACTTTGCTTGCCCTGTCCAATCAATTGTAGCCTGATTCGGGCTCGGACAAAATTCATCGATATCCATGGTGAAACAATGCATAACCAATCTTTAAGACGAATTGTCTTTAGTATCTAGTCGACTTTTTGGTGTCACGGCCTTTCCAAAAGGCGGGATAACATTTATTTCTTTTAAAATAAAATATATTTATGACATCGATAGTTGATATCATCGGTTTTATATATTTCTTCAAAAATTCAAGTTAAGTTTAAATATTAAATAAATGGTTTTTAACAAATAAACATATTATAATTATTTAATAGTGATGGCAAAATAGTTTTTAAAATTTATTTACCAAAATAGATAGTTTGTGGGAAAATAAAAAATATGACCGAAGAACGTTTTCTAGAATTTCAACTTTTCCACGTCGAAAACGTTGTTCGCCTTTGTGCACTGTATATACACATATGAAAGTGTTAATTAATCAAATAATAAAAATATACTAATAGTATATTGTCTTATGTTAATTACGTTTAGATGATAAAGCATGGTTTTAAAATAATAACTTATATATACTAAGTACATATTATTATTTATTATCATTTCCTTAAGTATATTATCATCATTATCCATCATGGCTTAGAGGATGTGGATAGATAAGGAGATGTGACATATGAGAGGTAGAAAGGTGGTGATGTGACTTGTCAAAATAATGACATGTTAGGATATTTTAAAGTTAAGGTTAAAATGGTAATTTTTCTACTTTCTTTCATCTATAAATACACACCCACATACACACATTTTCATTTGTACTCCAACTTCATTTTTCTAAACTTTCTACTCCAAAAAAATTTCATGGCTTCAATAGTTCAAAAATATTAGAAAAGCTACCTTTTGTGTTGTAACTTGCTTCCGTACCTTCTATACTCCTTATACTTTCTTTTAAATATCCACTCTTCCAAAAATCAAGGCCATCACTACCCCCACAAAGCCCTAGCTAAGCCAAATCACCACTGACTAAACCCATTGTAAGGCCTTAGCCCCTCCAAAGTTTCAAAATTTTAAGCTAGAGTTGAACGTAGTGGCGTTGCCGAGTTACAGTCGAAGTTCAGGCGAAGTTAGTTAGTATAATGGTGAGTAAAACTACTTTATTTTGGAAAGGTTTTTTTGACTTTACTATAATGTGTTATTATGGTGATAATATGATGAGAAAACTGAATTGTAACACCTCGATATTTCAGGGGAAAAATAATTAAAAAGGAATTAAATAGAAGAAGTTATTATTACCAGAAAATTTAAAGGAAACGTGTAAATTAAAGTAGATCTCACATTTTTTACACTAATTAATTAATGGAAATATAATTAATAAACTTAGACAACTATGAAAAATGGAAATTTTGCAAATATTGGAATTTGGCCACAAAACTTATACCATTTTGTTCATGGCAATTTTCTGATTAATTTTCACACATAATGTTTTCCAAACAAAGTTTAAACAAAGAAGTTATGACCGTTTGAAGTTTTGGCATCAGAAACAATTACATATATGAAATTGGTAAATTACATTAATTATAATTGATTGATCCATTGCTGATATGTTTTAAATTATATATGTACACGGTCAGCAATGAGTCAGTAGAATTTGTTAAAAAGGGAAACATATTATATATACAAAGTTTAAAATTATTTCAATAGCTTACGTGTTTATACGCACAATTAAATGTTTGAATTTGGTTAATGAAGTTAATTGGAAACAAAAGTATTGTATTAATATATGTATAAACAAATATGTATGAGGAGAGGAATGGTAAAAAGATTTATTGACAGTAAATGCACATTATTAGTAACTAATGTACGTTACAATTATAATTAACATGCGTTGCAACATTTACTAATGTACGTGAATTGGAAATTAACGTAGATTGTAAACATGTAAGATGAGAAAACTAAATGTTTTTATAAAATATATATTCTTGAAGTTTAAATCTTTAATGTTTATAAATAGAAGATTTACAAAGGATGATAAAATGTTAACAAATAAATATTGTGATGGACAAGAATCAATGGAGAATAGTTAAAATTAATAAGCAATCAATTAATAAAATTAATTATGAATGAATAAAATTAACCAAGGGATTGATTAATTTGAATTATATATGTACATATACATATATCCTAATTAATTGTACACATACAAAAATGTAAACAAAAATGTAACATACCCAATTGATGAATATACAAGGATTGAGAATAAATTGATTGGCTGAATTAATGACATTATTGACATTAATAAGAATGTATAATAAAGGAAATTATTATGGATGTAAGTTTGGCAAATTAAGATGGATTGATTGCTAACAAATGCAAATATTTAAAATAAAGATCTAATTAAATTTATAAAATGGGAAATAATTTGTAAAGTCAATTAAGAGGGAGAGTAAAATATCTCAAAAAGTATAATGTATACACACAAACAACAAAAATGGAAATTTTGCAATGCAGTCAATTAATGGGAATAATTGATAAACACTGATTTATTTTCTGACGTGGCGGTTTTCTATTGGACTGAGTGACGTGGCTTTTGATTTCCTAAATTTCTATTGGTCCAGTGATGTGTATGAGTCAAAGTGGATAACTATAAGGTGTTCGGATGAACATGATTTAACCTAGGAAAATATAATGGATTATATGCACTCACACTATCTACAAATAAACCATCTAACCTAAAACCTCATATTTTATTCAACCATCGCCATAAGTCTATAGAAAAATTTGTATGTATTCTTGTTCCTTCTTTTGTCCACTAAATAAATAATTCTCTTCTAAACCAAATTAAAAATATATATACGAGTTATTTGAAGAATTCTGAAGAGTTTAATAAGAGGAAGAAAAGCTTTTCAAATTTATACAAGCTTAGGTGCCAAGTGAGTGGGAATTAAAATGAAATAGAAAAATAAAGTAGTTTAATTTTATTTCTTTTCTTGCACGATAATATGAATTAATTTATGTTAATAATTGAGGTTTGATGCAAATTACTGTAACTTCTTTTTCTACCACTTCGCAATTCTAATTCATGTTTGGTTTAAAATATGGAACGTACAAATTGCTTATTCACATTGTATGGCGTAAATGAGATTGGTCTAATTAAATTGAATTGGAATTGTTATTCAATTTTTAATGGCATAACTAGTTAGTTAGGTAAATTCAGAATATGTTCTTTGAATAAAGTTGAAATTTTGGTTGGTATAATTAGATAATTCTGAATATGGTATGGGAAAAAATCGAGAATTTTAACGTGTATATGTGTTTATTCCATAAGCGGCCTTATACGTAAAAAGTGGAATTTTGTGTAATTAAATGGTTTGTAGCTATTGGATAAATACTTCGTATATATTAAATCACTAAAAGGAGAACGTAAATTAGGGTGGAAAAAAATATATATTAAATGGACCCTAAAGGCTACTGTAAATCTGTAACAAAATAGAATAAGATTACAAACAAACCATATGGACCGAACGGACATGAAATTGAAACACCATTTATGTAAGAAAAAGGAAAATTGTGAAATAACCAAATCAGATGTAAAAATAGCCTATAGAAGATTAATGGAAATAAATAGTATGTAAAGTGTAATGGTAATGCTAATTAATCTAGAAGCGATTTGGTAGGCAGACCTTGTAAAGGTCATAGATGTTTCATGTAGTTAGGACAAAATATAGTTTTGGCTGTACGTACCAGGAGCGGGCAATAAGGTTCGCAAGGATGTTTGTTACCTTTCATAGGTTGATAGTACATAGGATAGATAGTACCCGCAATCGTAGACTTCTTCAGGCAGATCGACGTGGACGTAACAGGACAAGTGTGCTCTGACGTAGGCTTCTTTAGAAAAATCATTGGAGGATTTTGTGCAACAGATCCAGCTGTGGGCTTTCTTTCGAAGGATCTACACTTTGGATAGAGGTAAGTCCACGTTGATGACCGAGGAGACAGGAGGTAGGAGTCCAGTTTGGTGAAGCCTGAGGGCAACATCGGGGTACTGCGAGGTTGTTTGAGTCGGCGCCGGTCAGACATAAGAGGCATTTAATCACAGTGCACGGGTGAAGAGCATGACTTTCACGCTGTAGGACATGGATAGGTAAGGACCGCAGGTCCGACAGGCCGATTGACGTTTGGTACTACTGCTTGGTTGACTTTCCTAGAGTGACCATGGACTTTGCTTCTTAGGAATTGTATCTTAGAAGGATTCATTACATTATATTATTCACCCTCTACGATATCTGGGAAAGACCTGGAATTAAACTGTTTTATTCTTTCTGCTTCATTTTATTTCTCATTCACCAGACTTTATGTCCGACCCCTTCCTATTTTTTCTATTTTTCCAAAACCACAGGAAGACAGTTTAGCAACTATTGGGATTTAGTAAAAAGGCAAGTTTCAATCCTAGGTTAAACACTGTTAGGGAAAGTAGCCTAATCCTGGTTAATAACCATATGTTGAATACTTTATCATTATTCTGCTATAGGATTTTATAAACATTACTCAGACTTACCTTTGTTATTTGCAGGATATCAAACCAACAATTCGTGCTCAAGTGGACTTGGATTTTCGGTTCATCGAAAATTTAAGCCTATTGGGGTGCGGGTTGTTGCATTTGGTGTCAGAGCTTAGGTTGGAAGATCCTAAGAATTAGGAAGTATGAGTGAATGTATTTGCAAAAATAAATATACCTAAATCCAATTAATCTTAATTATAGATTAGCAACATATGAAAAGTCCATGGAAAGAAAGAAAATTTGTACTTGAGTTCTAGTTGGGTCGCAGTAGCCCAAGTATGTTCAGTCCCCATTTTTATTTTCGATCGAATATGTATAATAGGTTCATTTATTGGAAAAGAATTAGAATCCATATGCTATGCAAGCAGGAAAATTCCTTAGAGAAAGAGGATTTAGGGCGGAAAAAGGATTTCCGAGATTAGGAATAGGGCATCCCTAAGCAAGTAAGTAAAGGTCCACTTTAAGTTTAACCAATCAAGAAGGAAATTTTTTTAAATTAAAAGATTGAAATATAATTGAAAAGGTAAATAATGGGTTTTGGAAAAGTGGTATGGTTTTTACATGATAAAGATTTTTATTTCAAGAAAAAAAAATTTGTAAGATTATACAGCATAAGTAGCTTGCTAGTTTCTTTATAAAACAAAAGGAATTTAAATTTAAGTTAACTGGAAGCCAGAAATTTTAGTAAAAGGAATTTTGTAAAACTCTATTCTTGTGAAAGGGATAAAAAGAGAAAAATAGCTTGGATATATTTTTACATGAAAATTAATTTTATGGGTGAATAAAAAAATGGTACAAATTAGGAATAGAGTACATGTTTTAAAAATGGAGACGTAGAATTTGAAATTTAGTTAAGTAACTACATTAGTATTGTAGATAGGTAGGGATTTGACATACTTCAATTTATTGGAATAAAAGGAGTAATGATATAACTTTCTATGAATCAACCAAGCTATAAATAAACACGTTTTGTTGAAATTTTAAGGAATATGCGGGAAAAAAATCCTTGTAATTTCACACTAACATAAATCCTCCTTTAAAGGATTCATAGAAGATTTTTAATGGTTTCTGTAGTAGTTTCAATATATTAAAGTATAAAATCTTTAAGTATAATAATGTGTAGTAATTGGAATAAATGTTAGTGAGTGCAGTAAGAAAAAGTCAAGGAACTCTTGAGAGATTCGTTGTTCTTATCTACATCGGTTTTTGTAATATGAAAATAATGAAAGAACACTTTGAAAGCAAATAAGGTATGTCTTTGGAATAAATGGTTTGGTGAAAACAAATAAGTTTTTTAAAAAGAAAAACTTAATGAAAAAGTTGAATCAAAGATTCCAATTTTTAGAAATTTATAAAGTTCTTTAAAAGGAAAAGCAGGTTAACTTCTAAACTTAGAATTGTTAGTATTCCCATCTAGGTTTAGGGGATAATTTAAATTCAAACACAGTAAGAGTGTAAGGTAAAGCCATAAAGTATTTATTGATTTAATAAGAAGTTTTAAGTAACACTTTTAAAGGCAAGAATTTTGGGATTTCAAAATTTTTCTTTTTTGAAAGAAAGAAATAAATGCAAAAAAAATTTTTAAAATATGGAGTAGATAGGAAATGGAGTTTTGGGTTAAAGATTCCCTAGGATTAAAACATGTATTGAGAGAACATACTTGAAAAAAAAGGGTTTTTCAAGGATTCTTTCAAAAAAGTTTTCAAAAACAAGTTTTGAAAGTATATAAATATATATGCGTGTATAGATAAAAGTTTTGTTAAAAGTAGTTTTTAAAGGTTTTTATATGTCAGAATTCCTTTTATTCGTGCCTATCCTATCTATAGGAAAGTGAATTAGAACAAGTTTTAGGAGATAGGATGGACCTTCCCTAGTTATTCTCGTAGAAATGCTAATGTTAGTTTCTTACATAAGCTACTAGTAGCAGAGGAATTTTTGGCATGAAAGTAAATCAAGGATATTATCCCAGTGCGACCTTTAGGAAATGGATAAGTTGGAAATAAATATGAGGAAAAGGCTTTGCGACCATAATGACATTTGTGCATTTTTAGTATTGATGCATAAAAGTGGGCTTAAGCTATTAGGTTTCCTATTATCTACTCTGATTTAAATTGTATATAAGTGAAAGTGTTTTCTCAAAATAAAAATAGTAGAAATCTTATATTTAAAAGAGAAAGGAAAATGATATGAAATTTGTCGAATAAATTTTATGGAAATTGTTATAGGTTATTTTTAGATAACCATCGTAGAAATTTTTAAACACATTGTTATATTCACCTTCAGTGTGTATTTTTCTTTTAGTGGAAGCAGTGGGTGTCTGATATTTTGGTTCAATAAAATAATCAGACAAGCCACTTAAATTTCATTAAAAAGAAAAACTGAAAAAATTTGACAAAAATAGGAGGAAAGCTATTTTTTCAATAATTGTTTAGCATTTATTTTACACAATGCTGCACTTATCTCCGATGTGTACTTTACTTTTAAAATGGAAATTTTGAAGAACAAAAAAGGAATTTAAAAAGTCTATAAAGCACTACTTCTGAACTTTTTTATAAAAAAATATTTGGAAATATATGAGTAAACGCTAGTAGGTTAAAAATTTAAAAGAGAACTTAGCAGTTTTAAAACTTAATAGCTTTGTGAAATTTGAAAATAGGAAGATTTTAAAATCTTTGGCAACTTACTAGTTGTATGTAAATGGTAAAAATTAGAAGTTGAACTAAACTGTAAAAGAAATGAAAAGGCAAACTTTATAGTTTTAAA
This sequence comes from Allium cepa, assembly GCA_030765085.1. Taxonomy (NCBI): domain Eukaryota; kingdom Viridiplantae; phylum Streptophyta; class Magnoliopsida; order Asparagales; family Amaryllidaceae; genus Allium; species Allium cepa. The sequence goes on from CM060929.1 coordinate 1,030,977,758, forward strand.
GACTAATTCACTTTGAAAATTTTATGATCTTTGCTGAAAAGATGAAGTAAAAATGTTTTGATATTCACTTAGAAAGGGAAGAAATAAATTTGGTGTTAGTTAGGATTAAGTAGCCCACTAGGATAAGGTTGACTGTAGAGTTTGAAAAACAAGTGGAAGGGTATGAGAAAGTTATGGTGGAAGGTTTGTGTTCCATTTCTGATATTTCGGTACACGCCTTGATTGATTCAGGAGCATCTCATTCCTTTATCTCTAGTTCTCTTGTTGAGGGACTTCATTTAGATGTTTCCATCATTTATGACCTGGTAGTAGTCTCAAACCCAATTGGAGGATTGGCTAGCTTGTCGATGCTTTTTCGATGTTTGAAAATTTTGATTCTTGGAGTAGAATTTGACTGTAAGGTATTTGTTCTTGGTTTCTTTGGTTTTGGTCTTATTTTGGGTATGGACTGGTTGTCGATGTATAGGGTGATCTAAGATTGTGACTGGAGGCATGTTACGTACGTGCAGTGGGTATATCTTAGAGGTTTCATATGATCCACGAGGGTCTGTTATGCTTAACTACCTTTATTCTTTAGACGTATTGCCCGATGATTTTAGTTCTGTTCCAGTTGTTTCTTTGTACCATGATGTTTTTAAGGAGGCCACTGGCCTTCCTCCATGGATGGAGTTGGATTTCGGGATATATCTTGCAGATAATGCTCGGCCGGTTACTCTACCGATTCAGGATATGGTTCCGAAGGAGAGGATTAGGATTTCATATCCACATCTTTTGTTGGCATGTTTTCTTTTGAACATCCTATCTTTGATCTTTCCCTAGTTAGGATCCTTCGATAGATCTTTTTAGGTGACACTTTGTGTTGGTAGGGATGTTTGTAAACATGCCAATAGGACATGTTATGTTTGATGGTTGCTTGTGGTTGCAAGTGGATGCATTGCATGCACCAGATAGATATTTATTAGGATAATCGACCAACTAGGTACACACACCTGCATATGCGTGCCTGTTATCTATTGCATTTGCATACGCATGTTATGTGTGTGTATAAGTGGATGCTGCATATGGATGGTGCATTTGGGTGAATGATTGAAACATACATATATAATTATCAATTATACTAGGGTAATTGCATACATTTGGTTGCATGGCATAAGCAAACTTGCATTACAGGATGTCAATTGAATAAGTAGACCGACTACCCTTTTGCATTAGGTAAGTTCATATGCATTTCTCTTTGCATAAATCATAAATTGCATTAGTTAAAAATAAGGACAATGGTAGTGGATGATGGATGAGTAGATGGATGTAGTTTTTGGATGATGGTTGCTATTTACATTCTTCCATCTTTGGAGATTTCGGAGATGAAATCCTTTAAGAGAGAGGAATGTAACACTCGTTATTTCAAGGGAAAAATAATTAAAAAGGAATTAAAATAGAAGAAGTTATTATTAAAATAAAATATGAAGGAAACACGTAAATTAAAGTACACCTCACATTTTTTGCAATAATTAGTTAATGAAAATATAATTAATAAACTTAGACAACAGTGAAAAATGGACATTTTGCAAATATTGAAATTTGGCCACGAATCTTATACCATTGTGTTTGTAACAATTTTCTGATTGATTTTCATATATAATGTTTTCCAAAAGGAGTTCAAACGAATAAGTTATGACCATTTGAGGTTATGACCGTTTGAAGTTTTGGCATCAGAAACAATTACGCGTATGAAATTGGTAACTTGCATTAACTATAATTGATTGATTGATTGCTAATATGTGTTAAATTACATATGTACACAGTTAGCAATGAGTCAGTAGAATTTACTAAAAAGGAAACATATTATATACACAAAATTTGAAATTCTTTCAATAGCTTACGCGTTTATATGCACATTTAAACGTTTGAATTTAATTAATGAAATTAATTGGAAACAAGAGTATTGTATTAATACACACACACACACATATGTATAAGGAGAGAAATGGTAAAAGGATTTATTAACAATAAGTGCACATTATTAGTAATTAACATAGGTTACAATTGTAATTAACATGCGTTACAACATTTACTAATGTACGTTAATTGGAAATTAACGTAGATTGTAAACATGTAAGATGAGGAAACTAAATTTGTTTATAAAATATATATTCTTGAAGTTTAAATCTTTAATGTTTATAAAAAGAAAGTTAAGAAAGGAGGATAAAACTTTAACAAATAAATGTTGTGACGGACAAGAATCAATGGAGAATAGTTAAAATTAGTAAGCAGTCAACTAAGAAAATTAACTATGAATTAATAAAATTAACCAAGGGATTGATTTAGTTTAAATTGTATACATGTGTATACATATATCTTAATTAATTATCCACGTTCAAAAGTGTAAATAAATGTGTAACATACCCAATTAATGAATAGATAAGGATTGGGGATAAATTGATTGGCTGAATTAAAGACATAATTGACATTAATGAAAATGACGTAAGAGGCATTTAATCATAGTGCACGGGTGAAGAGCATGACTTTCATGCTATAAAATGTGGATAGACAATCATAGTGCATAGATGAAGAGCGTGACGTTCACGCTGTAGCACGTGGATAGATAAGGATAGCAGGTCCGACAGGCCGATTAACGTTTAGTACTACTGTATGGTTGACTTCTCTAGAGTGACCATGGGCTTTGGCTTATTAGGAACTGTATCTAAGAAGGATTCACTGCATTATATTATTCACCCTCTTCGATATCTGGGGAAGACCTGGAATTAAACTGTTTTATTCCCTACTTCATTTTATTTCTCATTCACTAGACTTTATGTTTGACCAGTTCCTGTTTTTTCCTATTTTTCAAAAATCACAGGAAGACAGTTTAGCAACTAGTGGGATTTAGTAAAAAGGCAAGTTTCACTTCTAGGTTCAACACTGTCAGGGAAAGTAGCCTAATCCTGGTTAGCAACCATATGTTGAATACTTTATCATTATTCTGCTGTGAGAATTTATAAACATTACTCTGACTTGCCTTTGTTATTTGCAGGATACCAAACCAACAATTCGTGCTTTAGTGGACTTGGATTTTCGGTTCATCGAAAATTTAAGCCTACTGAGGTGCGGGTTGTTACATGAATGGTTATTATGTTGGTCCATGGCGATTTGATAGATATTATGTTTAGTATTGAATTCAAGATTTGAATGTGATGTTGTCGAGTTAGTAAGCATATAACCTTATGTTTATATATATCTTTCATTGTGATGTTAAAAATATGGTATTATGGATGTATGGTTGTGACCTAAGTACCAAAGTATGTTGACATAAAACAAAGTTAATAACTTTGTGTATTGCAACGGACGTGAGATTTGATTAGAAATCAAAAAATATGTTTTCTTATTTTAAAGTTTGAAAATTGTTTCAAAGTTTCTATTTTTGTTTCAAAGTCACAAAAAGTTTAAAATTTATGTTTATAAACATGAAATAGAAAAGAATAAGCGTGTTTTTGCTTAAAATATGTTTAAGCGAACTGCGCTCATAGTGATAATCGCTATGGACGTAGTTCGACAAAATTTTCGATTTTCGTTTTAAAACATTTTAATTTGAAATGGTTTTGATATTTTTTTGCAAACTTAAATAGTAATATAAAAAGAGATTAAGTTTAGTTAAATTAATATTTTATTATTTAATAAATTAATTAAAAGTAATTAGTAATTAAGTAAGTAGTTAAGGTTTAAGTAACACTTAAGGAAGGTTAATGTTTAATTAGTGATTTATAAAAAAATTAAATAGTGATTTATGGAGTTAAGAAGTAATTAAATGATTAATTACTATTTAATTAATTTAATTAGTTAATTAATTATTATTTAATTTTGTGATTACCTAATTAATTTTTAATTAATTAGGGTTTAACTAATAATGAATTGTTTAAACCTTAACTAAGATACATTAGGAAGTTAATTAGGACTTAACCAAGTTTATTGAGTTAATTAAAGTTAATTATGAATTAATATTGATTTAACTAAGATATATTTAGGGGTTTAAGCTAACTGAATATACTTTAATCTTTTCAAATATATTTATGAACTTAATCGGTTATGTTTTAAATTAATTTTATTTTTAAGATTAACTGATTTCAAATCAAACGATCTCTCGTCTTGACCATTATGCAGCCAAATGAATTAAAGTGGTGACTATAAAACGTTGACATGTTTTGTGGGAAGTAATTGACTTATATTTAGCACAAATGAAGAACATCGGTAACGTGGTATAGACAAGGAAGTTAATTTCAATAAGTCAGTCATGATAACTTAAGAATATAGATATTCTTCTATATGTACATTTTTTATCGATAATGGATTTATCTATATTTTTAACTTGGACATCTACCAACGATTAATTGAATGTTATGGGTGAATCCCTTACATATATGATGTTCTGCAGCATCTATGATATAACTTAGATAAGTTAAACCTAAATTTAATGATCCATTGTAGTTGTTGAGCCTCCGTTTGGTTTTGTAAAGTTAATATTTCATTCTTTCAAAATGATCTTCAAGGTTATTCTATTTTGAACAAGATATTTAAAGAGTAATTTTATAATTGTTTTGAATATTATATCGAGAAGTTTATGAATAATTTTGGAGTATTCATAAAAGAAGTTTTAGAAATAGTTTTGAATGTTTATAAAATGAATTTATAATGGGTTTACATGTCTATAAAGGAAAGTTGTATACAAGGTTTGAAAATTTATATAGAAGTTTAGATAACCGAGTTTGAATATTTATAAAGTGTCTCTAAATGAGTATGGAGGTTGATAAATGTTTTGTAAACGGGTTTGGTTTAAAGAAAAATGGATTTCATGGGTAAGGAAATTTATGGAAGGATTTATTCAAGATAAATAAAACAGGAATTTGAGGTTTGGATTTCTTGAGGCTGACTATTTAAAATTAGTGGTATAGAACATCTATTCCACACTTAACACCGAAGGAATAATGCTTAAAGTTATAATTTTCTCCAATTTAAATAATACAGTTAAATCCATTTAATAGATTTGGAACTGGGAAATCTTACAAATGTTTTGTGAATATACTTATGCAAAGGAGATAAGTATATGAATATTGATAAATGTTTGGGAAAGGATATTTTTAAATGAAAATGGTTTTGAAGCTTTAGTGATTGCTTTGGATAACTAAATCTCTATATTAGGTTGTTTTTATTTGAAAACTAAATAATTGACTATCAAATTTGACCTAATTTGAAGTAGGAAGTATGAATGTAAATTCAAGTACAAGGTGAGAACTCGAATAGTTACTTCCAAAAGAACGGGGAATAAGTCAACCGAAAATTACCGATTGTTGGTACGATGGATCAGATCTATATCTGAAAACCAGTTCGAGTGGAAGACATCTTGATGATGATCGAAGACGATGCTCTTTGAAGTGCAAGGGATAGTGCTACTAATCACAAGGGGGTTTCCAAAATGGATGTAACAGAGTTAGTGCCTTGGGTTTCGTTCAAACCTAGAACGAACTTGTATAGATAAATGCTGGCATTTCATTGATGCCTGATGGACAGTGTTAGCATTCCAAGATGGATTGCTATTCAAAAAGGTAAAGCATGGCCTTAAGCCTCATAACCGAGAGGAATGGCAAAAACAGGGCTATGTGGTTAGCTATCATTAGGAGCGGTCACCCTATTATAGATGTCCCTTTCAGAGTTGGTTTGCATGCAAACACTATGGTAGTATAAGGCATCGGTATCAAAAAGGTGAGGTAATCCAGTCTGCCATGTTAAAGGGGCAGCCGGCTCTGTGTTAGTATTAGTGCATTGTCTAGAGGTGTATCATCCGTAGGTAATCCCCTACCTTTCCATTGTTGGGATCTAATCTCTCCTACGTGCCTTAAAGTTTTGATTGTAGAGCCTAGTATGTTGGAATGTGAGATGCAAGCATTTTATCTATTTACTTTAAAGCTAGATACTATGATGATATAACTAGATTTTGATATAAAATGTTTTGGTTATCGTGAGGTAAAAGCCCATCTGTGTTTACTTGCGGTGCGATCTTATGAGATACCCCTTTGTTTTGAAAAACTTTCAAATGTAGAAATTAGTTTAGCTGTTACTTATTATCGAATTTTACTCACGATGGTTTACTAGATTGACCTGGAATTATTCCATATAATGCTCGGGTCAGACCGAACATGTTTTCCCAGGTTTAGCCAGACACTTTGAAGTTGGAGAGGAGCTAGATGGTCCAGACGTTTTCATGTACATTTTTCTTTCGCTGTATTATAGAGTTTGTATGTTTGTCAATGTAAGGATGGGTTTCTATAATTGTCCAAATTTTGGATAAATCTAGTGTATTTTGATGTTGTATAAAGATGTTTTCTTTTTGTAAAGATCACTGTTGTATTATACATTATACGCTAACGTCGTGAGATTCTGTGTTGTTTAGTTTTCTTCTTTCTTCTACCTTCTTCTTGCATCCTAACGAATCGGTATTTCTAGCACTTGAATATTCGGCATATAATATAGTGGATATATAAATGTTGATTTTCGAGGGTCGAAAATCCGGCTGGTAACATTTGATATCAGAGCTGAAGGTCAAGCGAGAACCTTGGCCTTGGTAGGGTAAACTCATTTGGAATAGGGTAGGTGAGACCCTATAATGAGCCCGAGTATATTATGAATATGAGTGCGTATTTGTTAGTGAGTAAAAACATTTTATATTGTGTTGTTTGATCTGTTGAGTGGCTTAAGAATTCTGATCGATGCGTTTGGTCAACATTATTGATATGGATTTCCTAAACACTTAAACAAGTCTAATTGACATAATATTGTTTTAAAATTGGTAAATGCAATAATTTTACCTAGGATATATTTTATATATCAAGGAATGATTTTCAAAATACTTTATAGTTATCGATGAGATCTAGAGTTAAAACTGGATTTAGAATAGAATGTGTTTGGTTAAAATAAAATCTTTAGATGACCTTATAGAACTGAAAAGGATTGCGAGAATATTAAATCCCGGTGTCTTAGATAAAGATTTAAATGACTTTGTAAATTTTGTAGCAATTGTACTTAAAGAGATTTCTAGATATAAATATTTTAAATGGATTGCAAGTAAAGTTTTCTTTGGACACATCGGGAAAGAGTTTCGATCTATTTTGTGATAATCGGAATAATCTTCTAAGTGACAATCAAATGTTTGCTTACACAGATAAGATAGTGCACTTAGTAAATTATCCTCTTTATCATTGTACAATCGAAATGAGTTCGAATCGGAATGAATCCAAAGCTAGTGGATGATTTTATTAAAGAACTGTTTTTCTATAAATTGTATTATTTCAAAAGGGAATTTGTGAAGAAAGAAATATTTTTATGATTAATTAGTTCGAGCATCTTGGAAATGACTAAAAATGAGTAAGAGATGTGTTCGGATGGTAAATACTTCTCTTGAGTATTTCACTTATTAGTAAAAAGGATATATATAATACGGTTTGGTAGTACCCAATTCCTTGGCATCATTTTTGAGTTACTCAAGCTATATGTATGCATTCGAAAGGTTTTTGAAATAAAACCCAGATATTATGTTCTCAAATCCCTTAAAAGAATAAGTTTTCAAAATAAAAATTTGTCTTGATTGAGAGTGGGTTAATAAATAAAGTTTTAAATTTATTAAACATCATAGGTTAAGTAAAACCAATTTAAGATTTAAAATTATATATACTCTTTTGGATATAGGAAGAGTATCATGCTAAAGTGAATTTGAGTTATAGAATGTTAATAAACCTAAGTAATGTTCTTAAGTAAAATGGTGATTCTTTATAAAGAGTAATTATAATCTTGGGAAGTAGTAACCAATGGGATTAGTATGTAGGTTATACGTAGATCATTTTTCCTTTTCACATAGTTCTCGATCCAAGATTCGAGTACATGACTCGAGGTGTTTCACACCATTCCGAATAGGGATTTATCCGTTGATTTTTTACGACGAGTGTTGAAGAGGTTTCTTATGTGAAACCAAAGGTTGTCTATCATAGTTTATCGCTATGCAAGGAGAACAAAGGTTTCTAATTAAGAAGCCTGATCAAAGTCCATAATTGGAAGTCGAGCGAGCGATACAAGTTCGAAAGAAAAGTTATGTGTTCAAGTGAGTGATTGAACCAGATTTTTACATAGGAATGATCTGTGTACATCATACAAATTGATGAACGGTTTTATGTAATTCTGGGGATAGGGTTGTGGTATAATTTCAGGGACAAAATTCTTTTAAGGGAGAAGAATGTAACAATCCACAAAATTATCACTTGGATAAATTATATTTACTTTTAAAATATTTAGATATGCGTTTAAAAGTAAGAAATAATCATGTTTTAAGTGGTAAATAATAATAGTTATTTTGTTTGGGGAAAATATTTGCGAACAAATTACCAAGGTAAAATATTGATAATTTGTAAATATCATCCTAGGTAAAATATCGATAAAACAACCGAAAATCGTTTATCAATAAATCTTCTTTTAAACAATAAGGATGATGCACGGCTCTGGATTCATACACTAACATATGTATTCAAACAAGATTACGAAATGAATTTTTTTATATTTTTTTAAAATAAAATGTATGACATCGACAGTTGGTATCATCAGTTTTATATATTTCTTCAAAAATTCAAGTTAAGTTTAAATATTAAATAAATGGGTTTTATAAACAAATAAACCTATTATAATTATTTAATAATGATGGTGAAACAGTTTTAAAGATTTGTTTACTAAAATAGACAGTTTGTGGAAAAATAGAAAATATAACCGAAGAACATTTTTCGAAATTTCAACTTTTTGACACCAAAAAGTTGTCGGGAATGTTGATCGCCTTTGCACACCATATACACATATATAAGAGTTAATTAACCAAAGTAATAATAATATACTAATAGTATATTATCTTATGTTAATTATGTTTGGCAAGTGATGTAACAAGACATGGTTTTACAAAATAACTTATATATACTATGTATATATCATTATCTCTTATCATTTCTTTAAGTACCATCATCATTATCCATCATGGATAAGGGGATGTGACTAGAGAGGAGGGATATGACATATGAGAGGGAGAAAGGAGGTGATCTGACTTGTCAAAATAATGACATGTTAGGATATTTTAAAACTTAGGTTAAAATGGTAAAAATCCTACTTTCTTTCATCTATAAATACACACTCTCACATAAAAAAATTCATTTATATTCCAACTTAATTTTTCTAAACCTTCTTCTCTAAAAGAATTCATGGCTTCCATAGTTCAAAAATATTAGAAAAAGTTAGCCTGTTTGCGTTGTAACTTGCTTCCATACCTTCTATGCTTCTTATACTATCATTTCATTATCCTCTCTTCTGAAAACCAAGGCCATCACAACCCCCAAAAAGCCCTAGCAAGAAAAATCACTGTCGGTCGAACCCATTCTAAGGCCTTAGACCCTCCAAAGTTTCAAAATTTTAAGCTAGAGTCGAGCTTAGAGGCATTGCTGAGTTACAGTTGAAGTTCGGACGAAGTTAGTTAGCATAAAGGTGAGTAAAACTAATTTATTTTGAAAAGGTTTTTGACTTTACTATGATGTGTTACTGTGGTGATAATATGATTAAAAAATTGAATGGTTATTATGTTGGTCGATGGTGATTTGATGGATATTATGTATGGTATTGAATTTAAGATTTGATTGTGATGTTGTTGAGTTAGTAAGCATATAACCTTATGTTTACATAAGTGTTTCATTATGATGTTCAAAGTATGGCAGCATGTATGTATGGTTGTGACCTAAGTACCAAAGTATGTTGAGCTCGAACAAAGTTAACAACTTTGTGTGCTACAACGTACGTGAGATCTAATTCGAAATCAGAAACTATGTTTTCTTAGTTTAAAGTTTGGAAATTGTTTCAAAATTTCTATCTTTGTTTCCATGTCTCAAAAACTTTAAAAATTATGTTTATAAACATGAAATAGGAAAGAATAACAAGTGTTTTCTCTTAAAGTATGTTTAAGCGAACTGCGCTCATAGCGATAGTCGCTATTGACGCAGTTCGATAAAATTTCCAATTTTCGTTTTAAAATGTTTTCTTTTGAAATGGTTTTACAAAGGTTTTTCAAATTAAATAGTAATATAAAGATTAATTTTAGTTAAATTAATATTTTATTATTTAATAAATTAATAAAAATAATTAGTACTTAATTAGTAATTAAGTAAGTGATTAAGTTTTAAGTAACACTTAAGGAAGGCTAATGATTAATTAGTGGTTAATAAAGATTTTAATTAGGGATTTATGAAGTTAAGAAGTATTTAAATGATTATCTACTATTTAATTAAGTTAATTAGTTAATTAATTATTATTTAATTAAGTGGTTATCTAATTAATTAGGGTTTAACTAATAATGAATTGTTTAAACCTTGACTAAGATAAATTAGGAAGTTAATTAGGACTTAACCAAGTTCATTGAGTTAATTACAGTTTAAATATGAATTAATCTTGATTTAACTAAGATATGATTAGGGTTTAATCTAATTAAATATACTTTAATCTTTTCAAATATATTTTTAAACATAATCTGTTATGTTTTAAATCAATTTTCTTTTTAAGATTAATTGATTTCAAATCAAAGGATCTCTCATTGAATCATTAAGTAGCCAAATGAATTAAAGTAGTGGTTATAAAACGTTGACATGTTTTATGGGGAGTAATTGACTTGTATTTAGTGCAAATGAAGAATACCGGTGATGTGATAGAGACAATGAAGTTAATTTCAATAAGCGGGTCATGATAACTTAAGCATGTAGACATACTTTTATATGTACATTTTTTACCGATAATGGATGTGCCTACAATTTTAACTTGGACATCTACCAACGATTGATTGTATGTTATGTGTGAATCCCTTACATATATGATGTTTGGCAGTATCTATGATATAACTTAGATACGATATAACTTAGATAAGTTAAACCTAAATTTAATGATCCATTGTAGTTGTTGGCCTCCCTTTTGGTTATGGAAAGTTAATATTTCATTTTCTTTTAAAATAGCCTTTAAGGTTATTCTATTTTGAACAAGATATTAGAAGAATAATTTTACAATTGTTTTGCATATTATATAAAGAAGTTTATAAATAATTTTGGTGTATTCATAAAAGGAATTTTAGAAATAGTTTTGGATGTTTATAATGATTTTATAAATGGGTTTGGATGTCTATGAAGGGAACTTGTATATAAGGTTTGAAAGTTTATGAAGAAGTTTATATAATCAGATTTGAATATTTATAAAGAGTCTTATAAATGAGTATGGAGGTTTGATAAATGTTTTGTAAACGGGTTTGGGCTAAAGCAAAATGGATTTCATAGGTAAGGGGAATTTATAAAAGGATTTATGTAAGATAAATAAAACGGGAATTTGAGGTTTGGGTTTCTCGAGGCTGATCTTCTAAAATTGGTGGTATGGAATATCCATCCCACACTTAACAGCGAAAGAATAGTGCTTAGAGTTATCCTTTTCTCCAATTTAAATAATATAGTTAAATCCGTTTAATAGATCTAGAAATGCGAAATCTTATAAATATTTTGTGAATATACTATGTAAAGGAGATAAGTATATGAATGTTGATAAATGTTTGGGAAAGGGGATTTATAAATGAAAATGGTTTTGAGGCTTAATGATTGCTTTAGATAATTAAATCTCTAGATTAGATTGTTCTTGTTTGAAAGTTAGATAACTGACTATCAAATTTGACCTAATTTGACTTAGGAAGTATGAATGTAAATTCGAGCTTTATGGTGAGGACTCGAATACTTACTTCCAAAAGAACCGGGAATGAGTCAACCATAAATTATCAATTGTTTGTACGGAGAGACAGCGATCAAATCTATGTCCGAAAACCACTCCAAACCAACATGTACGTTCGAGTGGAAGACATCTTGATAATGATCGAAGATGGTGTCTTTGAAGTGCAAGGACTACTGTTACTAATCCTAAGGGTCATTCCAAAGTGGATGTAGTAGAGTTAGTGTCTTCGATTTCGTTCAGATCTAGAAAGAACTTGTATGGATGAATGTTGGCATTTCAGCGATGCTTGGAGGGCAGTGTTAGCATTCCAGGAAGGATTGCTATTCAGAAAGGTAAAGTGTAGCCTCAAGCCTCACAACCGGGAGGAATAGAAAAAATCGGGCATGCATCTGGGATATGTGGTTAGCTATCGATATGAGCAGTCACCCTATTCTAGATGTCCCTTTCATAGTTGGTTTGCGCACAAACACCATGGTGGTATAAGGTCTCGGTGTATAAGGGGTGAGGTAATCCGATATGCCATGTTAAAGGGGCAGCCGACTCTATGTTAGCATCGGTGCGTTTTCTAGAGGTGTATCATCGAAAGGTAGTCCCTTACCTTGCCATTGTGAGGATCCAATCTCCAGTACATGTCTTATGGTTTTGATTGTAGAACCTTGTATGCTGGAATATGAGATGCAAGCATTTCTTTTATTTTATCATTTACTTTAAACCTAGAAACTATGATAATATCACTGGATTTTGGTATAAAATGTTTTGGTTATCGTAAGGTAAAAAACCCGTCCGTGTTTATGTGCGGTGCGGTCTTACGAGATACCCTTTATTTTGAAAAGCATTCAAATGTAGAAATAAGTTTGGTTGTTACTTGTTATCGAGCTTTACTCATGCTGGTTTACCAGACTGACCCGGGCGTTATTTCATGTAATGGTCGGGTCAGACCAAGCATGTTTTTCAAGGTTTAGCTGGATACTTTGGAGTTGGAGAGGAGTTGGATGGTCCAGACATATTCATGTATATTTTTCTTACGCTCTATTATAAGTTTGTAAGTTGTCAATGTAAGGACAGATTTTTATAACTATCCAGATTTAGGATAAGTCAGTGTACTCTAATGTTGTATATAAGAATAAAAATGTTTTCTTTTTGTAAAGATCATTATTATATTATACATTATTTGTTGCACTGTGAGATTATGTATTGTTTAGTTTTCTTCTATCTTCTACCTTCCTCTTTCACCCTAAAAAACCGATATTTCCTACACTTGAATTTTCGGCATGTAATATAGTGGACGTATTAATGTCGATTTTCGAGGATTGAAAATCTGGTTCATTACAGAACAATATGAAAATGGTTTCCCAGTAACAGCATGAACATCTGTACCACCAATTCAGATGACTAGGAGAGATCTCTGCCACATGTGCTTGATGCTTGGCCACTATAAGAAGGACTGTCCCGCTCAGAAGAAGGGCACCCCATCCGGCGTCTTTGTGGTTACAGCTTCTACTCCTATGGTAGAGGAAACCAACCAAGTGCTTCAAGTTACCTTTACATTACACCTTATGCATATTCGTGTTTTATTTGATACTGGAGCATCTCATAGCTTTATATCAGTAGACTTATGTGACAAACCTGAACATGTTTTAAAACCCGAACTTGTGTATCAAACCCCATCAGAAGTCTTGCAAACCTAAGAATGATTTGCAAAAGAGTAAGACTCCTTAAAGGCAAACGTCATTCATTGGAGACTTTTATGTGTTGGGCTTCAAAGTGTTCGATATATTATTAGGCATGGATTGGTTAGCAAAGTTTGATGCTAATGTTTCTAGCAAAACTTGAATGGTCTCTCTAGTTGATGACAACGAAAACCGCTTGGTGATATAGTGTAAAATGCCTCTAAATCTTGCTATGAGTTTTATTTTATCACTTGATTCCCATCCAAATGATCTAAGCACTATTCCGGTTGTCCAACAATTCCCTAATGTTTTGGGTGAAGTGACTTGTTTACTGCCTTGTCGCGAAATAGAATTCTAAATTGATCTTATTCCTAAAGCTAGACCAAAAGTACTTTCTCCAAGAAGAATGTCACCCAAGAGTGGGCAATGTTAAAGGTTCAAATTGAAGATTTATTTTCTAAAGGTTTGATTAGACGCGGTCTTTCAAAGTGGGGAGCTGCAATGGTATTCGTTACTAAATCTGACGATTCCCTAAGATTGTGTATAGACTACAGAGAACTGAACTAATTTACCTACAAGAACAGATACCCAATGCCTCGTATTAATGACATGTTTGATCAGCTATATGGAGCACAAGTATTTTACAAGTTGACCTAGCCACAGGTCTTCATCGACTTAGAATTGCGGAGGATAGCATTTATAAAACAACTTTCCATACTGAAGATGGGATCTATGAATGGTTGGTTGTCTATCGGTTTAACCAATGCACCGGCCTACTTTGTAGATCTTATGAAAAGAGTATTTCGAGAAGTTCTCAATAAATTCGTTCATGTTTTCATTGATACTATCCTAGTCTTTTCAAAGACCAAGGAAGAACATGAAGTGCACCTTGAATTTGTACTTAAGACTCTAAAAAATTACCAGCTGAATGTGAAGTTTACTATATGCCATTTATGGCATGAAGTCGGATTTCTTAAGCATGTGGTCTCTAAGAATGGGATTTCAGTTGATCTAGCTAAGATCATTGTGATCAATGTAAGTTCTTTTTCTAACTTATTTACCTAAATTTTGAATCATCTTATCTCTTTAAATTTGAAATTCATACATTTCCCATACATCTCTCTAAATTTTTACGATTGCAAAATTCCTAAGACTCCAAATGACCTTCGAAGTTTCCTAGCCTTACTCGGTTATTACCAGAGATTTATTGAGCATTTCTCTCATATTTCCTCGCCTCTAACAGCTTTTATTAAGAAGGATGTTAAGTTTGTATGGACTGACAAATGCAAAAGGCGTTCGATGAATCAAAACACAAGTTAAGTACTGCTTCTGTTCTCACTGTGCCGAACGAAAGTGAAGGTTTGATTGTTTAACGAATGCTTGCAGAAATGGGCTAGGTGTTGTTTTAATACAACATGGAAAATTCATTGCTTATGCTAGTAGATAGTTGAAGGTTCATGAAATCAACTATGTTATGCATGATCTAGAGTTACTAGCAGTACTATTTGCTTTAAAAATATGGAGACACCATCTTTTGGGAATGAAATTTGAACTCTTCCCTAATCATAAATCACTGAAGTACATTTTTACATACAAGAATCGAAATCAAAGACAGGTTATATGGCTTGAATTCCTAGCTGCTTATGACCTTGACATCAATTATACTCCTAGAAAGTGAGGGTGGATGCTTTGAGTAGAAAGAAAGCTGTGTTATATCAACTAATTGCTTCTCTGACTCTTATGGATAGCATTGCTACCGGATAAGATGAAGATACAATGCTAAGTCGTATCAAGGAAAATATTTTAAAAAGGAAAGTAGATACATAAAGCGAGTGGGGTTCAAAAATTGATGAAAATGGAATTCTAAGAATTAATAACAGAATTCGTGTTCCGAACGTAGATCGTTTGAGACAAGAAGTGCTAAGAGAGAATCACAAGTCCAGACTTTATATTCATCATGGAGTTGCAAAAATGTATCAGAATATAAAAAATTGTACTGGTGGAGTGGGATGAAAAGAGACATCTATATTCGTATAAGCAGATGTGCCACTTGTCAACAAATTAAGGCCAATCTTCAAAAGATAGCGGGATTATTAAAGCCTCGTGAGATTTCGATTTGGAAATGGAATCAAAACTCTATGGACTACCAAGGAGGAGAAAAGGTAATGAGATCATCTGGGTGATTGTTGATAGACAAATGAAATCTTTCCATTTTATCCCTGTAAAGAAAACTCAAACTACTTCGAGTTTGGCTGAGATTTATATGTGGGAAATTGTCCGACTTCATGGAGTTCCGACTTGCATAGTATGCGATAGAGACCACATCTTCATCGGAAACTTTTGGAAAGCTTTTCAGGGAATGTTGCGCTCTCAATTATGTAACGATATGCCTTTTTAACCTAAAAATGACACTTATACATTCTCGGTATTCATATATCGATCGTTTAAGCATCTGAAAGATAGGTCATTTGAGGTTGATGAAAAAGAAGATAGAACAGAATCTTTCAAAACCATGGAAAATCTATAATATACAAATGATCTTTGGACAAAAGAAAACTTTATGTATACATACATCAAATTAAACTAATATATCACCAGCTTCGACAGCAATAATAGTCTGCCCTTACAGTTGCTGATAAATACAGCAAAAGAGAAAAATGCAGCAGAAGTAAAAAGATATGTTAATACATCTCGAACGCATCCGACTCGTCTCCTAAAGCTTCAAAGTATCCAAAACTAAATCTGGAACATACTCGGGCTGACCTGAGCATTATAAGAAAATAACGTCTGGATCAGTCTGGTAAACCAACATGAGAAAAACTTAATCATATTATATTAATTTCTATGTTTATAAAACCATTTCAAAATAAAAGGTATCTCGTAAGACCATGCCACACATAAACATGGATGAGTTTTGACCTACGAGAACCAAAACATTTATATAAGAAATCTTCTAATATTATATTAATGTCCAGGGTTTGAAATAAATATACAAAATAGCTGAAAAGCTTTCATCACACATTTCAACATAGTTAGGCACAACTAAGTCCGTATAACATGCATTGGATAATGGATTCCAATAATGGCAAGGTATGGGACTACCATACGTACAGTACATCTCCAAATAAAATGTACTAAGGGCTACAAATGCATTTGCCCTTCTACCAAAACAGGACTGACCTACCCCTTAATGGATAGAACCGAATATGTCATCGCCCTTGTTGTTCCCAATCTTTATAGAGAGTTCTCATGCACAACCAAATCCACAATATGATAATTTAGATCGGTGATGACACACCCTTATGGAGGCGACCCATATAGCCCTTTAGCATCTACCATGTTTTACCCATTTCCACGATGTGAGGCTCATGAGGTAATGATTTACCTTCCTTTGGCAATTACCATTTGGAATGCTAACATTGTCTTTCAAGCAGAAATGCAATGCCAGCATTCATTCATACAAGTTCATTCTGGGTTTGAACGAAACCGAAAGCACTACCTCTACTACATCCATTTTGAAATCACCTTCAGGATTAGTAGCAAGTAGCCCTTGCACTTCAAAAGATCATCTTCGATTTTATACCCTTCAAGATGTCTCCAGTTCGAAATGCTTGAGTTGGTTCGAAGTACTTTTCGGATAACATATCCGATCCCGAACTCTCCAAACCAACAATCGATAATTTTCGGTTGACTAATTCCCAGTTATTTCTGAAGTAAGCGAACTTTTCCAGAGTCCCAAAGGGATCTCTAATATATACCTTAAAGCTAGAGACGTTTCACCCAAATTAGTTCTCCCGAGGGCACTTAAACCGTATGAACACGTGAAGCTTTTATTTACTTTCTAAGTCAAAATTGGCCAAGATTTGATAGCCGGTTATTTAACTATCAAAATATACAACAATCCAATCAAAGATATATTCCCACAGGAAACCAGCATCGGTTAAGCACAAAAGCAACCACTAACCTCTTTAATTAATCCTTTCATTGATTAAAATCACTTTGTAAAAACTTGTATAAAATTACTTTTATAAAGATATATTCACCAACCCTTTATACTCCTTTCAATACTTTGGAAAAAATATAAATGTACTTATCTCAACAGTAAAAGTATATTCACAATGCTGAGAAAGATTCTCATTATTGATTTTAAGTATGGAGAAATGTTTCCATACCACCATAATTGTTAAGAGGTTATTTTTGTAAATCAATCTCATTTTCTTTTATAATTTCCTTTTTATACAACTCTAAAATCATCTATAAATTCATATTGCAAATCTCTAAACCATTAATAAACTCCGTTGTAAATCTCTAAAACAATTTATAAAGCTCTTTTATAATTTATAAAATCATTTATAAAATTGTTTAATGAATATATAAAACTATTTATAAAAACCCTTTGTAACCTATAAAATCATTTAACTTAATTCTTTTATAAAACTCCTTCATAAAGATCCTTTGTAAAAATCCCTTAAAAGCCCTTTGAAAATTCCTATAAATCCAACCCCCATTTTCATTTATAAGCTCTTTAATAAATCTCTTGTACCAAAATTTTTATATATCAATTTATTATTTTAAATACAATTAATCAGATAGTTTAATATACTTTAAACATCTTAAATAAATAATAAATAACTTTCCAACATCATTAATAAAATAATGTATTAACTCCAAAATATTATTAAAATAATAATTAATAACTTCAAAGCATTATAAATAAATAATTTCTATTTACTTCAAAACATTATTATATAATAATGTTTATTAACAACAAAACATTACTAATAAATAATTATTATTAACTTTAAAACATTATATATGTAATAGTTAATAATTTCAAACATTATTAATAAAACAATTAATAATTAATTTTTGAACATTATTATAATAAATAATAATTAACTTCCAAAACATTATTAACAAACAATTATTATTAATTTCAAAATGTTATTAATAAATAACTATTACAAATTCCAAAACATTGTTAACAAATAATTATTATTAATTTCAAACGTAATTAACAAATAACTATCATAAATTCCAAAACATTATTAATAAGCAATAATTATTAACTGTCTTCCTACAATATTAATTATTTAAAAAAATAAATTTTTACATTATTAAAATATTGATAAATAACTTCAAAACAATTAAATATAAATGAACACTTTCTTTTAAAACACTATTAGACAATAGTTAAACAACTTTAATGCATATCTAAATGTTTTAAAAAAGACAAATAGAATGGTTGGGGTAAAATAGAGAAGTTCAAAATCTGCTTAAATAAAAATATTCCAGAAAACCAAAGGTTGGATGTAAAAATCATTCTCTGAATCAAAAACCAATTTCAAACCAAATGACAATTAATAGTATTTCAAAATACTAAATTAAGGTCAATAGCCACTAAACACTTAACCAATGTTGTTATTGATTCTCATCACTACAAGGGTTAAGTTTTCAACATATAACAATGTCATAACCAATAGTGCTAAACAATCAAGATTCAACAATTAACAATCTATATAATAGGGATAAAACTGAAACAGAATCAATAAGTATATATAACTAGAAACTAAAATCGCTATGGTGAGAAGTACGGATATGTCTACAAATTTTCCTGTATTTCATTTAAATACCAATTGCTTTTTAAAGCAGATTTTTTAACCAATTGACCAATATTTCAATCAAACACAAATAATAAAATTTTGTCTATAATATAGTATACTGATTTATCCAAAGAGGTGAATTTAACTCACCAAAATGCCAGTTGGTGCCGAAGCATTCCGGTTTAAACTAATATCGAACGACGTTTGATTTTTAGTCCAAATTTCAACTTGCTCCAAATTCAACCAAACCAGTTCCATCGTGAAGCTGTTGCAAGAATAACGCAAAAGGTTTCGCCTTGATCCGACCTCGTATGAACAAGTTATTAAAATTATAATTTTTTGATTTTAACTTATCTAATTAATTATATAATTACACCTTAATTACCCATTAACTAATTTAAACTCCTTCTTCCTCAATCCTATACCCGCCTCTTTCCTTCTTTACACTGACATGGCCATGCCGTCCTCCTCTATTTTCTTACTCTTCGATTAACCATTCGATGCAATGACATCACCATCAACTTCCTTTTCGAGTTCTCTATCCACCTGACACCACCACAATGAACCCGCACCTTCCACCTGAAATGCGACATCCAGGTCCCTCTCGGCCTCACACTACGTCACATTTCCCTATGTTGAACCGCACATCACAAAACTTGCCCTGGACATGAATTCCGACAAGAGAAACTCAAAGAAACGAACCCCGTGACCTCTCATCGATAATAGCTTGAGAAATCTCTAACCCTAGTTTCAAAATGTTCACCATAAATGCATCGAACTTCTTAAACATCATCGCAAGCCCTCAAAAATCCCTAGCCTTGAAGATCTAACTTTAACAATTTCAAAGAAACTTGCTTTTGAATTATAAATTTTTTATACGGATTGTTTGAGATTTTTGAAAGAGATGGATCTATGTTTTCTTCGTTTTGGTGAAAAGATATGAAACCACCAAAAGGGAAAAAGGAAATGTGTGGTGATGGGTTGAGAAGTGTTGAGTTATCTTGTCGCATAGATTTTCATTTGCATTTGAACTCCGAAGGACAAAAAAAAAATAAAGCCACGCTCAGAACAGCGATGTGACTTCAAAATAATAATAATATATACTTGTTTATTGATTTTGTAAAATCCTAAAATACCATCATTTGTCGAAAAATCGTCAAACGATAAATTAAATATTTACAAATTAAAAATTATGGAAAAATCAAATAAGATAAATTAAAAATACGTTAATAAAAATCGAGTCATTATATTTAAAGTAAAAATTTCTTATTATTTATTTGAACTATTTATTACTGCAAATAAATTAAAGGGGTTAAATAAGGCCATTAAATCCATTTAATTGATATTTGATTCTTAATTTTTAAATCATTATTCCAATATCAAATTCACCATTCAAATAATTTAAATAAGCCCTACATTTGACTCCAATTATTAAACTTATAAAACCAATTATTAAATATTTAAATTAATTAAATATTCAAAAGCTAACAATAAAAATTCGGATCGTTACACATTAAATCCGAGCACAGCTTATCATTTTCAAACAGATAGCTAAACTGAAAGAGTAAATCAGGTTTTAGAAGACCTTCTTTGAGCTTGTGTTTTGGATTTTGGAGATCTTGGGAGGACAATCTCCATCTTATTGAATTTACCTACAATAATAGCTATCAAGTATAATTAAATTTAAATGAACTTAATTGTAATATATATGAAGAAATTAATTAATCCTTAAAATTCAGGTGAGTATTAACATGGCACTGTTCGAAGCTCTTTACGGACGACCTTGTAAATCTCTGTCTTATTGAGTTGAGATAGGGGATTGACGTGTTCTTGGGCCTGAAATGATTCTTGAAGCTTCTGAGAAAGTCGAAGAGATTAAAAGGAAAATAAAAGCTGCTCGGGATAAGCAAAAGAAATATGCTGATAGAGGGAGGAGGGACTTGGAGTTTGCAGTAGGGGATCAAGTATTTCTTAAAATTTCACCTTTGAGGAATGTGATTCCATTTGGGAGGAAAGGGAAGCTAGCTCCAAGATTTGTAGGTCCTTTTCGCATCATGGAGAGGATATGAGTTTTATAGTGTTGGAAAAAAATGTGATTTTTGACAAAATTATCATTTTATTCTTATTTGAAAATTTGCCACAAATGAATATTTTTAATTCTAAAATATTTATACGTGATGTTAAAGGAAATTTGAAATAAGATAGTCTAAAATTAGATAGGAAGTTTATGTGTAGATTTTTCAGAATAAATATCTAATTATATGTGAATAAGTAAGCGATTTGTAAAAGAAATGCGTCATTTTAACTTGAAATTTTTTTGTAAATCCATTACATAAAAAAATATTTTATAAAGAAACAAATATTTAATTCAGCCAACTAGGTATTTTTATAATTTATTTTAAAGAAAATAGCTTTATAATTAAAAATGCATTTTTTTAAATAATTTTTTTTGACCAGAAACTTTTTATGTTGTTCTAATATATTATTCGAAGAATATTTAATAAAAGGACCTATATTTTTCTCGCTCGTTTAATAATTTAATCTTTAAAATTAGTCGTTTGGAAATTGGGAAAATTATTAAATCGATTTGGAAAAATCCGATACTTTACTGGATAATCTAGATAGGTTTTTTAAGAACTCTAAAATTTAAGTTGGAATTTTTCCTAAAATATTCAAGTTTTTGTTATTTAAATAGTGCGAAATCTGATGTATTTTGGCTATGCAAAACAATAAACATTTTTGGAAATTTTGGAAAAAATTTCTATGAATTCCTAAAGTAAAATGAAAACTCTTTATGTTGAACTTTTTCTGAAATTCAGTACGGATTTTACTATAAGAATTAAAATGGACAAAATGACCTACTTTCCTAAAGTTAGCGGTTGGTTACTAAAAAGACCAGAGCTAGATATTGACATACTTTGTATCAATATCAGATCATTTTAATAACTGTGTATGCAGTGGCTATTATCCAAAATGTAAATGCTGAATTGGTGAATGTTTGCTGGAAGAGAACGATAATGAATGACCCCGACACTTATGTCAATTTGAAATGACTAAAACAGGAGCTATACCTAGCCAATAAGGACCACTATCTCTAATGAACAACTTTACCTCATATTACCATCTTTACTTCGAAACTTGATTGGTGCAACTTGATCTTGGATTGATGGACGCATTCGGCTGTTAGGGGTCACAACCAGTCAGGGAATGCAAAACGATAGTATCCTATTTTGAGTATTGTCTCATCTGCCTTGTCATATAATTATCCCTATGCGAGACCACTACCACTCTGTTTTAGTATCGTACCTATAGGGGACTCACTGGTTACCGACGTTACTGACTGTGCTTCATAGACTACATGCTTAAAAATGTGTTGGGGGGTCAATGTAAAGCTTTAAGGCTATTTTAACATTTACATTATTTATAGACATTACCTATATATCATATCTACAGCATAAAAATAGTTTAACGGATTCTTAGGAGATGGAAAATCATGTAGCCTCTCTTAAATTATTTGTACCCATTGTACACATGATTTTGAGTTAACCTATATAAGAATTTTTAGTTCTAACTCGAGTGTATTGTTTTCCTTTATGCTAAGCCTGAATATTTCAATGTTTCGAAAACGTTTATTTCTTGAAGGTGAAGACGAAGTTTGGTAGACTATATTTACTAGTATAATTCCACCATATTATTTTTTTACGACCGTTAAATGCATAAATCTAATTATATTGTAAAATGAAACAAAATTTAATACTGTAAAACAGCTTCATGAATTATTTTTGTAAATATTATACTATGTCATTCCGTTGTGAGATTCTGTGTATTAGTTGCAACTGTATCTTATTCATAAAATAAAACCTTATTGATAATATGTCATTTTGAATGGTTTGATGTTCAAAATAGTGGGTCATCATAGGTGTGGAAATCATGTTTTATGATATTGTGTTAAAAATTATATTTTTGTTTATTTTAGCTTTGGATTGAAAAAAATGTTTACTGTAAAATGAGAAACATACACAGTGATGTACATGGATAGAGGTAGCGTAACCTCTTCTTTTCGTTCTCTGTTTCCTCCTATTCTTTGAAAAAAGGAAATAACCACCCTCCATCTCGCCTTCAAAATTCAAAATCTCCTCCCTCGTTTAGAATTAGCCTAAGGTTTCAACTGTAAGTTGTAGAGTTTGGTCTCTAGTTTATATTTTAAAATAGTCGAGGGATGTTTCATTGAGTGATATGAGAGATATTGGTCAACTAAAGTATGTGGTTGAAATGTGTTAGTTTTTCGTTGAGCACGGATTGACGAACGAAGGGTGCAATAGTGTTCATCTTGGCGAAGTGTAATTTTTAAGGCTTATCATGTGATTTTAGGTGGTCGGGATGTAACGTGGTGATTAGATGAACTGTTTCAGTTCATTTTTGAAATTCCAACGAACCGATAGTCGAGGGGAGGAACGGAGAGTGCTTAGGACTAGGTGAAGGCATGGCAATGATCGTAAGTGGTCTAGTGCTATAGGGTAATCGATCGAGGTGGAACTATGGTTTGTAGCTATGTTTTTTATGCTCGGTTCTTCTCATCATGGGTGGAGATGGGGGAATTGAGTCAAATGAGGGTTGGCTCAAACATGCATAGGTTGTAGCGGAGCAAAATGGCCAAGGCGGAGGCGGCTTGCAACGGCCGAGGCAGTGGAAAGGTAGGGAGGCATGCTCATTCAAAATACCAGAATGCATTTCAAATTTTAGGCAAATAGACGAAAATTGGAACAAGTGGCATGAGGTTGTGGTGGTGATGTTTGGACGAGCTTAAGATTTAGGAATTATGGATGGCCTTGGATCGTTGGTTGGTGGCGTAGTTGTCACGTGCAAGTTGGAGCTATAGGAATTGATTTGGGGATTTCGATTGTTGGGAGAAAAGAAGGAGTTAGGCAAGGCGTGTTTGGTATTTGCTAGATGGGTTTGGCCCGTTTGAGTGTTGGTGCGAAATCTTGGTTTATTTAGTTTATTTAATTAGTTAATTATAAACCTAGCTTTGAAAATAAATAATTTCTACATACGAAATTCGTTTGACCTATGTGTTTACGCACTAAATTCATACGATCTAGTGGAACATTATGGTATAAATAGCTACTAATTTTAGTGAAGTATAATTTAATGATAAAATAATACCAACTACATACAATTGCGGTGTTTTAAGTAATATTGTGGCTAAAAAGTGTATACTTTATTGGTGATATCTTTTTAGTCAAATAAAACACTATTATATCAAATGTATTTACTTAGATTATTTTGGACATTTATTTAGCAGAATAAATCCTAGTTCTGATATAATTAATTGAATAGATTATTGATGACATATGTTTAGTAGATTAAATCCTCGTCCTGCTATCATATTAGTTTGGACGTTTGTCCAAATGTCAGTTAATTAATATGTGAATTAATTAATATTGGAAAAAGTGATGTGTTAACTATTGATGGTTAATTACATATTTGACTTACATGTATGTTGCTTATGTAAATACCATTTATGTGACTCGAAAACTTAAATTGAATTAAATGGTAGGTTGATTAAGTTCCATTACGGTCGCTAAGCCTCTTTCGGAATTTGAAAAGCTATGGATTTTAATTAACTTCCTTTTAATACCAATTTGGAGATTAAGTGTTTATATATTTATAAAATGTTTTAAAATATAGAGATTAATGATATTTTAAAGTAAGTTGTTATTTATTAATGTTGTTTAAAGTTATTTAATTATATTTTTACTACTGTTTTAAGTTAATTATTTCATTAATAATGTTTTAAAGTTAATTAATTATTTTATTTATGATGTTTTAAGTTTATTTATTAATATTATTTAAAGTTAATTAATTATTTTATTAATAATGCTTTAGTTAATTATTTATATTTTAAAGTTAATTATTTATTTATGATGTTTAAATGTAGTTAATTAATTTACTAAAGGTGTTTATAAATAATAAATTATTTATAGAAAGAATTTTACTAAATAAAAAGGATTTATCTAAAAGGAGATTTAGAAATAATATTTTGTAAAGGGAATTTATAAACGATATTTTTTAAAGGAGTTTATAAGTGGTATTTGAAAAGAGATTTATAAATGATAATTTAAAAATAAAAGAATGGGTATATAAGTAATATTTTAAAGATAACATAGATTGTGTTAAGAATGAGTTTTAGATTTATAAAAGGATTTTTATTAAGGATTTTAAAAAACATTTGAATAGAGGAGTTATAAAGAAAGATTTATAAAAGTGTTTTATAAATAGAGAAGAGTGTATATAGAAAGAGTTTTACAAATAGAAAGAATGTTACAAATCATTTTAGAGATTTATGAAAGAAGTTTTATAAATTAATTTAGAGATTTATAAAAGGATTTGTAAATATGAAATGGGCTTATAAAAGAGAATTTTATACAAGAAATGAGATTTGATTTTGTTTTTAATTAATCCTTTTTAATGGTGGTTTGAAAATATTCTTTTCATATTTAACACTGATGGGTAAATGGTTTGGTTTATAGTAAGAAATGTTTTAAATAATATATGCTTTGGCCCATTTAAATATGAATTTGAAAAATAGAAAATCTTTTTTAAGTCTTGTTATTATACTTATACCATTAAGATAAGTATATGCATATATTTTTTAAGTATTGAAAGTATAAATGGTTTGTGATTATATTTATACCGGTGAGATAACCATATAAATGTTTTTCAAAGTATTTAAAGGAATATAAAGGGTTTGTGAAAATATCTTTTATGAAGTTATTTGAATCAAATAATTGGATAGAGATTTAATTAATGAAAGATTAAGTAATAGAGGCTTAGTGGATCTCACATGGAATTTAATCTTTTTAATTTTTTGTTATTTGATAGTAAATTTAACGACTAACAAATCTTAGACAAAAATATTACTCTAGAAATATATAGGAGAAACATGAGGGTTATATGGCATAGTTATCTTCGATGATATTTTACTATGCATATAAATTTCATTTTTGTCTCCTAGGACAAATCATAAGAAAATCCACCCGCTTAAACGGTTAGAAGGTGATCTCCTTTTTTGTGTATTGTCTGATTATTTTCAATAGAACCGAAGTTGAGTTTACCGAAACTATTGATTTGATTTTGGGGTGACTAATAAGCAGGGAAGTGTACTTATATAAGATGACTCAAAACCATAACCACTCGAAAACCATATGTGCATTCTATGCTTTGGAAGAGATTAAAGACAAATGAATCGAAGACGGAGTTCTTCGAAGTGC
This sequence comes from Allium cepa, assembly GCA_030765085.1. Classification (NCBI taxonomy): domain Eukaryota; kingdom Viridiplantae; phylum Streptophyta; class Magnoliopsida; order Asparagales; family Amaryllidaceae; genus Allium; species Allium cepa. Next base: position 1,031,004,122 of record CM060929.1, read on the forward strand.
AAGGGCTACATGCTACTAATCCTGAAGATAATTCCAAAATGGATGATGTATAAATAATTTCTTTGGCTTGTTCATATTCTGAACAACTTGGATGGATGAATATTGGCATTGCATTGAGCCTGGAGGATAGTGTTAGCATTCCAAGTGTGATTTTCTAAGAGGGAAAAAAGGTAATCATGACCTCACAAGCCTCACAATCCAGTAATGACTAACAAAGAGGATATGCGGTAGAGCTATGTGGTTCGCTACCATTAGAAGCAGTCATTCCTCGATCTAGAATTAGTATTTATAGATTTAATATGTGTGTGCATAGGAAAATTGGGGGCCTTGGCTGGTGCACGTGTTTTGTAGCCTTGGTGTCCAGGGAATGACGTAATCTGGTTTGTCACTCTAAAGAGCCAAGCCGGCTCTGTGTTGGCAGAGGGTCCATGTGAGGCCGTAGATACATTTTTCTAAACGTGTATTGAGGTTGGCGGTATATCACTGATGTAAATCCAATCTTCAATACATGTCTTTACGGACTTAGTTGTATCCAACTATGTTGAAATATGAGATGCAAGAATTTCAGTTATTTTTATATTTATTTTTAGTCCCTAGACATCATTATAGTATCACTAGATTTTATAATAAAAATGGTTTGGTTATCGTAGGGTAAAAACTCATCCATGTTTATGTGCAGCATGGTCTTACGAGATACCTTTATTTCTGAAAGGTTTTCATAACATTAAATATCCATTTGATTGTGTTTCTCATAGTGGTTTTACCAGACTGATCCAGATGTTAGTTTTCTTAATGCTCGGGTCAGCCCGAGCATATTTTCTAGATTTAGCTAGACACTTAAAGCTGTAAGAGACAGTTGGATCCTTCAAGAATTATTTTCGTATTTTATCTTCCTTTATTTATTCTTGTCTTTATTTATCAGAAATTGTAAGGACGAGTTGTTATGATTGTCCAGACTGATAATATGTTAGTTTTGCTCTGATGATAGGTTATATATTAAAGTTCTTTTTTAGTAAAGACCTGTTGTATATTATATATTACTCGTCATGTCGTAAGATTTTGTTTTGCCTTTTCTTTCATCCCAATGATATGTCTTTTCGGCACTTTGATGATTGATACGTGAATTTCGATGATGTATTAGTGTCGACTTCTGAGGATCGTAAAGGCGGTTTGTTACATAACATGGTCGACCTGTAGGAAAATATATGAAAACATGGCGAGGCGACAAATATTACCATGTAGTAGAAACATATGTACTTCTTAATTGCGCTGAAGTTGCACCATTTGTTAGGTATTATTATGTAAACATGGTTAGATAATTAAGAATGATTATTAATGCATGTTTTGATGGGAGATAATTTATGTAATTGTTAGTGTTACATTTTTTCTCATAAAAATGATATGTTTTCTCGTAATAAAATGACAAGTTCTCCCATAATCAAATGATATGTCTATGATAAATATTATATTTCCACATCAGCGATCTTTCCATTCATCAGATTCCCCACTTCTAGTCAGAGTGACTACCGCGGGATGCGATGGCGGCAGACCATCACATGTAGATCTTCCTATAGCTAGATTAACAAGTAAAGCGAGTGAGTAAGTATCAAATTTATTATAATATCATAAATATTTTGTGTATAATATATTATTTATGATTTATTAAATATCTATATCATAATTAATATAGGGGTTTTGAATTGAAGCCTTTAGATATTGTGCTTGATATTTCTTAGGCTGCATACAAGAGCAGAATGACTGCTTACTGGCCTAAGTGGGAGAATATCACACCCCACGTTGTAGAGTGTATTTGGAAATTCTTTATGTGAGTGTAAATGTGTATTTCATTTTATATATAACCGCTGTTAAATTTTTGAATAAGGATAAATGTATCTCATTTTAATTTCAATGTGCAAGGGCGGCAGATTTACAAGAAACAGACTTGTCCTTTTGCAGAAATTATTGGACCAAAAAAATACGAAAAAGTTATCATGACACAATGTCAATCATTAAAAGGGGAGAATAAAAGTCTAATTGGATGAGTGAAACCATATGGGAAGCTTTAAATGCTTACTTGAAAAGTTCAGAAGCGACTCTAAGTTTACTAGAATTGTATATTTATTAAAAATTTAGTAGAAGGCAATATAGTAATTGCATCAATTGACAAATGTGAAATACAATGTTTATGTTTAATTTACAGACAGAATCTGAGTGGAATTCTACAAATAGAAATGCAAATTCTATTACACAACACGAGGTTCAAAGTCATTTCACCATTACTGTCAAGAACTGGTAATTTATAAATTGCGATTATAAATAGTTATAACATTGTATAATCTGACATATATAATAATAATATACAATAATTATTTCAGGAAAGTGGGCATGGTTGTCCCGCTCCTACTTGAAAGTTTTTACTCGTACTCATGCCATCGAGCATGACAATGAAAATGGCACAAAAACATACACATGGCATGACATAAAATCATAAGAGTCCATGGTAAGCATATTTTAAATTATAAGTTATTAATGATCACTTCAAATTATAAGTTATAAATAATTAAAATAATGTAAAATTAATCGTAAGTCTATTTTAATCGCAGGATAAATTAATGAAAGAACGAGACAAACTGCTCGAGAGAACAGGTCGAGACGAGCTAATCGTCATAAGGAGGACATGATTTTTGACACTTTAAATTATAAGTTATAAATAATTAAAATAATGTAAAATTAATTGTAAGTCTATTTTAATCGCAGGATAAATTCATGAAAGAACGAGACAAACTGCTCGAGAGAACAGGTTGAGACGAGCTAACCATCATAAGGAGGACATGATTTTTGACACTATTATGAAACCGCCAACATGGTATATGCGCAATGGTTTTGGGAATCAAGAGGTAATGTTTATGTATAGTATATTTATGAATAACATTTAAATGTTGATTTTATTAATTACATTATACGAAACTCATACATTTTGGTAAAAAAAAATGGTATAGGTTAGATAAAGGCAAGCCAGCTATATAAGAGCTTAGGACGATCAGGAGATTGCAGACTTAAGAGCTTGGGTTGCTGACCTAGAGTATCGAGACAGTCGATAGCTTATGGAGATGTACCAAATGTTGGATGAGCACATTGTTGCGTATATGCAACAGCACGTTATGTTTCATTCATCATAGGGATCTAGAGGCAATGAGGAGTGGGTATGATTTTCTTTATGTTGAGATATTGTGTATATATGCACTTTGATGGTGTGAGGTAGTATGAGAGTTATGTATACTTTAAGATAGATGAGGTTGATTTGATGTGATGTATGATACATTTTGAGATGTTGACGGGTGTTTGAGAATTGTGGTATATTGACAGATGTTTGAGGTTGGTTTATTGTATATGTTGATTATTTTTATTATTGATTTAATATATTTTGTGATATATGTGATATGTGTGATTTTGGCTTTAGTATATATGATTTATATGTGTAAAATTGGATTGCGATATCTATTGTTATATGTGTAGTTTGAGGCATGAATCGTAGTTGGAATAGAAAAAAAGTACCATATTTTCGACGACAAACGTGGCTTTCGAGAGTTGATTAACCAAAGCATCATAGCCTTTGCGATTGCCGCGTGTACTTGACGAGACAACAAAAATTGTCAAACAATCCGATTAGACAGTCGAAGAGTTATCGACGAAGCCATCGAAAAGTCCGTCGATGAGCAGTTGCTCAACGGATGTTATTTCGACGATTGTTTCCGTCCGGTTTCGACGGCTTTCAACCATCACCTATAGCTATTGGTCATCAAAATAATTGCTCTCTCATGCGGTGCTAGCGAGTCAAATGCCTACCGAACTACGAGAAAAATGATACAGGCATGAGGTTGGACGACTAGGACAACAACAGGAGGAAGAAAACGCAAGAGTCGAGTGAGGATATGGGAGACGAGGCACTCTTGCTGCGATAGGGTCATCATTCGATTAAGCGAGGGGTAGTACCTATGAGCTTCATGGCTTTTCTATTGATAGTGATGGTTTGACGAATAGGCATTCGGATCCAAGTGAAGCAACCATGTCTATGAGGACCGGGTTGTTAGAGGCATGCATGCAATTTGGGTCGTGCATGTCCTTGTCGTGCAGTGTTGTGAGGGCTCATTTTTTCGAGCCCTTAACAAAGGGTCGCTTCGTTTTTTGCAAGAAAATCGAGCAATGGTTAGGTGTGGCTTTTGATGTGTGGATTGGACAGGATAAAGCGCTTTGTTGTAAAAAATAATGTGTGTATGCATGGTAGCGTGTGACATCAGAAGTTTCTTTTTTTGTTACAATTAGGTGTTGTCAAAACTAATTATATAGTTGTTGTGAAATGATGCGTAGATGTTCAATCGGAACGTTACACAATTATAATTTTGTTAGATGTTCTTTACTCACGTACAATGAAATGCACATACACAAAGAACATGTTGGAATGGCGAAACTTAACAATCATCAGCTGCATGCACCATAGCCATTGTGCTGCCGTACCTCCACCAACTTTTCTGTTGCCTACACCATTCACTATTTTAGAGACTGAAAAAAAAAACCCCATGTTTGAAGTTTGCACTTAACACAGGGGATATAGTATTATTATTATTATTTTCTTTTAATTAATGTGGGCAAAAGTTTGACTTATAGACTAAGAAATTGGATGTTCCTCGGTTACTTTCTTTCCGTGAAATGTGTGTGCTATGTGCCTAGTTTTGCGTGGTATAATATAATGTAAGACTGTTATTAATGGAAACAGATATGCTAGGAATATCAATAAATAAACCGAGCTTCAGCCAATCACAAAGGCCAGTATAACTGTATAAGCATACTTGCTCGGCCTGGGAGTGACCTAAGCATTCCTCGTTTCGTGAAAGAAAGGATAAAATTGCTAATATTCGGCATGATTAATGTTATTTAATCAATGATCGAACTCTGATTTCGTTGTTATTTTAATTCTGGAATGTCGGAAACCAATCATAATCTTCAAAGAATAACAAGGAATCATCAATCATATATATCCCATACTATGCATGTATTAATGCGCTCTAAATCGTTTTTATATCATTTAAGGATCATCCAAATATGAAATAACTACTCAGAATATTCTCGAATTTTGGATCCATTTGTGATATACAACCAATTGATAAAAACAAACAAAGAAAACTGACAAACTAAAAGAGAAAAAACAGCATAAAACAGGAAACGTACGCATTATATATGCAACAAAAGTAGGTGGAAAGCAAAACTGAAAATCTTTCAAACACTGGAGATCTCACTTACCAAGTAACAGTAAAGTAATCACCAACTCACGTACATAAATTCTTCTACTTACAATGATAAATAAAAATACAAATAAAGGTGAAGGCCAGTACAGATAGCCTTATCTTCAGTGATTCAAATAAAAATAGCTTCATATATAAATGATTAACCTCGCCGGAAACTGTATTCAGGCGTGCCTTTCTGCATCCTCAACTGCTCATAAAACCTCTTGATAAAATCATCGGCTTCCTTATCAACTTTGCCGTCACGAACCCGATCGTCTTCTTCAATAGGAAAGGGTGAGTCAGTTATCCTCAGCTGCCTCACCATTCTCGGGCTTTTTCCAAACCCAAAAATTAGTGGAGAAGGAGAAGGCAGAACCGATAGATCATCTTCCAAAGGTGCCTGGACGTCATTGGTATTATAGCTACCGTTGTTAAGCATCTCGAAGGCCTTGGCTATGGCAGAAGCAGTCTCGTAGCTGTACACGTCGTAGTTCTTTTTACGGTGGTTTTTGGACCTTTTAGGGAGGAGCTGAGGGGTCGGGGTGCAGCTGAACTCGGATTCTTGAGGGGTGTAGAAGGAAAGAGTGGGGTCCATGGAGAGGCAGGAGAAGGAAGATAAAGACGAACGTTGGTGATGCTTGTTGTGGTGAGTATTATGGTGGTGGTGGTGGTGGTGAGTAAGGAGGTTGGTGATGGCTTTTCCGGCGAGCTTGGATTGTTTGAGGAGGGAGTTGAGATCCATCATGAGCTTTCTTTTCGACATGCTTTTGCGAAGCATGTAGTACACCACTTTGAATATGTGTATTAATTTTTTGGTTATGTAGTTTGGTGGTGATGTGGCAGTAGTTGAGTTTTGTTCCATTGATTTGGAGAATGGTGTAATTTTTTGGTTTTGTTGAGGATTTTCTTGCGGAGGGTGGAGAGAGGATTGAATGTATATTTCTGTTTGTTTTAATTGGTTAGGTGTGAGTAAAAGAGGTGGAGAGGGAGATGGGTTTTATAGGTGAAGAGATATGGAAGATCCGAGTCCATTGAATTAGATGGTATTGTGGTGCATTTTAAGTAGGTTAAGAGCAAACACCCACTCAACACTACAACGCATAAAAATACATACACCGAAACAAAATAAAAATTAAAGAACAAAACAATTGTTTTTATGATAAAATAAGAATACAAGAATTAAGAAAGGAAAGAGAGGGTATACCGATGGAAAAAATGTTCAACCGAAGATTGGTAGGTGAATGGAAAATTAGATGTATAGAGTAGCACTTAAAATTTAACATTAAAAGGTGTAACACCGACATATATCAAAAAATTTAAAGACGTTACTTCTATAATATTTTCCGTTGCAATTATGAACATTCAAAACACGCTTAAAAAGAGCATTTCGCGAAAAATACTTCAAACAAAAAAGAGGCAGCCAAACGTAAATTCTATGCTATCATATTTTCAAGGAATATTCCCCCACTTTAAAAATGCACTGATGTAAATATTACATTCGACTTAATTCATTTTCATTTGGTAAATTTGACCATAAATATTCTTTTTTACCATTCACCCGTTCTCATTTAATCCAAATATCATAAATATCATGTACCGTTTCCTCATTTTGCTTTGTATCTCTAAAACGAGTGATGAAGAAATATGAAAATCTTAGTCGAGTTGAAAACCAAATCCTACTTAAAACTAAAATCCAATTCAAAATGCAAAACTTCGATAACAAATCATTGCTAAAATAAGGTTGAATATGTTTCGGTCTGTAGATATTTCTACTTTTATCACACAATTATTCACAAAAGTGGAGTAAGTTCAAAAAATTAAGCTTTCCCACAAAAGAGTGTAAAGACGATAGAAATAAAAAGAAATTTGTTGTATCATTGATCAAATAGGAATAAAAACCCATGTTGCTACAGCCATTTTGCCACGGTCCACATGCACCATCCACTATGTTCTTATTCCCTGCATTGCTATCCCATGCATGCATCATCTACCCCTGGCACCTTTATCGTTGCCCATAGCCAACGACTCAACCCTATAAATCTTTAAATCTTCCAAATCTGACTATGTTTGCGGCACCACCTAGCTTCACAACTCACCATAAGCCTATTTCTCATCTCCTCTTACTCCACTTTTAATTTAGTAACCATTGTTAATAAAAGATAGCAACATGTAAGAAATGATACTTACAGTATCATTATATGAATCAATTGTTATTAATTTTAAAGAAAATAAGAAGTACGAAATGACATTATATCATAGCCTTATTGGAAAATATTCAATAAAATAAGATTATTATCTTTAAAAAGAATTGCAGGTACAACATACTATACTATGTATTAGCATTATAGTAAAATACTCCAATAAAAAAAATTAATATTCGATGCTTGATAAAAAAATACAACCTAAAAAAACCAATGCAACAAAAACATGTAAATAGTAGAAATGGAACCGAGTAGTAGCATAATCTAGAACTAAATTATAGAAAAATAAATAAATATACAGTGAAGAATGAAGTGATACTACACGCACGATAACATTATACCATAAACTATTCTATATGATTCCAAAACACATAATTGTTATTATAAAATGCACAACAATAAAAAATATTACTACAAAATAGCATTGTAACATTAAATATTATATCTAATTAATTTTTTAACATAATATTATTATAACTAATATTAAAGCATGAAAACGATACCACGACGCGGTCATTATAAAAAATCAAAAAATGATACTACAAGATAGAATATCAAAAGTCACTTCATTTAGTTATGCTAGTACAAAAATGTTACTACAAAATTATTTCAATTGTGTCCTATAAATTAATTGCACTTGCTAAATAGGCTCTTGTGGCTAATTTCCACTTGTTATATCTAAAGATGCTAATATAAATCACAAGATGCTATTAAAAAAACATTGTTGGTTGACATATACATACTTCATCTAAGAATGCTATATAACTCGTAAAACTTTACCACAAAATAGCATTGTGGGATGAAATGTATATTACTTAATTTATAGTTTAATTCATCCAAAAATTCTACTATAAGGTAGGATATTAAAAAAATTATTCATGTAACAATGTTACTAATTTTATGTCATGATACGTACATAAAAGTCATCTAATAATGCTACTACAACTAATAAAATGGTATTACAAATCAAATACAAAGAAAAAAAAACAACAAAAAATCAAAAAATTGGAGTAAAGGTTAATGTTTTTACAAAATCGATGTAATAAATATGCATACAAATAAAATAAAAATAGCATTTTAATTTCTATAAACATTACTTAATTAGAAAATTCAATACATGTAATACTACTGAATAATGACGTCACATGGTGTTACTCTGCACTGTAGTTAGTATGTCTTCTGCAATTCAACATTGCTCCTCCAACACCATCTCCATTTCAAATTAATTCAAACGTCGCTCTACCATCACTGCTTTTGAAACTCTTCAAATCGCCACTTTTGACTTCTTTGTCAACCCCTCATTGTCATCTTTAATACACCTCTCACCACCATCAACCACCATCGCCTTATCCACCCACCACCGACACCAAACCGCCTGACGCCACCATACCCATACAACCCTCTCCCTTAGTTGTGAGCTTTGATATAGGCTGGGGTTGGAAATCTAAGTTTTAATTTAACTCATCGCTTCTGGAGGAAAAGAAATAAATTGGTCGGGTCTAGAGATGAAACTTTTGTCTTTCTGCTGTATTTGGGACAGTCTCTCTTTGACACTAAAAAATAAGGTGATTGTCCTTGTGGCCAAAAAATGATTGAAGTTTGTCATTCATACAATTTACTTGTCTTACATCCAATTCTCAAACCTCCACCCATTGTATTGCCTAACGACGCTCCTCTTACCAACCATTAGAATGTTAAAATTCTGAAGTTTTTTAAAGATAAGATAGCATGGTTCAAAGAACCTTCCAGAAAAATATTAGAATTTTAAAACAATAGCTCTAAAGTCATCCTTGAATGGGCCATTATTCTGAATGATAAAATGCAATCAAATTTAATCTCTAAAACATCAAAATTAGTTTTTTTTTTAAAAAGAAAAACCACTTATATTTTCTAAAATCAATGGTCCGGACTGAGAAACCAAAGGTCACAAGGTTGAACTTTGAAAATCACAACCAAGTAACAAGTATCCAGAGTATGTGTTTAGCATACACATATGTCCATAGAGTTTACAAGCGAAACCTAGTTCGCTTAATAATTTGAAAAGAAACATTTTCAACAAAATCAATACTAATCATTATTGTCGCTCTTCCACTTTGTCACCACATTGTCTTGTCTCCTCTTTGTCGCAACATCAATCTTTTCCATTTCCTTCTACGTACTCGTATCTTCTCATCCCCTATTTTAATATTTTCAACCTTTTACCATAACTAATCATAATCTGTGTCATGTTTCCTTCTCCATATTGCATATTTCACCACACTTCCTCTTTCCCACCATCAGCAAAACCAGTAACAAGTACAAAATGCTATATAATAGTAACATTATACAAAAACAATATGCACACAACTATGAAATGATATGTGAAAATATCATTATACAAATATTAAATCCGAACTACCGAATAGAATATGATAATAACATTATACAAAACAAAATTATAAAATATATTAAATGAATGTTAAAAGTGTTAGCAAAGTAAAGATATTATATAATACAAATCTAGTTGCTATACGGTTCGAATGCTATTAAATAACAAATACCACTTGAAATGTAATGCTATTAATTGCTTGATTGATAACATAAAATAATTAGTTTTACCAACTACATTACAACCAGTATAAACTTACCAATGAAAATAAATAACATCACAAACCGTATTCACAAAATCAAATAATTGCACTAAATATTATGTCTTCACGTTCAAGTGATGAACCTCTATATACAAATAACATTACAAGTTCTAATATTTATCTTCTGAATTAAAGTATTATAATCTATAAAATTTCACGTGCAAATAACATTACAGTATGTTACATTTATTTTTCTCTTTGAATTTTAATTGTTTCGCCTCATGTCCATTCTTCTCATCATCCCTCCATTTTAGACCATCTTTAGTAGATTTTCATCATTTTCATCTTCCAACTTCACCATCGTCATTGCACCCTCCATCATCATCGTCATCTTCTCCTCCATTAACATTCTCAACCACCTTCTCTGCCCTCAACCTCAACACCACACTCGGTCACATTATCACATCTCGACCGAACTCTTTTTCTGCCTATATAACCTATATGTTCAACCTTTATTCGACTTCTTTTTCAGTGCAAAATTTTCCTTTTAAATTCTGATTTAACAAAATAATTAAATTTCAAATGAATTTTGTTAAAAATCCAGTATTAGGTAAAAAAGGCATGTTATTCTTGTATTACCTTTTTCTCAAAAAAAATCCTACGGCTAAGGTGAAAAATGGTAAATAAAGGCAAAATCTAAACTAAGAAATCCACATTCAATCCGATGGCTTCTGAGAAACCCTTTTATTATATACCATAACCGGGATAAATCCTCTTATTTTCCATCAAGGACAACTAATTCAAATAGAAAAAGGTATGACACTTTAGTCCGAGGTTCTAGAACTAATGGGTTCAATCTCTAAAGAGATCGAAATAAATATTACGCTTGAATAAAATATCATTCTTGTTCTAAAAAAACCTCTTGTTTTTTCATATTTTCGATCAAACCTCAAAATTTTATCAAAATTATAAACAACCATTATTTTTAAGCATTCTTTATGTTGCAGCAACCAAAATGCAAAATTGATAAAATTTTGAATATGTAGTATGTCTATATCATTATATCAAGCTGAATATATTATTCTAATAAACTAAAAATAAATTACTTTAGCAAAATGATACAATACTAAGTTAAAATCATTACGCACATTGCATTGTAAAAATGTAATTAACTGAAGCAGGATAGCTTGGTCACTCTATAAAGAATGTAACATATGATAAAAACGGCCAGAGTTATACAAAACACCTATAATAAACTTTTTAATCAATAACATTTATCTCAATGAAACAATATTGTAGTTATATAATACAATAAATTTAATAACTATCCAAATTTAAAAAATTTTATTACACTGCATTATAAAGAATGAGGAACTTTGATGTTTGATAAAATTCTAGGAATCTCTTTATAATTTGAGAAGATCGGCACACTTCCATATTTCAAAAGTCATTTTGCATTTAAAAAGTCAAAAATGTCAAACTTTTGGCTTATTTGTTAAGAAATAAAAAAAATAAACTAAAATTTAATATATTGAATCTAAAAATTCAAATAATGAAAATATTAATTTGATATTTAGTTTTTTTGAAATTTGGAATTTAATAATTGGGGGAAATAAGATTGGAAAGTTCAAATTTTGAAAATTGAAAATTGGACGATTCATATATTTAAATAGGAGACATATTGAAAACTTCCAAATTTTAAATTTCAATTGCTGATTTTGAACATTCAAATTTTGAGTTCAATAAGACAAATTGTGAAATTTTGAAAATACATGTTCTTAAATGTGAAATTACTCATATTTTGAAATTTAAAAAATTAAAGATTTTAAATTTTGAGTTTAAAAATTCAAATTTTTATTATTTTGAAATTTAAAATTTCGAAACTCATATTTTTTTAAACTATGAAGTTACAAATTTTGAATTACAAATTGAATATATGAAATACAAATTTTGAAATTTAAATTTTTTTACAGTTCAAATATTTAATCTTGAAGTCTTGAAAATTAAAGTTTTGAAATTTCAGTTTAGGAATTTAAAAATTCAACTAAAGTTTCAATTTATGAATTTAAAATTCTAATTTTTGATTTTGAATTGGAAAATCTGTGTACCTAAATTTTGAAATTTCAAAAATTCAAAACTTTAAATTAGAGAATTTGATAATTTGAATTTTAGAAATTTGAACTTTCGAAAACTTTAAATTTGAAATTCAAAATTGAAATTGAAATTTTTTGCATTTTTAAAATTAATACAGTGCACATGTGATTTCCTTTGAAAAACTCAAATTTTTAGCTGAAAATTTTCGTATTTGAAAAGTAAAATTTTGAAATTTGGCAGTTTCATATTTCTGTTTACCAAAAACTCAAACATGCGAATTTTGAAAATGTAAAATTCAAAATGTACGTACGCATAATATTATTGCTTTTTAATTAAGTTAAAACGTAACTTTTAAATGATGATTGTGGTAAATTGGACGTACGTCAAAAGAATTGTTCGCAGCAAACGGACAAAAGCAGGAAATAAACAAAGCCGCCCACCTGAGGCACAACTCACGTGTCCCGTCGCTACGTTACTTACTGAGTAAGTCAGGGTAAAAAGACGGTTTTATTTCACGTTAATCAAACGACCTACCAATCAATTTAGACTTACAATCCCTGTAGTTGGGTTCTGGCCCAACTCTAATTACGAATCACAATCGGCCCCCACAAGTGGACCAAACGGGTGCTCACCTTTGAATACTATAAACCACAGGAGTGAATATTCATAATTGCATTAGTCGGAAAAAAAAAAATAGAAATAAAAGTTCAAAACCAGTGGATCTGAATCATGACAGAAGGAAGGATGGTCCCTCGATATAGAATTTTCTTTTGCAATTTATTTCTATTTATTGCCTGATAATGAAATTCCCTCTGCTTGTTTCAGGGGACCGCTTTGTAAATCGATATAGAATCATCACAGTAGCACATTATTTAATGGTTTGGTCTAATATCACCCATTTTTTCGGGAAACTATGTTTACGCCCTAGATTTCTGATATTTTCTTTTTCGTGTTATTCAAATGTAAGCTTTATGTGCCGCTTGGTTTCCTTATTTATTGCTTGTGGGTTAAGGTACTAGTTATGATAGCTTTTTAAATGTGTGTCAGGTGAAACATATTTTACACTTATAATTCTTCTGTTAAATTAAGGCTTGTTCTAGAATTTAAACAGAAAAGCCCAATTGATACGAGGATGGGTATGGTTGTTATATGATCAAATTCACGGTTACATGAAAGAGTAACATTGGAGCCCACTAATTTCAATGCAATAATAAAATGAGAACATTAGAGCCCACTGTTAGGAAAGCGGAAAGTAAACTGCAATAAGAAACTGAAATTCATGCACGGCATACACATATAACGATTAAATTTTCGTAATTTATTCTAGGGTACATTTGCAACGTTTGATGTTACGTTGATTACGCATTTAACGCATTAATAACTTTCATTGTGTTAAAATGAGAATGGTGACAATAGTCCAATTTGATCATTTAAATCTATTGGATGGAAAGGTAACAAAAATTGTATAAAATGGTAAAAGATAGAAAAAATAACACATAGCAGTCGTAGCTTCTGCCTGGAACAATAATCATATAGGAACGACAGATTTGTGTCAGCATAGCAATAGCATTCTAGAATAGTTTTTCGTCGGCAAAATATAGAAATAGCACCAACACATAAATTATTTCCCATCGGGCAAAATAGCAATGTAGAAATGGCAACAACAGTTTTTCATTCCCATCAGTTTTCATATGTAGAAATACCATTTAAAGTATTTAAACAACAATAATAGAAATACCATTCAAGAACTGCGACATTTGCAGAATTTAATACAATATTAACAGAAAAATCATTCAAAAACTACGTAACAGCATAAGTGAATGCATGAAATGTTATCATAACAGCAGGCAAAAGTCGGTTCTATGTCTTCTATGAAAATCCCAAGAGTTCGACTAGGTTTTGATGTGATAATCTCTTTCTAAAAAACCCACTTCAACCTGCGCATTAATTACAATAAATAAATAAGTTGATTAGAACTTACAATATTTTAACAAAAACTAAATGAGTTGTATAAGAGATTAATTATGTCAGCTGATAAAGACATGGTATAAAACTCGTATTCAAACTGAAAAAATCGCTTAGTTGAAGAAGGCAAGATACTCATGAAACCCTTAATTGAAGATATGCAAACTCTTTGCAGAATGCTCACATACAAACAGGTATCATTATATACATATACTGAATTTGATAATGGCAACCGCAAACCCTACAAACCCGACGAATCCCGATTCTTCTACCCCAGCGATTGATCCCGATGATGATAAAGACGGATGGGTGGAAATGAAACGTAAGGGGAAGGAGATAGGTAAAGAGGGAAGAAGTTTGTCGTTTGTAGAGATTCTACAGAAATCCTAGAAGGCTATTCAAAACCCTAACATGGATTGAGACAATCGGCAATTGGGTTGAAATCAAAGATCGGTTAACTATGTCGATCCAATAATTGAAGGAAAAGAAATCTATCAGATAATAGATGAAGAAGATTGTGCAGAAGCCCAAAAAATATGGAAAAACTCTATCTATATCTATATGGTACGCAAAAGGCCGTATGTTGTTCATCTGAATGCCTATATAAAACACATCTGGAATCCAAAAGGAGTGCAGGATGTCTTCCCCAGAGATAACGGTTTCTTTCTTATAAAGTTTGAACAAGAAGAAGACTTCGAAAAAGTTTTAAAAGATGGTCATCGGTTTCATGGACAGCAAACTAATCATATTGAAAAAATGGGAAGCAGAATTCAATTTTGAACTGGAAATGCTTTCATCTTATCTAGTGTGGATCAAAATGCACAATCTCAATTTGGCACTCTGGAATACAAGATGTATCAGTAAATTAGCTAGTATGATTGGGAGACCACTGGATATCGATGAAAATACAAAAAATGTTAAAAGGATTAACTATGCCAGAGTCTTTGTTGAAATAAAGGCAAATAGTGTCCTTTAAAAAACAGTTAAGGCTATAAACAAACATGGGCATATATACACACAGAAAACTGAATATGAATTCATTCCTCCTAGATGTAGTGCATGCAAGTGTTTTGGTCATTCTATTGTACAATGTAATAACATAAAGGAGAAACCAGAACAAGTCTGGATTGAGAAGAACAAAATTCACATTTCAACTCCTATACAAAATATTTCCCCTACTAACAGCCGAAAAAATATAGTAGCTACAAAAATTACATACAAAAAGCTGCAATTAGTCCTATTAGTCAAGCCGCTTTTGATACCGAGGGCTCTGGATCAGAATAGGCAGTTCTTCCAGTTCCTGATCAAGTGGATAAACTCCAGTCTGAAGCAGATTCCATTCATCTAGAGTCCCAGTAAAGCAGTCCCATTGTATGGAGAATGAAAAATTGCTTGATTCTCTGAAGGAAATCGAAAAGATGAACATACATGTGGAGTCATCTGATGAAGACAATGTAGACAATGAAGAAGATCTCAGTAAATACACAGAAGCTAATAAGCACTATGAAAATCTGTTTAACAAGATAGAAGATAATGGGGCTTCAAAGAAAGCAATGGTTGGGCATGCTCCGGTTACAAAGGAGCAAATCCAACAAAATTAAATGACATTACTTTGCTGGAATGTGAGAGGTCTAAACAATGACACACGTAATTAGACCTCCACAAGTTAAGGGCCTTTTATAGGCCATCTATAATAGCATTATTGGAAAATAAATTTATTGAAGAAAGCTTTGAAATGTTTAAATACCAAATAGGAAATCAATGGAGCTCTGAACACAACATCACTCAGTAATTAAAAGGCAGAATTCTTGTCTTACGGGACAATAATGTTTGGAGTGATGCTCTAATAGACAAGAAAGAACAGCAAATGACTCTCTTTTTTAAAAACATAAAAGGATTGGACATCTACATTACTTTCATCTATGCTAAAAACTTGGCTTCAGAAAGAAATGAGTTATGGAAACAAATAATTGGTCACTCTGAACAAATTAAAATGCATTGGCTAGTTCTGGGTGATTTTAATGCAGTACTAAAAATAAGGGAAAAGAGAGGAGGAGTTACCTTGAAGGTGTCCCAAGTCGCGGAGTTCAATGACTGTGTGCTTGCAAGTGGACTATTTGAAACATTCCATACTAGCCTGCATTTCAAGTGGAAAAGTGGTGATGCTAGGAAAATAACTTCTAGAATAGACAGAGCTTTATGCAACTTAGATCTAATTAATAAAATCCCTTCCTTGCAAACAACAGTCCTTCCTAGTTCAACCAGTGATCATTTTCCCTTACTTATTCAATTCAATAAAGAAAGCAATAGTTACAAAGGAAAGCCATTTAGATATGTTAATCATTGGAATCAGTTAGAATGATACAGTGAAGCCTTCAACTTGGAGAACATTCTTCTTCCCTCGGGAAACTACATGTATAAATTCATTATGATGCTTAAAACCATGAAGAATAGATTAAAGGAGTGGAACAGAAAGAGACCCAAAAATAAAGACATAATTATTAGTACTCATAATTAACTAGGGAATATCCAAGAACTACTTGATAAGGATTCAATGAATGAGAATCTCAACACCTTATATTACCAAGTACCGGGAAAATTAAAGGAAGAACTCCACAAACAAGCTTTGGAGATCAAACAAAAAGCAAAAGAAAATTGGTTAACCCAAGGAGATGAATGTACTAAATTCTTTCACACCAAAATGTCTCAACGAACTCATTACAATAATCTTTTGAACTACTTGAATGAGGAAGGGAAAGTTGTGAGAAATTTGAAGGAGATAGAAGACAATGCTTTATCCTACTTCATGGAATTATATAATGGAAATCAAACACAAGAATTACCTGTTGTCCAATGTAGAAGGAAGATCTCTCAAGAAAGCTGCTCCATGCTTACAGCTTAGATTATGAAAGGGAATTGTGGAAAGCTATTCAATCCATTCATGTTGACTGCAGTCCTAGCCCAGATGGAATGGGGGCAGCTGTCTTTAAAGTGTACTGGATACACCTGAAAAGTCCCATGTTACAAGCATATCAGGAAGCTTTATACAATGGTAGGTTTTTACAAGAAATAAATCACACTTTTATATCCTTAATCCCTAAAGTCAGAAAGCCAGAGAGGATGGAGAATTATAGGCCTACATCTTGTTGTAATGTTTCTTATAAGATTCTTAGTAAAATCATTTTCTCAAGACTGAATAAAGTGCTACCCGACTTAATCTCCCAAAATCAAAATGCCTTTATAAAAGGAAGATACATATTTGAAAATTCACTCCTGGCACATGAGCTTATCAGAGACTTTAATAAACTAAGGGCAGATAAAATGTGTCTTAAAGTAGACTTACATAAGGCATATGATAAAGTGAATAGAAATTTTGTTATACATATGCTTAAATCTATGGAGGTTCCGGAAAAACTCTTAAAGCTGATGGATTATTGTATTTCCACCCCCAACTTTTTCAATTCTTTTCAATGGTGTCCCTAAAAGGATACATTTCAAGCAACAGAGGAATAAGACAAGGGGATCCACTATCCCCTTATCTGTTTGCAGTTGCAATGGAGTGGTTTTCCCTCCAAATGGAGATAGCATGTCACCAAAATAATATAGTCTCAGTGCACAAAATAACACCAAAAGTAACTAATCTGATATATGCTGATGATCTTACCATAGTCATGAAAGCCTCCACACATGCAATTGATACTCTCAATGAAATCTTTTATCATCTAGAGTTTTATGAAGGTTTGAAACTCAATGAAGGGAAAATAAAATGTTACAGACAAAGCTTACTTAGAAGAATAGGAGTCTCATAAGGGGAACTACCAGTCAAATATCTGGCTATTCCTCTGTCTATGAATATTATTACAAATAGAGAATATGCTAAAGTCATAGATAGTGTAAGAGAGATATTACAAGGATGGAGATGTATGTTATTATCATTTGCTGGCAGGGTAGAGCTAGTTCACACAGTGATCACATCTAAATTCAAATTTTGGCTTCAAACTTTTCAAATTCCAAATTGTTCTTTGGGCAAGATTAACTAAGTTTGTGCAGATTTTATATGGAGGGGAAAATTACACAAAATTAGTTACAAAGTATTATGCAAACCAAAGAAAGAAGGTGGAGTTGGATTAAAAGACCTCTTCGAACTTAAAAATGTTTGTGGTATCAAGATGGCCTGGAATATATTATCTTCTGATAACTTATGCCCAAGTGGATGAGAGCAAAGTATATCAAAAATAATTTTTGGACATACCCCACAGACAATAATGCATCGATAACCTGGAAAAACATTTTGAAATTCAGAGAAGAACTCAAGCCTCTCATTGAAAGAAAAATAACAAATGGCTTTAAAATAGATCTTTGGAAAGACCCATGGTTTAGCAATAAAAACTTGATGGAAAGAGTGGGATGGGAAGGTTTCTCAGACTATGGTAATCCTAGTTGTGCTGTACCTAGCATTATTGAAGGAGGCTGGTGGAAATGTGAAAATCAGCTTATAACAAGAAATTTTGCTGAAGAGATACATAAGGTACCAATATATAGTGATAGAACTGATGATGTATGGTACATGAAAAATTCAAATAAAAGGCAGTTCTTATTTCACAAAGTCTGGGAAGAGACTAGGAATATACATCAGAAGGTTGACTTGTATCATATTGTCTAGAGCAAATCAGTTAGTTCTAAGATGGCTCATACTACTTATAAAGCCATCTTAGGCATACTTCCAACTAAAGACCGGCTATAGAAATGGGGGATAATTGAGGATACAACTTGCAATCTATGCAATGAAAAAGCTGAGAGTCGTGACCATTTGTTTTTTGAATGTACTTATACCAAAACTATATGGTGTTTACAGAAAATGAAATGCATATGCTCAAACGAAGTTAAAACGCTGAAAGAAGAAATCTTTTACCTGAACGATAGGAGAAACGATTCGCACCTGCTGCAAGAAGTACTCAAAATTAGCCTCACAACTTCCATATGGCACACTTGGAGAGAAAGGAACCAGAGGGCTTTCAACAATAAGAGAAAGGAATCCCAATCAGTAAATTCCCAAATTAATAGAGACGGGAATTTGATAATCAATCGGATTAACAAAGAGAAGCTCACTAGCCTAACGATACCAGAAATACAACTGCTGGAGAGGATGAAGTTGAAGGTAGATTGCTCAAGGAATTCTAAGAGACTCTCGTGAGCTTCCATGAAGTGGAAGATTTGAGATTATGCGATGAAAAAGGAAATGTTTGAGTCTAATGTCTGTAGTTAAAAGGATTTATACGATTTTCTTGTAACTATGGGCTTTGAGCCCGTTCATATTTTGAGGCAATAAATTTTTTAACCTATTTTCAAATATATATATATATATATTATACTTTTAAAAAATTTCTCCTATTTGAATTTTGTAATATAAATTTGATTTACAGTGGTAGATATAAAATACATACCCTTTGTTAATTATGATAGTTCAACAATTATCATATATGTTCTTTTAAAAGAAAATATGATAAAAGCTCAGTTGATATCCTGTTTAAGTACCCATTTTTAATCACATTGCCATTACAGGTGAAGTAATTGGTGTTCCTATATCCTCATTTGCAAAAGCTTTAGAAGTTTCTGTGCACATTCTTATATAGTTATATGTAAAGGAAAATTATTGATAATGATTCATAGGTTTGCATGGTTGAATGTTTTGAAATGTTAATTGAGTTTGCTACTATTCTACTATGGAAAAGAATGAATAAGAATCTATTGAATCCTAAAAGCATTATCCTTTTATTAATACGCTATTATTTCTTTATAAATGTTAATAAACTAATATAAACATGAGATGAAGTGATTATTCAGTCGATTGCTTTGACGTGAAGAAAAACTTTTATCACATCTAATTGTATTTTGAGGCAACTTTACTAATCACATCTTTAGCCAGAGAGAATACAGTATAACAACTTACGTTGCACCGACTAATATACTAACTTGCAGGATAATTAAAGACAATCTGACTCAACCAAAGCCAGTCCAATTGATTCGTCGTCCGACCAAAAAGTACTCAAGTCCATTGTATCAACCTAACATTTCTACTCCTCAAGACGCCAAGATAAGGTCTGCACGTTTCACCTGAAGCAACCTTCACATTTAGACAAGAAATGGACCATGTCTGGCTCGATTCCGAACGGCTCTCCTATATCGAACTTCCAGCAGTGGCTAAAAACCAACACAATTCGCCCGCCATCACATTAGATTAGTTGACGATCGGCTATCATTAAAGCCCGTCAGGCAAGAAGTTCCCAAGCATAACTCATCTTTAAGCATGACTTCAGTACAACCAAGACATCAAGCCTCCCTCGGACATCTCGACTATAAGAAAGACTGATTGTAGTGGTAGACGGGGGCGACGACCATCGGTGGCTTGTGGTGCATGTGGCGACGGCTGGCATCGGCTAACCATTTTATTATTTCCTCCATCAAGTAATTAATTTGTTTAATTCTCATTACATTTAAAAAAAATGTTTAAAAATACTAATTTAATCCTTAAAAAATAAACAAGATATTTTAGCACAACCATTCAACGTAACGAATGTTCTGATCGGTTAAATTAGTATTTTCAATAATCCGCCTTTTCATAATTCGAATATTTAACATTACCGAAAATCTAACTCTCACGACCAATACATGCGACTTTTAATCGGTCTAAACAGCTTCGATAGATTTGATTTAGTGTGACATTTTTAAGAATTAAAATATATTTTTAAACTGTTGGGTAATTAATTTTTAATTTTTAACTGTATTTAGCATGATAAATTATATAAAATAAAATAATCCGTAAAAAATTAAATTTATCGGATCTTATGTCGATCTAAAGCATAGTTGACCTAATTTAAGATGATGAAAAAGTAAACAACTTTAGGCTGTCGATCTTAAATTTTAATTTTATAGTCGTTCGTCAATATTCGGACTAAAAACCTTTGTTTGAAGGCTAAATGACCTTGAAACAAGACCAAATTCGAACAACCAATGCTTGGTTATGTGTTAATCCAATATGTACAGTTTGATTAATGATCGAAAAAAATTTAATCTCGAAATAGGTCATTTCACCAAGAGTTGTTTAACAGTTATATGATAAGTGTTAAACAACTCTTGGTGAAAATGACATGTTTAGAAGTTAGATTTTTTTTGGTCACTTTTTTACGAATCCATCCGTATGGATTGGATTAACACGTTACCAAGTATTGATGGTTCGAATTTGATCTCATTCCAAGGTCGACTGGCCTTCAAACAAAGAGTTTTTAGTCCGAATATCGTAGAACGACTATAAATTTAAAATTCAAGATCGACATCCTAAAGTTGTTTATTTTTTCATCACCTTTTGGAAATAGGTCAACTATGCTTTAGATCGACATAAGATCCGATAAATTTAATTTTTTGCTGATTATTTTATTTTATATAATTTTTTCATGCTAAACACAATTAAAAATCAATTTACGCAACTGTTTAAAAAAATATTTTAATTCATAAAAATATTACACTAGATCAACTCTTTTGAAGCGCTTAATGTACCAAATAAAAGTCGCATTGATTGGGCGTGGAAGTTGGATTTTCAATAACGTTAAATATTCGAACATTTCGAAGACGGTCATCGAAAATTCTAATTTAACCGATCAGAACATTAGTATACTGAATGGTTATATTAAATATCTTATTTATTTTTTAGAGATTAAATTAGTATTTTCAAACATTTTTAAAAACATGATAGATTAGTAAGAGTGCAAAATACAAAATTCACCTTCCATCGCAAATGAGGTCATTGAGTATACAGATCAAAAACCGTGCGACTTCCCCCTCAACCGCCGCCGTCTGCCAATGCCTTCTCCTAAGGCCTCCAATGCTCGTCTAATTCCCCACTCTCACCAATTTCAACTTAACTGAGGTATAATTAAAACCCTTATTTCAAAAATTAGTCGATTATGGGTTTGAAATTGATGGTTATTGCATATTAGTTGATGATAATAGTGTACTTGTTGATTTGGATATATTAATTAGTGGTTTGGTTGTTTAATTTGTAATTTAAAATTAAGTTTGATTTAAAATTCAAAAATTAGTGTATAATTATTGATTAATGTGCTTATTGATTAGTTTACATGAATGTTTGTTATAGTTTGCGCGAAAATTATTGTAGAATTATTGATTAATAAGCTACTAGATTGGTACAGTTAAATATAATTAGTTTAATAAATTAGATTGTGTTAATTATAAGTGTTGGTGATTAGTACAAAAAAAAGTTATTTTAAATTTATAAGTGCAAACTTCAAATTTTAATTTACAAAATAGCTAAATTAAAATTTTAAATAGTTACATGAATTTTAAAATATGTTTAAAAATTTCAAATTTAGTTCTTAAAATAATTAAATAGTTGAATAATTATAAAATATGGTTTAAAATTTATTTTGTCGTTATTAAAATAGTAATTTGTGTATTTTTGGAAGTAGTTTGAAATAATAAATTTCTTTTGAAGCAAATACTCTACTAAAATCTATTTTCTAAAAAATTAAGAAATAAATATTTTATTTATTTGGAAATAAGCATTTAGTATTATTTTAAAAAATACAACAATAAGAGATTAAAATCTTTAGTCTCAAAAGGTTTTAATTAATTTTAGAAAATACAACAACAACAAGTCCCTTGGATGCATAGTTATGCGTAGAAGAAAAATAAGTGAGGTGCTGTCAAAATTAGACAAAAGCGGGGTGTATTAAGTCTTTAGTCCTAAAAGGCTTTAATTTATTTTAGAAAATACAATGGCAACATACCCTTGGATGCAAAGTTATGCGTAGAAGAGAGAGAAGTGAAGTGCTGTCGAAATTAGGAAGAAGTGAGGTGTATAAGTTTTTAGTCCCAAAAGGCTTTAATTTGTTTTAGACAGAAGCGAGGTGTTGTCGAAATTACTAACATATATTTTTAAATTATGAGCAATGTTCGATTATTTTCTCGATCTTATTTGGATGTATGAAGTCAGAACCAGTATGAAAGGTTCGGTGACGAAACATTACTACAATGGTATACACGAATTTATTGGATTCGCTATATCTAATAATCGAAATAACGAAGAAGTTCGTTGGCCTTGTAGTAAGTGCCAACATTTGAAGCATCGAAAACCATATATAATTAAGTACATCTGTATAAAGCTGGCTTTGTGCCAAATTATTATTTATGGGTTTGTCATGGAGAACTTGTTGCACCTACACCTAATCACGTAGTGTCAGAGAATGACTACGTTTTGGCAAATCCAATATAAGATATGGTGGAAGACGCAACACGATCAATGTTACTTACCTTCAAGTTGGTGATGAAGACGTAAATATCGAAGAAGAACTGAATGTGGAAGCGAAAAGAATACATGATTTATTCGACGCCGCTACGAAGCCGTTGTGGGATTGTTGTAAAAGCGGAACCGAATTATAAGTGATCATTGAATACATCACCATGAAATCAAAATTCAACTTTACAAAAGTTGGATTTACAGCGGTTGTACAAGCTACAAAATGTCATATGCTATACAATAATCTAATGTGCGATAATCATTATAAAGTGAAACCACTTATGTCGGTTTTCGGTCTGCCATACCAAAAGATAGATACATATATAAAAGATTGCATGTTGTATTGAAAAGATGATATTAACCTTAGAAAATGCAAAATATATAATAAGAAAAGATACAAACCAAAAGAAAGAAAATGAAGTTCCATACAAAAGAATGCATTATTTACCCATCACTCCTAGACTTTAAAGGTTATACGCGTCTTCTGCTATGGCTTGTCATATGCGATGACACATTGTGAGAATATAGGAAGAGGGAACTTTAATACATCCATCTAATGGAGAAGCATGGAAACATTTCGATAAGACTTATCTCGTGTTTGCTGCAGATAGCCGTAATGTCAGACTTGGTCTATGTACATATGGATTTTCACCATTCTCTCATTTAAGTAGTAGATATTCATCTTGGCTTATTATTGTTACGCCTTAATTCACCTCTGCGGATGTGTATGCAAACTCCATATATGTTTTCAAGATTGTCATCCCTGGCCCACATGATCCAACATATGAAATCGATGTTTATTTACAACCATTAACTGAAGAATTGAGAATACCGTGGCATGAAGGATTTAAAACATACAAAATTTTGAAAATAAAAGAATTTTCATATGTCGCTTCTTTGTTATGGACAATTAGTGATTTTCTTTCATATGCAACGCTTTCAGGTTGGAGTATGGCTGGTCGCCTAGCTTGCCCTTATTACGTAGAAGAAACACGAGTATTTTCTTTACTGTATATGAATAAAATTTCATGGTTTGATTGTCACTGGTGTTTTCTCCATCCTAATCATACTTTTAGAAGAGATAAATAAACTTTACATCTAAAGAGAAGAGACTATGCGGGCACCAAAGATTTGGCAAAGCAAAGAAATATATGAAATTGTAAAGGACATCAAAAGATACATAAAACTGGAGTACAGACTAAAATTCCAGGTAAATCGCATGTTCATAATTAGTGCAAACAAAGTATATTTTTGGAGTTACCTTATTGAAAAGATCTCTTACTTCGGCATAATATTGACATGATGCACAATGAAAAAAACATGTTTGATAACGTGTTTAATACAATTTCGAATGTTAAAGGGAAAAGTAAGGATGGTCTGAACTCAAGTCTCTAGGAAGGCGTTCAAGAGTCGGATGCCGGGATGTTGGGCTCATTGGGGTGACATTCCAGACCATGTTATGAACACTACACATGCCGACTTGATGGTAAGTATAAATTTATAATTCATTTGAAAATTAATATAATGTACATAATTCAATTTAATTTCAATATGTAGGTCGCGATACATGTTGATCCAGAAGATATGTATATTTTTACGAATCACGGAAATCAACGGATGAGAAAAATTACAAGGACACCCTCTCAAAAGCAAAAAAGGTGAATAAAAAATCCGCTTGGATGAGCGTTGGTGTTTGTGCTGAATTTCTGCAGCTCTAGGATACTTCTAATGTGAAAATAAGTTATATAATTTCATATTGTTGTTAAAATTTGTCTAAAGTTCATATAATGGTTGCATTAATTTCATTCATATATTTAAATTTACAAGAAATTTCTGCACGAAACATGGCAAACAAAATAAAAATCCCACTATACACCGTGACGACCATAAATTCTTCCAATAATATCAGAGGGAATTGGTAATTTTATAAATTGCGATTATAAAATAGTTGTAACATTATTTAATCATATTGGTAACATTGTTTATTCATATATACAATTCAGGCCAGGGTGAAGGGCACTGAGTCTACATTGGCAGAGATCTTCACATGAACTCATGTCGCCGAGCAGACAATGAGGATGGCTCATTTTTCTTATACTTAGGTGGTCGATAAATCCCAAGCCGCAATTATAAACATGCTTAAAATTTTCTTTTACTTCACATTTCATAAGTTGTAAATTGATTATCTATTATGGAAAACTTCTATTCATAATCGCAGGAAAGATATAAAGCGAAGCGAGCTCTAGTGGCGCAGTCCACCGACCGAGGGCATTTGACCTTTGAGGAGGAGAACCGTATACGGTATGCTCTGATTGACCTGCTCATGTGAAATAGGCGAGATGGCTACGACATTCAGGAGGTAAAGTTTACCAGGTTCAACTGCTTCGTTAACTATATATTTTATTTAATATTAAACTTAAATTATAACTAGTTATTAACTAATTTACAGGTGCTGATGTCCTAGGCCAATTAAGGAAATTGTAGGCCAATGAGGAGATAGCTTAGCTCAAACAGCAAATAAAAGAGTTGAATGAGCGGATTCCTGCAGGAGGATTGGCTATGCTGTTAGACGAGCGAATTATGACATATTTTATGGAGCACGAGCATATTCCTAGGGATAGGTCAAGAAATAATGATGATGAGTAGGTATGCTAGTGTTTGTGATGGATTTTGATTGTTTTGTTTTGTACTTATTTGACATGTGTTGATGGATTTGATACTTGTCTGATGGTTGTGTCATTTATAGATGTTTGATGGATTTGTGAATGTTTTGTTTGATGGACATGAGTATTTATTGGTATGGTTGTGTTATTTGATGGAATGTTGATGAAAATGTTGATTTTTGCATTATATACTTGCTTATGTGTGGTATGTGTGAGAGTATGCGATGACTGTAGTTATGAAATTGGGTTTATATGTGTTGTAGATGAGATGATAGAGATATTAATATATGTATGTGGTTGGACGGCCTAAATAGCAGTTGGTTTTCAAAACAAAACTTCCAGTTTTGCATTGACTTGCGTCAACCAATTTGCATAGGGTTGTGTCGGTTTGCGTCGGCTTGTAATGGATAATTTTCGTAGATTTACGTCGACAAGTGTCAACCCATAGATTCATCTTTTCTTGCCATGTGTCCAAGTTACCGCATCTAACCAACGGGAAATCGACGCCGACGCTATAGCCGACTCTAAATCCAGTTGTGTCTACTTAGTAGGTGTTGGATTTAATCTCTCATTGCATCCACTTATTGTCAACACTAAAGGAAATGTATCCTATGGTGCTTGTGCCCAGTCATTTACCTGTCTTCCCCACATGGTCTTCAAAAGATTCCAAGAGTCTTCCATGTTGCCGACAATCAGTGTAACACCCCTAATTTTGATTAACATTTAGGATATTTAATTAGATAAATAAAATAAAATAATGTGGAATGCTAAGGAAATTGAGATTTGATAATTCAAATGGGTCGAGCCTAAATTAATGAACTAATGGAATTAATTAGAATATTCGTAAGAAAAAGTATATATGAGGAAGGAAAAACGGGAAAGTAGCATACTTCCTTGACATATACTTATTCTTATTCCCTCGTTCATATCATTCAATACAAACGAAATTAAAGAGCAGAATAGGTGGCCATTATCAAGGAATCCAAAGGAAGAAAAGCTAGGAAGAAAGATCAAAGCTTAGAGGAATCAAATCTAAAACATAAATCCCAACCTTCTTTAACCATTCAAGGCGAATAATAGTTATGCAACTCAATTTTTTGTTATTATCTTTGGTTTTTAGTATTAATTCTAATGTTTTGATGTTATTATGCTATATTTTAAAGAATTTAATGATTATATGCTTATTGATGAATATATGGATTTATTTATGAAATTAGTTAATAGGTTTAAGTGCTAAAACCTATCATATAATACCCAAATGAGTTGAAATTTTGATTTAATATTAGAAACATTATTTTGGAATTGTTTTTAAATTTCATAATTTTTGAAGCAAGTGAGAATTTATTATGAATAAATAATTAAATACTATCTTTGGTCCCGAAATTTGTATATGTTAAAAGATATAATAAATTGGATTTATTAGGATTTTTTTTGAATTTTTCCCAATAGTCTATAAAGGGTTATAAAATTATTAAGCTGGAAGGGCTTAATTATTATATTAGATATTAATATAAGAAGGTTTGCAAATGTTTTGGAAATAATAAACCTGCTTTAGGTTGTATTTTTGATAAAGATTTTCAAAAAGAAAGTTGTTATCCAATAGTATTTTGACAAATAAAAGGAGTTGGTGAAAAGAAATTACTTTTAGTAGTAAAATAGTAGTTTTTTGGTTATTTGCGACATTGCCATGCCGAAGTCCTTATTGCCGCTGTTATACATCACCGACCTTAATGAATAAATAAGATATCATCTTAGATGATATGGAATGTATTCAGGAGGGCTGGAGTGGAATGGATTCAGGAGGGTTGGTGTGGAAGGCGGCAAGAATACTCTCGACGCCATGGTCTTCAATGTGGATGGTGTCGTCTATTTTACTTAAACGTTTTGACATTGCCTATTTTCAATAGTGTCGCTGACCCTATTCCTTTCGAAGTAACCTATAGTAGTGATAATGAAGTCGTATATTTTAATAGTGACTCCGAAAGGCATTGATGCTATGTTTTATCATTTCGACCTTAATCATTGCTGACTTTAATCCTTAACACTTGTTTTCGAAAAAGGCTATGTTGTCGTCTTTTATCGCTTTGGCCCTAATGATGCCATTATTTCCTTTAAGGCATTGATGCCGATATCCTTTAATGTCGATGCTTGTCTTTTGAAGCTCTACACTATGCAAACTAATGAGATTTGACACAATACTATATAAAGTGATTAACTTCGACTTTATACCCTTATGTTTTACCAATAAAAGATTTTAACATGTTTTGAGGAGCGAGGACCTTCGTCGACTATATCATTTCCGCATTTTATCAATATAAAGGCTTTATATTGTTTTGGCTCTATAGCCTATGGTTTCAAAGTGAGATAACTTCCAAGTGATTTCGAGATTCATCAATATAATTTATAAAAGCATAATCATGGCATAAATATTTTTGGATAAAGTAAAGGACTATTTTTTCCTTGTTTTAAAGGATGATTTCAAGGGTTAAATCATTTGTAAAGGTTTTGTTTTCAAGTAAATAGAAAATAGAAATAGGTATTTAGCCTAGGATTTTTACTAAAGAGATTATTATTCTTATCAATTTTGGACAGATTATGATAAGATGAATTGACTTAAGATTAGAAATCTAGATGGGACTAGTGTAGGATAGCGCCTTATACTTCAGCTATTATCCCCTAACTGTTATAAGTTCAAAATTCAAATGTGTAGGGCTTTGTCAAGCGTAAGATTAAAAGTAGGTTTACGCACAGAAAGGGATACACAATGATAAGGTAGGTTGTAGGTTGGCTTGCAAAACCTTTAGGTTCATAATAAGCCTAGCAAAACTATAAAATTTACAAATAGTCGGGTAAACAATTGAATATATGTATTTGGATAGACCATCCAGTTTTCTTCCAACAATCAGTTATAAAATTTGGTATGCCTAGTAGGCCCGAGTCAGCCATGTAGATTGGTAGTTACCCTATGAAAACTAAACATTGGAATGGATAGTTTATGATTTGATGGATGGTCATGATTACCCATGTAGCATGCATGCACATGATCATTTATATTATCTATTTTGAACATTGTGGTTGTAGGAGATATTTGCAAAAGATATATTTTAGCAATGGATATTTGTAAGGAGAAAACTCGTTCCGCTCAGCGGTGTGGTCTCACTAGATATCTATAAATCAAGATGACATACCATTATTCACACCAGGCTTTTCTTCCGACTCGAAGTTTATGTTTTTCCCTTATGCACTTGGGTGCTCAAAATACGATTTGAGTAGGTCAAGAGTAAGGGTTTACAGGTTAAGTAGGTTCTGGAGAATAAAGCTTTCGGAGAAGTGCAAGAGGCGAAGCTAGATATTTAGAAGTCTATCTTTCATCTGCTATGTTGAAGTGTATGTAAATATAGAAGTTGTAACTGTCTAAGAGTAAATTTTGATTAACAAAGGGGGCATCTCCATATGTCGCTCTTGGAGTATTTTGTAATAATTATATTTTATCTGAACCTAAGCAACGTTTGGGATTATGTACCGAATATGAAATTATGTCTTTAAAATGAAATGTGAAAGTTTGTTTTGAAATTATGTTTAAAAGATTTCATATTCTTATGCTTCTGATATTATAGAAACCATTAACATGTCTGCATTTTGTCATCAGAAATTAATACTATATATGACTGCAGCATCTATAACGTTTAGTTTCGGACCTCAAAATGAGGGATATTACAACTTGTTATCAGGGCATAGGTTTATATAAAAAACTAAAAGAATTTTTTAACTTAAAAGAGTTTTGAAAACATAATCCAAATGAATCAGAGAATAAGATTGGGGTATAGGGTAACCCTATAGTAACATAATTGTATTTGCTATACATATAAGTACATGCATTATCTCTATTCTCCCTCTCTCTTAGACCATTCTTCCGTATCTTACTAAGGGTCGAGTACAGATTTAAGGAAGTAAGGTATGGAGGCAAGAAATAGAGGAGTATATTGGTGTCTAGGCAATTGCAACGAGTTGTGTTGTATTGGTTGTAACGATCCTGTTTTTTTAGTCAAATTTGAATTAATAATTAAAATAAACTTTTAGTTAAAATTTTGAACTAATTAAATTTTTTCCAAATAAAATAAGATGTTTGGTTGTTTGTTTAAATATATGTATATATATTGATTTTAAATAGAATTTGGATTTTTAAATTCAAAATAAATATTTAAATAATAAATTTGATTTGGAAACTCTATTTCAAAATTTATAGAAATTTGTTTTCTAATATATAATAAACATATATAATATATATACTTTGAAAGTTATATTGGAGTTCAATAAAGTAAATTTTCAAAAGATATTTGAAAGTTAAAATTTTAATCTGATATAGATCATTTTAAAAAGTTGTTTAAAGATTATATATTTGAAGACTTATATACATATCTATATATGTGTTTATTTATTTAGTATATCTAGATTTCAAACTCATTTTCATATAAAATTGTAAATATATAAAATGTATGAATATCAAGGTAAGATTGGTTTGAAAATATGAAAAGTGAGATTTAATTCAAGATTTAAATTATATTTTCTCTTAAAATGGATAAAAATAGTTTGTATGTTTAAAACATAAACATATGTAAATATTAAAAATTAAGTAATTTATAAAAGAAAGTGGTTTAAAATATAAATTAAATAAAATTTTAATAAAGGACTTAAACCCAATTTAACCAAAAATGACATTTGTAAATAAATAAGATTTTGCAATTACAAGTGTTAACAAAATAAAACAAGATAGTAACAAGTGTCACTTATTTTTTAATCTAAATAAAAATGAAAATAAAAATTTATAAACACGTCTACTTCTTTTTTTCTCATTTTGGTTTAATGTATTCAAAATAAAAGAAATCAGAAAAAAACAAAATCTGAAACCAGAGTATTACAGTTCAAAACAAAATCAAATCAAGCAAAGTAAAGTTTTTATCAAACAAACCAGTAAAGCAACTCAGATCAACAACTTCTTTTCAAAAAGAAAAAATCAAAACCTGGTGATAAGACCAAATGAATTCATTCTGGAAGTAAAGCAATCCAGTACAAAATTAACATAAATCAAAAGCAATCAATCTGGAAGCAATCAAGCAAGATTCAAGATCAGTTTCAATTCCAGATTCAAATCAAAATGAATCAAAGCAATTCCTTACAAACTTCATCCTAAAAACAATTCAAACATCAAGTAGAAGATCAGGCTCAAGGTTCCAGTTCAAAATCATTTCCAGTTTTCAAACATTTTTCCCAGGCCTCTCTGTTTTCAAACTTCAAGGTGAGCAAACTTGCCTTAAATCTATTGTGTGTTCTGATGAATGCCTGAATTTATTTTCTTCTCTGATATATGATATGCTGGGATGTGTGTGTGTATATATATATAGGTTGATGCATGTTTGAAAATAGGCAATTTTTTCCCCTGTGCATACATTCCAGGTTTTAATACCTGTTGGAAAATTTAAATTTCCCCAACCCAAACAATTTTGGGTTTGATTATTGAATGAGAAGTGATTAGATAAGTGCAACATCATGTTTAAAAATAAATTCAAGATTGTTTATTGAGTATTTATTTATCAAATGATGAATCATAGTAAAAATCAAAATATGTTCAAAATCAAAGGTCAGGAATTTTTTTTGACTTCAGAAACAGATTTGAACTTTGAAATGGTGATTTTTAAAAGCTAATTCATGATTTTTAAATATAAGGATGCTGAGATATCTCGAGTTGATCGATATCTATATTTTTTTCCAATTCTGATCATCGGCGAAATGATGATCGTCGTGCTCGAGTGTAAAGGTGGCTCAGGTGTTGATGGTCCTAGGAAAAATGGTGAAGGGATATTAAGATGACCGTGTCGACTGGTTGTCGACGAAATAGGGTTTAAAATCAGTTTTTTGTCGAGCCTTTTCTCAGGGGAACTGCGTCATCATCATCGAATCGAACAAGGCCGGTGTAGGTGGAATCGACGTTGGAGGCTATGGCAACGATTTGGCGAAGGGTGCGTGGCTTCTGATGGTCAGTGGTGTCGTCGGTTGGGGGGTTGTCGATCGCCCTGATAGTTTCAAAATTTTGTTTGAATTCGATTTATGGTCGATTTTGTAAATCTGGGTGCTCTAATTGATTTGGGCGATCGTCGATGATGTGTGGGTGGTAGGGAAGTTGGTCGGAGGGCCGGCGATTAGCCGTGCACGTGCACGTGCACATTTTCACGTCTCTAGGTTTTGTGATTGGGGAAGATGAAGTGTTCTTGGGGAATAACTCGAATAACTTCAGTATTGGCTCGAGTGATTTATCATGTTGGAAGCGCGAGAATTGTTTGAATAGGATTTTAAAGATTTAAACAAGTTTTTGAAAAAAAATATGAGGTGGCTCAAGAAAATTATGCAATGGGCTCGAAGTGGCACTCGGGGTAGTTAGTCTTTGGCTCGAGTAAGCATATTAGCAATTTTAAAACTTTAAAAAAATCAAAGGTTCCAAAATAAATGTTAACAAATTCTTTAAATAATTGTTTTTGTTTAGTTTTGGAACTAGTTGAAGGTTTAAAATAATTTTTTTTTAAATTAATTAAGAAATTAATTCAAAGGAGTGATGTTTTAAATTATTATTTGACTTTAAAGTCCTAAGTTAACTTATGAGTTAATAATAATTTTATCTCAAAAAGTCAAATGTTTTAAAGATCGATTATTTGTTTTTTTAATAATCATATATTAAGTAATTAATTTATAATTAAAGATAATTTTTTAAGAATAATTAATGTGATTAATTGAAGATCTACTTTCTTAATTATCTAAAGGATAATTAATTTGTTAAAGTAATTATTTTGAGCGTAATTAATTGATTTAAAGGTTAATTAGTTAATAAAATTATCTAATTATGTTAATTAATTAAATGGTAATTAATTAAGGGTTAATTAATTTATTAATTGAATTAAGGGTAATTAATTTAAATAATAATTAAATAATTAAAGGTTAATTATTTAATAATTAAAGATTGATTAATTTATTAATCAAAGGTTAATTAATTAATAATTAAAAGTTGATTAATTTATTTTAAAGGTTAATTAATAAATGATTAAAAATTAATTAATGATTGAGGTTTGTAATTAATTAACATTAATTAACCAGAATTAGAAGCTTATCCATAAGTAATTAATCTGATTTAAATTAATCAGATAATTAATTAATCTTACTTATGGATGACTATATTCCATTGAATGCTGTGAATTGTTTGATATCCCTAATGTGTAATGCTTTGTGATATGAGTTATTTTGATTCGAGCTGTGATGAATGTAATTTATTTATCCGTGATGAAATAATATTATTTATCTGTGGATCTATGAATGGAAGATAAGCGTTATAGGAATATACCGCTTATCAATATTGTTGTGCTTGAATTTGTGATGATTGATGATGTTGCACTATTGTGTAAAACCCTTGGACTACACCATACACACACAAATATGGATTGCACGAGAAAATTGGTTAAGCCACAGATTTTTGAAATAGTTTTAAAAGTTGAATTTTGAATCTAAATGGTTTTGGAAATGAAATTGGGTTAAAAGTGAAAAGCTTTTTAAAAAGAGTTTTAAAGATAAAAGTTACTTTGAATAACTTGATAAGGTTTTGAAATTTAAATAGTTTGACTTGAATTTGAACTTAAGAGTTGAAATTGAATTCTATGCTTGGAAATTTATGATTTAAAAAGGTTATTCAAGTTATAAATGTATTTATATGGGTTTAAACCATTTACAAGTATTATTTTGAGGAATTTGAATTTAAACCAAGCTTTATACTTAAAGGGCTTTAACTTGTATAAATGTAATCGAATTTTTCCGAAACGAAAACTATTTGTTTTTAAATAATAAAAGCTTTCATATAAGGAAAGAATTTCCAATTGTTTTGAAAGGATTCAATTTTGAAATGAAAATGGTTTTCCAAGTTATGAATGAATCTTTGGAAATGGTTTGAAAGCTATGAATTAAATCTTTGATTTAAAGATTGGATGAGTTAATCCGAATTTGAAAAGGAAATTGTTTTGAAAGAATATGAATGAATCTTTGTTAAATATTAGTATATTCTGTTTTTAAATTGAAAAGGGATCTTAAAAGTGTATCCTTTCTATAAAAGATTTGAAATGGAAATTGCTTTGAAATCTGTGAATGAATCTTGTGAAAGATGGGAGAACTTAGTGAAGTGAATTTTGTTTACAGATTTGAAAATGGTAATTTGTTTAAACCATTTGAAAGTAAAGTTTTGGGTTTTAAGTTGTGACTTAACCGAGATCCCAATATCCATATTTTTTTAAATATGGCGCTCATTATTCAGTTTAGCCAGAAGAGGACCTTGTGTCATATAACCCATTCCGAATAATGATACGACGTTATGGATAGCATTTGAAGATCGGTGGTGAAGACCAGGTATTTTCGAAAACGAAAGGATTACCCGTCAAATGACTCTGCACTAAGTTGCTACGGTATAGAGATCTCCATATGTAATGGGGAGTCTGATCGGGATTGTGAATACCCGGATTGCAAGGTCTTCTTTTGAAATGCCTTCGATTCTGCTCGAACTCGGAACAGACTTGTATGGATGTGTGTCTAACGTTACACTTTGAGATGTAAAGCTGGTTCCTATCAAATACATTTCTGTTTGGTGGTGGAGAATTTATTCTCTTAGCTTAACACCCTTCTCTGAGACGTACGAGCTCAGAGGTTATGTAGTTGATGGTTACTAGTGATACATTCCCAATTTGGTAATGTGGTATATGAAGTGCTGCTGATTATTTGTTGATCAAAGCAAGGCTTTGTGTAAAGCGTAGCTTTGTGGACAAGACTACATTAGGACCTCACACCTCGGAAATGGTTGAAACAAGAAGGATGCAGCAAGGTTTTCAGGGGTCGCGCCCCTAGGGTATGTCCATTTCTTCTGGAAAAGGGTGGTATCATGGTATGGAGCCCAAATGCTTAACTCATGTGGGCACTGCAAATTTATTACTTTGTGGTTGCTTTGTGGTTGAGAGCTCTCGGATAAAGGTCGCAAACGGCCGGGGATGGCATATCTGTAGGTGTTACTCCCGGGCAGGGAGTAAATCGGCCTTGTGTTGGCAGAGAGCTGGGTAAGTTCTCGGGGCGTCCCTCCAGAGGCGTACACATGTGGCATTGGGAAGTTCCTTGGCCTGACCATTTGTTTGAAATCCAATCACCAATACGTGCCCTTTACGATTGTAGTTGTATAACCTGCCATTCTTAAATGGTAGCTATAGCAGGCATAATATAATGGTACATATGCTGGCTAAGATTAATATTATACTTTCGAAATGTTTTCTGCTATGCACTAATAATAATATCAAAAGGATTTTGCGTAGTAAGCATGTTTGACTATCATAAGGAGAAATCTCCCCCAAGTGTGCGATTGCATGGTGTGTGCTGGGAGGCCTTATGGTAGTTTCATTTTCCAAAAAGCATTGCGGAATTCAATTTTTAAATTCTTTTGTTGTTTGTTTAAAGATAAACTATTTTTGTTTGCTCATACCTATCCCATGACTGATCCGAAGTTTATTGTTCCCTTCCTAAACTCTGGGTGCCCACAATGTTCTACACGGGCAGTCTAGAGTTGGGTTTTTCACGTAATAAAATAGTAGGTGTAGATTCAATAGCCATCAGCCTTCTGTTTGGTAGCTTTTGAAAATCGTTGGATTCTTTGGATTTTCGAGATCACATTTGCTACAAGTTTAGCATTGATGGGGATTCGAGCTATCTTTGGTTTGGAGATAGAGTTGCCGTTGCAATATGAAGTTGGATTCTTTTGGAGACTCTTCTGTCTTTTGGTGCTATCTTTCCGCTACTATTTGTTCTACTATTGTATTCTGCTCTGATATTTATGGATCTGTTGTATCATATTGTAGCAAATATTGTATCGGTTGTGTATCAATGATACGATATTATTCATTTCTTCCGCTGTGTTGTTATATTTAATGTGTTATAAGCTCCGGCATGAGTCGGATTTCAATGGTTGAATCTACAGCATTCGAGTACAAGTGAAGTACGGGTGTCGATTTTCGAACGCTGAAATTTGGGTCGTGACATTGGTGGAATAGTGTGACTATCGAGATAACGGAGGAAACTTTGACATAGGCTTAGTTTAGGAGGAGGTTTGAAGAAAGGTTTATGTCTAAGATCACTAAGTAAACTCTGTTGAGGAAGTTTGCAGAGTTAGGGCAAGGTGATATGTCTATGCTTGAGTATGCAAATAGATATGAGGGGCTCTCCTGATATAGGTATGCTACCGTGGATGCAATGATCAAATGGAATGAGAAGTTCATCTGTGGACTGAGACCTCAGCTTGCTATGAAAACTTCACCACATCTCAGGGATCGATGTGATGTAGTCATGGAGATGGCTTTGAGAAATGAAGAGATGCTTGCGTTATTTAGTGATAACAAGCCAACAGAAGCTCAAAACAGGCAGAATCAGAAGAGGAAATTTCACCAGAAGAAGAGAGCTCTAAAGGGTGGAGTTTCCAAGAAAGGGAAGTCTGAGGCTATGTATTACTAGTGCGACAAGAAGGGGGATTATGCTCATGAGTGCCGAACTGGTAAGGGAAAGGAGGTCGTTGGAAAGAAGAACATTAGGTGCTTTAACTACGACCAAGTGGGGCATTACAAGAACAAATGTTCGAAAGTGGCCAAGGTAGAAAAAGGAAGAGTATTTGCTTTGGAACCAGCTACCTCAAGACTAACAGCCAAGTAGAACGGAAAAGGTACGATGGGAGGTACACTTTTGATTCATGGTATACTCGTTGGAGTACAATTTGATATTGGTGCATCGCATTCTTTCGTATCTCATTGCTTGGTATATAAGCTAAGTTTAGAACCATAATATCTAGTTACTTCCTTAAGGGTTGCGAATTTGATAGGAGGATATGCAACTCTACGGATGAGATGTGACCACTTAGAGTTTGAATTATTATGTCATATATTTGCCTGCGGTTTGGATGTGTCGAATTTCGCATGCTTTGGGATTATTTTGGGTATGGACTGGTTAAGTAAATACGATTCTATGATATTTTGCCAAGGTAGGAAAATTTCACTAAAACACCCTAATAGTAGCAACCGAATTATATACTCGGTAGAGAATCCAAGTTTTGATGTTTATGCTTTGTTGGGTGTAATAGAGAAGGAAGACGAGTTGAATTGGGTTTTCATAGTTAGAGAATTCATAGATGTTTTTAAGCTTATTACAGGACTACCACCAAAATGAGCTATTGAGCTTCGAATAGATCTTGTACCTAGAGCTAAACCAATAAGTAGACCATCTAGCAGAATGAAACCTACCGAGATGAAAGAGCTAAAGGTGCAGCAAGTGGATTTAGAAGGAACTTTTTTATTAGACCAAGAAGTTCGCCTTGGAGAGCGACCGTGGTGATTGTGAAGAAATAGTATGGGTCAATAAGGACGTGTATCCATTATCGTAAGTTGAATGAAAAGACAATAAAGAACCGATATTCTTTGCCGAAAATCGACGACTTATTTCATTAGTTGAGTGGAGCCAAAGTATTTTCTCAATTAGATTTAGTGATAGGGTTCCAATAATTAAGAGTGGCAGATGACTGTATTCCTTTAACGGCATTCTGAATGAGGTGTGGTTCGTACGAGTCACTGGTGATGTCATTTAGATTAACTAATGCGCTTGCATTATTCGTAGATTTAATGAACCGAATCTTCTGAAAACATTTAGATAGATTCGTGCTGGTATTCATAGATGACATTTTGATATATTCCAAGGATGAAAGAGATCATGAAGTTCATTTTAGGATAGTGCTTGAGACACTAAGGCAACATCAGTTAAAAGCGAAGTTATCGAAGTGTCATTTTTGTAAGAAGGAGGTGAAGTTCCTTGGTCATGTAGTCTTAGAAAGAAGAGTTGTTAATAGATCCCGCTAAGATTAGAGTAGTTAATAATTAGAAGAGACACGAGATAGTGACTGAGATAAAGAATTTTCTTGGATTAACTGGCTATTACTAGAGATTCATCAAAGGTTTCTTTGGTATAGAAGCACCGATGACTAAACTAACAAGGAAGAATGTGAAGTATGTTTGGATCGAAAAATATGAGGAGGCATTCCAAAAGATGAAATATTTATTGACTAATGCACCAGTGTTAGTTGTTCCGGATAGAAATCAAGATTTTGTGGTGTATACCAATGCACGCGGAACTAGGTCAGGTGCCGTGTTAATGTAGAGGGGTAAAGTGATTTCCTACACTTCTCGATAGCACATACCACATGAAGTTAGATATCTAACCAATGACTTAGAGTTAGTTGCCGTAATTTTTTGCTTTAAAGGTGTGAAGACATTACCTTTCGAGAGAACGATTCTAGTTGTATGTGGATCAAAAGTCTTTAAGGCACTTATTCTCTCAGAAGGAGTTTAATATGAGCCAACAGAGATGATTGGAGTTTTTAGCCGCTTATGATTTTGAATTTGAGTATACACCGAGCAAAGGAAACAAAGTTGCAGATGCGCTTAGTAGGAAACATTAGAATGCAATGTTAGCAATGATGTCTGGGTGGAAAGATTTGGAAGCATTGACTACTTGTAGTGTGTGGTTAAGATCGACTGTCAGTTCTAGTCAAAGTACCGCAATGTTATCCTATTTGGAAGTCCAACCAGTATTAATCGATAGAATTACTTATAAGCAAAGATATGATCCATTGCTAGCTGAAAGAATTAGAAGACTGGAAGGTGGAATGAAGATCGATGATTTGAAAGTTTTACCTTGATCACAATGGATGGTTAAGGAAGAAAAATGGATATGCATTCTGGATATGGGAGACCTAAGGAAAGAAGTCCTTAGGGAGTGTCATCAATCGAAGTTTACTAATCCTGAAGGGACTAAGATATATCATGATACGAAGAGAAATTTCTTTTAGGAAGATATGAAAGGGATGTAGGCTTATGGTAAAGGAATGCTTGAACTGTCAACAAGTGAAGGCCAAACATCAGAAGTTATGTGGACTACTTCGGCCTTTAGACATACCAATGTGGAAATAGGATTTATTTATCTATGGATTTCATAGATGGTTTTCCATGGTCAAACAGGGAAAATGAAAGTATCTGGGTCGTGGTGGATAGACCGACCAAGAGTGCACACTTTATTCCCGTTAAGTCGACAAGAACGACACCTATTTTAGCTAAATTATTCATGAAAAATATAGTTAGGTTGATGGAGTTTCTATTATACAGTCAATGACCAAGATTCTTTATTTACTATGGAACTCCAGAAGACTCTACACAAGGTTTTAGGTATCAAGCTCAAGGTAAGTACCGCTTACCATCCACAGACCGAATGAGCAAACGAAGAGAGTTAATAAAGCCTTGAAGGATTTGTTAAGAGATAGTGAGCTAGATTTTGGAGGATCATGGGAAGACCATCTATACTTAGTCGAATTCTTGTATAACAATAGTTATCATACTAGTATAGGATGGAACATTTTGAAGCTTTGTATGGAAGACCATGCAAATCTCCAGTGTATTGGTTGAAGAACAGAGATAGATTAGTTCTTGTTCCGGATATGGTAAGAGAAGCCACGAAAAAGGTTGAGTTAATTCAAACTAGAATGAAGGAAGCTCAGTCTAGGTGAAAAAATTATGCATATAAGAGACGAAAGGACTTAAAGTTTTGGAGATCATGTTTTCATCAAAGTATCACCGATGAACGGTGTAGTAAAATTTGGGAAATCAAGGAAATTAGCACCTAGGTTTGTTGAACCATTTTCTATTATAGAAAGATTGGGAAACTCGCTTACAAGGTAGAGTTACCGACTAGTTTGGCAGGAGTCCACAACGTTTTTCATATTTCTCATCTAAGAAAGTGTGTTCGAGATCCAGAGGCTATTATAACTCCATCCGAATTGGAAGATTTAGTAGTTGAACCAGACATGATAATTAGTAGAAAATCAGTGCGTATTGTGGCTAAGAATGGGAAAACGCTAAGAAACAAGACAGTTAGATTAGTGAAAGTCCAGTAAAGTGACGACAAGTGAGACTATACTTGGGAGATAGAGAACATGATTATGGACACTTATCCCAAACTATATGACGGTATGTTTTACATCTACGCTTATGTTTGATGTGTGAACCTTATCTAATTTTGACGACGAAATTATTTAAGTAGAGATGTCTGTAACACCCCTAAGTTTGATTAACATTATTTAAGATATTTAATTAGATAAATTAAATTAAATAATGTGGAACTTTAGGAAGATTGAGATTTGATAATTAAAATGGGTCGTACTTTAATTAATGAAATAATGGAACTAATTAGAACATTCATAAGAAGAAGGATATTTGAGGAGGGCAAAATAGGAAAGGATCATACTTCCTTAACACATACTCTCATTCTCATTTCCTCATTCATTTCATTTATTACAAAAAAATGAAAGAGGAGAACAGATCAGCCACTGTCAAGGAATCCAAATGAAGAAAGGCAAGGAAGAAAGATAAAAGCTTAGTGAAATCAAATCTAAAATACAAAACTCAACCTTCTTTAACCATTCAAGGTGAATGATTGTTATGCATCTCAAGTTTTAGTTATTGTTTTCTGTTTTAAGTATAAATCCTATTGTTTTGATGTTAATATGCCATGTTTTAAAGGATTTAATGATTATATACTTATTGATGAATATTTTGATTTATCTATGAAATTAGTCAATAGGTTTAAGTGTGAAAACCTATCATATGATACCCAAATGACTTGAAATTCTTGTATGAAGTTACAAACGTTAATTTAGCAGTGTGTTTTAAATTTCGTAATTTCCCAAGCAAAAGATAATTTATTATGAATTTTCTAACTGGCGTAAATGGATTATTTTGAGTTTTAATCATTAAAAATAAATAAATACTGTCTTTGGTGCCAAAAAATTTATATGTTAAAAGATATAGTAAATTGGATTTATTATGACATTTGGGGATTTTTCCCAAGAGTTTACGAAGGGTTATAAAATTATTAAGCAAAAAGGCTTAATTATTATATAAAGGTATTATATAAGATCAAAGTTTTGCAAATGATAAACATGCTTTAAGTCAGTTTTCTGATAAAGATTTTGATAAATAAGGTTGTGATCTAATAGGATTTTTCCAAATAAAAGGAGTTTGTGAAATGAAATTATTTTTAATAGCAAAATAGCAGTTTTCTGGTTATTTGCGACATTGCCATGCCGACGTCAAAGTCGCCGAAGTCCTTTTGCTGCTATTATATGTCGTCGACCTTAATGAATACATAGGATATCATTTTAGATGATATGAAATAGATTCAAAGAGGGTTGGAGTCAAAGTCGACAAGTATACCCTCGACGCCATGGTCTTCAAAGTGGATGATGCCGTCTGCTTTACTTAAACATTTTGCCGCCGCTTATTTTCAATAGTGT
Source organism: Allium cepa (assembly GCA_030765085.1). NCBI lineage: Eukaryota > Viridiplantae > Streptophyta > Magnoliopsida > Asparagales > Amaryllidaceae > Allium > Allium cepa. The sequence continues at coordinate 1,031,045,655 of CM060929.1, forward strand.
TGCTGACCCTTTTCCTTTTGAAGTAACATATTGCGGTGAAAATGAAGCCGCAAATTTTTTCATTTCGACCATAATGATTGTCGACTTTGATCCTTAACACCTGTTTTCAAAGAAGTCTATGTTGTCGCCTATTATCACTTCGACCCTAATGATGTCGTTATTTTCTTTAAGGCATTGATGCTGATACCCATTAATGTCAACGCTTGTCTTTTGAAGCTCTACACTAGGCAAACTAATGAGATTTGGAACCATGCTATACGAAGTGGTTAACTTTGACTTTATACCTTTATGTTTTACCAATAAAAGCTTTTAACATGTTTTGAGGGGCGAAGACCCTCGTCGACTATATCTTTGCCATATGTTATCAATGTAAAGGCTTTATGTTGTTTTGGCTCTATAGCATATGATTTCAAAGCGAGGTAACTTCCAAGTGGTTTCAAGATTCATTAATGTAAATTATAAAAGCATATATCATGGCATAAATATTTCGGATAAAGTAAAGGGCTATATTTTCCTTGGTTTAATGTATGATGTCAAGGGTTAAATCATTTGCAAAGTTTTAGTTTTCAAGAAAATAGAAAAGAGTATTTAGCCCAGGATTTCATCTAAAGAGATTATTGTTTTTATCACTATTGGATATATTGTGATAGATGAATTGACTCAGAGATTAGAAACCTAAATGGGACTAGTGTAGGGTAGCGCCTTATGCTCAGCTGTTTGCCCCTAGCTGATCAGGTCCAAAATTCCACTGTTTAGGGCTTTGTCAAGGGTAAGATTAAAAGTAGGTTTATACATGAAAAAGAATACATAAAGATAAGATAGGTTATAGGTTGGCCTGCAAAATCTTTAGGTTCATAGTATGCCTAGAAAAATAATGAGACTGACAAATAGTCAGGTAAACACTAGGATAAGTGTATTTGAGTAGACCGTTCAGTTTCTTCTAATAATTATATAGGAAATTTGGTATGTCTGGTAGGCCCGAGTTAGCCATGTTGGTTGGTAGTTACCTTGTAAAAACTAAACATTGGGACAGGTAGTCCATTGATTTAACGGATAGCCATGATTACCCATGTAGCATGCATGCACATGATCATTTATACTGTCTGTTTTAGCCATTGTGGTTGCAGAAGATATTTTGCGATGGATATGTTTTAAAAAGGGATATTAGGGAGGGGAAAGCCCATTCTACTCAGTGGAGTAGTCTCACCAGATATCTATAAATCGAGATAGCATATTATTCTTCACACTAAACTTTTTGTCTGATCGAAGTTTATATTTTCCCCTTAAACTCTCGGGTGCTCAAAATTCAATTTGAGTAAGTCGGGAGTAATGGTTTACAAATAAAGTAGGTTTTGGCGAATAAAGCTTTCAGAGACGTGAAGCTAGATATTTAGGAGTCTAACTTTAGTCCATTATGTTGAAGTTATTCTGTTGAAGTGTAAGTAAAGACAGATATAATGGCTGTCTACTAGTAAACTCTGATCAACCAAGGGGGTATCTTCGTATGCCTTATCAAAACTTTACAACCCTATAACCTAAATGGTTGTCTTTTAAGGGAAAAGAGTATATATTATTTCCATATATTGACATACAATGGATACATTTGAGATCAAAAGAAAAGGAGCAAGATTTCAAATAAGTGGAGGAGAAGTAAATGAAAAGGAATCGCTCAAAACCACTCATATGAAAATTGCACCCTAAAAATGAGACAAAAGAGAAAATCATAAATTAGCTAGAAAAAATGGTGGCTCCATCTAATTGTCTTTAAACCCTTCATTTCAACTTAATCACTTCCTTTAAATCTCCTTTCTTTCGTGGCTACCAAATCAATCGAGTAGCTAAAATAAAAATCACTAGAAATTGGTCACAACTCGAATAATCAAAGGACAGAGCAAATTGAGGATCATGTTGGCGAAGCAACTAGGCATCTATCACAACGTGTTGATTTGGCGTTAATCTAACACCAAAATCAACGAAGATCGATTTCTTTAACTTTAATTTCTTTTTGCTTTATGTTGATTTACATAAGTAGATCTTTAAATCTTGTATAATTAGCTTAGATCTGAGACAACTAGGCATCTGAATATCCTTAAGAACTCTATTATTTATTCTGCACCAAATGTTATAGATCATTAAAGTTATAGCTATGCTAATAAGATGTTTGTAACTTTTTGAACCCTGAATACTATGAAGCAAGTCGAAAATACAGATAATGTTATTGCTATTAATCTGCTGTATGTCCAATTTATGCTTGATGTTGTTTCAAATTTGATTGGTGTATGGGCATTTAAAAACTAGGAATCTCTGTCTTCAGTATGTAAAAGACATGTTACATTTTTGATCTATGTTGTTCCATTTGCTAATTCCGTCTTTGGTGTTGAATTTAATCAATCTAGCCAAAAGTGCACATAGGGATTTTTAGGAGTGCATTTACTGTCCCAAATGATATTACACCAATTACATTCACTTGATCTAGTTCTAATATGATCCCAGGATGACGCTAAACCAAAACATCCATTGGCATTAGGTGGCCAAAACCAAAAGTCCCTGTCAACATTGTGATGGAGTCTAATATTCTGAATATTTTAAATTATTAGAGTGGGCAAACAGTTCAAGTTTCCTCTCTATTTATTATCAATTAGGAGGTGGGGGAGTTGTCTATTTGTGCCACTAGTCATAGCTAGATACTGCCAACCCAAATTATCAATTAGTGATGAACCATTTAGCCATGGATCATGCCATAAATTAGTGTCCTCGCCATTGACTATCTTCCTATCAATCAAACCTTTACACCATCATCTTGCTTTCAGTAGAGTTTTCCATGTGTTTGAAGCATTATTATCAATCTGAATAACCTAGAAATTCTTATTGGAACAATATTTATTATGCATCAATTTGGCCTAAAGATTCTCCCTTTGTAAGAATTCTCGTACTAGTTTAATTGCTATTGATTAGCCACATCAACCAATCTCATGATACCAAGTACCCCTTTAGATTTTGCCTTGCATACCGAGTCCCATGACACCATGTGATTTTGATCTTCATATAAAGTTAAAGAAATAGAATTTAATCTATTTATAATGGCTATTGGAAATTGACAGAGCATCCAGAATTGAATCATTGGATAAATAACTGCCTTTATTAATTCTATTCTTCCACTTATATTCAATTGTTTATTAGTCCAATGATTGAATTTCTTGTTTAATCTATCAATAAGTGGGCCAAAGTCTCCAACATTAATTTGCGTGTGATAAATGGATTCTAAAGTAAATAATAGGCAATTCCTAATTTTCACCTTTATGATGTCAGCAATTACATCTTTAGAAGTAGCCCCTTTACGGAAAAATAAGTATTACTTATGCTCATTCATAGACAGAACTGTGTTTGTTTCTAGACTACACCATGAGTTTTTTAATGCAGGAAGCATTTTCTATTGTTGCCTTAGCCATTATTAAAATATCATCAACATATAGAAGGTGATTAATAATAGTTTTAGTTTGGTGAATTGGTAGCAAATTCCCTTGAGTATGTTCTAGCTCTAGTAATATTAGAGGTACTCCACAGCAATTGAGAATAAATAAGGTGATAAATGGTGACCTTGTCTCAATCCTCTGTTACTTTCAAAATGACTTTAGGGTGAATCGTTGACTAGAATATAGAATGTTGGGGTTGAGATGCATTCATTAATTAAATTTGCAAATTTCCGAATAAAGCCCATATTAAACAGCATATAATGAATGAAGCCTCTATTTGTCTTATCATAAGGTTATACAAATCAATTTTTGTACATATGATGAATGAAGCGATTTGACCATTTATATCCCAATAGTGAATTTTCAATAATCATTCTTCCAGGGATAAAAACAATTTGATTTATGGAAATCACTTCATTTAAAAATCCTTTCGTCTTGTTGCAAAATATGTTAGCTAGTATCATTATGTAACATTACATAATGATATGGGTATATAATCAAAAATAGTAGAAGGATAAGGTTTATTTGGAATTAGGAAAATAAAAGTATGGTTTATTTCTTTGAGTATTTTAACTAAGGCCTAAATTCCAAGCATAGCATCCCAAACATCTATTTTGGTCTGCTCTAAATGACATTGGAAATTTTTAGCATTAATTCCATCCAATGAGCACTATTACCATCAATTTGAAGTAATGCATTCTTGACTTCTTCTAACTGAAATGGTCTTTCTAATTTTTCTTTAGCATTCTAGATAGAATTCTTTTGCACACTATGTGTGAAAATTGATAATTTATATTAGATGAATTGAACAAGTCTGAAAAGAATATAATGGTTTCTTGTGAAATGCTTTTTGATGTTGATTTTAGATTTCCATTTTCATTCATAATGTATTAGAAGTTATTACCAGTTTAGGAATTGCAATTTAACTATGAATTTTTTTGGAAGTTCTGTCACCTTGAGTTAATTAATTTAATTTCATCCTTTAAGAATTTTCTGCAACAACTTTGCTCATGATATTTGAAAGATGCTTAGTTTTTTGACCATATTGTATTGCTAGATCATTATCTTGAGGAGAATAAGTTGATTATAGGGAAGATTAGCTTCATTACTGATTCCTTCACAAATTTATTGGCAACTCTCTTTAGATTTCTGCCATGCTTTCAGTGCTTATTCAATTGCCTTTCATTTGGTGATAAGAATAAATTAAACAATGTCATGTACATTGGTATTTAATGCTTGCTCAATTAGATTTAAACACCAAGAATTATTAAATCTGAAGAGGATTGTAGCGTTGTAGTGAGAATGAGAAGTAAATTTAATGAAAATAGAGGTGTGGTCAATCAATGAGTGAGATCCAAAATGAACACCAAATTCTTGCTATGAATAGAGAAATTTATACCACCTCTCTAAGTAAAGAAATTTCCTATAAAATAGAGGTTCCCATAATTTTCCACACGGGCTGTCTAGAGTTGGTTTTTTTTCCAGATAGTCGAATAGTAGGAATTGATTCGATAGCCTACGAAGCCCTTTGGATTTATAGATCGCATTCGCTACACTTCAGCATCCACGACTGACCTTGCTTAGCTTTGTGCAACCTGATGAGGGTTCGCGCTAGCTTTGCATTGGAGATGGAGTTCTTGGAGTTTGGCATTGAAGACATTATCTTTCCGCTGCTATTTCTTGTATCTCTGATAGTATTGATATCTATTGTATCATTCTATTGTATCATTATTATATCTGAATATTGTATTAAATGTTGTATATCAAATTTATTATTTAATTTCTTCCGCTGTGTTGTGCTTAATGTGTTATAAGCTCCGGCGAACCAGATTCAACGTTTGGATCTGCGGCATTTGAATATGAGTGTCGTATTCGGTGCTGATTTTCGAAGGTCGAGTCAGGATCGTTACAGTGGTATCAGAGCTGAAGGTTAAAACTTTAGCTCAGGAGTATAACACATTAGGTGACTCATTAGAGATAGGGTGAAGTATACCCTAGAATGAGTAATCCTTAAGATATCCGGTCGAATGCCTCAGTAAATTCTCTTACTATCCACTAATAGTGAGTATGAGTGCGAGAAGAGGACGAGATAGGGGACAGGGAAGTACCACTACAAATGGTCAATACCCTGCAACAGTGGAAATAACTTTCTCTATCAACCTCCTTTGATTTGTCTTTTCAATTCTTTGATTTCTTCGTGGCAGCTCGAGGAAGAAGCTTCGGTGTGATGGTGACCCTACGAATCGTGTAGACAAGTCTCTATTTCATATTCTCTTCGTCAAATTTCTATCACCTTTTCGTTCTTAACTTTAGCGAAATTGAAATTTGATTTGAAATAAATTGGTTAACTAAAATATAAAGTTAAATAAATTGTATCGATAAAACGATTTCGATTAAAACCAAATTTGAAATTCTATTGTAATTTCTTGTGAGGATCAAAGTTCGAAGAGGGACAAGATATATAATTTGGGGTGTTCTGAATTAAGTTTTGATGCAGCGCATAATGAGTTAAGTCGTCCCAACTTCTTAAGTCGCTTGGACGATAGCTCAGTGGGTTTAGGTCGTTCGGGTTCTTTGAGCCGCGAACGACCTAACGGGTTACGACTTAGTAGTGAGTCGCGACCTAACATGCAACGCACAGTGGCAATAGTTGATACCTTAAGTCGCTCAGGGCCTATTAACGAGTTACGACCTAACTCTAACGTGCTACGACCTAGGCAAGATATGCCGCATTCTCACATGCCATTTCCTTTAGGTCGCAAGAAGTTAAGTCGCGAAGAAGTTATGTCACGAAGCCTAAGTCTCGGATTCCTATAGGTCGCTCAAGTTATACCGTATGCTTAAGTCGCTACATTTCTTAAGTCGTATCTGGTTAATTCGCTGAAGCTCTTATGTCGCAAGACCTTGAAGATGTGCTATCTCTTATGTCACTGCCGTTAAGTCGCTCAAGTGTTAGGTCGCGTGATACTATAACTTGTATTCTTAGGTCGTTATGATGTAATTAGTTGGATTGCATGTATGTTGTATATGTTGTTATGTCGTGTATTGTTAACTCGTTTGTTTTTAGGTCGTTATGTTGTTATATGTTAGGTCGGCCGTGTATGTGGTGTTGTAATTTTCCTATAAATAGAGGGTGAGTTGTATCATTTGAGGTTGATTGATTTTGAATAAACTTTTGTTTGAGTGCTTTGTGCCTCTTTAAAATTGGAAGTTGAGTGTTATCTCCTTTCTCCATTTTCGGTTATTCGAGTGCTCTCGAATCAACGGATTTGAAGCCGATTCACGGAATCTCGTGCGCGAGATCAACGTAGAAGAATTGTAGATCTTTTAACACGGTATCGTGCGCGATCAATGTGTTGGAGATAGCTAGAATCCGGTATCTCTTGAGATCAACGGATTTGGGAACTTAGGTATTTTCAATCCATCAATTCAACTTTTCACCGTTTCATCCATTTTTGGTATATCCGCTGTGTCAGTTTGGTATCAGAGCTAGACTTAGCCAATCATAGCTAAGCCGAGCCTATTGGGAGCCGAGTTAGAAGTGTTGGAGTTTGAGCCTAGTTAAAGTTTTGAATCAAGGCCGAGAGTTGGAACTAAGTGCAGGCCGAGAGTAAGTGCAGGCCAAGAGTTATAGAAGTTGCGCTAATTGAAGTGTGTGTTTGGATTTGTTGAAGATTCGATCATGCCGTCGAGAAGAGCTAATCGATTTCAAAATGTTGAAGATGTGTATCGAATACAAGAAGCCGAGCAAATGGAACAACGTATTAATGAAAATTTTGATGAAGGTATTGGAAAGTTAGAGAAACTGATGAATGACATTAATCAAAGTCAAAGGAGAAGGTCACCAATCTCGAACCATGGAGGAAACAGAGTTTCGCCATTGGTTACGGAAGCGAGGAGTGTGTCACCACAATCTTATCGAGATAGAAGAGAATTATCAGTTTCAATGAGGCAAGAACACCATGAGTATCGAAATAAAGATAGAAGAACTCCATGTGGGTTCAAAAATGAATCATATCCCGATATTGAAAGATAGGGTAGAAGGACCATGCATGATCATAGAGATGTGGATGGACGGGATAGATATCGAAGTACATTTGATTTTGATGAGGATGGTGATCGAGGCGGTATTCATTATCGAGATCGAGGCCAAGTGCGAAATCAATATGTGGATGTAGAAGATGATCGTAAATGAGAGTCGGGGACGAAAAAAGAGATTCCAGAATTCAAAGGGGGAATGATAGCGGATTTTTTTTGGATTGGTTATCAAATGTTGAGGAAATTTTTGACTTCAAGGAAGTACCCGAGCATCGTAGAGTTAAGTTGGTTGCTACACGATTGAGGGGAAGAGCTATGGCATGGTGGCAACAGACTAAACTTACACGGGAAAGAATGGGAAAGTCGAAGATTGTTTCATGGGAAAAGATGAAGAAGTTGATGAAGGCTACTTTTTTGCCTTATAATTATCAGTCTCTTATGTATCAGCGCTTACAGAATTTGAGACAAGGGACAAAGTCGATCAATGTATGAAGATGAGTTCTATCAACTAATTGCTAGAAACGATATCATGGAGACGGAGGAACAGTTGACAGCTAGATTTGTTGGAGGATTGAGAATGCAAATTCAGGATATGGTGAATATGTTTGATCCAAGATCCGTTGCTAACGCACACCAGAAGTCTCTAGCTTGGAAGAAGCAAGGTAGAAGAGGAGGTGGTGCATTTACAAGTTCAATCAATCAAGTGAAAGGAGCTAGTAGCAATACTAATGTTTTCAAGGCTGTTAGTAAACCGGTTGTCAATGAAGTTACTAAGACCAAGGTCAACAACAATTTCAAGTGTTATAACTGTCAAGAGTTTGGTCATAAGAGCAATGAACGCCCGAAGCCTAAGAAGCGAGTGATGGTTGCTGGGGTTGAGGATGAGGATGCAGAAGTAGAATGTTCCAATTCACCACAAGTTGAGGAGGAAGAAGAATTATTGGCGGGGGACGAGGGATATTCTTTAATGATGAGGAGATCTTGCTTGACGCCAAAGCAGGAAGAGGAGACTAGTTGGTTGAGGAGTAATATTTTCTAGTCAACGTGCACTATTTTGGGAAGGGTTTGCAAGTTTGTTATTGATGCAGGAAGTTGTGATAACATTATCTCTATAGAATCTGTAAGGAAGTTAGCGTTAAAGACAGAGAAGCATCCCAAACCTTACAAATTAGCTTGGTTGAGGAAAGATGGGGAAGTGAAGGTTAGTCGAAGAGCTTGTGTAACTTTTTCCATCGGAAAAAAGTATAAGGATGAAATTTGGTGTGATGTTGTGGATATGGATGTATGTCATTTGTTATTGGGGAGACCGTGGCAATGTGATAGAGCTGTACAACATGATGGGAGGACTAACTGCTATAGTATCATGTTCGAGGGCACCAAAATCACTTTAGTTCCTAAAAAGCGACAACAAGATGAAAGAAAGTTGGAGGAGATTGAAGAACTAAAGACTCTGTTATCTTTGAAGGAATTTGTCAAGGAAGTGGGTGATGAGCCTGAAGTATTTCTGTTAATTGGACGTGAAAGTAGTGAAGCGGTTGAGATTCCTGAAGAAGTTAAGCCGGTGTTGAAGGAATTTGAAGATGTATTTCCTGAAGAATTACCAAAAGAGTTACCACCATTGAGAGACATACAACATCAGATTGATCTTGTTCCGGGAGCTGTGTTACCGCATAGACCACATTATAGAATGAGTCCAAAGGGGCATGAAGAGTTGAGAAGGCAGGTGGAGAAGTTACTTGAACAAGGGCGCGTACAAGAAAGCTTAAGTCCTTATGCAGTACCAGCTTTGTTAGTGCCAAAGAAGGATGGAACATGGAGAATGTGTACAGATAGTCGAGCACTAAACAAGATTACAGTGAGGTACAGATTTCCGATGCTGAGATTGGATGACTTGTTAGACCAGTTGAATGGAGCTGCTATCTTTTCAAAGATTGATCTGAAGAGTGGGTATCATCAGATTCGAATTCGACCAGGGGATGAATGGAAGACCGCATTCAAGATGCGGGAAGGGTTGCATGAATGGTTAGTCATGCCGTTTGGTCTTTCGAATGCACCTAGTACTTTTATGCGAGTGATGAATCAGATCTTTCGACCGTTTATTGGAAAGTTCATGGTGGTATACTTTGATGATATATTGATATACAGTGGAAGCACAGAAGAACATCTACAACACTTGCGGGAAGTGTTGATGATACTTCGTCAGGAGCAATTTTACGCGGCAACAAAGAAGTGCGTGTTCATGACTCAAAGTGTTTTATTTCTGGGATATGTTGTATCTGAAGGAGGAATACAGGTGGATCAGAATAAAGTTGAAGCAATCAAGGAATGGCCACAATCCAGGACGATAACAGAAGTTAGAAGTTTTCATGGTTTAGCATCATTCTACCGAAGGTTTATTCCACATTTCAGTAGCGTGATGGCGCCTGTTACAGATTGTATGAAGGGCAAGCAGTTTTCATGGTCAAAGGAAGCAGGAATTGCTTTTGAGCGAATCAAGGAACTTTCGACGACGGCACCAATTCTAATTTTGCCGGATCATATCCATACTGCCGATGTTTTTAACGTCAGACACTTGATTCCGTATCATGAGGATAAGCGTCTTGAAGAAGAGGAAAGTGTGAATTCGAGGTCGAATTCTTGTCAACCGAGGGAGCATGATGCAGCGCATATTGAGATAAGTCGTCCCAACTTCTTAAGTCGCTTGGACGATAGCTCAGTGGGTTTAGGTCGCTCGGGTTCTTTGAGTCGCGAACGACCTAACGGGTTACGACTTAGTAGCGAGTCGCGACTTGACATGCAATGCACAGTGGCAATAGTTGATACCTTAAGTCGCTCAGGACCTATTAACGAGTTACGACCTAACTCTAACGTGCTACGACCTAGGCGAGATATGCCGCATTCTCACATGCCATTTCCTTTAGGACGCGAGAAGTTAAGTCGCGAAGAAGTTATGTCACGAAGCCTAAGTCTCGGATTCCTATAGGTCGCTCAAGTTATACCGTATGCTTAAGTCGCTACATTTCTTAAGTCGTATCTGGTTAAGTCGCTGAAGCTCTTATGTCGCAAGACCTTGAAGATGTGCTATCTCTTATGTCACTGTCGTTAAGTCGCTCAAGTGTTAGGTCGCGTGATACTATAACGTGTATTCTTAGGTCCTTATGATGTAATTAGTTGGATCGCATGTATGTCGTATATGTTGTTATGTCGTGTATTGTTAACTCGTTTGTTTTTAGGTCGTTATGTTGTTATATGTTAGGTCGGCCGTGTATGTGGTGTTGTAATTTTCCTATAAATAGAGGGTGAGTAGTATCATTTGAGGTTGGTTGATTTTGAATAAACTTTTGTTTGAGTGCTTTGTGCCTCTTTAAAATTGAAAGTTGAGTGTTATCTCCTTTCTCCATTTTCGGTTATTCGAGTGCGCTCGAATCAACGGATTTGAAGCCGATTCACGGAATCTCGTGCACGAGATCAACGTAGAAGAATCCTAGATCTTTTAACACGGTATCGTGGGCGATCAACGTTTTGGAGATAGCTAGAATCCGGTATCTCTTGAGATAAACGGATTTGGGCACTTGGGTATTTTCAATCTATCGATTCAACTTTTCACCATTTCATCCATTTTTGGTATATCCGCTGCGTCAAGTTTGGAATGCATACTTAGTATTTGAGATTTCCATACAAATGACCAAGTGACCAAGTGAAGGGACTACCTTCCGAAGGGGTACACCTCTAGATGGATGTCCCGAGGCACAGAACATCTGTCCTCTACCAACACAAGACCGACCCACCTCTTAACTAGATGGTACCGAATATGTCATCCTCCGGTCGTTACCAACCTTTCTGAGGGCCCTCATAGCTTACAAACCACAAAAATCAGATACACGACGTCATAGCGTGTAAAGATATATCTAGAAGAGGATGATCATATCCTATTTGGGAATGACCCACTCAGCCTTGCCGCATCTAACCCTGTTTTGGTCATTTTCGGTTGATAAGGCCTGACGAGGTAACGATTACCTTTCACAATCACAATCACATCACTTAAAATGCCACACGGCCATTTCCGTTGACTACTAATTGCCTTCCACAAAAATACAACCCTTAAGCACATACGTCTCAAGGAGGGTGTTAAGCTAAGAGAAGTTGCCTTCATTCCCTTAATCATAACTCCATTTTAACATTCCCAAAACTCCTTTATAATTCCTTCATTCCGATTTATAAAAATTCAATTTTATAAATCTTATTTATAAACCATTTATAATAATCCAAAATCTTAATTTAAACTATTTTATAAAATAATCAACTTCATATTTCCAAAAATCACCTTTAACTATATTTCTCAAAACATCATAATTTTTATAACATAAAAATTATAACTTTCATTTATTTAAAATAAATCAATTCACTTAACAATCCAAAATTCAATAAAACGTTTATTTTCAAAACACTTAAAAATCCTTTTAAATTTGGAAATCATCACTTTAACATTTTTAAAATTTCCAAAATAGGCCCAATGCTGCAACAGCACCAAATACATCAATCACGACATCCAAAACATCATATATCATATGATAACAGAATATATCAAAAATATCTGTAAATAAATCAATTCTGTTGAGGAATCCAGTTGGATCCCTCCAACCTGTCATCTGCAACCAATATATATATTAGAATATGTGTACAATGTCCGCTTCAAGGCAGACGCGCGTACAAATGGTCATCCGCTCATACACGGGAATGTATAGAGTCTCATCTGCTCCAATAGGCAGGTATATATCCAAATACCAATCAATATATCATATATCATCCAAACAATCATCAATCATCATAAATAATATTTATTCTCACTTATATAAAAATATCAGTGAGTCAGAAAGAGTGAGTTGTGCTCACATTGTGTCCAAAAGCAGTTGCAGTGTTTTATTCCGAATAAAATTAAACGCGCGTTTAATTTTACCCAAAATTCACACTAGCTCCAATCAACTTCAAACTAGCTCATAACGTAGTGTTCGTCCATACGAACCCAACGTAGGTCATTTCGTCAAAAATGGACCTCGTATCAAAAATTTATCACGTTTTAAAGTTTAAACAATTTATATAATATAATTTATAATTCTCTTTTTTTTATTTACTTTTTTTGACCTTGAATCCATCGTGGCCGTAGATTTCAATTGATGAGACTGGGCCGTTAGATGTTGCTTCTTCTCCTACGTGAAGAACATGATCGAGATAACCCAAAACCGCCACCTTCTATGAATTTTTGCGACGACTTATGCTGGACAATTCATCGATCAGCTCCCACCATTCGAACGCTCATCTCTGCCTCTACCTTTAGCCAAGAGCACGTCGAGCTCGGCCCCCCATATTGCATGAAAAGACGTGCGCAACCAAGGACAAACATGGCCCCCTAGCGACCACCATGACACTCCAAATCAGATCACAGCCGTTGATCTTAAAGCTCTCGTCATCCTCTATGTTTTTGTAGTTGACAATTTTTTGATCCAATTGACAGATTTGAAGAAAACAAGGGGGAAAGAAGAATAATTTTCGGTCATTGAAGCTGTTTGTGGCGGCTTGCCCTAGCCCATTAGGGTTTTGTTAAAATAATGAAAATTTATGGCCTTTTATAGAAAATTTTCGCGCACTATTCACCCAAAACTTTTCCGAACTCCAAACAAAACGTGCCGTCTAGCATTTATAATGTTTTACCCCTATTCCGAACGCAATGGAATATATATCGAAAGCCAATTCGATCATATTTGGAAGATAGGTTTTCAAATCGACTATTTAAATTTAAAATTCACTTAAACGGATTTCTACGCGTTTTAGCTTGCCCTGGACAAACCGTAAATCCGATTGACACGAAATTTGAAATCTTACAATAATATAACATTACGGATCCAATGAAACTAGTTTCGTCAAAATCTGAGACTGTTTGAAAAATGGCTATTTTCACTCGTTAATTAAATATTAAAATATTCAATTTCTACAGTTTGTCTTTTAATTGATTTTAAAAGTTCTCTAACATCATTCTAATTCAAATATGATTTAATTAATCTTTATAAATCATTTTCCTTCATATTAAATCCAAATTCTAATTATTTTCACAATTTAAAATATTTAATTAACAATTTAATAATCTTATTAAATCCTTATATTCGAAATATAAGTTATTCGACTTATAAAATTTACTTGTGCATATTTAAAATTAATTTAATATACGAATTTCAAATGACAGAAATTCTGGGTCGTTACATTCTCCCCTACTTAAAAGAATTTCGTCCCCGAAATTACCAAGTAAAAAAGTCACAAAATCTATTAACTTTTCAAAACAAATCGTTCAAATTAGATTTACCAAAAGTTTAAACCTTTTAACTTTTCTCAAAATCCATTAGTTAAACTTCTTACAAAAACTTTTCTAAGTTTACAAATCCATATATAGTTATCTTTTCAAAACCAACTAATATCGTTTAACTTTCAACTCAAAATCAAAATTTAGTTTTCACAAATTTTTCCAATTTTCCCAAAATTTCTCAAAATTTTTGTAACGCGTTAAATTTTCAAAAAAATCCGCCATAGTCTCCTTTGCGCGGTTCGATCCGAAAAAAATAACAATATATATATATATATATCACAAATTTACATCTCATCATCAAGGATGAGGCATCCCGAAGGGAAAAAAGTGTAAAAGTACGATATGTAATCCGAGATATGTACCTTATATAAGCATATACGCTTAATATAGCACGAAAGCGAGCTCCAAATGCGAAGCAAGCGTCATCCGCACCTACTAAACACTCAACAAACCATGAGAAACATGTATATATGAAAGTAATATCAATATACAACATATACCACTACAACAACTATATATGCCAATATAGCAAATGCAATCAAAAACAACAAATCCAACCATCAAACGACTATCATCCAACTAACATCCATAACCAAATCAATATTCATTCGCTTCTCATAACATTTACTGAATTGGTTTTCAATTAATCACATTTGATTCATTAATATTGGATTTTACTAACATTCATTCATTCAAATTCAATTAGTTTACATTCACTAATTCATATTCCAATTTGTTCACTTCCAAATCAAATTAAATTTAATTCTATTTAAATGTACTTACTTCCACTTTGAATTCAATCACTTTAGGTTTCAATTTTATTAATTCAATTCCATATGGATTTCTATACAATCAACTAACCATCATCTAACAAACAATGTATATCCAACATTACCAAATTTATTTACTTTGCTTACATTCATACAATTTGGTTCAACACATTTAATTTCAAATTGGTTTAACATTCAAACGACTTTCAACCAATTATTCAATTTAGATTGAATTCTAGTATTCACTATAACCACAACTTCTTAACTTAAGTTTTATCCAAATTCTTAACAACGACATTTCCAATGCTGATTCATTTTACAAATAAAGTTGAATTTCTTTATATAACTCAAGTTCATATTCATTTTATTTCACTTATTAATTTACTTCGATACCAAAATCAACTTCATTAATATTTACTTTCATTATACAACTTAAGTTCACTACTAATTTTAATTCAAATTCTATTTTATTTAAATTTTACTTAAGTCAATTTCATAACACTTATTCAAATTTTGATTTTGTTTCACCTAACCAAAAGTGTTTAACCATTTTAACAATTGGTTTTACTTACATTTTCTCACTTCATAAGTTGTACAACTTATTTTTATAAACTTCCAAATTCATACTATGTAATCGCTTACCATCTTAAGTTTAATTTTCCATTCCAATAACATATCTAATCTAATTCAAATCCATTTTAATTTAACCTTCCTTAGTTAAATTTCAAATCATATAATTCACTTACTAACTCAAATTTCTTTCAACTTTAATAAAGTAAATTCTTACTTCATATTATAAGTCCAAAAGTCGTTTCACTTATTTTTTTATCAATTCCAACTTGGATTTTAAATTCAAATGTGTTTATCAAAACAAAACTTCAATTTCAATTTACTATTGGTAGCAAATCCATCACACAGAAACTCGAAAATGATACTGATGATGTTGCACTCATCACCCTTATTATTTTCCACCAACAGTAGTGAACTCAGTGCTTTCTATTCTTTTTTTAAAGTATCGTTTTATATCTATAAACCACATTTACAAATCTTTTACTTATATAATTTCACTTATTTTACTATCTTACTTCAATTATATAAGATTCATTCCAACTACTTTTATCTAATTTAGATTTATAACAAAATAACCTCTTTAACTTTTGAAAAACAATTTTCAAAATAAACGGGATTCAAATTTTCCCAATTCTTAATTAAATCCATTTTTTATTTATAACTCACTTTTATAAATATATTCATATGGTTTCACTTCTTATATATAAGATTATTTCACAATTGTAAATCATATTAATTATAATTCCATACTTATAATTCATTTGCTTATACAATTTGTCCTTTTACAATTGTTGTCTTCAATTAAGATTTTCAAATATTTTTTATTATCTTATGTATATTTACATTTTCAAACAACCAAACAATCAATTTATATACACTTTAATAATTCTTTAAAAATTATTCCCTTTATATATAAAATATAATCGAGGTAAAATTATTTCATTTACCCAATTTAAAATGATACTATGTCGACTTGCCTCGTTTAAGTGTTTGGAAATCCTATCGATAACGTGGCGTCCCACATCACGACAAGAATTCACAAACAGCTCAACGGATAAGTAAACACAATATAAAACATTTTATATTCACTAACAAATATGTGCTCATATATATAATACACTCAAACTCAATCTGGGATGCTACTGTCCCTATCTATACTGAGTACACATCAAAGCTTAGGAATATACCAAATCTAAGCTCCGATACCAAATGTGAAGTCCCAAAAATCCGTACCCTTTGAATCGACAATAATCCACACATGTCCGACCCAAAAAGCACAAATTGACGGAAAGTCAAGAGAAAGAAAAGAAGAGAGAAGAAGAGAAGAGAAGAAAGAGAGAAGATAGAACCAAAAAGAACAATACAGAGTCTCACATCGCAGCGGAAAATATATAATATCATATCAATGATCTTTACAAAACAGAAACTGTATATATACACACATCAATTAGAGTTCAACAATCAATCAATAGTCATCAGCTTGAACAGTTACAATAACCTGTCCTCACAATTGTCGATAATATTAAACAACTAAGCAACAATGCAGCGGATAATCAAGCAAATACGGATGTACGAAAATGAAGATCTCCAGCTCTCCTCCTGAAGCTCCAAAAGCACCAAAGCATAACCTGTAGATATACTCGGTCTGACCCGAGCATTGAAAGGGAAGAACGCCCGGATCAGTCTGGTAAGCTAGCGTGAGAAACACACTCAACTGAATTTATTAAATTACCAAACTTTTCCTTTATCAAAATAAAAGTATCTCGTAAGACAAGTCCACACATAAACACAGACATGTTTTTACCTTACGATAACTAAAATGTTTCCTTCATCAAATCCTCTTATATTATACTAGTGTCTAGCATACAAATAATATTAATCATAGTCGAAATGGTTACCCATATAGCATTTCGAGGCTATTCGTTACGCCTTTACAAACAAAATCGCAGCTCGTAATGGGTTTTGGATTTCCATACAAATGACTAGGTGAAGGGACTACCTTCCGAAGGGGTACACCTCTAGATGGATGTCTCGATGCACAGAACATCTTCCCTCTACCAACACAAGACCGCCCACCTCTTAACTGGATGGTACTGAATATGTCATCCTCCGGTCGTTACCGACCTTTCTGAGGGCCCTCATAGCATACAAACCACAAAAATCAGATACACGACGTCATAGTGTGTAAAGATATATCTAGAAGAGGATGATCATATCCTAATTGGGAACGACCCACTTAGCCTTGCCGCATCTAACCCTGTTTTGGTCATTTCCGTTGATGAGGCCTGATGAGGTAACGTTTACCTTTCACAATCACAATCACATCACTTAAAATGCCACACAGCCATTTCCCTTGATTACTAATTGCCTTCCACAAAAATACAACCCTTAAGCACATACATCTCAAGGAGGGTGTTAAGCTAAGAGAAGTTGCCTTCTCCGCCACCATTGATGTACGTTTGAAAAACCGACGTACGTAATCTTTAGAAATGCAATGTCAGACAAACATCCATACTAGTTGTCCAGGAACATGACAAACCGAAGGTACTTTCCTACCACATCCTGTCGGAAAATCCCTAGGATTAGTAGCGAATAGCCCTCGCATTGGATATTTCATAATGAAAAGACCACTGCTACTGGATGTATATTGGGATTTTAACCCCAAATGATCAACAAGCAGTCCCCCAATATGAAACTCCGAAATATCAATATCATCACAAGCAACCTGCACAATCGTCGCATATAAGTTGGTCCGAAGTGGTTTTCGGATAAACCGATCCCGGTCTCTTCGCACCAACAACGCAAAAGCGTTTCTCAACCTCACACAGCAACTAAGTCTCGTAGACTTATCACGTCTCCAACTTTCAACTTGCTATCCTTTGGGCCAAGAAGGAAGCTCGATAAATTGGAGTAATACTCCACACTATACGAATCAACATCCTCAACACAAACGATAATCAAGCCTATACAAAAGGCTACGTACAATGTGTACGACTAAATAGTTCCCACATCAAGTTGAGGAACTAAAATTTTTGGGCAATTTGATAGTCGGTTATTTAACTATCAAAGAAAACAAACAAATATTCAGCACTATATACAATCACTAGGCCCTTTTATTGATCTTCCATAAATTAAATAACTTGTCAAATATTCACTTCAATTTATCTTTTAAAAAGATATATTCTCAAAACCATTTCACTTCTATATCGGAAAACATTTCCAAATACTTATTTAATAATAAGTAATTCACAAATCAATTTATTTTCAACACTTAGAAAATATTCAATATACTTAAATCACGATTAAGTATATATTTTATTCTTTAAGGAAATCATTCTCTTAAACACATTTATTTGGGTCAAAATGAATGTTGCGTAAAACATCGTTACGACAACCCAAAATCACTACTATAGGGATTCGAAAATTAGATAGATATATAAATCCCAATACTATACAAAAACATTTCCTTTCGAAAATCATTTACTATAACATTAGTGTTATGGTCCATCATTTCCTTATATCTCGAAAACGTCTATCTCAACAATGAATGTTGAAATCTATGGTTTCGATCCTTACCACATTTTAAAACAACTTCGAATCGTTTTAATTCAATTTGAAATATCACTTCCCAAAAATATCCATTTTTATTTAATAATATATTCACTGTCCAAAATCGTGAATGTAGTTCTCTTATCCAAATTCAACATTTCTACACCTTCAATTAAAGGAATATCCACTATCCAAAATCATGGTTATAATTCCCAACTAAATTCTTTATTATTACAACATTCAATTTTAAGGATAATTCGCTGTCCAAAATCGCGAATATATCTCCTTTAATAAACTTATATATTTACTCTATCAAATCAATTGATTTCGGATTTATAAAACAATGTTTATACATATATATTTCATAAAAACTTCAACTTATAAAATTACTTTATTAACCAATTCCATTTATAACTCAATTACATGCCAAAAATCCAAATTATAAGTTAATAGCTTATAATTCTCTTATTTATAAAATTCATTCATTTATAACTTCACAAAAATATGAATCTTATTTATTTATAAAATCCAATCATAACTCCATTTTAACATTCCCAAAACTCATTTATGATTCCTTCATTCTGATTTATAAAAATTCAATTTTATAAATCTTATTTATAAACCGTTTATAATAATCAAAAATATCAATTTAAAATATTTTATAAAATAATCAACTTCATATTTCCAAAAATCACCTTTCAACTATATTTCTCAAAACATCATAATTTTTATAACATAAAAATTATAACCTTCATTTATTTAAAATAAATCAATTCACTTAACAATCCAAAATTCAATAAAACGATTATTTTCAAAATCACTTAAAAATCATTTTAAATTTGGAAATCATCACTTTAACTTTTTTAAATTCCAAAATAGGCCCAATGCTGCAACAGCACCAAATACATCAATCACGGCATCCAAAACATCGTATATCATATGATAACAGAATATATCGCAAATATCTGTAAATAAATCAATACTGTTGAGGAATCCAGTTGGATCCCTCCAACCTATCATCTGCAAATATACATATTAGAATATGCGTACAATGTCCGCTTAAAGGCAGACGCGCGTATAAAGGGTCATCTGCTCATACACGGGAACGTATAGGGTCTCATCTGCTGCAATAAGCAGGTATATATCCAAATATCAATCAATATATCATATATCATCCAAACAATCATCAATCATAATAAATAATATTTATTCTCACTTATATAAAAATATCAGTGAGTCAGAAAGAGTGAGTTGTACTCACATTGCGTCCAAAAGCAGTTGCAGTGTTTGATTCCGAATAAAATTAAACGCGTGTTTAGTTTTACCCAAAATTCACACTAGCTCCAATTAACTCTAAACCAGCTCCATCGCGTAGTGTTCGTCCATACGAACTCAACGCAAGTCGTTTCGTCAAAAACGGACCTGGTATCAAAAAGTTATCACGTTTTAAAGTTTAAACAATTTATATAATATAATTTATAATTCTCTCTTTTTTTTTTTTTTTTTACTTTTTTGACCTTGAATCCATCGTGGCCGTAGATTTCAATTGATGAGACCGGGCCGTTAGATGTTGCTTCTTCTCCTACGTGAAGAACACGATCGAGACAACCCAAAGCCGCCACCTTCTATGAATTTTCGCGACGACCTATGCTCGACAATTCGTCAATTAGCTCCCACCATTCAAACGCTCGTCTCTGCCTCTACCTTCAGCCAAGAGAACGTCGAGCTCGGCCCCTCATATTGCGTGAAAAGGCGTGCGCAACCAAGGATGAACATGGCCCCCTAGCGACCACCATGACACTCCAAATCAGATCACAGCCGTTGATCTTAAAGCTCTCGTCATCCCCTACGTTTTTGTAGTTGACAATTTTTGATTCGATTTACGGATTTGAAGAAAACAAGGGGAAAGAAGAATAATTTTCGGCCATTGAAGCTGTTTGTGGCGGCTTGCCCTAGCCCATTAGGGTTTTCTTAAAATAATGAAAATTTATGGCCTTTTATAAAAAAAAATCGCGCACTATTCACCCGAAAATTTTCCGAACGCCAAACGAAACGTGTCGCCTGGCATTTATAATGTTTTACCCCTATTCCGAACGCAATGAAATATATATTGGAAGCCAATTCGATCATATTTGTAATATAGGTTTTCAAATCGACTATTTAAATTTAAAATTCACTTAAACCGATTTCTACGCGTTTTAGCTTGCCCTGGACAAACCGTAAGTCCGATTGTCACGAAATTTGAGATCTTACAATAATATAACATTACGGATCCAATGAAACTTGTTTTGTCAAAATCCGATACTTTTTTAAAAATGGCTATTTTCACTCGTTAATTGAATATTAAAATATTGAATTTCTACAGTTTGACATTTAATTCGATTTTAAAAGTTCTCTAACATCATTCTAATTCAAATATGATTTAATTCATCTTTACAAATCATTTTCATTCATATTAAATCCAAATTCTAATTATTTTCACAATTTCAAATATTTAATCAACAATTTAATAATCCTATTAAATCCTTATATTCGAAATATAAGTTATTCGATTTATAAAATTCACTTGTGCATATTTATAATTAATTAAATATACGAATTTCAAATGACAAAAATTCTGGGTCGTTACATAATCGACTTGATTTGTGTGTCGATTCTCTATCTTTGTGTATCTATCCATTCTTTGTTCTCTCCCTAGCAAATTTCGAGGACGAAATTTTCTTAAGGTGGGCAATCTGTAACATTCCTGATTTTAAGGCCAAATTAATTTAATAATTAATTTGATCTTTGGAATTAAACTTTGAAATATTTGGTAATTAATATAAAATTTTGAATTAAATGTGAGGTTAATTGGTAAAATTTATTTGAGTTTCTCCAAAACCAATTAAAATGTGGGTTTTATAAATAGATTGTGAAAACAGGAATTAATAAAAGCTTTAAAATTTATATATATGTATATAAATGGATTTTTAAATTGAATCTGGAATTTTAAATTCAAGAATAAATATTTTGAGAAATAAATTGGATTTAAGAATTTTATAAACTAGTAGAGATTTGTTTTCTATTATATATACACGTATGTAAATATATACATTGTGATTGGTAAGATAAGATTTAAGATCGATATAAGAATCATTTTCTTAAGAATGTATAAATAGTTATAAAAGGGAATATAAATAGAAAATAATATAAAGATATTTGAATTAAATTTTATGAAATGGATTTTAAAAGTTGTTTAAAGTTAAACCTTTATTCTAAAGACTTATATACATATATAATCTATATATGTGTTTATTATTAAAATACAACTAAACTTTAGAATTAATTTCTTTAAAAGTTATGATTTGTACAACGATTTGAATTTAAAATTTTAAAACAAGAATGAATATAAAATATTTACCTTTTGAAATTTAATAGGATGTATTGTAAATAAAATGTGATTTTGAAATTAAATATATATATATATATGTGTGTATATATTGGAAATAAAAATTGATTTAATAAATAAATTTACAAAAGCTTTATTAACTAAGAAATATATATACATACTATATATATATATATATGCATAGAAATCAAGAATAGAAGTCTTAAAACTCACATATATGTGTGCATATCTTTTGTAAAAAAAATATAGTTTGTACGTAAATAGATAATCCATATAAACAATAGAAACATACATACGAAAACATGTGTTGTAATAACTATATGAATATAAGTGTAGATATAATAACAAGCGGGTTTAAAACAAAATTTACAAAATAAATTGCATTAGGGATATAAACATAAAATGGGTTGTTTTGAACAAGTGTAAGCCATGCATAAGTAAATTAAACAAGTGTAAGGATTTTGGCATGCAATGGCACCTTATTCTTTTGAATTGAATTTATACAAAACATGAATATGTAAAAAAAGAAACTAAACTATTCTCAGATTTCAAATCCGAAAACAAAAAAAAACAAAAAAACCAGGCTTCTTCAATTTTTCAACAAAGTCTTCTTCCTTCATTTCTAAAACCAGAGAAAACAAAAATATAATCAAGCCGAGCTTCAGCCTGGTAACAATGATTCAAAGCTAGGATTAGACAAAAATTCAAATTCTCAGATTAAAATCAAGCAGCCAGATCAAAATTTAAACAAAGCCTCAAAATTTGAAAGCCTGAAACAATTCAAAGCAGAGTAAATCAAATCAAGTTCAAGCTGAAACAAATATATGGATTCAACTTAAAACAACTTCCAGATCAGGAAAGAAAAGCAATGCAACCTGGAAACAAAGCAAAGGCAAATACTAAAGTTTCTAGATCAAATTAAAAAAAAAATTCCAGATTCACAAACAAGTCTGTCTACCTTTGCTCAACATAAATAAGTGAGCAAACCTTTTGAAACCTCTAGTGTTTGATCTGTGGTTTGAATGTGTGCTTAAGTTTTGTTTGAATGAATGTAGATATGTGTATGAATGTATATAGATTCACTTTGCATGTTGATAAGCATGGATATGTATCCCTATTTGCAAGTGCCAGGTTTCAGGCATAAGTCTGATCAACGAAAATTTGATTTCTTTTCCTTCGATCATTATTAAACTAGAGAATCTAAAAAAATGTCGTGTGTTTCGATGTAATTAAGTTTTTAAAAATTTATTTATGAAGCATAAGTTTTGAAAATCTATCGGGAAAAGGAAAAGAACAGTGGAAGTTAAAAATTAAGTAAAAAATCAACTGCAACAATTTGTAAACTCAGGAATATAAATTGAATGCTTGAACTGAAACTCGATTTTTGAAACAAGAATCATGATTTTTAGTTGGGGATGTGATGTGAAATTCAAGTTTAACCAGTAAATATAAATTGGGAAAACTCTGGTCATCGGCGAAGTGTGGATCGTCGCGATCAGAGCTGAGGCTCGTTGGGGGATCGAGGTGTAACAACCCGCATATTTGTCGATTTCATATTTAAATATTTTATTTAAATATTTTATCGTTAGTCGGATTTTAGTCCGAAAAGCTACTTTTTGCATACGGTCGAATTAGGGCTCGGGACCACTCCCATTGAGTTTAAAATGCCGTTTGCGACCTTTTTGAGTATAAGCTTCGATATGTTTGGAGAAAGTTGATTTCTGCTACTTTTTACTTTGGGTTTGGTTTTTGGGCTCAACCCTATGTTAACTTATGCTCAAATCTGAGCCACTCTTCCCCCACTCACCCTCATTCTCTTCTCATTTCAGTTTTTAGAGTGTTAATGGTGGGAGAGATTGGAAATTAAAATTCCAAAACCCTAGTTTCTCTTGCAAATCAAATTCCTTGCTCCAAACTCAAGAAGAACCCATTGGTAAGCTTCTCTTCTTCTTCTCCAACTTATTCTCTTCCCAATTTCAGAAATTCCTAAACCTAATCTTGGGAATGTTCTTGTTTTTGAGCTTAGATTCAAGCTCATTTGGGTTGTGTTGAAGAGAGGTTGATTCTCCAATTGCTTTCAAGCTTCTTCTTGTTCGATTTTGTGAAAAGGTGAGATTTTTATCTCACATCTATGACTATAATTATCTTTGGTTGTTAGGTATGAATTCCTAACACTTCTTCATGAGAATTTGCTCTTGATTTGGATTGGTTTTGTGAATATTCCAATTTTTGGGTTTTTAAGTCAAATTTGTGTAAAATCCTTTTATGGATGTTTGATCATGCTTTTGGTGATGCATCGAGGAGCATATAGGGCCGGGTTGCCGATTGGCATAAACCCTTAGAGCCAATGTTCGTCCGATTGCATTTTGGAAGAGTTGCTCTTCATTTGAATAAGGCTGAAAAACAGCCCAGGCATGATTCAGTCGACTGAAAAACTCTGTTCAGTCGACTGAACCTAAAACCCGAGAGTTTCCAGGCATGATTCAGTCGACTGAAAACTTCTGCACAGTCGACTGAAACTGGAAACAGAAAGTTTCCTGAACCTGGAAAATTTCCATGTACAGGGTCAGTCGACTGAAATTCTCTATTCAGTCGACTGAACCTGCTGTTTGAGTCTAATTTGCCTTTTTGGATTGAAATCCTAATTTAAATCGATTCGTGATAATCCTATTTGTTGTTATCATCTATTATGACTTTGATGACTCTTTTTTAGGGATTTTTGAATATCCATTTCGATGGATCCTTTATCGATTTCGTTGGATTTTATTCACGTCTTCGTATGTGAATTTTTGTGATTGATTGTTCTTACAATCTTCTTCGTGATTTGTCACTTTAAAAATATAAAGGTTTCCTATACTAGTAGTAAATATCAAAACTCTTTACTCAAACGATTTCAATACTCTTTTAATACCAAATTCGTTTATAAAACCGTTTTCCAATCTATTAGTATATACAAACCTTTACCTCACTCGTATGAGAAATCTAATTAAACGGCTTAGTAAAACAAGTGGTATGAAACGCTTGCATTTACTTTGTCGGTTAATTCTTGGACTTGTTCGATTGAACCTCTTGTGACAATTTTCTAGTGGAGACTTACAGTTTGTTCGTAAATATTTAAGTTAAGCAAGTGGTTATGGGACATGAAGCTAAACTCATATATTTACTAGCTTAGTGTAATTGACACTTCTCGTTGATCATGACGATCCTCTTTGTGATTTAGACTAGCAATGTGCGATGTCTCTTTGTCTGCGAGGGAGACTAAACCCCGTTTTGTGGAGTTTCGACTCAATTTGTGATGGGGTAGCAACCCATGGTCTTCGGGCCGTTTGTGGAGCTTCGGCTCAATTTGTGATGGTTAGCGACCATGGAATTAGCGTTCCGTTTGTGATACACGTGTTGGTGAGCTTTATGCTCCCGTTTGTGATAGGCCTCCCCCCCTTTGTGATTTCTGGATTTCTTGTGTAGATTCCTAGAATTTGTGTTTCACCAATTTTCGTGATTTCCATTGATAAGTTTTATCAATATTTGTGCATTGGTGAATTTGTGTGTCATTGACTTTAGTGGTCTCTGGATTTCTTGTGTAGTCTTCTGGAATTTGTGTGTCATTGACTTTTGTGATTGACGTTGATATTATCGTCAATATTTATGGTATGGTGAACGAAATTAGGAGTATGACACTTCTTTAATTCTTGTGTAGATTTGGTGACATTGATTAATCTCTTGATGATTATCAACTAAGTATATATTTATATATATATCACAGCTTGGCATTGTGATTATTATGTGTTTAGTCACATCTCTTGTTCTATATCGTTTCATCTGATATTTATAGTTAGACTGATCCGTTTATTATTTTCTTATTAAATAATACTCGGGTCAGACCGAGATGTTACAGGTGCTTCTGCTTGACTTCTCATCCGGGATTAACTCCTTGAATTTTGGGTTAACTACTTAGATTAGTAGTTATTTTGTTGTATACATTTGAGATATAGACTCCTTAATGTATACTTATTCTTTTGTGTAGTTCGTGTAACTATTCTTTTGTGATATTGTGGATCTTTTTAGACCACTACTCTGATGTACACTTTCTAGTGTAATATTCATATCTTATTCCGCCTTTGTGATATGAATTGTCTGTGACTGATTTGTGTTATGCTTATTTCTATATTTGTTTTCCGAAGGATTTATATAGCCACTGTGTAGTAGCTTTGAGTTTGTGTCAGTATGTCGGATTTCCTCTTGAAATAGAATGCATGTTATATTATCTGACATATCGGTGCTCGCGCAAAGAAATTACATGGATGGTCGCTCCTCAACAGCCTTATTCTCCGTGCTAGTCGACAGCATTACACCGTAGTGTTCTTGGCTAGCGTGGGTATAGAGGTGGGGCGTCACAGCTTGGTATCGGAGCCAAACTTCGGAACAATATGGAATATTATAACAAGGATCATCGTCCTAAGTCTTTCTTAGGAGTCGTGCTTTAGGGTTTAATTCGAGTCTTCGTACCGATTCATCCTATTTTCCTTATGATTCCTTATTTATCTATCAAGATTGCTTGATATTCAATTTGGTGAATAACCTTTTCTTCTTCTTCTTTCTTTCTTAAGGAAGAGAAATGTCTAGAACTGGCCGCCCCAGAGCCGTGCCATCTAGCACTCCACCCCAAGATGGAGTTTTTATGACTGCTCAACAGCTTCTTGATTTGGTAACAAATGCTCAAGCGGCTGGAGCTAACCCGGAACCTACTCACCCAAAGTCGGGATTTGCACGCTTGTGTAGCGATTACACTAATTTGGGTGGGGAGCCATTCAGGGGTTCCGAAACTGTTATTGAAGTACAGGCTTGGCTAAGAACATGCGATCGCATCTTTTCGCGCATGAATCTTATTGACCTTCACCGAGTTCAGGTGGCCTCAAGTATGCTCCGAGAAAGAGCATTGGATTGGTACGAGCTTCTTATTTCTGAGATTAATGAAGCGGATCTCACTTGGGAGAGATTCCGAGAACGCTTCGAGTTGAAATTTGTACCGGAAGCAGAGAAAGTGACATTGGCTCGACGATTTATAGACCTTGTTCAAGGTGAGTCCTCCGTGACTGATTACGTCGCCTCCTTCGAGTCGCTTTCCAAATATGGGGTTGAATACATCAACACCCCTCTTAAGAAGAATCAGAGATTCATTTATGGCTTAAACAAAAGCCTCAAGAAGCCATTACTTTTAAAGTTAGAAGTTTCTTTCGACCAACTCGTTGATATCGCTCTTCGTCTTGAAGAGGCGGATAGAGAGAATGATGTTGAAGTGGTGGGTTCCAAACCAAACTTCAACAACAGAAAGAGGTCAAACAAATTTAAAGGCCCTTATCCCAATAAGAAAGGGAAGCAAGCAACCTCCGTGGCAAAGATTTCTTCCTTTGGTTGTGGGGAATGCTATAATTGTGGTTCGAAGGACCATTATGCGAACAAGTGCCCAAAGTCTCTTTCTTGTCGCTACTGCAAAGTTCCCGGTCATGTTATATCTTCATGCCCCAAGCTTCAGGGCAAGAAGGAGGGAAAGTTAAATGTTGCTCAAGCCCCTGGCAACACATCTCGTGGCCAAGGTATTTCTCATTCTATTCTAGATGGAATTATTTTGTTTCGTGATCATCCTATTCGAGTTCTTTTTGATACGGGTACGTCCCATTCTTTTATATCAAAAGAACTTGTTGATGCTTTTTCTTTGGATGTTTTGTGTTTAATGACTTCTTTGAGAATTGCGAATCCGGTTGGTGGATCCGCAATAATCAGTTTATTGTGTAAAGATGTCGAGATTATTTTGTGTGATTTATCTTTCCGAGCCGATTTACATGTCATGCGTTATTTAGGCTTTGGAATGATTCTGGGAATGGATTGGCTTAACCGTTATGAAGCTCATATCCTATGTCCTGAGCGGACTATTCATCTTCGACATCCTCAATCTGTTAATCAGGTTTCTGTTATTCTTAAAGATTCAGATTCTGCTTTGGTTGCATCTTTATATTCTTTAAATCCTCGTGGTGGTGATGATGATGATGATGAGGGTGATATTATTTCTCTTATTCACGTCGTTTGTGAATTTTCCGACATATTCGAGCCCATTTTAGGATTACCACCTAAACGAGCAATTGAGTTCAGAATTAATCTTACTCCGGGAGCTCAACCTATCACTCGTCCTCCTTATCGTATGTCCAATAAAGAAAACGAGGAGATGCGTGAACAATTATCTGAATTGGAAACGAAGCAATTTATTCGCTCTAGTTCCTCGCCTTGGGGAGCTTCAGCTATTTTTGTGAAGAAATCCGATGGTACACTTAGGCTTTGCGTTGACTATCGCAAGCTTAATGATCTTACTATCAAAAATAAATATCCTTTACCTCGGATTGATGATCCATTCGATCAACTTAGTGGTGCTAGAGTCTTTTCACAATTGGACTTGGCTACCGGTTTTCATCAGCTTCGTATTGCAAAGGATAGCATTCCTTTGACATCGTTCCGCACTCGGTATGGATCTTATGAATGGCTTGTTATGCCATTTGGGTTAACAAATGCCCCGGCTTATTTCGTTGACTTAATGAATCGAGTTTTTAAAGACTTTCTCGACCGGTTTGTTCTCATCTTTATCGATGATATTCTTGTTTATTCTAAAACCGAGGAGGAGCATGAAAAACATCTTCGGATTGTGTTGGAAACTCTTAGGAGTAATCAATTAAAGGCAAAATTTTCTAAATGCCATTTTTGGCAATCTCGTGTGAAGTTTCTCAGTCACATCATTTCCGAATCCGGAATTTCCGTGGATCCTTCAAAGATTGAAGCGATTCAAGATTGGAAGAGACCGGAGAATGTGACAGAGATTCGTAGTTTTCTTGGATTGGCGGGCTATTACCGTCGTTTTATTAAAGACTTTTCTAAAATTGCCGTGCCTCTCACTAGCTTGACAAAGAAAGGTGTTAGATACATTTGGTCGGACAAATGTGAAGCTTCTTTTCAGAAATTAAAAGAACTTCTTTCTGATGCTCCTATTCTTGTTATTCCCGAAGGGAATCAAGATTTCGTTGTTTATACCGATGCTAGTCGCATTGGTTTGGGTGCCGTTCTTATGCAAAAGGAACGCGTTATTGCTTATGCTTCTAGGCAATTAAAGCCTGCTGAGACTAGATATGCCACTCATGATTTAGAGCTCGCAGCTATTGTTTTTGCTCTTCGGATTTGGCGTCATTATCTCTTAGGAGAGAAGTTTGTTCTTTACACAGATCATAAGTCTTTGAAATATTTATTCTCTCAAAAGGAACTTAATTTGCGTCAACAGCGTTGGCTCGAATTTCTTGCACCATATGATCTTGATATTCTTTATACTCCCGGTAAGGGTAGTCTTGTCGCCGATGCTCTTAGCCGAAAACAACAAGCTGTTGTTTCTATGATGATATCCGAATGGAACGATCTCGAGATTTTATCCACTTGCGAAATTCGATACCGTGTTTCCGATTTATGCTCATCATTTGTTTTGTGTAGCCTTGAGGCTTGTCCTTCTCTTTTAGACCGCATTCTTGAAGCTCAAGGGCTAGATCCCGACTTGGCTCTTCTTGGCCAAAATATTAGGGATAAAATGGATATTGAAGGTTTGAAAGACTTTGATATCGATTCTCGTGGCGGCATTCGGAAATTTGGTAGACTTGTCGTGCCAAATATTGGTGATCTTCGTAAAGATATTTTAGAAGATTCACATCGTTCTAAATTTACCATTCATCCCGGTAGTTGTAAAATGTACGCGGACATGAAGCGACTTTATTATTGGGAGGGAATGAAACTTGACATCGCTAACTTCGTTAAACGTTGCATGACTTGCCAACTCGTTAAGGCCGAACATCAAAGGCCCGGAGGGTTATTGCAACCTTTAGAAATTCCAGTTTGGAAGTGGGATCAAATTTCCATGGATTTTATAGATGGCCTTCCCCGTTCTCGATCGGGTTATGATAGCTTATGGGTAATTGTTGATAGACTTACTAAATCCGCCCATTTTATTCCCGTTCGGTCTAACAGAACTGTTCCTCTTTTGGCCAAGATATTTATCAAAGAAATTGTTAAATTGCATGGTGTTCCTACTTCTATTGTTAGTGATCGTGATCCATTGTTTACTAGTGGATTTTGGAAGAGTCTTCAAAAACTTTGGGAATGAAGCTTAATTTTAGCACCGCTTATCATCCCCAGTCCGATGGACAAACCGAGCGTGTGAATCAAACTCTTGAAGATCTTCTTCGTGCTTGTGTTCTTGATTTTGGTGGAGGTTGGGAAGATCATATTTCGCTTGTTGAATTTTCCTATAATAATAGCTTCCAATCTAGTATTGGTATGGCACCTTTCGAGGCACTCTATGGTAGGCCATGCCGATCTCCTTCTTGTTGGCTTGAGGCCGGTGAGAAGCTAGTTTTTGGTCCAGATCTTATTCGTGACTCCACAGAAAAGATTGATCTTATTCGTCATAGGATGAAAGAAGCCCAGAGTAGACAAAAATCCTATGCCGATAACCGAAGAAGGAAGTTAGAATTTTCTGTGGGAGATCTTGTGTTCATTCGTGTTTCACCTATGAAAGGTGTTGTACGTTTCAGTCGATCGGGAAAGTTAGCGCCTCGATATATTGGGCCATTTCCTATCACCGAACGTATTGGTTCCATGGCTTATCGCCTTTTATTACCGGCTCAATTTTCTGCTATGCATGACGTGTTTCACGTTTCTCAACTTCGGAAATGTCTTCGAGATTCCGATTCTATTCTTGAGCCCGGTGTTGTGGAAGAGATTGAAGTTTCGCCTAATTTAACTTATGAGCAACATCCTATTCGTATCATTGCTTCGGAAGTCAAACGACTTCGAAATAAAGATGTTCCGCTTGTTAAAGTTCAATGGTCTTCAAATCCTAAGGATTGTTCTTGGGAATCTAGAGAGTACATCGAGCGTACACATCCGGACTTACTTTCTCGTGCTCTTTGAGGTGAACTTCTTATTTCAAACTTCTTTTGTATTGAATATGCCTCTATGGTTGTTACTATATATATCTTCTTCTTGTAATATTGCGAGGACGCAATTTCTTTAAGGAGGGGAGTCTGCCCGCATATTTGTCGATTTCATATTTAAATATTTTATTTAAATATTTTATCGTTAGTCGGATTTTAGTCCGAAAAGCTACTTTTTGCATACGGTCGAATTAGGGCTCGGGACCACTCCCATTGAGTTTAAAATGCCGTTTGCGACATTTTTGAGTATAAGCTTCGATATGTTTGGAGAAAGTTGATTTCTGCTACTTTTTACTTTGGGTTTGGTTTTTGGGCTCAACCCTATGTTAACTTATGCTCAAATCTAAGCCACTCTTCCCCCACTCACCCTCATTCTCTTCTCATTTCAGTTTTTAGAGTGTTAATGGTGGGAGAGATTGGAAATTAAAATTCCAAAACCCTAGTTTCTCTTTCAAATCAAATTCCTTGCTCCAAACTCAAGAAGAACCCATTGGTAAGCTTCTCTTCTTCTTCTCCAACTTATTCTCTTTCCAATTTCAGAAATTCCTAAACCTAATCTTGGAAATGTTCTTGTTTTTGAGCTTAGATTCAAGCTCATTTGGGTTGTGTTGAAGAGAGGTTGATTCTCCAATTGCTTTCAAGCTTCTTCTTGTTCGATTTTGTGAAAAGGTGAGATTTTTATCTCACATCTATGACTATAATTATCTTTGGTTGTTAGGTATGAATTCCTAACACTTCTTCATGAGAATTTGCTCTTGATTTGGATTGGTTTTGTGAATATTCCAATTTTTGGGTTTTTAAGTCAAATTTGTGTAAAATCCTTTTATGGATGTTTGATCATGCTTTTGGTGATTCATCGAGGAGCATATAGGGCCGGGTTGCCGATTGGCATAAACCCTTAGAGCCAATGTTCGTCCGATTGCATTTTGGAAGAGTTGCTCTTCATTTGAATAAGGCTGAAAAACAGCCCAGGCATGATTCAGTCGACTGAAAAACTCTGTTCAGTCGACTGAACCTGAAACCCGAGAGTTTTCAGGCATGATTCACTCGACTGAAAACTTCTGCACAGTTGACTGAAACTGGAAACAGAAAGTTTCCTGAACCTGGAAAATTTCCATGTACAGGGTCAGTCGACTGAAATTCTCTGTTCAGTCGACTGAACCTGCTGTTTGAGTCTAATTTGCCTTTTTGGATTGAAATCCTAATTTAAATCGATTCGTGATAATCCTATTTGTTGTTATCATCTATTATGACTTTGATGACTCTTTTTTAGGGATTTTTGAATATCCATTTCGATGGATCCTTTATCGATTTCGTTGGATTTTATTCACGTCTTCGTATGTGAATTTTTGTGATTGATTGTTCTTACAATCTTCTTCGTGATTTGTCACTTTAAAAATATAAAGGTTTCCTATACTAGTAGTAAATATCAAAAATCTTTACTCAAACGATTTCAATACTCTTTTAATACCAAATTCGTTTATAAAACCGTTTTCCAATCTATTAGTATATACAAACCTTTACCTCACTCGTATGAGAAATCTAATTAAACGGCTTAGTAAAACAAGTGGTATGAAACGCTTGCGTTTACTTTGTCGGTTAATTCTTGGACTTGTTCGATTGAACCTCTTGTGACAATTTTCTAGTGGAGACTTACAGTTTGTTCGTAAATATTTAAGTTAGCAAGTGGTTATGGGACATGAAGCTAAACTCATATATTTACTAGCTTAGTGTAATTGACACTTCTCGTTGATCATGACGATCCTCTTTGTGATTTAGACTAGCAATGTGCGATGTCTCTTTGTCTGCGAGGGAGACTAAACCCCGTTTTATGGAGTTTCGACTCAATTTGTGATGGGGTAGCAACCCATGGTCTTCGGGCCGTTTGTGGAGCTTCGGCTCAATTTGTGATGGTTAGCGACCATGGAATTAGCGTTCCGTTTGTGATACACGTGTTGGTGAGCTTTATGCTCCCGTTTGTGATAGGCCTCCCCCCCTTTGTGATTTCTGGATTTCTTGTGTAGATTCCTAGAATTTGTGTTTCACCAATTTTCGTGATTTCCATTGATAAGTTTTATCTATATTTGTGCATTGGTGAATTTGTGTGTCATTGACTTTAGTGGTCTTTGGATTTCTTGTGTAGTATTCTGGAATTTGTGTGTCATTGACTTTTGTGATTGACGTTGATATTATCGTCAATATTTATGGTATGGTGAACGAAATTAGGAGTATGACACTTCTTTAATTCTTGTGTAGATTTGGTGACATTGATTAATCTCTTGATGATTATCAACTAAGTATATATTTATATATATATATCACAGCTTGGCATTGTGATTATTATGTGTTTAGTCACATCTCTTGTTCTATATCGTTTCATCTGATATTTATAGTTAGACTGATCCGTTTATTATTTTCTTATTAAATAATACTCGGGACAGACCGAGATGTTACAGGTGCTTCTGCTTGACTTCTCATCCGGGATTAACTCCTTGACTTTTGGGTTAACTACTTAGATTAGTAGTTATTTTGTTGTATACATTTGAGATATAGACTCCTTAATGTATACTTATTCTTTTGTGTAGTTCGTGTAACTATTCTTTTGTGATATTGTGGATCTTTTTAGACCACTACTCTGATGTACACTTTCTAGTGTAATATTCATATCTTATTCCGCCTTTGTGATATGAATTGTCTGTGACTGATTTGTGTTATGCTTATTTCTATATTTGTTTTCCGAAGGATTTATATAGACACTGTGTAGTAGCTTTGAGTTTGTGTCGGTATGTCGGATTTCCTCTTGAAATAGAATGCATGTTATATTATCTGACATATCGGTGCTCGCGCAAAGAAATTACATGGATGGTCGCTCCTCAACAGCCTTATTCTCCGTGCTAGTCGACAGCATTACACCGTAGTGTTCTTGGCTAGCGTGGGTATAGAGGTGGGGCGTCACACGAGGAGTCTAGGAAAAATGGCTGGAGGATGATCAGAGCATTAAGGTGACGATGGTGGTGATTTTTTGTTGATAACCCTAGTTTTGGTTGGGTTGAGTAATTTGATCGGCGGGGCTTCTATGGTTGATCGAGTTCGATGATTCTCAAGGAGGTGTTGGCTTGGGGGTTGTCGAAGACATGGCCGGAGGTGGCGACGCTCTGGAGGTCGGAGGTGTGCATGCGAGGTGATTGCAGGGATCGGGTTTCGATTCCAGGAAATCGAGAATGGCTCGATTTCAATTAAGTGGTGATTTTGGGTTTTGGGTTGCTCAGACTAGCTTAAGTGGTCGTGGGTGACGTTTCGGTGGCATCGACCTTGATCGACGAGGGGCGATGTGCTTGTGCACGTATATGTGCAAATTCACGTGTCTAGGTTTGAAGACTTTGGGGAAGAAAAGTGGAACTCGGGTTTAACTTCAGGAGGATGGGTTTCTGGCTCGAGAAAATAACGTGGTAGCTCGGGTTTGTTTTGAGTGCGTACGCAAGTGACTTGAAATAGTTTTGACATTTTAAACAAAACAAAGTTTAAAAGAAAAAAAAGAAAAGAAGAAAACGAAGGGTTGAACTCAATAAAGAATTGAAGTCAAACTCGAAATTGGGCGCGGCTAAAATGTTTGATAAAGTAGCAGGCTCTAAATTTTTAAAAAGAAATGTGTTAAAACAATGGAATATGATTTTAGAAAAGTTTCTAAGTTTACAGTCAAGGTAGAAACAAGTTTTGAAGATATGGGAACTAATTAGCTTTCTCTAATTAATATTTAACAAGGTTTTAAAATATATTTACAGTTAATAGATTTTAAATAATTGTTTTGATTCAAACTTAAAGTTAATCCCTTTAATAAAATTAAAGGGTGATTTATTTGGGTAATAAATTTAAGATTAATTAAGGGTTAATTAATTATTAGTAATTAATTTAATGATAATAAATTTAGATTTAATTAATTAATGTAATTAATTAAGGATTAATTAATTTATAATTAAGGATAAATTAATTAATAATTGAAGAATAATTAATCAGTTAAGATTAATTAAATTAAGGTAATTAATTACTTAATCAAAAGTAATTAACTAATGATTTAAGTTAAGTAATCAAGTGATTAGGATTAATTTTTGATTAAGGATAATCATTTATTAATTAAGAATAATTAATTAAAATGATGAGCAATTAAGGGGTTAATTAATTAATTAAAGATAACTAATTAAAGGATAATTGAATAATTAAAGGTGAATTATTTAAAATATAGAGTTAATTATCTAATGATTAAAGATTGATTAATTTGTTAATCAAATTTGATTTAAATTAATTAGTAAAGGTTAATTAATTTATTATTTAAGGTTGATTAATTAATAGTTAAAGGATTAATTAATTTATAAATTGAGGTTGATTATTAAATAATTAAAGGATAATTAATTAACCTAAACTGTAATTAATTAATATTAATCAACGATAATTAGTGATTAATCTGGTTTTAATTAATCAAATGATCAATTAACTTTATTTATGGATGATTGTATTATATTTGAATGCTACGAAATGTTTTGTCATCTCTGCTGTGTGATGCTTTGTGATTTGAATTGTTTTAATTCAAGCTGTGATGAATGTAATTTATTTATTTATAATGCATTCATATTTTCTATCTGTGATTCTGTGTATATAGATAAGCGTTATAGGATATACTGCTTATCGATATTGTTGTGTTTGAAATCTGTGATGATTGATGTTGTTGCACTATTGTGTAAAACCCCTGGACTACACTATACACGCACGAATATGGATTGCACGAGGAAAATCGGTTTAGTCACAGATTTTTAATGATTTTGAAGATTGAATTTTTGAATCCAAAATAGTTTTGGAATTGAATTTTTTTGAAAATGAGTTTCAAAAATAAAAGTTATTTTGAATAACTTGACTGAGTTTTGAAATTTAAATAATTTGATATCGAATTCAATAATTTGGAAATTATAGTTTAAAAAGATTATACAAGTTATAAAGGTGTTTATAAGGGTTTTTAACCATTTAAAAAGTATTGTTTTGGGAATTTAAATTTAAACCCAAGTTTTATACTTGAATGGCTTTAACTTATGTAAATGTAATCAGCTTTAACTTTGTGAAAGATTATTAAACCTTGTTTTGAAATCGAAGAGAGTTTTAAATGGTATATCATCCACATAAAAGATTTGAACTGGAAATGGTTTGAAAGTTATGAATTAAATCTTTAATTTAAGATTGGATAAGTTAATCCAATTTGAAATGGAATTGTTTTGAAAAGCCGTGAATGAACCTTTGTGGAAAATTGGTAAACTTTGTGAAATGAACCTTTTTGTTTAAAAGATTTGAAGTGGTCATTTGTTTAAACCATTCGAAAGAAAGGTTTTGGATAATAAGTTGTGACATAAATGAAATCCCATATCCATATGTTTTTAAATATTGCGCTCATTATTCGGTTTACCCGGGAGAGGACCATGTGTCATATAACCCATTTCGAATAATGATACGTCGTTATGGATAGCACTTGATGACCGATGGTGAAGACGGGGTATTTTCGAGAACGAAAGGATATCCCGTCGATTGTCTCTGCATTGAGTCGCGCCGGTATAGAGATTTCCTAAGTGATGGGAAGTCCGATCGGGATTGTGAATACCCAGATTTGCAAGGGCTTCTTCGGAAGTGCCTTCGGTTCTGTTCGAACCCGGAACAGACTTGTATGGATGTGTGTCTGACATTACACTTTGAGATGTAAAGCTGGTTTCTATCAAATACATTTCTGTATGGTGGCGGAGATTTATTCTCTTAGCTTAACACCCTTCTCTGAGACGTACGAGCTCAGAGGTTATGTAGTTGATGGTTACTAGTGATATATTCCCAATTTGGTAATGTGGCATACGAAGTGCTGATGATCATTTGTTGAACAAAGCATGACTTTGTGAAAAAGTGTAGCTTTGTGGATGAGACCTCATCGAGCTTCACAACACGGTAATGGTCGAAACAGGAAAGATGCGGCAAGGTTTCAGGGGTAGCTCCCCTAGGGTATGTCCATTCCTTCTAGAAAAGGGTGGTATCATGGTATGGAGCCCGAATACTTACTCATGTGGACACTGTATATTTATTACTGTGTGATGTTGTTGGTACAGAGGGCCCTCGGATAAAGGTCGCAAACGACCGGGGGTGGCATATCTTAGGTTTTACCCCCGGAGAAGGGGTAAACCGGCCTTGTGCTAGCAGAGAGCCAGGTAGGTTCTTGGGGAGTCCCTCCAGAGGCGTACCTATGTGGCAATAAGAAGTTCCTTAGCCTGACCATTTGTTGGAAATCCAATCATCCAATATGCGCCTTGTATGGTTTTAGTTGTAGAACCCGCCATTTAACATGGCAGCTATAGTAGGCATAGTATAATGGTACCTATGTTGGCTAAGATTAATATTGTACTTTCGGAAGGTTTTCCACTATGCACTTGTAATAATATCAAAGAGTTTCCTTATTAAGCATATTTGACTATCATACGGAGAAATCTCCCCCAAGTGTGCGATTGCATTGTGTGCCGGGAGGCCTTATGGTAGTTTCATTTTTCAAAAAGCATTGCGGATATCAAATTTAAATTCTTTTGTTTGTTTTTAAAAGATAAAAACTGTTTTGTTTGCTCACACCAGTTCCACGACTGACCTGTAGTTTATTGTTCCTTTCCTAAGCTCTGGGTGTCCACAATTTTCCACATGGGCAGTCTAGAGTTGGTTTTTTTCCTTCAGATAGTCGAATAGTAGGAATTGATTCGATAACCTACGAAGCCCTTTGGATTTGTAGATCGCATTCGCTACACTTCAGCATCCACAACTGACCTTGCTTAGCTTTGTGCAACCTGATGAGGGTTCTCGCTAGCTTTGGATTGGAGATGGAGTTCTTGCAGTTTGGCATTGAAGACATTATCTTTCAGCTGCTATTTCTTGTATCTCTGATAGTATTGATATTTATTGTATCATTCTATTGTATCATTATTGTATCTAAATATTGTATCAAATGTTGTATATCAAATGTATTATTTCATTTCTTCCTCCGTGTTGTACTTAATGTGTTATTAGCTCCGGTGAACCAGATTCGATGTTTGGATCTGCGGCATTTGAATACGAGTGAAGTATCCGGTGCCGATTTTCGAAGGTCGAGTCAGGATCGTTACAGTGGTATCAAAGCTGAAGGTTAAAAATTTAGCTCAGGAGTATAACACATTAGGTGACTCATTAGAGATAGGGTGAAGTATACCCTGGAATGAGTAATCCCTAAGATATCCGTCCGAATGCCTCAGTAAATTCTCTTACTATCCACTGATAGTGAGTACGAGTGCGAGAAGAGAACGAGATAGGGGACAGGGAAGTACCACTACAAATGGTCAATACCCTGCAACAGTGGAAATAACTTTCTCTATCAACCTCCTTTGATTCGTCTTTTCGATTCTTTGATTGCTTCGTGGTAGCTCGAGGAAGAAGCTTCGGTGTGATGGTGACCCTACGAATCGTGTAGATAAATCTCTATTTCGTATTCTCTTCGTCAAATTTCTATCAGCTTTTCGTTCTTAACTTTAGCGAAATTGAAATTTGATTTGAAATAAATTGGTTAACTAAAATATAAAGTTAAATAAATTGCATCGATAAAACAATTTCGATTAAAACCAAATTTGAAATTCTATTGTAATTTCTTGTGAGGATCAAAGTCCGAAGAGGGACAAGATATATAATTTGGGGTGTTCCGACTTAAGTTTGGAATCCATACTTAGTATTTGAGAATTTCGAAAGACTGTATCTAATTATCTGTTCTTTTGGGGTCCAGATTTATACTACGAACGGTTAATTAACCCTTCGAACTAACCAACGCCCATGTATATTTCATAGATCTAGATGACCCCGAGTATCTTGTAAAGAGTTAAATAGATTCGTTCTTGTATCTATTATTGATATTCTGATTTGGTAGGCCAAACACAGAATAGATAATCGGCTTGATTTGTGAGTCGATTCTCTATCTTTGTGTATCTATCCATTCTTTGTTGTCTCCCAGGCAAATTTCGGGGACGAAATTTTCTTAAGGAGGGGAATTTGTAACATTCCTGATTTTACGGCCAAATTAATTTAATAATTAATTTGATCTTTGGAATTAAACTTTGAAATATTTGGTAATTAATATAAAATTTTGAATTAAATTGTGAGGTTAATTGGCAAAATTTATTTGAGTTTCTCCAAAATCAATTAAAATGTGAGTTTTATAAATAGATTATGAAAACAGGAATTAATAAAAGCTTTAAAATTTATATATATGTATATAAATGGATTTTTAAATTGAATCTGGAATTTGAAATTCAAGAATAAGTATTTTGAGAAATAAATTGGATTTAAGAATTTTATTAACTAGTAGAGATTTGTTTTCTATTATATATACATGTATGTAAATATATATATATATATATATATTGTGATTGGGAAGATAAGATTCAAGATCAATATAAGAATCAATTTCTTAAGAATGTATAAAAAGTTATAAAAGGGAATATAAATAGAAAATAATATAAAGATATTTAAATTTAATTTTATGAAATGGATTTTAAAAGTTTGTTTGAAGATAAACCTTTATTCTAAAGACTTATATACATATAAAATCTATATATGTGTTTATTATTAGAATACAACTAAACTTTGAAATTAATTTCTTTAAAAGTTATGATTTGTACAATGACTTGAATTTAAAAATTTAAAACAAGAATGAATATAAAATATTTACCTTTTGAAATTTAATAGGATGTATTGTAAATAAAATGTGATTTTGAAATGAAATATATATACTTATATATATGTATATATTGGAAATAAAAATTGATTTAATAAATAAATTTACAAAAGCTTTGTTAATTAAGAAATATATATATATATGCATAGAAATCAAGAATAGAAGTCTTAAAACTCACATATATGTGTACATATCTTTTGAAAAAAAAATAGTTTGTACGTAAATAGATAATCCATATAAACAATAGAAACATACATATGAAAACATATGTGTTGTAATAACTGTATGAATATAAGTGTAAATATAATAACAAGTGGGTTTAAAACAAAATTTACAAAATAAATTGCATTAGGGATATAAACATAAAATGGGTTGTTTTGTACAAGTGTAAGCCATGCATATGTAAATTAAACAAGTGTAAGGATTTTGGCATGCAAATGAACAAGTGGCACCTTATTCTTTTGAATTGAATTTATACAAAACATGAATATGCAAAAAAAGAAACTAAACTATTCTCAAGTTTAAAATCTGAAGAAAAAAAAACTAGGCTTCTTCAATTTTTCAACCAAGTCTTCTTCCTTCATTTGTAAAACCAGAGAAAACAAAAATATAATCAAGCCGAGCTTCAGCCTGGTAACAATGATTCAAAGCTAGGATCAGATAAAAATTCAAATTCTCAGATTAAAATCAAGCAGCCAGATCAAAATTTAAACAAAGCCTCAAAATTTGAAAGCCTAAAACAATTCAAAGCAGAGTAAATCAAATCAAGTTGGAGCTGAAGCAAATATATGGATTCAACTTAAAACAACTTCCAGATCAGGAAAGAAAAGCAATGCAACCTGGAAACAAAGCAAAGGAAAATACTAAAGTTTCCAGATCAAATTAAAAAAAATCCAGATTCACAAACAAGTCTGTCTCCCTCTATTCAACATAAATCAGGTGAGCATACCTTTTGAAACCTCCAGTGTTTGATCTGTGGTTTGAATGTGTGCTTAAG
The DNA here is from genome assembly GCA_030765085.1 of Allium cepa. Taxonomy (NCBI): domain Eukaryota; kingdom Viridiplantae; phylum Streptophyta; class Magnoliopsida; order Asparagales; family Amaryllidaceae; genus Allium; species Allium cepa. The sequence continues at coordinate 1,031,086,570 of CM060929.1, forward strand.
TTTTGTTTGAATGAATGTAGATATGTGTATGAATGTATATTGATTCACTGTGCATGTTGATAAACATAGATATGTATCCCTGTTTGCAAGTGCCAGGTTCTTAGGCATAAGTCTGATACACGAAAATTTGATTTCTTATCCTTCGATCATTATTAAACTAGAGAATCTAAACAAAAGTCGTGTGTTTCGATGTAATTAAATTTTTAAAAATTTATTTATAAAGTATAAGTTTTGAAAATCTATCGGGAAAAGGAAAAGAAAGTGGAAGTTAAAAATTAAGTAAAAAATCAACTGCAACAATTTGTAAACTCAGGAATATAGATTGAACGCTTGAACCGAAACTCGATTTTTGAAACAAGAATCATGATTTTTAGTCGGGGATGTGATGTGAAATTCAAGTTTAACGAGAAAATATAAATTGGGAAAACTCTGGTGATCGGCGAAGCGTGGATCGTCGCGATCATAGCTAAGGCTCGTTGGGGGATAGAGGAGTCTAGGAAAAATGGATGGAGGATGATCAGAGAATTAAGGTGACGGCGGTGGTGATTTTTTGTTGATAACCCTAGTTTTGATTAGGTTGAGTAATTGGATCGGCGGGGCTTCTATGGTTGATCGAGTTCGATGATTCTTAGGGAGGTGTTGGCTTGGGGGTTGTCGAAGACGTGGCCGGAGGTGGCGATGCTCTGGTGGTTGGAGGTGTGCATGCGAGGTGATTGCAGGGATCGGGTTCCGATTCTAGGAAATCGAAACTGGCTCGATTTCAATTAAGTGGTGATTTTGGGTTGCTCAGACTAGCTTTGGTGGTCGTGGGTGATGTTTCGGTGGCATCGACGTCGATCGGCGAGGGGCGACGTGCTTGTGCACGTATACGTGCAAATTCACGTGTCTAGGTTTGAAGACTTTGGGGAAGAAAAGTAGAATTCGGGTTTAACTTAGGGAGGATGGGTTTCTGGCTCGAGAAAAATAATGTGGTAGCTCGGGTTTGTTTTGAGTGCGTACGCAAGTGACTTGAAATAATTTTGACATTTTAAACAAAACAAAGTTTAAAAAAAAAAGGTTGAACTCGGTAAAGAATTGAAGTCAAACTCGAAATCGAGATCGGGTAAAATGTTTGATAAAGTCGCAGGCTTTAAATTTTTTAAAAGAAATGCGTTAAAACAAAGGAATAGGATTTTACAAAAGTTTCTAAGTTTAAAGACAAGGTAGAAACAAGTTTTGAAGATATGGGAACTAATTAGCTTTCTCTAATTAATATTTAACAAAGTTTTAAAATATATTTACAGTTAATAGATTTTAAATAATTTGATTCAAACTTAAAGTTAATTGCTTTAATAAAATTAAAGGGTGATTTATTTGGGTAATAAATTTAAGATTAATTAAGGGTTAATTAATAATTATTTTAATGATAATAAATTTAGAGTTAATTAATTAATGTAATTAATTAAGGATTAATTAATTTATAATTAAGGATAAATTAATTAATAATTGTAGGATAATTAATTAGTAAGATTAATTAAATTAAGTTAATTAATTACTTAATAAAAAGTAATTAACTAATGATTAAGTTAAGTTATCAAGTGATTAAGATTAATTTTTGATTAAGGATAATCATTTATTAATTAAGAATAATTAATTAAAATGATGATCAATTAACGGGTTAATTAATTAACTAAAGATAATTAATTAAAGGATAATTGAATAATTAAAGGTTAATTATTTAAAATAAAGAGTTAATTATCTAATGATTAAAGATTGATTAATTTGTTAATCAAATTTGATTTAAATTAATTAGTAAAGGTTAATTAATTTATTAATTAAGGTTGATTAATTAATAGTTAAAGGATTAATTAATTTATAAACTGAGGTTAATTAATAAATAATTAAAGGAAAATTAATTAACATAAACTATAATAATTAATGTCAATCAACCAGAATTAGTGATTAATTTGGCTTTAATTAATCAAATAATCAATTAACCTTGTTTATGGATGATTGTATTCTATTTGAATGTTGTGAATTGTTTTGTCATCTCTGCTGTGTGATGCTCTGTGATTTGAATTTTTTTAATTCAAGCTATGATGAATGTAATTTATTTATTTATAATGCATTCATATTTTCTATCTGTGATTCTGTGTATATAGATAAGCGCTATAGGATATACCACTTATCGATATTGCTGTGTTTGAAATCTGTGATGATTGATGTTATTGCACTATTGTGTAGAACCCCTGGACTACACTATACACACACAAATATGGATTGTACAAGGAAAATCTGTTAAGTCACAAATTTTTAATGATTTCAAAGATCGAATTTTTCAATCCAAAATAGTTTTGGAATTGAAAACTTTTGAAAATGAGTTTCAAAAATAAAAGCTATTTTGAATAACTTGATTGAGTTTTGAAATTTAAATAATTTGATATCGAAATCAATAATTTGGAAATTATGGTTTAAAAAGATTATACAAGTTATAAAGGTGTTTATATGGGTTTTTAACCATTTAAAAAGTATTGTTTTGGGAATTTAAATTTAAACCCAAGTTTTATACTTGAATGTATTTAACTTATGTAAATGTAATCAGCTTTAACTTTGTGAAAGATTATTAAACCTCGTTTTGAAATCGAAGAGAGTTTTAAATGGTATATCTTCCACATAAAAGATTTTAATTGGAAATGGTTTGAAAGTTATGAATTAAATCTTTAATTTAAGATTGGATAAGTTAATCCAATTTGAAATGGAATTGTTTTGAAAAGCCGTGAATGAACCTTTGTGGAAAATTGGTAAACTTTATGAAATGAACCTTTTTGTTTAAAAGATTTGAAGTGGTAATTTGTTTAAACCATTTGAAAGAAAGGTTTTGGATAATAAGTTGTGACTTAACTGAAATCCCATATCCATATGTTTTTAAATATTGCGCTCATTATTCGGTTTAGCCGGGAGAGGACCTTGTGTCATATAACCCATTCTGAATAATGATACGTCGTTATGGATAGCACTTGAAGACCGGTGGTGAAGACCGAGTATTTTCGAGAACGAAAGGATAACCCGTCGATTGTCTCTGCACTGAGTCGCGCCGGTATAGAGATTCCCTAAGTGATAGGAAGTCCGATCGGGATTGTGAATACCCGGATTTGCAAGGGCTTCTTCGGAAGTGCCTTCGGTTCTGTGTGAACCCGGAACAGATTTATATGGATGTGTGTCTGACATTATACTTTAAGATGTAAAGCTGGTTTCTATCAAATACATTTCTGTTTGGTGGCGGAGATTTATTCTCTTAGCTTAACACCCTTCTCTGAGACGTACGAGCTCAGAGGTTATGTAGTTGATGGTTACTAGTGATACATTCCCAATTTGGTAATGTGGCATACGAAGTGCTGCTGATCATTTGTTGATCAAAGCATAACTTTGTGAAAAAGTGTAGTTTTGTGGACGAGACCTCATCGAGCCTCACAGCTCGGTAATGGCCGAAACAGGAAAGATGCAGAAAGGTTTCAGGGGTAGCTCCCCTAGGGTATGTCCATTCCTTCTCAAAAAGGGTGGTATCATGGTATGGAGCCCGAATACTTACTCATGTGGACACAGTATATTTATTACTGTATGATGTTGTTGGTATAGAGGGCCCTCGGATAAAGGTCGCAAACGACCGGGGGTGGCATATCTTAGGCTTTTACCCCCGGGAAGGGGGTAGACGGCCTTGTGCTAGCAAAGAGCCGGGTAGGTTCTCGGGCGTCCCTCAAGAGGCCTACCCATGTGGCAATAGGAAGTTCCAAAGCCTGACCATTTGTTGGAAATCCAATCATCCAATACTGGCTAAGATTAATATTATACTTTCGAAAGTATAACGATCCCAATTTTGAATTAATTTTAAATTAATAGTTAATGTAAATTTTTGAATAAACTTTGGAATTAATTTGGATTTGAAATATGTATGTATATATATGAGTAAATTTGAATTTGACTTTAGAATTTTAATTTGAATATTGAGTTTGTATTTGAATTTAAACTTAAAAAATGACTTCGAGAAATGATTTGGGTCTAAAAATATTACTTATATAAATTATTTATGGGTAGCTAATTTTAAAAACATTTTCTTTAAAATAATATGTATATAATAATGATTAAGAAGATGTATTTATAAAATAAGAAAAATGTAATATTTAAAAGTTTTTAATTCATGAGGAATACAAGTCATTTAACAAGTGTAATTCAAATAATAAGATGTTAACAAGTGTATGCAAGAAGATAATAAAACAAGGCAAACAAAAATATCTTCACACAAACAAATCTAGGTACATACAAAATACAATACCTACGTACATACCAAATAAAAATATATTAATAGCAAGTATGTTTGTTGTGCAAAACAAGAAGACAATATTATATATTCAAGACAACAAAAATATATAGATAAGTATGAACAAAAGAAAATGTAAATATATATGAAGGCTTGCAAAATAAGATATATTCAAATACGTACTTATGGAAATCAAGAAAATAACAATTAATGCAAGAAAATAAAACAAATAAAATCTAAGAACATACAAGAATAAGATATTAACAAGTATAGACAAGAGAAGATAAAACAGAAGAATGAATGCAAGAAAACAAAAATCTAAATATGTATGTGCAAACAAATAATAAAAAAATGATAAACATAAGCTTATAAAACAAGACAAATATCATTAACATAAGCACACAAAAGAAATATCATTTCAGCCGAAATAACAACATCATTTCAGCCACCAAAGTAAGAAGCAAATCAGCTCAACCACCAAAACAATAAAAAATCTTTGATCAAATCAAATAAAAAAGGAAAAAACATCTCTGACCAACAAATAAGCTCAAAGTAGATAATACCTCCCCTTTGTAAACACCTTTCTCTACATATATGCATCCATATTGTTTCATTTCGTTCGGCAAAACTTAGCATTCCAGAAAATAAACATCATTATTCTACTGACTTAAACAAGATCATTCAACAACAGAGTATGAAAAAACAGCAAAAAAACTACAGCTTCAAACAAAGCAGTTCTCTGTTCAAATCTTTTCAGGTGAGTAACATCACAATTTAAATAGTTTAAATATATAATTAGGTTGCCTGTTCATCTCTGAAACTAGTATATTTGTGAATGAATTATAAGTAGAGCTTTGTGTATATATATGGAAATATTGGTGAGCATGCTGTGTATCTGTATTCTTCTTCTCTGATTTTTGTTCCAGGCTCAAAATCAAATCAAAATCCACTTGCTTTTGATCCAATCTGTGTTAAGACTTAAGTCCTGAAACAAATATGATTGTTATATCATAGATTTTAGTTTTAAAAAATTTTTAGGTAAAAATAATTGTGTATTGTCTCTGTAAATTTAAAACATCGGTGCATGCTCGATAAAAGTAAAAAATCAAACCTAATAATTTATAGATTCAGGATTCTAAATCGAATTCCTACACTAAAACATGATTTTAAAAAACTAGAATCATAATTTTTACTTAAGTTTTGAATGAGCAGTTCTAGTTCATCAGAAAATAGGAATTGGGGGATTTTCTGGTGATCTATTTGATTTTGGAGGTCGGGTTTTCTTCTGGTCATAGTAGGATGATCAGTGAGTGGAGGAAATATATTGGATGGCTGTATAGATGACCGTGGCGATAGTGGTAGGTCGATTGAGTTTCTAAACCTAGTTTTGTTTTGGTCGGGTTTTTGGGTTGGCACGATCCCTCTGGTGGATCGAGTTTCATGATACTTTGGGGAATGGAAGCTGTGGGGTTGTCGACGACGTGTCTGAAGCCGTTGGCACTCCGGTGGTCAGAGGAGCGAGAACGAGGTGATTTCAGGTTTCGAGCTTTGTGTCAGGTTGCTCAATTTTGTTCATGGGCTTCTGAGTATCGATTGATGATTGATATTTGTTGCTACATTGTTGAGTGATGTGCTGGAGGGTATGACGATGGTGGGAGGCAGCCACGGCAGTGGTGCATATGCACGGAGTTGTTTGGGGTGTTAGTGTTTTTGGCTTGAGGGATTGCTCGAAGTAGAGGTCGGGTTTTGGTGTTAGTAGCTCGAGTTCGTTCTCGAAGTAGTTGAGGGTGATAACCTGTAGGATTTTTTTTTAAACTTAAATTTTAATCAAAGTTTTAGGGAAAAAATGGAAGAAGAGAAAAAAACTCAAGTTTGACCCAAGTAAGCTTCGAGTTCGACCCGAAGCAGAAGCTTTATAACTGTTTAGAGGTTTTAAAGTTTTAAAACTTGGTTTCTTTGAAATTTAAAATTTAAAATTGGTTTAAAAATTTTATATAAATTACTTGATGTTTAATAAATGTTTTCTCAAACATTTTGATCAAGAAGTTTTGAAGTTTGATAAATTTAAATTTTGTTAAGAAAATTTAAAGTGATATTTAAAATTTTAGTTATGAATGTAGTTTTAAAAGTTTATATAAAAGACAAGTTTTTTTAGTTCAAATTGAAAATAGTTTTTAAAAACTATTAGTTGATAAATGTTTAAGCTATTTAAAATTTTGTTTTGATATCTTTAAATTTTAAAGATAAATGATTATTTATACTAAAACTTAATTAATGATTTAATTAAGTAAAGATAATTTTAAAGATAAATGGGTAATTATGTTAATGGTAATAAAGATATTAATAAGATAAGTTTTTATCTTAATTAAGGTTTAATGTTTTTATATTAATGAAAATAATTTAAGGAACTTAAGTATAATTAATTAGTTTAATTAATTATAAAGGATTAATTAATTATAAAGGATTAATTAAGAGATAATTAATTAGCTAATTAATGATTAATTAATTAATTATAAAAGTAATGATGGATTAATTAATTTGTTTTAAGAAATAAATAATTAATAAAAGTAATTAAGATTTAATTAATTACAATTAAGGATTAATTAATTGAGATAATCAATTAAGGATAAATTAATTAATGAAGGTTATTAAGACTTAATCAATTGTAACTGATGAAAATAAATCATTGATTAAAGATTACTAATGAAAGTAATTTTGTGGTTAATTAATTTAACACCACACAATTTATTCATCTTAATTAAAGATGTTTGATTGTTATTGAATGCTGTGTATTGAATTGATATCTCAGTTATGTGATGTGATGCTATGTAATATGAATTGTTTTGTGCTGAGCTGTGATATCTGTGATGAATATACTGTTGAATGAATATGAAAACCCCTTGGCCATAAAACAGCATTTGAATTTCGATGCGACAGGGAGTCGGATTCCAGTTGGTTATCCGAAACTCACATCGAACCATAATGGTAAATTTTTGTGATTGATAAATTTACTTTATCTGTGAATCTATGAATGAAGATAAGCGTTATGGATTGTACCTTTTATCGATATTGATATGATTGAATCTGTGATGATTGATGTTGTTGCACTATTGTGTAAAACCCTTGGACTACACCATACACATACAAATATGGATTGCACGAGGAAATCGGCTAAGTCGCATATTTTTAACAATTTTAAAGATTGAAGTCTTGAATTCAAAATAGTTTTAGGATTGGAATTGAAAGCTTTTAAAAATGAGTTTCAAAAATAAAATTTATTTTATATAACTTAATAAAACTTGAAATTTAAATAATTTGATTTAAATTTGAATTCAATATTTGAAATTGAATATAATTGATTTAGAAATTATGGTCTAAAAAGATTATACAAGTTATAAAGGTGTTTGTACGGAGTTTTAACCATTCAAAAAGTATGGTTTTGGAAATTTAAAATTTAAACCCAAGTTTTATACTTGAATGGCTTTAACTTAGGTAAAGTGTAATCTTTTTTTCCAAAATGAAAACTATTTGTTTTAAATAATATAGCTTTCATAAAAAGAAAGGATTTTCAATTTGTATTGAAAGATTTCAAGTTTGAAATGAAATTGTAAATAGTTTGGGTAAAACTATGAATCAACCTTTGTGAAGATGATTAAATCTTGTTTTGAAATTAAAGAGAATTTTAAATGGTATATCTTCTGTATACCAGATTTGAATTGGAATTTGAAAGTTCTGAATTTAATCTTTAATTGAAAGATTGATGAGTTAATCCAACTCGAAATGGGATTGTTTTGAAAACCGTGAATAAATCTTTGTGAAACTTGGTGAACTTTGTGAAATAAATCTTTTTATTTAAAATGATTTAAAATGGTAATTTGTTTAAACCATTTGAGAGGAAGGTTTTGGATTTTAAGTTGTGACTTAACTGAAATCCTATATCCATATGTTTTTTAATATTACGCTCATTATTCGGTTTAGCCGGGAGAGGACCCTGTGTCATATAACCCATTCCGAATAATGATACGTCGTTATGGATAGCATTTAAAGACTGGTGGTGAAGACCGGGTATTTTCGAGAACGAAAGGATAACCCGTCGATTGTCTCTGCACTGAGTCGCGCCGGTATAGAGATTTCCCAAGTGATGGGAAGTCCGATCGGGATTGTGAATACCCGGATTTGCAAGGGCTTCTTCGGAAGTGCCTTCGGTTCTGTTCGAACCCGGGACAGACTTGTATGGTTGTATGTCTGACACTATACTTTGAGGTATAAAGCAAATTTCTTTCAAATACATATCTATTGGTGGAAGAGAATTTATTCTCTTAGCTTAACACCCTTCTCTGAGACGTATGAACTCAGATGTTATGTAGTTGAAGGTTATCAGCGATATACTCCCAAATTGGTAGTGTGGCATGCTAAGTGCTGCTGTGCGTTGATGATCATTTGTTGATCATTTGTGATCAAAGCATGGCTTTCGTGTAAAGCGTAGCTTTGTAGACGAGACCTCATCGAGCCTCACAAACTGGTAATGGTCGAAACAGGAAAGATGCGGCGAGGTTTCAGGGGTAGCTCCCCTAGGGTATGCCCATTCCTTCTGGAAAAGGGTGGTATCATGGTATGGGGCCCAGATACTTATTCATGTGGACACTGTAGTATATTTATTACTGTGCGATGTTGTTGGTGTTGACAGCTCTCGTATAAAGGTCCCAAAGGACCGACGGTGGCTTATCTTAGGTTTTACTCCCTGGGAAGGGGGTAACCGGCCTTGTGTTAGCAGAGAACCGAGGGTGGATTCTTGGGGCGTCCCTCCAGAGGCGTTCCTATGTGGCAATAGGAAGTTTCTTAGCCTGACCATTTATTGGAAAATCCAAAAAAACAATACGCGTCCTGTATGGTTTTAATTGTATAACCTGCCATGGAATGTGGTGGTAACATGCTATTGAACATGGTAGCTATAGTAGGCATAAGTGCGAAATGCCTATGCTGGCTAAGATTAATATTATACTTTCAAAAAAATTTCTGCACAATGCACTAATAATAATAATATCAAAAAAGGTTTTCGCGTATCAAGCATTTTTGACTATCATAAGGAGAAATCTCCTCCAATTCTGCGTTTGCATTGTGTGTGTGGCGGGAGGCCTTATGGTAGTTTCATTTTTCAAAAAGCATTGCGATTTTCAATGTTTTAAATCCTTTTGTTGTTTGTTTTAAAAGAAAAACTGTTTTTGTTTACTCACACCAGTCTCATGACCGACCTGGAGTTTATTGTTCATTTCCTAAACTCTGGGTGCCCACTATTTTCCACACGGGCAGTCTAGAGTTGGGTTTTTCAGATAATCCCATAATATGTGTAAATTCGATAGCTTTCGAAATCCTTGGTTTGGTAGCATTTGGATATTTTCTTCAGTCTTTGGATGGACTGACCTTGCTTAGCTTGGTGCAACTTGATGGTTGTTCGAGCTAATTCTGGATTGGAGATGGATTATTTGGAGTTTGGCATTGAAAACATTATCTTTCCGGTGCTATTTCTTGTATCTCTGATAGTATTTATGTTCAGTTGTATCATTCTATTGTATCAGATATTGTATCAAACATTGTATATCAAATGATATTATTCATTTTCTTCCGCTGTGTTGTACTAGATGTGTTATAAGCTCCGGCACGAGTCAAATTTTAACGGTTGAATCTGCAACATTCAAATACGAGTGAAGTACGGGTGTCGATTTTCGAACGCTGAAATTTGGATCGTGACATCTTGGTATCAGAGCTGAAGGTTGAAACTTTAGCTCAGGAGTATAACATATTAAGTAGCTCATTAGAGATAGGGTGAAGTAAACCCTAGAATGAGTATTCCTAAGATATCCGTTCGAATGCCTCAGTAAATTCTCTTACTATTCACTGATAGTAAGTATGAGTGCGAGAAGAGAATGAGATAGGGGACAGGGGAATACCAGTACACATGGTCAACGCCCTGCAACAACAGAAATATCTTTCTTATCAATCTCCTTTGTTTCGTCTTTCCAATTCTTTGATTGGCTTTGTGGCAGCTCGAGGAGAAGCTTTAGTATGATGGTGGCTCTTACGAATCTTGTAGATAAGTTTCTATTTCGTATTCGCTTCGTTAAATTTCTATCATCTTTTCATTTTTAACCTCAATGAAATTGAAATTTGATTTGGAATAAATTGGTAAATTAAATATAAATTTGAATATGTAGATTTGTATCGACAAAAAAATTTCGACTAAACCAAATTTGAAATTCTATTGCAATTTCTTGTGAATATCAAGTCCGAAGAGGGACAAGTTATATATACTTTGGGGTATTCCGACTTGAGTTTGGAATCCATATCTAGTGTTTGAGAGTTATGGAAAATTAAATCCATTTATCTATTATTTGGGTCTCGATATATTCTACTTACGGTTAGTTATCCTTTGGACTAACCGGTGCCTTGCATATTTCGTAGATTTGATGACCCGAGTATCCTGTGTAGTATTGAATGAGTTTGTTCTCATATTGGTGATATTTTGATTTGGTAAGCCAAATACAGAATAGATATCTAGTTTGACCTGAAAAACTATTTCTCTATCTTCGTGTATCTATCTTTATTATTTCCCTACCTGCAAATTTCTGGGACGAAATTTTTTTTAAGGAGTGGAATCTATAACGAACCCAATTTTGAATTAATTTTAATTTAATAGTTAATGTAAATTTTGGAATAAACTTTGGAATTAATTTGGATTTGAAATATGTATGCATATATATATATGAGTAAATTTGAATTTGACTTTAGAATTTGAATTTGAATATTGAGTTTGTATTTGAATTTAAACTTAAAAAAATGACTTAGAGAAATGATTTGGGTTTAAAAATATTACTTATATAAATTATTTATGGGTAGCTAGTTTTAAAAACATTTTCTTTAAAAAATATGTATATAATAATGATTAAGAAGATGTATTTATAAAATCAGAAAAATGTAATATTTAAAAGTTTTTAATTCATGAGGAATACAAGTCATTTAACAAGTGTAATTCAAATAATAAGATGTTAACAAGTGTATGCAAGAAGATAATAAAACAAGGCAAACAAAAATATCTTCACACAAACAAATCTGGATACATACAAAAAACAATACCTATGTACATACGAAATAAAAATATATTAATAGCAAGTATGTTTGCTGTGCAAAACAAGAAGACAATATTATATATTCAAGACAACAAAAATATATAGATAAGTATGAACAAAAGAAAATGTAAATATACATGAAGGCTTGCAAAAAGAAGATATATTCAAGTATGTACTTATGGAAATCAAGACAACAACAATTAATGCAAGATAATAAAACAAATAAAATCTAAGAACATACAAGAATGAGATATTAACAAGTATAGGCAAGAGAAGATAAAACAAAAGAATGAATGCAAGAAAACAAAAATCTAAATATGTATGTGCAAACAAATAAAAAAAATGATAAGCATAAGCTTATAAAACAAGACAAATATCATTAACATAAGCACACAAAAGAAATATCATTTCAGCCGAAATAACAACATCATTTCAGCCACCAAAGTAAGAAGCAAATCAGCTCAGCCACCAAAAAAAGAAAAAAATCTTTGATCAAATCAAAAAAAGAAATAAGAAACATCTCTAACCAACAAATAAGCTTAAACCAGATAATACCTCCCCTCTGTAAACACCTTTCTCTACATATATGCATCCATATTGTTTCATTTCGTTCGGCAAAACTTAGCATTCCAGAACATAAACATCATTATTCTACTAACTTAAACAAGATCATTCAACAACAGAGTAAGAAAAAAAAGAAAAAAAAACTACAGCTTCAAACAAAGCAGTTCTCTGTTCAAATCTTTTCAGGTGAGTAACATCACAATTTAAGTAGTTTAAATATATAATTAGGTTGCCTGTTCATCTCTGAAACTAGTATATTTGTGAATGAATTATAAGTATAGCTTTGTGTATATATATGGAAATATTGGTGAGCATGCCGTGTATCTGTATTCTTCTTCTCTGATTTTAGTTCCAGGCTCAAAATCAAATCAAAATCCACTTGCTTTTGATCCATTCCGTGTTAAGACTTAAGTCCTGAAACAAATATGATTGTTATATCATAGATTTTAGTTTTAAAATTTGTTTAGGTGAAAACAATTGTGTATTGTCTCTGTAAATTTAAAACATCAGTGCATGCTCGATAAAAGTAAAAACTCAAACTTAATAATTTATAGATTCAAGATTCTAAATCGAATTCCTAAACTAAAACATGATTTTTAAAACTAGAATCATAATTTTTAGTTAAGTTTTGAATGAGCAGTTCTAGTTTATCAGAAAATAGGAATTGGGGGATTTTCTGGTGATCTATTTGATTTTGGAGGTCGGGGTTTCTTCTGGTCATAGTAGGATGATAAGTGAGTGGAGGAAAAATATTGGATGGCCGTATAGATGACCATGGCGATAGTGGTAGGTCGATTGAGTTTCTAAACCTAGTTTTGTTTTGGTCGGGTTTTTGGGTTGGCACGATCCCTCTGGTGGATCGAGTTTCATGATACTTTGGGGAATGGAAGCTGTGGGGTTGTCGACGACGTGTCTGAAGCTGCTGGCACTCCGGTGTTCGAAGGAGCGAGAACGAGGTGATTTCAGGTTTCGAGCTTTGTGTCAGGTTGCTCGATTTTGTTCGTGGGCTTCTGAGTATCGATTGATGATCGATATTTGTTGCTACATTGTTGAGTGATGTGCTGGAGGGTATGACGATGGTCGAAGGCAGCCACGGCAGTGGTGCATGTGCATAGAGTTATTTGGGGTGTCAGTGTTTTTGGCTTGAGGGATTGCTTGAAGCAGAGGTCGGGTTTTGGTGTTAGTAGCTCGAGTTCGTTCTCGAAGTAGTTGAGGGTGATAACCAGTAGGATTATTTTAAACTTAAATTTTAATCAAAGTTTTAGGGAAAAAAACTGGAAGAAGAGAATAAAACTCGAGTTTGACCCAAGTAAGATTCGGGTTCGACCCGAAGCAGAAGCTTTATGACTGTTTAGAGGTTTTAAAAGTTTTAAAACTTGGTTTCTTTGAAATTTAAAAATTTAAATTGGTTTAAAACTTTTATATAAATTACTTGATGTTTAGTAAATGTTTTCTTAAACATTTTCGTCAAGAAGTTTTTAAGTTTGATAAATTTAAACTTTGTTAAGAAAATTTAAAGTGATATTTAAAAATTTAGTTATGAATGTAGTTTTAAAAGTTTATATAAAAGACAAGTTTTTTTAATTCAAATTGAAAATAGTTTTTAAAAACCATTAATTGATAAATGTTTAAGCTATTTAAAATTTTGTTTTGATATCTTTAAATTATAAAGATAAATGATTATTTATATTAAACTTAATTAATGATTTAATTAAGTAAAGATAAATGGGTAGTTATGTTAATGGTAATAAAGATATTAACAAGATAATGTTTTATCTTAATTAAGGTTTAATGTCTTGATACTAATGAAAATAATTTCAGGAACTTAAGTATAATCAATTAGTTTAATTAGTTATAAAGGATTAATTAATTATAAAGGATTAATTAAGAGATAATTAATTAGCTAGTTAATGATTAATTATAAAAGTAATTATGGATTAATTAGTTTGTTTTAAGAAATAAATAATTAATAAAAGTAATTAAGATTTAATTAATTACAATTAAGGATTAATTAATTAAGATAATTAATTAAGGATAAATTAATTAATGAAGGTGATTAAGACTTAATCAATTGTAATTGACGAAAATAAATCATTGATTAAAGATTACTAATGAAAGTAATTTTGTGGTTAATTAATTTAATACCACGCAATTTATTCATCTTAATTAAAGATGTTTGATTGTTATTGAATGCTGTGTATTGAATTGATATCTCTGTTATGCGATGTGATGCTATGTAATATGAATTGCTTTGTGTTGAGCTATGATATCTGTGATGGATATACTGTTGAATGAATATGAAAACCCCTTGGACATAAAATGACATTTGAATTTCGATGCGACAGGGAGTTGGATTCCAGTTGGTTATCCGAAACTCACATCGAACCGTAATGGTAAATTTTTGTGATTGATAAATTTACTTTATCTATGAACCTAAGAATGAAGATAAGCGTTATGGATGGTACTGCTTATCGATATTGATATGATTGAATCTATGATGATTGATGTTGTTGCACTATTGTGTAAAAACCCTGGACTACACCATACACACACAAATATGGATTGCACGAGGAAATCGGCTAAGTCACATATTTTTAACAATTTTAAAGATTGAAGTCTTGAATTCAAAATAGTTTTGGGATTGGAATTGAAAGCTTTTGAAAATGAGTTTCAAAAATAAAAGTTATTATATATAACTTAATAAAACTTGAAATTTAAATAATTTGATTTAAATTTGAATTCAATATTTGAAATTGAATTCAATGATTTGGAAATTATGGTCTAAAAAGATTATACAAGTTATAAAGGTGTTTATAAGGGTTTTTAACCATTCAAAAAGTATGGTTTTGGAAATTTAAAATTTAAACCCAAGTTTTATACTTGAATGGCTTTAACTTAGGTAAAGTGTAATCTGTTTTTCCAAAATGAAAACTATTTGTTTTAAATAATATAGCTTTCATAAAAAGAAAGGATTTCCAATTTGTATTGAAAGATTTCAAGTTTGAAATGAAATTGTAAATAGTTTGGGTAAAACTATGAATTAACCTTTGTGAAGACGACTAAATCTTGTTTTGAAATCAGAGAGAATTTTAAATGGTATATCTTCCATATACCAGATTTGAATTGGAATTTGAAAGTTATGAATTTAATCTTTAATTGAAAGATTGATGAGTTAATCCAATTCGAAATGGGATTATTTAAAAACCTTGAATAAATCTTTGTGAAACTTGGTGAACTTTATGAAATAAATCTTTTTATTTTAAAAGATTTAAAATGGTAATTTTTTTAAACCATTTGAGAGGAAGGTTTTGGATTTTAAGCTGTGACTTAACTGAAATCCTATGTCCATATGTTTTTGAATATTACGCTCATTATTCGGTTTAGCCGGGAGAGGACCATGTGTCATATAACCCATTTCGAATAATGATACGTTGTTATGGATAACATTTGAAGACCGGTGGTGAAGATCGTGTATTTTCGAGAACGAAAGGATAACCTGTCGATTGTCTCTGCACTGAGTCGCGCCGGTATAGAGATTTCCTAATTGATAGGATGTCCGATCGTGATTGTGAATACCCTGATTTGCAAGGGCATTTTTGGAAGTGCCTTCGGTTCTGTTCGAACCCGGGACAGACTTGTATGGTTGTATGTCTGACACTACACTTTGAGGTATAAAGCAAATTTCTTTCAAATACATATCTGTTGGTGGCGGAGAATTTATTCTCTTAGCTTAACACCCTTCACTGAGACGTACGAGCTCAGAGGTTATGTAGTTGAAGGTTATCAGCGATATACTCCCAAATTGGTGGTGTGGCATGCTAAGTGCTGCTGTGTGTTGATGATCATTTGTTGATCATTTGTGATCAAAGCATGGCTTTCGTGTAAAGCGTAGCTTTGTGGGCGAGACCCATCAAGCCTCACAAACTGGTAATGGTCGAAACAAGAAAGATGCGGCGAGGTTTCCGGGGTAACTCCCTTAGGGTATGTCCATTCCTTCTGGAAAAGGGTGGTATCATGGTATGGAGCCCAGATACTTACTCATGTGGACACTGTAGTATATTTGTTACTGTGTGATGTTGTTGGTGTTGAGAGCTCTCATATAAAGGTCCCAAAGGACCGAGGGTGGCATATCTTAGGTTTTACTCCCCGGGAAGGGGGTAACCGGCCTTGTGTTGGCAGAGAACCGAGGGTGGCTTCTCGGGGCGTCCCTCTAGAGGCGTTCCCATGTGGAAATAGGAAGTTCCTTAGCCTAACCATTTGTTGGAAAATCCAAAGAAACAATACGCGTCCTGTACGGTTTTAGTTGTATAACCTGCCATGGAATGTGGCGGTAACCTGCTATTGAACATGGTAGCTATAGTAGGCATAAGTGCGAAATGCCTATGATGGCTAAGATTAATATTACTTTCGAAATGTTTTCTGCGCTATGCACTAATAATAATAATATCAAAAATGGTTTCGCGTATCAAGCATTTTTGACTATCATAAGGAGAAATCTCCTCCAATTCTGCGTTTGCATTGTGTGTGTGGCGGGAGGCCTTATGGTAATTTCATTTTCAAAAAGCATTGCGGTTTTCAATGTTTTAAATCCTTTTGTTGTTTGTTTTAAAATAAAAACTGTCTTTGTTTACTCACACCAGTCCCATGACTGACCTGGAGTTTATTGTTCCTTTCGTAAACACTAGGTGTCCACTATTTTCCACACGGGCAGTCTAGAGTTGGGTTTTTCAGATAATCCCATAATAGGTGTAGATTCGATAGCTTTCGAAATCCTTGGTTTAGTAGCATTTGGAGATTTTCTTCAGTCTTTGGATGGACTAACCTTACTTAGCTTGGTGCAACTTGATGGTTGTTCGAGCTAGTTCTCGATGGAGATGGATTATTTGGAGTTTGGCATTGAAAACATTATCTTTCCGCTGCTATTTCTTGTATCTCTGATAGTATTTATGTTCAGTTGTATCATTCTACTGTATCAGATATTGTATCAAACATTGTATATCAAATGATATTATTTATTTTCTTCCGCTGTGTTGTACTTGATGTGTTATAAACTCCGGCATGAGTCAAATTTTAACGGTTGAATCTGCGACATTCAAGTACGAGTGAAGTACGGGTGTTGATTTTCGAACGCTGAAATTTGGATCGTGACAAAAAGGTTTTCCACTATGCACTAGTAATAATATTAAAGAGTTTTCTCGTATTAAGCATATTTGACTATCATAAGGAGAAATCTCCCCCAAGTGTGTGTGCCGGGAGGCCTTATGGTAGTTTTATTTTCCAAAAAGCATTGCGGAATTCAAATTTAAATTCTTTTGTTTGTTTTTAAAAGATAAAAACTGTTTTGTTTGCTCACACCAATTCCACGACTGATCTGGAGTTTATTGTTCCTTTCCTAAACTCTGGGTGCCCACAATTTTTCACACAGGCAGTCTAGAGTTGGGCTTTTTTCCAGATAGTCGAATAATAGGAATTGATACGATAGCCTACGAAGCCCTTTGGATTTTTAGATTGCATTCTCTACACTTCAGCATCCACGACTGGCCTTGCTTAGCTTTGTGCAACCTGGTGAGGGTTCTCGCTAGCTTTGGATTGGAGATGGAGTTCTTAGAGTTTGGCATTGAAGACATTATCTTTTCGCTGCTATTTCTTGTATCTCTGATAGTATTGATATCTATTGTATCATTCTATTATAGCTGAATATTGTATCAAATGTTGTATATCAAATGTATTATTTCATTTCTTCCGCTGTGTTGTACTTAAAGTGTTATAAGCTCCGGCAAACCAGATTCGATGTTTGGATCTGCGGCATTTGAATACGAGTGTCGTATTCGGTGCCAATTTTTGAAGGTCGAGTCAGGATCGTTACATTTTTGATCGGATTTATTGTTGGGAGTAAATCTCTATTTGTTCCCTATTTTATAAATTAAATTATCCATGTTATCCGAAAATAATTTATTCTCAACCAAGCCAATAAAATAATGTTTATTATTACTTAACAATTGTAGTAAACTAAGTTGCAGGGGAATTTAAACCCTTGATGTTCCAAACTACGAAGTCCATTAAGATGATAGAGAAGTGTTACTACTACTTTCAAGAAGAGTAGTAACTCTTGTTCGCTTAGTTTTTTTGCCTTTTTTATTATTTTTCTTCATTTGAGACACCAAATTATGCCATGTAGAATTATCAACGACATCCTGAGAAAGGGAAGCTTTGAATTCAAACGGGGAGTCTTCAAAATTGAATTTCCTTGAAGTTTTCCATCTGGTTGGGTACAGTGTTTGAGTTTGGGAATCTAAGTTAAAAGAAGTAGGGAACTCTTCTTGAATAGTAAGCATATCACTGAGGCTGGATAAATCATCAGTATCCATTTGTATTTCATCTGATTTTGTATTATCCTTAGTTTGTGATTCTATATTCACCTTTATTAAATTATTGAATTCTGGGGATATGACATTAACATTATTCTGTATAAAATTGGACTATGCATCATTGTTCAAAATTATGGAACTCTGATGTTATTATTTTCAAAATTATTGAATTACTAGAATCTGCACTAATCGATCGTTGTTCATGTTCTAGTGACTTTTCAGTTGAATTCAAAGTACTTGTGTCCTAGTTTTGTTGTTCATTATTAGATACATTCATTGGAACATTATCTTCCATAATGTCTTAATTACAGTCAATGTCCATTTGGGCATCTGAGGTGTTTGCATTTTTATCATTCTTAGGAACCCAAACTTTTGTAAATTAAAATATGTCATCGGAGTGCTCGAAACTTTGACAGTTTTGGCATTTAGGTGGTTTCCATGGATATTCAAATTCTTGCATCAAAAGTTGATCAACTCATTTAGTATATAAATTTGATTGGGATATTTAAATAAGCTTGAAACTTCCCCTAAAACACGAGCACACACTATTTGAATGATACGTTCAGTGAATTTATCCATTTTGATAGGATTTTCCATAACAGAAGCAATAAGGCTAATACCTTCCTCATTCTAATAGTCTAGTGGTAAGTTTGGAAGGCGAATCTAAGTCGGAATTGAGTATAATTTGTTTGTATATAAATGCATCCCTGGTGTCCATCTTTTCACCATCATTAATTTCCTATCATAGAAATATGGTCCACCTTCTAAAACACTATTACGAGATTCCTTCTTGTCAACTTTAATGATGTAAATCCATTCCCTATACGATATATAGTTAAATTTCCTAAGGGTTTCCAAACTTTTGGAATATATGCTTTAAAAAACGGGTAATGGAGTTTGGATCCAACAATGTAACTAGTGATATCATTATCAAATTATTCCCTGCAGCATTAATAACATCTGTATTCATCTTTGCATCATCTAGCGTGTTAAATTCACAAGGTTCAAAAAATTTAATGAGGAGCACACAGGAATTTGGTTACCCATAATAACATCGATCAAATATGGCTTGCATGTGGAGAATCTTTATAATTTAGGCTAGTGAAATTGGACTGATATGGAGATGAATAGTTATGATTAGTGGAAGGCGCTTGCTAACCGGTGAAATAATCATGTTGTAAACCCTTGTAACTATAACTAGATATATAAGAGGAATTTGGCATAGACTTAGTGGCAGTGGAAGGTTTGCCCGGTAGGGCTCTACTGCAAGATGAGGTTTGATTGAATTGAGGTAGGCTGCACCACCTCTTTGATTTTATAGTGATGAAGCCTTCATCCTGATAGGCGTTGATTACTATCGGGTGTGGAGGCTATGGTTGCGAGAAGGATGGTCAGGGAGTAGATATGGGGAGTGGGAGTGTTGGCGCTAAGGGAAAGAGACTAAGACATGGTAGGTTTACCTTCTTTCTTATGAATTCCATCACCATCCACTTTAGTTACTATAAATAACTCCTACTTTGCAACTTCAAATTGGTTGAGCTCTGGTTGAAACATTCAAAAATCCTAAATAATATGCACAAATCAGTGGTTTTATTACCGCATAAGTTCTTAAGATTACATGCTTTGTTAGTCTTAAGTCGCTCCTTTTTTATTATTATTCTCTTGTAATTTCGTGTAGTTGTAAGAGAAATATATAGTAAGAGAACTTCATAAAGAACGTAGGCAGCTTTGCCGAACCACTTCATATCTTGTATTATTTACCTTTCAACTGTGTATTTAACTCCTCATTTTCTCTATTTTAAACCTAATGTTAGCAAGTAATCTTTGTTCTTCACAATGCACCCAGATCATTCTCAGGTTGGCTAAAAAACATATTAGCGCTAATAGGAGAGCACTCCCCCAAAAGCTCTCCCATTTTCCATACCTTTCAATGCCACAAAACCTTATTGGACATGTTACATGGATAATCCTCCATTGTTCGAAGGTAACAACTCTAACAAGCATTAAACCAAATACAACACTCTCACTAAAGCTGCCCAGCCCAATCTTGGCTCTAATATACAACTCTGTCGTGTTGCACTACTATAGCTATCCAACATGCATCAACTATCCCGTAAAATAAATTGCTTAAGGATGCAGATGGATGATCAAGCCACTGTGAACTTTTTCCTACTAGCTCCTACAATGGTCGACCAGGTCAATCCATCTATTCATGAATTTGTGCTCCCAACAGCGAACCGTCCATGAATTTCCTCACATCAAATAGTGCTTAAAACTACGCCAGGAACGACGATCATAACGAAGATTGGGATGGCAGAAACCTAGTATTATAGCCACTCCCCAAAGAACTGGGGAGCTCATTGTAGTATGGAATAAGTAATCTGCTCCCCGTTGGAAGGTGGGATCTTCACGTAGAATCACACTTACCCTCCTATCAATTGCCAACTCGACTGTGGGAACTGAGGCATCATCACCCAAACCCCCACACGAACATCCATTCCGACCAAAGATGTCATTGAGTGTACGATATATGTACTAGACCAGTGCGACTTAGAAAAAACTCAAAATCGAAAGATAACCCGTTGGACCCTTGCATGGGTAATTCAGGCATTGAAGGCGGACCAGCCACCTCCTTGGAGTCCATCACCATAGACCGCTCTGACCCTGAAAAGATCATCCAAATTGACACCGAGCTCCATTCGAAAGTTAAAGAGGACACAATTAGGTCCGTCCGGTAGAGCAATGATATATCTGTCTTGGAATATGTCGACGGAATGGTATTGATTATAGGACCGTTCGTCACGCACTCAATATCAACACAATGCCAACCTTATCCACCAAAAATGCTGACTGCTTAACCTAAAGAGGTATCGAGCTCTCAAAAAGAGGTGGAAAAGCAGTTGGTCAATGGCTTCATCAGGGAGAGGACTATCCCGTATGGATGGAAAACTCGGTATTGGTGATAAAGCTTAACAGGATATAGAGAACGTGCATCGACTTCTTCGACCTTAACAAGGTCAACTTCAAAGATAGTTTTTCGTTGCCTCGCATCGATTAGTTGGTATATGCAACTAGCGGACATGAGCTCCTCACTTTCATAGATGCTTATTCAGGGTACAGTGAATTGCCATGCATGGTCCAAACTAAGAAGAACTCTCCTTCGTAACTAACATCGGCTTTTACTGTTATCATGCTATGCCTTTCGGTTTACAAAATGTGGGCGCAACATATCAATGGCTTGTCAATTGCATATTCCCATAATATACTGGTCCGTCTATGGAAGTTTATGTGGATGATATGTTGGTCAAGGCGGAGGAGGAAAGGGAATATGCAAAATGTAGTCGAGACTTTCGGCATCTTAGTCAGTACAACATGAAGTTGAATCCTAAGAAATGCTCTTTCGTTGTATGGTCCGGTAAAATTCTTTGGCTATGTTATGAGCGCTATGGGGATTGAGTCCCAACTCGATAAGATCCAAGCCATCAAGATATGTCGATTTCCCGAACAGTGAAGCTACTGGAAAGCTTAAACAGAATGGTTACAACATTAAGCCAGTTTGTTTCAAAGTTAGTCGATCGGTGTCTACCTTTCTTTGATCTCATTAAGAAAGGGAAAACTTTCACTTAGAGCATGGAATGCACCAAGACATTTGATGAACTGAAAAAACATCTTATTACTCCCCCCACACTATCCAAACTCATTGACGGTGAGGATCTTTATCCCTACTTTGATGTTTCTGATCACTTGATCAGCGTAGCCCTACTCAAAGAAGAGAAGAAGATCCATCGACTGGTTTATTGTGTTAGCAAGAGATTAACTGGTCCAGAAATTAGGTACCTCCAGCTAGAAATGCTCATGTTCTACCTACTCATGGTGGCCCATAAGCCCAAATAATATTTTCAGACTCACCTTATCAAACTCATGACAAATCAACCTATAAAACAGATCCCAGGTGGCTCGATACAACGAGCCTATTATTAAAATGGTCCATCGAGTTTCAGAAGCATTATATCTCATTCCAACCTCACACCTCCACCAAAGGTAAGGTCGCTGCCAACTTCATTGCCAAATGTTCATGGCCGAAAGGCTTAGAAGAAGAAGCCATTGCTGATAGACCAGTTTAACGCCCATATGTTGACTGAGCGTCAAATGAGAAAGGGCAGGTTCCGACATGGTCCTCATCATACCCAAAGGGAAAGAATTATGTTTTGCAGTCCGCCTTATCTTCAAGGTGACCAACCACAAAGTCGAGTATGAATCCATCATCACCAGTCTCAAGGTGGAAAGGGAGCTAAGCATAAAATCTGTGCATGTTTCAGCGAATATCTTTGGTCATCAACCAAATTGGCAAGTACTTCTAAGTAAAAAGCAAAACACTAGCTTGTATATTACCAATGCTAAAAAAATAATCAATACCTTCGTAGAATTCAGACAAGAACATATATCAAGAGAACAGAATGCCAAAGCCAATCAACTGGACAAAGGTGCAAGCAACCCTGAAGAAACATCACTCGGTGTGTCCCATTGGAAATCTGTAACACCCTTGGCAAGAGAAATGGGCAACATCAATGGAAATATACGCGCTGTTTACAGATTACTGGACGACGCCCTTGGTCAGATATTTAGCAAAAGTAGAACTTCCCGCCGATCGCAAGGAAGCCAAGAAAATTTTATATCGAGCCCCCAACAACACGATCGTGGATGAAAGGCTTTATAAACATTGGCATTCCATGCAACTTTGGTGGTGCGCATGTGCAAATGAGGTCATCTGGATCCTGGAGGAACTGCATGAAGGATTTTGTGGGGACCATGCCGGGGGGCAAGGCCTAGCAAAGAAGGATGCCTAGCAGGACTACTATTGGCCTACTATGATCAAGGATTCCATGAGGTACATAAGAAAATGTGATTGATGCTAACAATTTCCTAAGATCCCTCGAGCCTCAACTACCGACCTTACCTCGATAATCTTCCCACGGTCATTTGACACCTGAGGATTGACCTAATAGGCAAGCTGTCAAATGTCACGAGAGGTTATAACCAAGTTATAGTTTCCATCTATTACTTCACCAAGTGGGTTGAAGCTGAACCCCTAACCAATGTAACTGCCCCAAAATACTGGACTTCATAATAAAGAATATCATCAACCGTTTCAGTTTGCAAAATAAGATCATCATCGATAATGGCACTCAATTTGAAAGAGGTATCTTTCAAGATTTTTGAGAAAAAAATGGAATTGAGAAATTCTTCTCTTACAACACCCATCCCAAGTCCAATGGTGGAAGCCGCCAACGAAACCATAAAAATCACTTCTAAAAAGTGTCACAAAAGCTAAATGGAATCGGGCAGATAATTACCACTAGTCTTTTGGTCCTATCGCATCTCTAACCATACATCAACTGGCCATACATCTTTTCACCATCTAATGGATATAAAGCCATGGTACTTATCAAAGTTGACATCCCATTACCCCGACGTCAAACCTTCAGGACCAAGCAAAAAAGAGAGTTAATTAAGGTCGAGCTCGACACTGTAGAAGAATGATGGGCCGAGGATGAGAACCGTACTAAAGCATATAAGAGAAAGATTGGTAAACACTATAACTCAAGAGGCAAACTGTGATAACCCGGAATTTTGGGCAATATAAATTTAATAATCTGTATTTAAAATTAAATTGATTTGATAATTGTCTTTTATAATTGTAATATAAATTGGCAAATTAATTCTTTTCAAAAAAAAATATTTGAATTGACAAATTTTACCTTTTAAAAGCTAATAAAATATTTTCTATTTATAATTATATATATTGTAAATAGAAAAGCTTTGGTTGAAATTTAATAAATAAAATCATGTTTTCAAACTCTAAATATATTTGGCAATTTGGAATCTTGATTAATTTAAAATAAAAACTTTCCAAAGCTATTTAAATAAATAATCATATTGTTTTCAAATATTTAAGATAAATGTTTTATTTTTTTAAAATATCTTTTAGCCTAAGTTCGAATTTAAATAAAATTAACAAAAAGATTTGTTTTATCTTCTTTTTAAATATTGCTTAATAAATATGATACATTAATTCACTTAAAGTAAGATAAGTAATTTATTAATAATGTG
The DNA here is from genome assembly GCA_030765085.1 of Allium cepa. Classification (NCBI taxonomy): domain Eukaryota; kingdom Viridiplantae; phylum Streptophyta; class Magnoliopsida; order Asparagales; family Amaryllidaceae; genus Allium; species Allium cepa. Next base: position 1,031,111,031 of record CM060929.1, read on the forward strand.
ATAATTTCCTTTATAAATTTATTTAAAATTAGCAAAATTGATCTTTTAAATAATAATTATAATGTATTGTTTTTATAAATATAAATAAATTTTAATGAAAATAGAATTTGTTATTTTCAAATTTAGGATGTTGTTATATATATATAATTGACTTTGATTTGGATTTTCAAATTTAATTTGAATTTGGATTTGGATTTAATTTTGAAATTCAAAACGGTAGATATTCTAAAATATCTGGATTTAAATTATATGTATAAGTTTTTATTTATATATAATTGATTTTATTTATATTTTTTTAAGAAAAAGTATATATAAATTTAGATAAGAAATAATAAATTAAGTAAAAAGTTTTATCAACACTTAATAAATAAATAAATATAACAAATTACAAGTGTAAATCTCTAAAGGCCTAATGTAACATGTGTTAAGTAAATATTAATTCAAGATGACAAATATTAAAGACATGAGACAAGTGTCATTTTAAAAATTTTAATTTTCTTTATTTTAATAAACCACGTTTTCATTTATAGAAACACATTGTTCTCTTATCTTTTTTTTTCCATCTTTTTGCTCAAAGCCAAGAAGAAATTAAAATCAAATCCTCTTAAAAACAATCTAAAAATCACCCTCCTCAAACTAGAATTTATCAACCAACAAAGCCTGAATTCATTTTTTCAATCTGTAATCATCTTCAATCAGAAATCAAAATTAGTAATCAAAATTCCTTTCAAATCAGAAGATTTATTCAAATTAGAATCAGATAATCAGTAATAAAATCCCTCCACATACTAGAAATCAATCACCAGTAACCATCTTCAAATCATTAATCTGAAATTCATTTTTCAAATCATTTTCAAGATCAAAATGTAAAGCCTGCATGCAAACCTGTGAACTAGTTTGCAAATCAACAGGGTCTGTTTTCAAATTAACAGGTGAGTAACAATTCTTTTTAAAAGTTAAGTCGAAATTTGGTTGCATGTTAATCTTTGAAATTAGTATATTTGTGTGGATATATATGAAGAACATTTTCTAGATGAATGTATGATGTATGCATGCCTGTTGTCTCTGTGATATCCCTGCTCTTTGTTTTCAAGCTCAGATTTTAATCAAAATCCATTATCTTTTGAGTCAATCTCTGTTAGGACTTAGGATGCAAACAAATCTTGTTTGTTTCATCATGAAGTAAGTTTAAAAATTTTATTTGTGTTAGAATAAATTTGAAATGTATCTAGAAACCAGATTGAATAGAATAGTTTAAGTTATGATAAACTTCAAACATTCTAAATCATTGATTCATGAACATAATCTGAATCCCTGAACTAAATAATGAATTTTAAGAGTGAAATTACAATTTCTAGTTTTGGATTAAGGGTGCAATTTGAATCTGACCAGAAATGGTATTTTTGGCAACTTATGATGATCTAAGTGGTTAGGGTGGATGCGATCATCACAGGAGATAGTAGAATGACCGAAGATGGGGGAAAAAATGTCAGGTCGGGGTTCAAGGCGCTGTGGCGGCAATGGGAGGTCAGTGTTGCCTGTAAACCTAGTTTTGGGCTTGGTCGAAATTTTATTGTTCACGGCATCTCGGGTGGACCGAGCTCCACCAGATTTTGTGAGATGGTAGCTTGCGTGAAGTCGAAGTTGTGGCCGGAAGCAACGAAGCTCTGGTGGATGGCGATGCGAGTTCGAGGCAGTTTCAAGTGTGGTCTGTGGTTCCAGGTTCAGGCCTATATGCTCGATTTCGATGTCGAGTCGTAATGAAAGTTTGGATAATCGGATTTTAGGGTGGAGTTGATCGCCGACTTGAATAAGTCATCGTGGATGGCCATAGACGATCGGAGCCACCATGCATATGCACGGTGCATCTATATGCCTGGTGAATTCTAGGAACAGAGAGGATGTGGTACTCAAGTTTTCCCGAGTCGAATGCGTGTGTTGCCCCAAGCATTGAGGTTGTTTGCTCGAAATTTTTTGAGGGATGCTCGGGTAGTTGTTTTATTTCAGGTTTTAAAGCCTGCCAGGTTTAAATTTTAAAAATGAATTTTTAAATTTAAAGTAAAATTTAAACCAAGTTTTAAATCAGCTATTAAGTATGGATTCAAATTAACTTTTGAATCATAGTTTTGCATAAATAAATTTTTATAAAATTAAATTGTTTAAACTAGATTAAGGTTTAAAGTATATTGCTAATAAATTAGTTTCCAAATATATGAGTAAAACTTTATTTATATAAATTTCTTTTATAAAAGTTCTTTAATATTTGAATGGAAAGTTATACAAATCTGTTTAACTTAAATTGTAAGTTAAAAGATTAATTTATTTTTTAAAACTTGATTTTTAAATTAAATTTAGTTTAAACCTTTATTTATATAAGTTTCTTTTTAAATGATAAATGTTTCTTTAATATTTGATTTAAAAAGTTTTATAAAATCGATTTAAATTTGGTTAAAGTTTAAATTTGTTAATTATTTTAAAAATCCTAAATTTTAAATGAAATTTAAAAAGTAAATTTAAAGGTGAAATGTTTTAAATGTATATGTTAATGAAAAATTAAGTCATTAATAAAAGTGATTTATGTTAAAAATAAATTGAGGTCTCAATGAATAATGATTAGTTAAGTTAATTAATTAATAATTTAGAATTAATTAGTAATTATGGATTGTTAGTTAATTAATTAAGGGTTAATTAATTAAGTAATTAAGGGTTAAGTTAACTAATTTAAGATTAATTAATTTGAAATTAACGATCATTAATTAGATAAATATAGGTTATTAATTAATGATTTAAAATTAATTTTTTAATTAATTAAGTAATAAAAGATTGATTAATTAGTAATTAATATTAATAAACTTGTAATTAATAATGATTAATATAAGTTTAATTTCTTAAGAGAAGTAATTAAAGAATTATTAATAGTTAATAAAGATCATTAACTTGAGATTATTAAATAATTAATTAATATGATTAATTTAATAATTAATTAGATTAATTAATTAAGAATAATCACTTATGGAATTGTGAAAGTATAATTACTTAATGAAAGTAATTAAGGAATAATTACTCATTATAATTAATTGAGTTTAATGTGATTAGTTTAAGTTAATTAATTAAGTTTAATTAATTAATATAATCACTGGATGATTTGCTAAGTATAATTACTTAGTTTAATTAATGAAGTGCAATTACTTAGTGAAGTAATTAATGGATAATTACTGGATGTAATTAATTGAAGGCGATTTATTAATGGAGGTAATTTGAGTTTAATTACTTTGTGTAATTAATCAAGGGATTAATTAAAGATAATTAATTAAGGAGTATTTAATTAAGTAATGAAGTAATTAAGGGTAGTTAATTACTGGATGAGATTAATCAAGAGTGATAAATAAATATGGTTTAATTAAAGATTAACTACTAAATGTAATTAATTTTTAAGTAGAGTAATTAATTAAAATGTAATTAAAGATCATTAATTAATATAATTGATGATGTAATTAAGGGTTGATTAACTAAGATTAATTAATCAATGATAAGTGATTATAGAGTAATTAATTAATGTAATTTATTAAGGATGAGTGTAATTAATTATAATAATTAATTAAGGAAGTAATTAAAGGTTAATTATTGTATTTGGTTAAGAATATTTAATTTATAAAATTAATTAAAGGCTAATTAGTTTAATGTAATTAAAGAATAATTAATCAAGGATGATTAATTAAGATGAATGATTAGATGGTGATTAATTAATTGATTTGTAATTAATTAATGATTATGTAAGCAAGATTTGTAGAATGAAGTAATTAATTTATTTTAAATTATGCAAGTAAGTAATTTAATTCATTTTAAATTAATTAGAGATACTGTGATTAATTAATCCTTGCTTATGTATGGGTGTATGATATTGATTGCCTTGAATGGTTTGAGATCTCAGATATGAGATGATGCTGTGTGATATGGATGCTCTGGTTGAAGTATGATGATAATGTGAATTATCTATTTATGATGATAATATGGATTATCTACTTGTGTGATGCTGTGAATTATCTATCCGTGTGCATTTAGATAATGAATTGAATTGTTTTAAACTTTAAACAACTTGGACCTAAAAGATGGCGTTTTGGATTTCGATGAGACCGGGATCGGGTTTCTAGATTTGGATATCTGAAAATCATATCGATCCAAATTAATGATAGGTCGCGAATCTCAAGTGAAGATGAAGATTCAGAGTGTAAGAGTTATCGTCGTTAACTCTGAGGGTGATTCCAAAATGAGTGTAACGAGATAATGCCTTCGGTTTCGTTCGAACCCGGAACGAACTTGTATGGATTGAATGCTTTCAGAACATCATCAGGTGGACGATGAGCATTCCAAGAGGTGCGTTCTCTAAAGGTAATCATAGCCTCAAGCCTCATCAATAGGGAATGGCTAAAACAGGAGAGGTGCAGCAAGGTTAAGTGGGTAGCACCCAAGTAGGACAAGATTTCCCCCTGTCTAGAAGTCCCTTTTTATTTGGTTGTGTGGGTAGTTGGAATGCGCGCCAACTGCGGGGTTGTTTTGTTTGGGACTGTCCAATAAGGGATGCTTTTATCCTTGTGTTGCAGGGGATTTAGGGTGGATCCTCGGTACGGTGATCTAGGCCCCGTACTGTGACGGGCGGTAGCCTAGTAGCCCTTCCATTGATGGAAACTCATTCTTCCTACGATCCTTTACGGTTTTGATTGTATTACCCACTTTGTGGCTAGTACGCTGGAATTTAATCATGTAACAATTTCAGCTATTTCTTATTTATTTGAAAACCTAGACCCTATTATAATATCATTGGATTTCCTATCAAATGTTTTGGTTAGCGTAATTTAAAAACTTACCTTTGTTTATTTATGGGAAGTCTTATGTGATACCTTTTGTTTCAAAGGATTTTCAAAGTTAAGGAACTTTAACATGTTACTCACACCAGACCCATATCTGACCTAGAGTTTATCTTCTGTTTTCTTTAACTCTTGGGTACTCAAATTTTTACGAGTAGCCAAGGGATTCAGGTTAGCTTTGACGAATTCTGGAGGAGCTATGGAGCAGGAGGCTTTAGCGTTCGTAGATAGATAAAGTATTCCGCTGTGTGTTCTTTGAGTATTTTGCTTGGGTTGTAATTTGTGTTGTAATAACTAGACATGTGTTTATAACTGTCTAGTATGTGTTGTATAGGCTGTGTAACTCTGATAGCTGTTGTATACTATGTAATATTTATGTGATTAATATAATTTATTTGTTCCCCTGTTGAGATTCTGATGGTGTTTCTTTCTATCTTTTCTATCTTTTCTTTTTTCTATCCATTTCTTTCTTATTAATGATACGTCATTCTGTGGAATGAATGGCGGGTCGTTATAGTGGTATTAGAGCGCTATGTTGAGTGAATACCTAGGCTTTGAAGTGATTTCTTTCTTGAGAGAGCGTACTTGTATTTTTATATATATTTATATATTATTTCTACCTATTTGATTGGATTACCTGTTCGGGTTTTCCAATATAAATTCTAGAGATAGATAGGGTAGTGGTGTGTGTAGCACGACTACCAATGGAAGGAGTCTGAGTGTTGAGGTTGGATGTGTATCTATCGAGACTGTAGACCCAATACCGTCTCGAGTGAGCTTTGCAGTTGTGTAAGGATTTCACCAATCTCTGAAGGAAACCTTTTTAAGGTTCGGAGTCCATCTTTGAAGTGCAAGTTTGGGTGAGTAGAGTTTGGATCTCTCGGTTGAGCAGAAGCAAGTAATGGTATCTTGGCAGCTTCAGAATGGAGCAGCTGCGTGATGAGATGCAGTGACTATGGATGTTTCCGAAGATGTTTCTTTTGGAGCAAGTTTAAGGAAGAGTGTTTGCATCGGTGATGTGAATGAGTTCAGCTGGGTGTTTCTGTATGGCTTTGAGGCCCGAGTCTCTCGAAGTGCTTTGGATTAGGAAGTCTTTAGCGTCTGTGGCAGCAGTGCAGCTCGGAGTGTTCTGTGTGCCAGTAGGAAGGTCTTCTGGCTAAGCAGTTTTCTTGAAGTGAAATTCTAAAGCAGCAGAGTGTATCCAGTTCTTCGATGGATTGGTTAGATAAGCATAAGCTGTTCTGATTGGTAAAGAGAGAACATTTTTCTTTGGAAATTAGTCCGGCCTGATCGCAAAAATGACTTGCGATGATTGAGTGTTCTCTTGGGTTGTCATGGATATTCTCGGATGTCTTAGTAGAAGTCGAGGTCTGCCATAGCATCTGGAGATTGAGTTTTCGTATCGACTAGTACTCCAGGAGTGATACAAGTGGTTCGGCATTGTAGAAGGATGGTTCCTAGAGAGAGGTTTGGTGAAACAGCTTAAGATATCATGGAACTTCTGAGTCTTCTCTATGGATCTGATGAACCGTGTCTTTCGGGAAGTGTTGACAAGTTTATGCTCGTGTTCATCGACGGATTTTTCTCATCTACTCCAGATCAGAGTCGTGCAACGGAAGCGAGGTGGC